>JANHMN010000005.1:55340873-55365659 GCA_030674055.1 Rhabdomys pumilio
GAAACTAAGATAAGCACATTTAAAAAAAAAACCTAAAAATCAACAAAGAAATACATTAGTTCAGTTCTGAATAAATAAAAATACCAAAGCCCAGGAAAATAAAAATTTATTATTTAACCTTGAACATTAAAGTATTCAAAATATTCTGTGTTGTAAAATAAAATATAGATATTATAACTCATATAGAATAACTTGACCAGTCAAAATATTGAAAGTAGAGCTCTTTTACAATCCAGTTGTGTCACACAGGTGTATACTCCTTTCAAAATAAAGGTAAACTACAATTGCTAATTCTATCCGTGTTTGTTTTTGAAGTATTCATAATTGGCAATCTTGAAATATCTAAACACTTTTTAATAACTGAATGAATAAAGAAATATTGTGTACTGACAAATGAAATGGTTGTCAGCTGTTAAGAAATTAAATGAAATACCAAACAAAGAAGAGAGAGAACCTGTGGAGACAACCTCCTGTAGATAGGCACTGCCCCCAGTTGAAGGATGGGGCCACATACCCATCTCAAAATTTTTAAACTAGAATTGTTTCTTTCTAAAAGAAATGCAAGGACAAAAAGTGGAACAGAGACTGAAGGAAAGGCCATCCAGAGAGTGCTCCACCTGGGATCCATCTCATATGCAGACACCAAATCCAGACACTGTTGCTGCTGCCAAGAAGCACTTTCTGACAGGAGCTAGATATGACTCTTCCCTGAGAGATTCTGCCGGCACCTAATACAAATACAGATACTCACAGACAACCATTGGACTGAGCCTGGGGACCCTAATGGTAGACTTAGGGGAAGCAATGAAGATCTGACGGGGATTTCAAGCCCAGAGGAAGAACTACAATATCAACTAACCAGACCACCCAGAGCTCCCTGGCTCTAAACCACCAACCAAAGAGTATATACATGGAGTGATCTTTGGCTCCAGCTACATATGTAGCAGAAGATTGCTTTATTTGACATCTATGGGAGGAGAGCCCCTTGGTCTTCTGGAGGCTTGATGCCCCAGTATAGGGTGATGCTAGAGCAGTAAGGCAGGAGTGGTTGAGTGAGTGGAGGAGCAACCTCATAGAGACAAAGTGGAAGGGGAATGAGATGGAGGTTTTGCAGAAAGAAAACCTGGAAGGGTGACAATATTTTAAATGTAACTATATAAAATAACCAATAAAATAAAAATATTAGATCGAGATAAAAAAAATAAATTCAATTTTTTTGTGATTTTCAGGGAAATGGATGAAATTCAGTATTTCATGGGGATAAATAAGGCAGAATCAAAATGATAGACATCTCATGCTTTCTTTCATGTATGGAATTTGAAAAGACTGTAAAAGAGGAGAATTAAGTAAAAGAAAAGGGTGGCTAGTAGAATGGAGATGATATATAAGTGTTCATGATGAGGAAGATACAACTTGTCAACTTAAATGCATGAGGAAACACCCTATTTTATACAATTAGTGTACATGATTTAAATATCTCAACCAAAGACCAACCAGATGGAACATCAAGTAAAAGCACTTGCCATGCAATCCTGATAATTTGAATTTGATTACCATAATCCATGTAAAGATTTGAGTAGAAGAATCAACTCCATAGATTTATCCTATGAGCACCACACTCATGCTGTAGCATGGGTCTCAACCAACAACATTAATAAATTAATTTAATTTACAAAAATAAAATGGCACTGGAGAAAAATGGTTCACCTGATGAAGTATACTGTAAGCTAAAGATCAATTCCAAGCCCAAATATAGACTGGTTTACAAGTTCCTAAAAATCTAGCCATAGTGTACTTAACACGCACTTCTTTTCTGTGTATGCATCTGAGTCACATGCACATGCAAAAAGTGCACATTCAGTCATTCATAAATGTGTGCACACACATACACATGTTTATGATTTTATAAAGTAAAATCTTTTCAAAAAGAAAATAATTAAACTGTGTATGTTTTGTCCTAAAATGATGATCTGATTTCTGATTTAGCTGCTTTGAAGATATCAATTGAATTCAAAGGATACCAAATAGCAAAACCAAACAACTGTGAAAACAAATTTGCAAAGACTCACATATTTTTAATTGAAACATATGCAAATATAAAAGTAATTGGATACTGTGATACTTGCATAAAGTCACATATATAATAAACTTAGTAATTGGATACTGTGATACTTGCATGAAATCACACATATAATAAACTAAAGTACAATATACAGTTGTAAGTAACTAAGTATTATAATAAATTTTCATCATTATTTAAGGGAAAAATAATTTTCTCTTATTTTTCCAATAAATTTACATGGGTAAAATTGGTATCTAGATTAATAGTAAAATGAAGTAAATTCATAAACTTAAATATCAAAACTTTCACCAGAAATACAAATTAACTAAAAATAGAACATGGAATTAAATGAAACATATAATTTTACAATGTAAAGAACAATATGCAATATGAAATAGGAAGTTTAAAGACACAGAACTGAAATTACAAGTGACAGGAAGATGAAACTTCACTCCATGTAAAATTTAAAATATATGACAGAGGGCTAATATCCAAAACATATAAATAACTCAAGAAGTTACACAAATACACACACATGTATACACACAAAACAACAACAAAACAAGAAAAACAAATAAAGCAGTTAGAAAATGGGATGCAGAGCTAAACAGAGAATTGGCAACTGAGGAATCACTATTGACTGTAAAACACTTAAGAAAATATGGAAAGTCCTTAGTCAGAAAAACACAAATCAGAACAATTCTGCAGTTCTACCTTTAACCAAACAGATTGGCTAAGATTGAAAAATAAATAAATAGCACATGCTGGATTTAGAGCAAGGGAACACTCCTTTGTTGGTGGTAGGAGTACAAACTTATACAACTACTATGGAAACCAATTGGCAGCTTCTCATAAAACGGGGAATATTTCTACCTTGAGACCCACTAAACCAACCCTGAGCATATATCCAAAAGATGCTCCACTATAGCACAGGAACACCTGCTCAACTACGTTCTTAGCAGCTTTATTCATCATAACTAAAAGCTAGAAACAAACTAGATGTCCTTCAACTGAAAGCTGGATAAAGATAATGTGGTACATCTACAAAAGGGAATACTATTTGGCTATTAAAAACAAAGATATCATGAAATTTGCAAACAAATATAAAGAAGCTGAGAATATCATCCTGAGTGAGGTAATCCAGACCCCTTAAAGACACCTATGGCTTGTACTCACATATTAGTGGACATAAGCCATAATGTGCAAGATAACCATGCTACAATCCACAGAATGAAAGAAACGAAGTAATAAGCAGGGTCCGATGAAGAATGTGTAAACAAGCTCAGAGAGGGCAACTAAATAATTATTGGATGGGGATGCAGAAAGGGAACTTGGTAGGATGGACAGTGAGGAGGTGTACAGGGATTGAGAGTGGGGGCTTGGGCTGTGGGAGGATATAGGGAGTCTATTGAGGGTGACACTAGCTGAAATTCCTATCAGATGGGGATATAGAGACTAAAGTGTCCACCTCCTGTAGCCAGGCAGGACTTTGAAAGGAGAAAGGGTGACATTAATCTACCCAGAAAATCTTTAATCCAAAATTTGTCTTGCCTACAAGAAGTGCAGGGATAAAGATGAAGCAGAGTCTGAGAGAATAACCAATCAAGGACTGCTCCAACTTGAGACACATTCCTTGTGAGAGAAGAGAGTAAACCACTGACACTATTAATGATACTCTGCTCTGCTTGCCTACTAGAAACTACCATAACTATTTCCTGAGAGGCTTCTTCCAGCAGCTGATGATGGCAAATGCAGAGACCCACAGCCAAACATTAGGCAGAGCTCCAAGAGACCTGTAGAAGAGTGATGGATAGAAGTGAATAAGTTGGAGGAGTCAAGGACACCATAAGAAAACCTACAAAGTCAACTAGCCTGAGATAGTAGGGGCTCACAGAACCCCAGTAACCAACCAGGGAGCATGCAGCAGCTGGACCCCATACACAAGTACAGCTTCATCTTCATGGGGGTGCTCTAACAAGTGGAGTGGAGGCTTACTTGGTCTCTATTTCCTGCCTTTAGATCCCCTTCCCAATACCTGGACTGATTGGATGTGCCTCAGTGGAAAATGATTTGCCTGGTCCTGTTAGAACTAGATATCCCAGGGTGAAGTGCTACCCAGGGAGGGGGGCTCCCTTCTCTGAGCAGTAGGGGAGGGGACAACGAGGAATGGCTTTTTAAGAATGGGACTGGGAAGAGAGAAGGAAAGAAGGGTTTGATCATGATGTAAAGTGAATAAAAAGTGAGTAAAAAGAAATGATTTGAAAAAACTAAAGTATGTGTACATAAATTGGCATTGTCAAGAAACTTAAAAGACAAAGCAAAGTAAAATAGAATGTAGTATCAAGGCACATTCTGACAGATTCTGAATAAAATATCTGGCTGTTCTACAGTTAATTTGTGAATAATGTAGTTATGATGTGACCGAGATTCTTAGTAGTTATCTTTTAAAAACTTATCTAAGTATTTTTAATGGCAGTATATCAATATTATCCTCAGCACAACCTCAATATCATTTGCCATCTGAAAATTTCAAATCAAACCTTAATGAGAGATGATTTAAAATTCATTTTAAAGAATATAGTAACAACATACAAGGAGAAGGTTGTGGGAAACTTGACATATTGATGCATATACTAGTAAGTGTATGTAAAATTTAGAAACTAATTCATAAGCTGGAAAATGTATAATCATATACATCTGAGTATTTCAGCAACTGTATCAGTAAGGGATATGCAGGAAAAGAATATTCACACAAAAGTTAATCAAGGCATAATTCTGACTTACCACCCTTTGGGGAAAAATATCACCAAGCCAGAATTTATGACAAAAACAAAGTACCATATTCATTCCATGAAATAGTTTTCTGTTATAGAAATAAATAATATACTCAAAAGTGCAATAGGCTAGAGAATGTTCCATAGTGCTTATGTAAAGAAATCTGTCACAGAAGTTTACATATAACTTTCTAAATCCAAAAATATATATATAACAAACTAACAAAATTTATCCTCTTCAAACATACATGGAGAAACTATAAGCATACTACTGACAAGCATGTGAATTCATCACAGTTATCTAATATTTTATTTGTAGATAATATATTAAAACACATACATATTTGATTCCCTAATGCAACTAAAATTATCAACAACCAAAACACTCAATCGAATGTCACCGTTCATATATATATATATCCTCTATCAGATGTAGGATTGGTAAAGATGTTTTCCCAATCTGTTGCTTGCAGTTTTGTCCTATTGACAGTGTCCTTTGTTTTACATAAGCCTTGCAATCTTATGTGGTCCTATTTTCAATTCTTGATCTTAGAACATAAGCCATAGGTGTTCTGTTGAACTTGTCCCCTGTGCCTATGTATTCAAGGCTCTTCCCCACTTTTTCTTCTATTAATTTCAGTGTATCTGGTTTTATGTGGAGGTCCTTGATCCACTTGTAGCTGAGCTTTGTACAAGGAAATAAGAATGGATCGATTTGCATTCTTCTACATGCTCACCTCCAGTTGGATCAGCACTATTTGTTGAAAATGCTGCCCTTTATCTACTGGAGTGTTTTAGCTCCTTTGTCAAAGATCAAGTGACCATAGGTGTGTGGGTTCATTTCTGGGTCTTCAGTTTTATTCCATTGATCTTCCTGACTGTCTCTGTAACGATACCATGAAGTTTTTTACACTATTGCTCTGTAGTACAGTTTAAGGTCAGGGATGGTGATTTCCCCAGAAAATTCTTTAATTGTTCAGAATAGTTTTCACTATACTGGGCTTTTGTTATTCAAAATAAATTTGCAAATTGCTCTTTCTATCTCTATGAAGAACTGTGTAGGAATTTTGGAATTTTGATGAGGATTCCATTGAATCTGTAGATTGCTTTTGGCAAGATGGACATTTTTGCTATGTTAATCCTGCTAATCAATGAGCATGGGAGATCTTTCCATCTTATGAGATCTTCGATTTCTTTCTTCAGAGACTTGACGTTCTTGTCATACAGATCTTTCACTTGCTTGGTTAGATTTACACCAAGGTATTTTGTATTATTTGTGACTATTATGAAGGGGTTCGTTTCCCTAATTTCTTTCTCAGCTTGTTTATTCTTTGAGTAGAAGGCTCCTGATTTGTTTGAATTAATTTTATACTCAGCCGCTTTGCTGAAGTTGTTTTATCAGGATTAGAATTTTTCTGGTGAAAGTTTTGGGATTACTTAAATATACTATCATATCATCTGCAAACAGTGATAATTTGACTTCTTCCTTTACTCTTTGTATCTTTTTGACGTTCTTTTGTTGTCTAATTGCTCAGGCTAGGACTTGAAGCACTAAATTTAATAAGTAGAGTGAGAGTAGGCAGCCTAGTCTAGTCACTGATTTTACTGGGATTGCTTCAATTTCTCTCCATCTAGCATGAGGTTGTCTACTGGTTTGCTGTATATTGTTTTACTAATTTTAGTTCTGGGACTTGAATTCCTGATCTTTCCAGGACATTTACCATGAAGGTGCATTGAATTTTATTAAATGCTTTCTCAGTATCTAGTGAGATGATCATGTGGTTTATTTTCTTTGAGTTTGTTTATATAGTGGACTAAGTTGATGGATTACTGTATATTGAACCATCCCTGCTTTTTTGGGATAAAGCCTACTTGATCATGATGGATGATTCTTTTGATGTGTTCTTGGATTCAGTTTGTGAGAATGTTATTGAGTATTTTTGCATTGATATTCATAAGGGAGATTGATCTGAAGTTCCCTTTTGTTGTTGGGTCTTTGTGTGGTTTAGGTATGAGCGTAATTCTGGCTTCATAGAATGAATTGGATAGTGTTCCTTCTCTTTCTATTTTGTGGAATAATTTATAGAGTATTAGTATTAGGTCTTCTTGGAAGGTCTGATAGAATTCTGCACTGGGCTTTTTTTGGTAGGGAGACTTTTAATGACTGCTGCTACCATTAGGGGTTATAGAACTATTTAAATGGTTTATATGATTCTGATTTAACTTTGGTGTCTGGCATCTTTATGGGAATTTGTTCTTTTCAACCAGATTTTCCATTTTTGTTGAGAACATGCTTTTGAAGTAGGATCTGATGATTTTTTGAATTTCCTCACATTCTGTTGTTATATCTCCCTTTTCAGTTCTGATTTTATTAATTTGTATACTGTCTCAGTGCCCTCTGGTTATTCTGGCTAAGGGTTTATGTATCTTGTTGATTTTCTCAAAGAACCAGCTCCCGCTTTTGTTGATTCATTGTATAGTTCTTTTTTTTCTACTTGGTTGATTTCTTTTGTGAGTTTGATTATTTTCTGTAGTCTACTCCTCTTTGGGTACATTTGCTTCTTTTTGTTCTAGAGCTTTCAGGTGTGCTGTCAAGCTGCTAGTGTACGCTCTCTCCATTTTCTTTTTTAGGCACTTAGAGGTATGAGTTTTCCTCTTAGCACTGCCTTCATTGTGTCCAATAAGTTTTGATATGATGTGCATACATTTTCATTAAATTATAAAAGGTCTTTAATTTTTTTCTTTATTTCTTCCTTGACCAAGTTATCTGAGTAGAACTTTGTTCTGTTTCCACATTTATGTGGGCTTTTCATTGTTTCTATAATTATTGAAGACCAGCATTAGTTCTTGGTGATCTGATAGGATGCAGGGGATTATTTTAAACAATTTTTTTTATCTGTTGAGAGCTGTTTTGTGACCAATTATATGGTCTATTTTGGAAAATGTACCATGAAGTGTTAAGAAAAATGTATATTCTTTTGTTTTAGGATAAAATGTTCTGTAGATATCTGTTATGTCTATTTGGTTCATAACTTCTGTTAGTTTCACGGTGTTTCTGCTTAGTTTTTATTTCCATGATCTGTCCATTTCTGAGAATGGGGTGTTGAAGTTCCCCACTATTATTGTGTAGATGTTATGTGTGGTTTGAGCTTTTGTAAGGTTTCTTTTATGAATGTGGGTTCCCTTGAATTTGGCGCATAGTTATTCAGAATTGAGAGTTCATCTTGGTAGACTTTTTTTTTTCTTTAACAAGTATGAATTATCTTTTCTTATCTCTTGATAATTTTGATTGAATGCCAATTTTATTTGATATTAGAATAGCTACTCCAGTTTTTTCTTTGTACCATTTTTTTGAAAATTGTTTTCCAGTCTTTTACTCAGAGATAGTGTCTGTCTTTGTCACTGAGGTGTGTCCTGTTTGCAGCAAAATTCTGTGTCCTGTTTATGTATCCAATTGGTTAGTCTATGTCTTTTTGTTGGTGAATTGAGTCCACTGATGCTAAGAAATATTAAGGAAAATTAATTTTTGCTTCCTGTTATTTTTGTTATTAGAGATGGAATTATGTTTGTGTGGCTATCTTCTTTTGGTTTTGTTGAAAGATTACCTTCTTGCTTTTTCTACTTTGTAGTTTGCCACACTTTCAAATCAAAATAAATATCCCTCTTTCTGGATCCTTCGAAGAACTGCAGGTTCAGTGGGTCTTTGGTCTGGCCAGAAATGTCAAAATTGTTACATTGCAAAGGAAACCTATGAAGGGTAGGAAGCAGGGGCCCCAGGTCATACCCATTACCTTGAAAGCACATCAGCAGAAGTGACAGCTGTGATGGTTAGCAGGCAGGTGGTTGCAGCTGCAGCAAAGAACAGCAGGGGCACAAGTCTGCCCTGCTAGGGGCCTGTTTAAGATCCAGTGATGAATGCTTTGTGAGAGAAAAATCTTCTCCAAAGTATTACAGCTCTGTAAAACAGCCACTCTTGGACAACCCTCAGTGAAATAACTTGTGTACTTTATTCCATGTATACAAGGACTTTGTAAACATTCAGTATTGGGGTAGAATCCAGGAGTAGATAATTTGAATTGCTTCTTCCACCATAAACACCTCATTTATAACTTGTGGCCAGAACTTGTCTTTAATCTCTGTAAGTTAGCAGGGGGCCTTAAATCCTGGAATATCTCTACCCTAGAGACATAGAGGGAGGGATTATGCAAATATGGGGAATGAGGGACTTGTGAATCTCAACCATGTTCCAGAAGTGGCCTTAGAGAGTCGAGCTTAGGGTGCTGACACCCAAAGTTGAGGAGTGTCCTTTGAGAAACCCCCATATATGTGTGCCCCCAAGATGGTAAGGTAAGTTGGCAGCAGGTCCATCAATGTGGTGGGGACAACCACTTTTTTTGTGCTACCTGGTGGTGTGAAACATCAGAAAGCACATACTGGAGACCATTCCAGTGGTAGTTAGAGATTCAATGGCCATGATGAAAGTAGGGCTAGCCACATGGAAGAGAGAAATAAAACAGAGTCAGAGCTCTGTTCTAATCTTGGTTTAACTCTTCCCCTTGGTTTACCACCCTCATACACACCTGGTTAGGACTCCTAATTGTCCTCCTGCTATTGTAGACCTTTGAGCCATGCATATTGAGTAAGCTTATAGCCTTCATAAAAGAGAAAATAAAGCTGATGAAAATAAGGCTGATGGCCCTGCACCAATGTGAGACCCTGAGTACAGGACCTGAAGAATATTAGTTAGTTACCCAAAACCCCTGAGCGTAGCTCCAGGATTGGAGCTTGTACAAGAAAAAGGGCGGAATGAGGGAGCCTAACTGCTTTTTTCTGTCCCACTTGCTTCTTACATCTTCCCCCTCCTGCCTGGGGTCAAGGCTAGGACAAGTTCCATTCTTTACTAACAAGATCATTCATGAGTAAACAAATTCTCAGAATGTACTGACTAATAGTAACCTAATTCTCTAGAACATCCCAGGTAGAGTTCAAATGCATGTCATGCTTGTTAGCCAATAGATTTACAGGTCAATATGCTTAGCCAATTTGAGCTGCAACCTTGATGATGTAACCTGTGCCCCTATGAAGCACAAAAACTGCTTTTAATAGCCATTCAGGATAGCATTCTCATTACTGGCTCTGAAGGACTGATTGAGCATTGACCATGATGTGCCAAAAAATAAACCCCTTGATTTTGCATTAAATAAATAAATAAATAAATAAATAATAGCAAATAAATAATCAACAGATAACACAACCTCTGGGTGTGGAATCTATTATCCTAAACTCATCAACTCTTCTATGTTATATCTCTTTAAGTGCTGGAATCAGCCACCGGATCTAACAGTTCCCAGCCTATGTCTTTCCTCCTTTTGCTCCTGCCTCATCTTCCAAAAGACCATTCCTTCCTCTTGCATTCCCTCTTCCTCTCTTGGACCTGGAAGGGCCACCTTCTCCTTTCTTAGCAATTGACTTCTTTTCATTTTTATTATCCAATCAATTAATTAGGGTACAATTCCACTACAGAGTATTATCTATGACTTCTTATATAGTGCCAAATTTCACAGCAATATTATGTCTCCTTTAGGATATAAAGAAATATTCCACAGGAGAACACATGTCTATTACAGAGAAAGAGTTAAACATAAAGACAAAAGAAGAGTGAGAATTGTTTCAAGAAAAGATACCAACATGTATATAAGGCATGATATCATTTAAATATTATACGCATAAAAGTTTTGATAATGATAATTTAATAAAAATGCTTTACTTATTAACAATCTAAGAGAGCAAACTGTTGTGTATATTAATTTTACTACCTTTACATTAATGTATTTTTATAAGAATAAAATGATATTTAATAACTTAAGAACCTGAGTTCTCCAGATGATGGCCTGTCTTTAAATTATTTTTCATGCATATACTATATTTGATCAACTATATTGATCAAGTTGCTGATTTTCTAGCTTTTTATTTGTTCACTAAATCAAAATACAATGACTATTAATGATAAAGGTGATGACTATACTTTTTATAGGGTGATATTATGATGAATCTTCTAGTTTTCATATGTATTATACTAAACATAATCCTAATCACATTAGATAAACACTCAGTAGATATCAGTTTAAATATATGAACTATGTTGACTTTATTAACTTACATGTTTTTTAAAAAAAAATTCCTGAAAATTTTTGCTTAATTTTTTTGGTCTCTTGATTTTACATATTTATATATTTGTTTAATATACATATAAACAAATATACATTAAACCAATATATAAATGTATATATATATATATATATATATATATATATATATGTGTGTGTCTGTGTGTCTGTTTGTGCGTGTGTCTGTGTGTATGTATTTGTAAGTTACCAGTACATTGAGAAAATATGTAATTTTTATATTACAATACAGAGAACACTGTCTTTGCTGATTCGTTTTATAAAAAGTCAGTAGTGAGATGAAATATTGACTGCAAAATGTATGTGTAACAAGAAAATGTGCATTGAGTACAGTTAAGTAGAAAAATCATCAAATGATAATTCAGATCTTACAATTAGCCTTCATTAGGCTTATTGGTAACATCAGAGCAGAAGATATTCATTGAGGAACTCTGCAGAGGATGGAAATTCTGAGGATCTTTTATAACAAGATGTTGATGTCAGTCACCTTCACTGCTACTGTGTACATTGAAGGAGTTAATGCTACAGTTTTGCAGGTAGCCATACTTCTCATAGATAGTCACTCTTCTGAAAATATGTAAAATCAATTTTCCTTTAGGCAACAGGGCATATACATGGCACTAATACATGGTATTAATTTTATATACTTTATATTCACTTGAGATACTCAATGTTTGAATAATTGAGACTTCATTTAGACTATTATCAAACATTCATTTTCTATGAACTTATAGTATATGCAGCATGTGTAAGAGGTAGTGCTTATGTCTATATGTGTATTTCCAAAGGATGTTCTCTTAACTAGTATTCATTAATAGAATATTTATATTTTGTTACATCAATGAATTTTCTAAATCAGTCTATATTTATAAAGAAAAGAAGATGATTTAGCCAAAAGTTCTGAATATTCAAGGCTATTTTATTGACACCAGCTCTGTTTCTGTTAGGGAAATCTTAGGTAATTGCATTTGTGTATGTTTAAGGCAGAGAACACATCATCAAATATGGGAATTGAGAATAATTCAGAGGGCAAGCTCACTATCACAAAATTCAATCTTTCATCAACAATCTTTATGACTTAGGGACTTTTTCTATACTCAATCAGAAAAAGGATTATATAGTTCCAAAACATAATCATACAGAGTACACATTTTCTAATTAATGTTAACATGCAGGACCTTTACTCACCACTCACATACTAAATTCAGAATTCAAACACCGAGTTTCCTGAACTTTATTTTAATCTCTATAACACTTATATCTTAACCAATACAGCAAAAAGTCTAAATCTAAGTCCAATGTGTCCTCTGAGATTGAAGACAAATACTGTCATTTCTAACTTGCTTAAACTTATTCTTAATCTCATTGCACCTGTCACTCCCTAACAGGTTTCTTTATTATAGTGTATGTGCTTTACACACAGATTGCTGAGCATAAGTATTTGTGGTGTATTCATTCATAAATGTAGCATCTATGTCAGATTCCTCTCTAAAGATTTCTGGATCATTGCAGAAGAGGGGTGGAGAAGACTATAATGTCACAGATCTATGGTGACTGGATTGAAACTGTGTTTTCTACACATAACTATTTTCCACAAGATCCAACCAGTCAAACTTCTGACATGGAACCGTCTCAAATATCTCTATCTGACAAACTACTAACAGATGATGGCTACTGAAGAAGGGAGAATTACTTTCTTTAAGAATATGGGCGCTGGTAGATTGATGACTCTATATAGCGTGTCTCCATGGAAGAATATATAGGTAGCACAAATTTGACTTCTATACGCATCATTAAATCCAAGAAGAATATAAACTTATGGTAGGAAAGTAGGTATTGATCTTGAAGGAGTTATGGAATAAGTATAATCAAAATACATTGTATGCAAGTATAAATTTCTCAAAGAATTGAAATAAGGGTGAGTTAGGGGGGAAAAGGTGTTGTAAATTAGGGATTGGCAGAAGTTTTGCTACTTGTCTCAGTGATTATTTTCTCTGTGTTTATGGTGGCCTTTCTTCTCAGTTCAAAGGTATCCTGGAACTCAAAAGCCCAGGAAGAACACAGTTCTAAGGAGAGAAGTATCCTGATGGAAGGGTATCCTAAGACACAGGGGCCCAGAAAACACATTACTCTGACAGGAAGCACCCTTAGCAGAGGCAGTGCAGCTACCAGTAGAAGATATCCTCAACTGAGCTGAGGAGTTCAGGAGCCTCAGCCCTACACATCTTGGATACTTCCCTTCTTCTCTTCATTGCTTCTTGTCTTCTTCTAATGACAGAATTACAGCAGGCGGTAAATTTTACATGAGATTGTCAGTCCAAGTAGAAGTGGGATGAATCCACAAGTGACTGTGTATGCTCTTGAAAAGAGCAGAAAGCACTGAATTGGACAAATAGCAGTGTTTGATTAGGGGCTCTTGGGAGCACAGGGTTGGAGATTTCTAGGGTAAGGATTGGTGGGATTTCAAGTCTGGAGCTTGGGGGACCTAAAGGATTGGTGGCCTTTTGTACATAATCTGTGTAGGGTTCTGTAGAGGGCCTGGAGATGGGTTTTGTGGGCTTTGCAGTGGCTGGAACCTGTTATGACAGTTAAGGAGGTCTAGGGGAGAAGCTAGCTGCTGGAGCTCCTCACACTGAAACCTAGCCACTTTTGTACCTTGAAGATTTAAAATGTTTACAAAAGGGGTCCACAGCAGGGAAATTCTTGCCTGTTCCTTGAGTGGTGGGACTATCCAACAGTTTTGTTTTGTTGATGACTATTTATTCTGAACTCTTATTTTCTTGGTTATTTTATTTATTTACATTTCAAATGTTGTCCCTGTTCTCAGTTTCCCCTCCTCAAACAACCTATCCCATGTCCCCTAACCTATGATTCTATGAGGGTTCTCCTCTGTGGGAAAAAAAAAAAAAAACAAAAACCTAGCTCAGTGAGGGGAGTCCGGAAGTGGTGGGGGTCCCATGGTGGTCTGGCAGCAGGGTCTGGGCCTGGTGTCTGGGCCTGGGTGGACTTCTCACACCGCCTGCAGATTTCACATTCACACAGCTGCCATAGCTGCGCAGCTGCGATGGGAAGGTTCCAGGGTTTTAAAGGCTGGGAACCTGGCTGCAGGGGCAGGAAGGCCCAGGAGACACATGGAGTCCGGTTTTCCAAAGCTTTTATTGTTCATGGTGTGGTGAATGGGTGTAGATGGTGTGTGCTTCCCCCCGAAAAATCAGGGGGCCTGACTTTTTATAGGGAGGGGGAAAGGGGCTGGAATAACTTAATTAGCTACGCTCTTGGTCTTTAGATAACTCATTAATATTTAAATCTCTGGAGGTGGAGACCTCTACCTGTGTCCTACGTGATTGATGGTGCAGGTTAAATGGAGTTACCTCATCCAAGGCCGGATACTCTACTCGCCCACCTACTCCCACCTTTCAGCCATAACATTCCCATAAAGCTGGGCATAGAGCCTTCACAGGACCAAGAACATCCCATCCTATTGATGATAAATGAGGCCATATTATTTACCATGAGAATAATTCATCACAGAAAGTCCTCATTTAAAGTTTTTTGTTGTTTCTTAATTAAATTTGGTTGTTTGTCCTTATTTGTAGGTACTGTTTATATTGTATAATAACCTTTATAATATACAAAATTGTCACATATTTTTCTTATTCTGTGGGTTAAATTTTTACACTGCGGGTAGTATTAATTAATTACAATAATTTTCAAATTTTGATGGCATTCATTTTTCATTTTTTCTTTGTTTGTACTGCCAGCAATGTCAAATGCAAAATTTCACTGCCCATTTCAATATAATGGGCAAAATTATTTTTAAATGAGTCATATCTTTATGTGTTGTCATACCAGATAAAGAGGGTAGAGAATCAGAATTTGGCTCCTGCTGCCTTAACATGTCTGCTTTCTTCTAAAATTTCTGTGGAAACCTTCATAATAACATAACATTTGATTACTACATGTCTAAAACAATTATTGCATGACAATGTCAAAATCTACTGTGATGTGAGATATATCATTGAGGTTTATTCAAACAGTGACTACAATATCCCCTAAATGCTTTGCAATCTGAACTTGGCCAGATAAACTCTACAAAAACAATTCCCTAGAAATCTATCACAAGCAGTTTATCTTAAGTATTTTTCTCAAGGTAAATCTTTTACATAGATTTCTATTTATTCATCTTTCTGCTTTCTGATTCCTTAGTTTCCTCAACATATTGTTTTTGTGGTCAAAGTACAAACTATTTGGTCTCTGATGAATGGTGTTAATACCATTAGTAATGGCCAAATCCTTATATTTCTTGTCCAACTGAAAAACAATTAAAATGTTCTGTTCTGCTTATTGGTCCCAATCCCAACTGCAAGCCTGGCCATTATCACTAAAGAACATATCACTCTCTAAATATTTTACTGCTTTAAATTTTCTTGTACAGATTAATCTAAACCTGACCTTTAAAATCAGCCTCTGAAAAAGTTTCATGGCATGAAACAAAAATCATAGACATGTTCATTACCATAATGTAGCAGCAATAGCTCCAAGCCAAACTGCAATAGAAACCTCATTTTTATCTAAGGGCTTATGATTCTAGCCTTTATTTTCCACATTCTTCCCACATTCATGGCTCCTTAGCCTTTAAAACAAATTCTCCTTAATGCCTGCTTATGGTATTATTGCTTTTCTGAAGATCACTTTTCCAAGTTTTACAAACTCTTTTTGCAACTCATTTGCAAAGCTTCTCATGTAATCATAACAATAACCCTATAGGCCCTTTCTTGTGTGTGTGTGTGTGTGTGTGTGTGTGTGTGTGTGTGTGTGTGTGTTAATATTTCACTTCTATGACAAAGTGACTGAGA
Organism: Rhabdomys pumilio; assembly: GCA_030674055.1. NCBI lineage: Eukaryota > Metazoa > Chordata > Mammalia > Rodentia > Muridae > Rhabdomys > Rhabdomys pumilio. Next base: position 55,356,751 of record JANHMN010000005.1, read on the forward strand.
CAAACATCCTTAATATCTTTTGTATTTCTTTATTATTTCTTTATTATTTGTATCTTTTTTCTTTTCTTCTTTCCTTCCTTCCTTCCTTCCTTCCTTCCTTCCTTCCTTCCTTCCTTCCTTCCTTCCCTCCCTCTTTCTATGAATGTTTGTGAAGTATGTCCCATCCCTAGATGCCATCAGAGGATGTTTTAAAGAAATTAGTTCTTTCTCTTCTTCATTTGTGTCCTAAGAATCCTACTCAAGCTACTCAAGTAGAAGTGAGAACTTCTACTTATTGAAGCATCCCACCAGCCCAAGAAAAATATCTTTAATGGAACATTATTAATTTTGAATTAATATTTAAGAACTCAAAAATTTACTCTGTCCCTGTAGCCTTTGGGCAGATGGTGAGGTAAATCATTTTGGCATGTAGTTAAGCAATGTTTCTCATCTTATGGAATCTGTGAAGTAAAAACAATAGAGTAAGAAATTGGAGTCCCAAATTCCTTTTCATATTATTCACTCAGTGACCTATATTCTTTTCATGAAGCCTTGCTTTCTAAAATTTCTACTGCCAAATACCACTGTATTCCATGAATGTCTTCAACACATAACATTTGTAAAGTATTTAAAGTTCAAATCAGAGAATACATATTCACTTTTCTCAGGATGAAAATCTTTTTTTCTGCTTTGGAAGGATGGAACCTGATTTTTAGGCATGGAATTTTGGGACCAAAGCATCCTTATACTCAGTCAATTATTCAAACAATTAACATCTCATGTATACATATTTTCTTCTTTTCTATATAAAATTATAACAGTGTAAATGATTCATTTCTATAAATATTTACTTAATGTATATAATTCAATTTAATATTCATTTTTGGAGGTAGTCTGTTGTTATAGTTATATTTGTTAATATATTTCTCCCTCCAGTGAATTTCTTTAGCTTTCTAAAATGATGTTTAAACAACCTTGCATGAGTAAATTGTGTTCTTTATTCAGCTGTATTTCATGTTTCATACATATTCATCTAGTCATCTACTGTGATTCTATCTTGATTGCTGTATTGTCGACATTGGGAAAACTGATTCCACTTCCTTCATTCTCTTTCAAGATTGATTAGATATTCTAAAGCTTGCACAATTTGTATTTCATTTAGTATAAGCTTATCTGTGCCTAAAAACAGGGTATGTTTTTATAAACTTACATTGTGACATATGTTTATAAATCATTGAGGACTGAGGAACTAGTTTGTATCTTTAACCTCTGTGTCTTCCGATTATAAACATTGCATTTGTCTGCCATGTGTTCTCTGTATTTTCATTGAACTCTTATTATTCTTATACATGGGTGTTCAATATGATTTTTTTCTATATTAATATTTGCTACATTTTAGGAAAGCAAATTTGTTTAATCACAGTTTGATTTCCAATATTTTACTTAATGTATGAAAATCCAATTTATAGTTGACATATTTTGTAAGTCATATCAACCTCAACCTGATAAACTTGTCTATTAGTTTTCATTGAAGCTAAATTAGATGCTTATTGAGGTATCATAATTTTAAATACTAAAAATGATAACTTGAGCTTCAATAAATGGTACACCCAAGTCAATGCAAAGAAATAGCTAAACAGAAGTAGATCTTGGTGGTATATATAAAGATTGAATTTTCATTTGTCAAAGGTTTATTTGAATGTATAAATTAATTATTTAAAATTATCTAATTTTACTTAATATTTTTGAATCTAGAAAACTTAATGTAGTATGATTTACATTTTACAATTTTTACATTATAGAAATATGTGATTATTATTGCTCCTTTTTCTATATAACACAATTATGACTTCCACTTTAAACGATTTATTTTCTGATATATTAATAAATGTTATTTTTATTTTTAAATTTAATTTTATTTATTGAATATTTTTACTTATTCACATTACATACTACTTAATGTTATAAATATTTCCCCTCCCTCTCCCCTTCTCTTCTATTAGATAAGGAGTCCCCTAGTTATCACCCTATCATGTCATTTCAAGTCTCTGTGAGGCTATACTCTTCCTCTTTCACTGAGTCCAGACAAGGCAGCCCAGCTAGAAGAACTCATCCCACATATAGGCAACAGCTTTCAGAATAGCTCCTGTTCCCATTGTTGGGGACTCACTTGAAGACCAAGCTGCATATCTGCTACATATGTGTGGGGAAACCTAGGTCCAGCCTTGTATGTTCTTTAGCTGGAAGTTCGAACTCTAAGAGTCCCATGAGTGTAGGTTTTCCTGTAGCCCTTTAAGGACCCTCAGTCCTTCCAGCAATTCTTAAGGTTCCATATCCCCAGTATTGTAAGTCACAGCTAAAGTCACTGCATCGATTCTTTTGAGTCTCCCTTATCCCAGGTCTCGGAGATAGCCCTTACCTCCTCACTTCATTCAGTTTCAGATTTCCACAAATTTTAATGGACATCTAATGTCCATTCCTGCCCTTGTCTCTCCTGCCCTTCTCCATACATAATCATGTGGCCCCATTCATTTCACCATACTCCTTTTGTCCTAGTTCCCTCCCTCCATCTGCCTATTATGAATGGCAAGAGTGTTTTCTTTTCTGATGTAGTATAATTGGTGTTCTATAAGCTTCTTGTATGTTTGCATCTCTTTATTTTGGAAAAGTTTTCCTCTGTGATTTTGTTGAGAATATTTCCAGGTCTTAGATCTGGGACTCATCATCTTCTAATTTTATTATTTTTATGCTAGTTTTTTTCATGTTATCCCAAATTTTCTAGATTTTTGTATTGGAAAATTTTTAGATTCAACATTTTTTGAATGATGTATTCATTTCTTCTATTGTATTTTCCACACCTGATATTCTCTTTTCTGTATTCTGTATTCTCCTGCATTCTGTTGGTGATATTTGTATCAGTTGTTCTTTTTCCCTTCTCTAGGTTTTCCATCACCAGGATTACTTAGTTTGTGTTTTCTTCATTGCTTTTGTTTCCACTTTCAGGTTTTGCACAATTCTATTTATTACATTCAACTTTTTATTTTCCTGTATATCTTTAAAGGATCCGTTTGTTTCTTCTTAAAAAAAAAAAAAAACTCTATTTGATTGTATTTTCCTGTATTTCTTTAAGGGATTTAGTCATTTTCCATGTAAAGCCGTATCATCTTTACAAATAGGATTTACAGTCATTTTCTTGAGTTTTAGTTGTGTTAGGATATCCACAGCTTACTTTAGTGGGGTAGTTGTATGTTGAAGATACCATATTGCTCTGGCTTTTGTTGGTTGTGTTCTTTAGAGGGCCTTTAACCATCTAGGTAATGTTGGTCCCTAGATGTTCTTGTTTTAGTAGTTATTCATAGGGTGTTGAACTTCAAAGATGCCAGTGTGGCAGGTCTCTGATAGGTATCCTTGTGTTGTATGGTTCCTGACTTTCACGTTTGTGTGGTTCAAGCATCAGGTCAAATGAATGTTGTCAGAGAGTTGGCAGGTAAATGGATTATAGGCTTCTAGGGAAAGAATGACTTGCCCCAGAGAGGACTCAGAAAGCAGGGAAGATGAATGGAAGAAGGGAAGCTTACCTGTAAACTTCAGGAGTCTGATGAAAGTGGAGAACAAGTAGTGGGAAAACAGAGGTTCCCCCTGGGATACCAGGCTGCTCATTGAAGCTTAGTTTGGCCTAAAAAGCTCAGAGAGCCAGAAAGATGTGGGAGGGAAGGGAAGCTTACCACATAGTTTAGAAATTTTAGGTTTGATGAATGTCAGGGGAGAGTTGGCAGGAGAATGGAGTTCCACCTGCATGGTTCAGGAGTCTGACAAAATTGGAGGAGAAGTGGTGGGAGAATGGAGGTCTGCCTTGGATAGCAGGCTGCTCTGTGAATATTGGCAATGAGGGCCCAGCCAGCAGGAAGATGGATAGAGATATGGAAGCCATTAATACACTTTAAACATTAGAAAACATTACATGATCATATTACCAGATGAAATGTCATTTTCTGTAATTTAAAGCAACAAAGATATAAAGAATTATTGCCTTATAATGGAATTTTCAGAATTTTATCTATAAGTCAAAAGTATCATTAAAACAAAATCAATCTACTGGTATATGTACAAAAGCTTATTCTTTTCTCAAGTAAGCAAAATTTTTAATTGCTTTGAACTACAAATATATATTAATAACTCATTAAACATATTGCTTCTCAACCAAGATTAAATAAATTTTTAATATTTGTTTGTATTTATTTTTCAGATACAGTGCTAGGTTTCATAAATAATTGCATGAATATTTCACCTCCTTGACTATATTCATTCCAGAACCTTCCTTTTCTCCTAGAATAGGATGGGTATGTGCCATCATGTGTTTTTGTAACTTGTGTATGGAAGTATCTATCAAGCATCTATTTATATGTCTGTTTCATATGATATCATACAAATATAAAAGGGAGACTGAGGAAAAAAGGCAACTAGCATGTAGAAAGAAAGGGGAAGGAAAAGAAATGTGTGGTTATGTAGGTGAATAGAGTTAAGTACATCTTGTCTTTGAGCTCTTATAATGTGAAGTTGTAAAAAGCTGTTGATGAAGTAAATGTATATTGCCTACATTAATTCAAAGTTGATATTTTTATTTGATATTTTATGAGTATGAATTAACTCACAAAAATCTTAGTAAAATCGATATTATATAAAAGATGTAAAAATGGCAAGAAAAAAACTAAGCAGGAACAAACAGACGTATGTTCCCTTGTCCAGGCATATGAGGGATACCCTTCTCCATGTAGTTAACTCCATTATATAGTACAGAACAGGCTTTTATCTCATAGAACATTGTAACACGTTTATTTTTGAATACTTTTGCTGACTTTATCAAATCTTGCTGTAAATCTAGTCATAGTCACTGTTGGTGCCAATGAAAACAGTTTATTAACACTCCAACTAAAAAAAAATGAAAGAAAAAAGCAAGTTAAATTCATAGTTAGACAAAAACAATAATTAAGAAAACAATTAACAAATTTATCTTTTCATTCCTATTTAGTATACATAGCTGATAGCTTAAAAAGTATGACTAAATTTTGACTCCTAATTAGTAATTTCATATTGGACAATCTCCGAAATAATAAGGATTAACTTGTTTACATGAGATAAAATCATGGATGGCATATGAATTTATTGAGTTATATTACTTTATTCACTGATAAACATCCAAATGTTTTAGTTGTTTCAAACAAAATCTCAAAGTGCAACATGTAAATAAGAAGATAATGATATGAAAATGATTGAATAAATATGAAATGGTTCAACAATAAAATGTTAGCAAAAATAATAAATTTGTGCTTATGTGAACAATGTGCACTTACACCTTCATACAACTGTAAATTATATGAGGTCAAAGACAATATAAGTGATTGAGTGAAGTCAGGTAGAAAAATAACTTAATTTGATCACATATTAACTATGACTTTTATATATACTAACAAATAAGTTTGTTATACTTAAGGTAGCAATAAGAGAAGAGTCCTTTATTCTGATAATTGCTCAACATTCATATAAAGTGTTTTTCTTATTCATTTTCAAGTAAGTTACCCTAACTATTCTCTTATTTTTATTGTTGGCAAATAATCATTTAGCCTTTAAAAACACAAACTAGATATTTTTTGCTTAAATCTTCACTCTAACAGGTGTACTAGCTTCAAATTGCCCTTATATGTTAAATTGAAATTCATTGATGTTTAGTTTCTATGCCCAATGCTTGTGATACTAGTTTATTAATCATACTGTTGTTTTACTCTTGATAAAAAGAACAGCTATAAAATTCCCCAGAAAAGATTATGTAGACTTTGTTTATATTTCTCCTTAAAAGCAAGTTGATTATTTTTATAAAATATCCTATTTAAAATTGGGTTTTATTTTATCTTACCATTATATTGATGCTAATTTGGACATGTTGAAATAGTATTCCATTGAAACATGCTTCAATATTGAGAAAATTAAGAAGTAATTTAATTATTTCTATGATGATGTAAACAAAATACACTATAACTGGCATTGCAAAGGTTATATCCAAAATTTTTAGTATTAATTCAATGTCTTGTAATCATCTGTCTCTGACAAAACTTCAAAATAAAAGAACATCTCTGATTGTATTTTTTAAAGTTGATAAATGTTGTACATAGGAAATAATTTATCATTTATGAAATATGAAAACTATATTAATGGTTAACTATACTAATGTATACTAAACCATTATATACATAGTGCATGAATGTATACTAATGGAGGATCACTGGCAATATTAGAAAATTTCATCATGGTGAATATATACTCATAAAATTTGAATATTCTTGTTGGACCAATTATTTAAAGAATAGTTCCAGGTGGTTTTGCTATAAAATTACATTGATCCATATAATGATTTAGTATCATGGAAAACCTTGGCACATATGTTTAATAGTTCTAAGTCAATGAAAATAGCTACACATCAAATCAGGGCACGATCTTAACATGTTCTCCTTTGGCAGTACTTACTAATGGATTGGCACTCTCTCAATAGACACACACAAAATTACTGTAATCAGAGAACATCATACATGCACTTATAAGTGGGTATTAGATGATACTGAAGTGTTCTTGGGCTTTTATAAGGGAAATTTCAAATACTAAGTGAACCTGCTTTTAACAAGCATAAAAAGGCAGGCTTCAAAAGTATTATTTCACTTAGGGTCAACCAGTCAGAAGAGGAGCAAAACAAGCATATTTCAAAAGAAATCAAAATAACTCATAAAGGAAAATTTTCTTATGCATTGTGTTTAATAAGAGAAATTAGAGAAGTGGACTGCATATTATTTTTTATCAGGAAAACAGACACAAAAATTCATATTTCTGTGATTCTTTCTTGGAAGAGAGACACAAAAGGAAAACGTTTTTGCAGGTGTGCCTTAGAGAAAAAAAGGACTACAAAAATAAATAAATAAAAAAATAAATAAAAAAATAAAAAAATAAATAAATAAATAAATAAATAGAAATATTATTCAGCTTATATAATGATTGAATAAGCTGTGTATCTCCTGAGTGCAATCTCTCTGTTTTTCAGGTGTCACCCTAGTGCTGTCCTGGCTTTTGGGGGTGGGGGGGGGAGAAAGGAAGCTTCTGTTTTTCCTGTTTGTGGACAAAAAGAGCATCCATTATAAAGCTCAGTATAGATGTAAACAGATACCTAAGACTAATATTTTAAATTATGCTAATTTTATTCTTGAGTAATTAGTACATTAAAATAACAACAAACATGTATGACATATTAATGTATACACAATATTAAAACATAGTCTTCCTACTCAGAGAGCCAGTGAGGAAAAAAAAAGACATTCTAAATAGTGATTGTCATAATACCTCTCTCATGACTGAGCACAGAATTCACAAATGAAATTCCCCTGTTTCCAGTTTTGTCCAATAAAAAGAACCATTTATACAGGTTTTCTAATGATATAAACATTCTGGGCACTGTCAACAAACAGGCTAAATTTTTACCTTCTTAATGCTGATAAGACCCAGCATACAGTCACTTAGTAGCTACTAAACCCCCCCAAAAAAAAAATTCAACTAGAATTAATAATTTAAAGGAGACAGAAACATTGATAGAATAAACTGATGAGAGTTCTCTTAGAGAAGGCCAGTTTTTGAAGATGGATAAAAGTATGTGGAGTTATTTACATTTTGAGTACAATGTGCAAATAACTCATATAGAGTCAAAACAAGAAAAGATGGAAATGTGTTCCAAAGTAGCAAAATACAGACCTAGAAGACATTGTTTCTTTATTCATCATTTGGACAATTGATCTGCCTAATGATAAATGTGGGTTATCATAATCTCTCGGTATTATTGATTTAGAGTAAGCATTAGTCTATGATTTTAGAACTAACAGTGTTTCTTTTTATGAAATTTAGGTTATTCTCTGTGTGGTAAATACATATTTAGGGATGCAATTACATCTTCATGGATTGTTCCCTTGATTAGTATGAAGAAACTGTCTTTATCTCTTCTGACAGAATTGATTTAATGTCTATTTCATCAATACTAGAAAAGTAGTTTCCACTTGTTTCTTAGCTCTATCTGCTTGGAAAAAATTTTCTGTCCATTCACCTCAAAATATTATATATCTTTTGTAGTAAGGCAAGTTTACTTAAGGAAGCAAAAGAGAATTCAATTTTCTAATCCAATCTGTTAGTTTGTGTCTATTGATGGTGAACTGAGACCATTTATGTTCATAGCAATGATTGAAAGATTTATATAGCTCCCTTGTAATTCCTATTTGAATATTCAGTATTTGACTCTCTTTTGTTTAATGGGCTTCTTGGAATCATTTAATTTGTCTTTCTTCTGCTTTTTAAAATATATTTTTATTTCTCTTTATATTTGGTGTTCCTTATAGCGTTCTCTGTAGAGATGGTTGGTGGTCATCAATCTTTTCAGCATTCATTTATCATAGAAGTATTTTTTTGTTAATTGTCAATGATAACAATTTTATTTACTCAGTATAGTATATTGGATTAACAATTGTGTTCTTTCAAAACGTTAAAAGACATAAATCCAACCCTTTTATTTATCTCATAGTTTAGATTAGAAAGTCAGATGTTCTGTTAAATCTGCCTTTGTATGTGATTCAAACCTTTTCTTTTGTTCTATACATTGAATGTTCTAACTGTTATATGATATATGACATGGGTAGATTTTTTTTCTTGACTCCTCTTTCAGGTGTTCTGTGGGACTCTTGCATCTAAATGGGCTTCTATTTACCTATATTTGAAATTTTTTCATATGATTTTATAAAATATCTTTTTATGGCATTAGCATCTTCTTCTCCTTCTCTTTCTTCTTCTTCATCTTCTTCTTCATCTTCTTCTTCTTCTTCTTCTTCTTCTTCTTCTTCTTCTTCTTCTTC
>JANHMN010000005.1:55365669-55378169 GCA_030674055.1 Rhabdomys pumilio
CTTCTTCTTCTTCTTCTTCTTCTTCTTCTTCTTCTTCTTCTTCTTCTCCTTCTCCTTCTCCTTCTCCTCCTCCTCCTCCTCCTCCTCCTCCTCCTCCTCCTCCTCCTCCACTCTCTTCCACTTCCCCCTCCTCCTTTTTGCCTCATAATATAAAAGCTTTGACCTTCCATGAAATCCCAGGGTTCTTCCATGATCTGTTCACAAATTCAAAAACTGTATTATTGAGCTTGATAGAGTAATACAAATTTTTACTGTTGTCTTTAAACTTTGATATACTCTTTCATATTATTGGTTATGTTAGTGAGGATTTCTGCTGCTCTTTTTATTTGACCTATTTAGTTTTGCATTTCCACCATCATTTTTGTTAGTATTTTCTTCACTAGCTCTCTTTATTAAATTTTATTTTCATGTTGTGATTGACTTTCTTATTTTATTGAGCTGCCTATTTGTTCTTGGGAAATATTGAAGTCTTCTTTGAGTTTGTTTACCAGTTTTATAAATTTTTGAAATTTACACATAGAATTTATGTAATTGATTTTGATCATAGAAAATAGTATAGGACTGGTAAATTTTGGAGGAGACAAATTTTCATTGTGTTTTATGTTACTTATATTTTGAGATAGGAGCTGCTTGTCTGTGGTTAGAGTATGTTTAAGAATATTTTTATTGTTTTTGTTGTTGTTTGTTTGTTGAAGTTATTTTAAAAAATTTGGGTTTTCTCTCTTCTTTCAATGTGTGATTTTGCAATGTTCTGGCAATACTAGACTGTAGAATAGCTGTGGTCATGTTTTCGTTTGTTGGACAGGTGATTCTGATACCAAGAATTATCACCAGTCTATCTCTGTTTGTTAAGTATTTTTTGCAGTAGCAGTCACTATCTAGTAGTTAACCTACACTGACCATAAAATAGTGGGTGACTATAAAACACATACTTTCCAGTTTCATGAAGTCCCATTTATCAATTCTTGATCTTAGAGCATGAGCCATTGAAGTTCTGTTTAGGAAAATTTCCCCTGTGCCAATGAGTTCAAGGTTCTGTCCCACTTGTTCTTCTATTATGTTTACCATACCTTGCTTTATGTTGAGGTCCTTGATCGACTTGAACTTGAGCTTTGTGCAAGGTGACAAATATAGGTATATTTTAATATTTTACATACAGACAGCAAGTTAGATTAGCACATTTATTTAAGATTTTTTTCACATTGTATATTTTGGCTTCATTGTAAAAGCTCATATATTTTCTAAAGAAAAATTAGTGTTAACTAATTATAGATTGCTCTTTTGCTAAGAATGTGGAAGTAAATGTAAATACATCCCTGGGATATTACACAGCTGCCTCTTATGATTTACTTTAGTTTCTCTTCCTCAAAACTGTGCATTTTTGCTTTGAAGTATATCAAGTTTTAGCCTGTTTGGAAAGGTCAAATACATTCATCTATTTTACTTGGAATATTCATTTTTCTTCATAAATGTCGTATGAATGTTTTTCCTTTTTTGTTGTTATTTTTTTTGAGGTGGGGTTTTATTAAGTTGCCTGGAATGCCTTAGGACTTCCAATCTTCTATATATAATTTCCCAAGTACTAGAATTTCAAATATGTACTAACATGATTAGCTATAAATTCTTTAAAAATTCATCCATATATAATAAAACTGAGTTTAATTAGAATCTTTTCTCAATTGTTAAGTATATATAAAATACTATTTTACTTTAAATAATATTGAAATGACATCATACATATTAGATATTATTAACACACTTTTTCATTATTCTGGTCTCTGGAAGGAGACTTTATAATATTATTTTATTTTATAACTCATCTGTAACTACTGTAGACAAATTATTCCCCATACTGGCAGTTTTGACTTATGCACAATGGGAATAGGTACGGTATATATTTGATAATATTAGTGTAATGATTAACTAAGGAATTTAACTCACTCATTAGTAAGCATTTGTTTTTATTTTCTATAAACTGTTTAACTCTTTTGAACATCTGACCAAAAGGAAAAAATAAACTGTACATTCTGGCAAAAAAAAAAAAATACAGTCATAAGAGTCAAGAAAGAGTCAAACAAAAGCACTTGTTGACTAAATTGAGGATCTGTGTTTAATACTTGGTACCTCACATGGCAGAAGAAGAGAACAGATTGCAAATTTGTCCTCTAACATTCTTGAGAAAGAGATGCAGACCTACACATATGCAATCACCCCACATATAAAGACATAGATAGTTTTAAAATATCCTCATAAAATAAAAATTATTTAAATTTTAAAATGCTATAGAAAAATTAATGTGAATAAATAATAAATGACACTAGCAATAGACAGTGAGAATTTTAAACAAGCTTGAGAAACTGACATAAATTTAGAAACATGGAAGTGATAGAGTGAAACCCATACAGATGAATAGATAAAAAAGTCAGAGCAAAGCAGTTAAATGGTAAAAAAAAAAATGATTAATATGATTGGTCAGTTTTTTATTGCTATGATAAAATACCTAAGAAGCACAAATTTATCAAGAGAAAAGGTTTTGGTGCTTAGTTGAAGAAATTCTATTCCATGTTCATTTGTCACTTTTGCTTTTGCCCTGTGACAGTATAGTCCATCATAACGGTAAGTTAAGGTTTATTTTATTTTCAAGAGTCATATTAATGTATTCAATCTTCTATTTTTGATGTTTTAATAATAATGTCTAGTCTAAATGCTACTAAATAAATAATTTAAAATATTAATTGTAATATTTTGTTAAAAGAACAAATAAGTAATTTCAAAGGAAACTCAATGTTAACAATAAATAAATATAAATGTAAGCAAATATTACATATTTATGTTAGGAGTTAAGAAAACATTTTGGTCTTTAAAAAACTACATTTATTTAATGTATTCCTTCTAGTTTGTATCTCTGTATGTATGTTTTGGTTTTTATATGGCATGATGCACAAGTGAAGGTCAGAGTTTGAACTGAGGTCTTAGGCTCTAGAAATATCTAAGAAGACAAGTATTTGGATCATTGTTCCTTACGTAAAAGCACAGTGGCCAGACTTCCTGTTATCTCAGAATTTAGGAAGTAGAGACAAGATGAAATTGCTATTTTAACTAGAAAATTGGTGAGCTCTATGTTCAAATAAATTTCATACTATGGTAATAAAGAAAACAAAAAAATATAGAATGTAAGAAATATAAAAGGATACAGAAAGGACATTAATTTTAAAAGGGTATGAGATAAAAGATAGATAGTAAGTGTGAAGAAATAAAAATAATAGTTTCATAAAAAGAGATAAGCTAAAGTGAGATTGACAGAATCCTTCTAACAAAGAAGCCATTAGGCATTCAGCCATTCCTGATGCCCCTAGCATTTAGCTAGATCACATGGCTTTGCCAGCAGAAACTTGGTACTTTGATAATGTACTATTTTCCACAATCAGCTGCCACAGAGAAACTGTTTTGCCAGGAGACAAAAGTAGCAGAAGTGAAAAAAAGACAGCACTAGAATGGCACTATATTTGTAGGCTCCAGTGGGATCGTGACAAGGATCATGAAGAAAAGGCTCACTAGAAGGAAAAATATGCTCATATCATAGTCATCCCATTGTGACTAACTTGAAAGATTTGTGAAACTGAACCACAACTTAAAAGTGTGACAGAGTAGAAACATAAATAAGTGAGATGAATTTGTCACACAGTTGCACATAGAAACAAGTACTCCCAGGTAATGTCTGTAGAGCATTAATGAAAAATCACACAATGTCTAAGGTAAATATAAAATCTTGACTGTCTTCCTACTGTTTTAGATCCTCAAATACATGTGAGAAAACATTGAACATCAAAGAGAAAACTGTAGCAGGAACCTGGGGAAAAGGTACTTAGGGAATTATCCCAAATTGAAAACAGGAAAAGCCCTACAGTCACCTCAGTTTGTTGCACAAACATTGTTCAGAAGTGACAGGGAAAATTTTTTTTTCCACCTATAAATCCAGTTACCAAACTTGGAACTATTATGTGGTGCTAGTATTTATGATTATATTATATTCATATTTATTATGTTTAAAATAATTATTTCATGTATAAGTGTGATTTTCCTGTATATATTACATGTGTGCCTAGGAAGAGCCTCAGATACCCTGAATCTGGATTTTCAAATGGTTGTAAACTACTTTGTAGCTGCTGAGAATGAAACCCTATTCCTCTGGAAGATAATCAAGCACTGTTAACTGCTGAGTCATCTCAGAAAGATACATATCTCTTTTTTTTTTAATTTTCACAATTTTCTTTAACTTCTTCTGTCTTTATATGTATGACTGCCCATTCTTTTCAGCAATGGTTCTATAATATCTGAAAATTTCCATATGATCATACCATAAGTCCTTGCCATGTTTCTACTGCTGTAGTGAGACACCATGACCATGGAAACTCTTATGAGGCTTCATTACAGTTTCACAGGAGGTTTAATCTATTATTAATTATTATTATTATTATTATTATTATTATTATTATTATTATTATTATAGTTAGCATCATAATAGCATGTAGACAAGCACTAGAGCAGTAGCTGAGACCTTCTTCCTGATCCACATGCAAATAGACAGAAGGAGAGGGAAAGAGAAGAGGAAATGGAAGATGGGACAGGGGACAGGAGAGAAGGAGAGGGGAGAGGGAAGAAAGAGACTGTGTCTGATAAGTGGGCTTTTGAAATTACAAAGCATATTCCAGTGGTACACTGTAAGGGCTTATCAGGAAGACCAAAATATCTGAGCCTACTTTCCTGTCCAAAGTCATTTTTATGTCTGAGGCCTACTTCTTTGTTGTAGCCTAAGATTTAGATTTTTGCCTGAAATTACTTTTTTGTTCTAACTTAAGATTGAGATTCCTGCCTGAAATTACTTCAGTCAAGTTTGAGCAGAAACAGTGGAGTTGAAACATCCATCCAAAGATCAGAAACAACAAGGAAATTGTAAGTATATACAGCAGCAAGTCTCAGAGGCTGAAATATTCTAGAATGGAGATCAAAATTTTTCTATGCTAAAGGGTTAGGTGCCTCTTTTCTCACTGAGGGTGGACCAGGCAATCTTCTGCTGTATATGTATCAGGAGCGTCATATCAGCGGGTTTATGCTGCCTGGTTGGGGTCTCGGTGTCTGAGAGATCTTGGGGTCCAGATTAGTTGAGACTGCTGATCTTTTCATGTGGTCCCTCTCCTCTTCAGCTTCTCCCAGCTTTTCTTTAATTCAACCATAGTAGTCCCCAGCTTCTGTCCATTGGTTGGGTATAAGTATCTGAATATGACCTTCTCAGCTGTTTGTTGGGCTTCTCAGATGGCAGCGATATCAGTCTCCTCTCTGTAACTACATCATAGCATCAGGAATAGCATAAGGCCTTGGAACCTCCCATTGATCTGAATCCCAGTTTGGGCCTGTCATTAGACCTCCTTTCCATCAGTTTCTTCTCCATTTTTGTTCCTGCGTTTTTTTAAAGAAAGGAACAATTCTAGGTTAGAGTTTTTAACTGTGGGATGGCAACCCTATCCCTCCTCTTGATGATGCCCTATCTTTCTATTGGAGGTAGATTCTACAAGTTCCTTCTCTTCATTGTAGGGCATTTCATCTAACATCCCTCCCTTTGAGTCCTGAGATTCTCTCACCTCCCAGGTCTCTAGTACATTCTACAGAGTCCACTCCCTTCCTACCTCCCAAGGTTTCCTGTTTATATTCTTTCAGCTGGTCCTCAGGGGTTCAGACATGTTACTCCTCCACCAATACCTGATCATGTTCCCCTTTTCCTCTCCCTGTCCCCTCTCTCATCCAAGACCCTTCCTCCCTCTGCTCCACTCTTACCTTGATTGCTTTCTTCTCCTTCCCAAATGGGATGGAAGCATCCTCACTTGGACCCTAAGGCTTGTTATCCTTGAGTTCTGTGAATTGTATCCTGAGTATTCTGTAATCTTTTGGCTAATATCCACTTATTAGTGAGTACATACCATGCATGTCCTTTTGTGTCTGGATGAAGATATCATGAGTTTTGCAGTCAGATGGATGGAACTTGTAAACAATAGAACTTGTTATGTAATTCATAAGCACTTTTTCTCTGAACTTCAGATATTCACAGACTTCTTTTCCAACACATACTTATTGCTTCTTTAAACTATAGGCAGGGGTAGTGTTGGTTTCAAGATTTTCATGTTTCTACATTTCTATAAATGTGCTGTTTGTTTACATCTAGAACCTCATGAGCATCCTCCTCCATCTGGAAGGAAATGTTTCAATTCACATGGAATTTTTATACAACAAACTATTTAGATCAATAGTAATAAACTGTTAAAAAATACACATTGGATTTTCAGAATATCTATCTTCTGTCTATCTATCTATCTATCTATCTATCTATCTATCTATCTATCTTTTGATTTAAAAATATGTAATGTTAGTATTCGTTTGAATTTTATTTTATAGATATGGATCTTTGAAATGTATTTGCATATTATATTTATGTATTTTACCCTAAATTAATCTTTACACAGTTTTAAATTATTATAAGTGCAATGCATATATTATTTTCTATAAACTAAATTATTGACAAAATAAACAATACACATTTTTAGGGATATATATATATATATATATATATATATAATCTGAAGATAGATAGTAATCACACTTTATGATGAACAAAATGAAGCATGGATTTAGAAAATAGCCACATTCAATAAGAATAGAAATATTTTGATCCACTTAATTCCGTGGATTATAAACTCTCTTCTATATTATAGTGCTTTAAATTGTGAGGACAGAAGACTGAGTTAAAAGAAGAAAGTTATTATGAGATTATTTGTACATAGGTTTAGAATTGTAGAGCGATAGACATTTGGAAAGCCATGAGCTTAACTCATGCAAACTCTTACATCTAACTTTACATCTTCTAAGGTACCACACCATATATTGTCTTGTAATGTATTTCTCCTTTTTTATTTGTGTGTGATGCTTTCACTCCACCCAAACTGTCATGTCTTGTAATTTCTCCACTCAGATAATCAATACAATAAAATCATTAGTTCTAAGGGTTAATAAAGATAAAGGATTTTTTTCTACAGTAAAATACACAGTAAATATTAGTGTTTTACTTTCATCATATATTATATATATGCTCAGTATGACAATTTTTGACATCTATATAGAACCTAGGAGGTACTTTTGTAAGAGTACAAGTCTATAATCTTTGGATAATGCAATATATAATGCTACCAGTTCATATAGAATACCCATTTTAACAGAGACACTATAATAGAAGACGACATAAGCATTTTTGTGTAACATATGAAGGAGTTTCATTGAAAATTATGAACCTCCCTAATGAAAATGGATTATGAGAAATATAGTGTAGTTTAAAGCAAAAACATTTTAGTGTAAAATATGGAATAATTTGCTAGTGATGGACTACACATATAACAACAAGTAAAACTAGATATATAAAATTGCTTTAATGAGAATTAAAACATCATGCTCTTGTATGCAAACAACTATCATAATTAAAATTTCTGTAGCAAAAGTAGAATAGGTTTCTTATATTATATATCAAGGAGCCTCCTTTTGTTACATTTATTTATTTATGTATTATTTATTCATTTATCTAAAACAGGAGTTTCTTTCTTTTATTATTGATTATTTTATTTATTTACATTCCAAATGTTGTCTCCCTTCCCAGTTTCCCCTCTGTAAACCCCTTATGCCCCATCCCCCCTTTCCCATGCTTCTATGAGGGTGCTCCCTCACACACCCTGTCCTGCCTCACTGCCCTATCATACCTCTAAGTTGGAACATCAAGCCTCCAGAGGGCCAAGGGCCACCCTCTCATTGATGCCAGATTAGGCAATCCTCTTCTACATATGCAGCTGGAGCCATTGGTCCCTCCATGTGTACTCTGGTTGGTTGTTTAGTCCCTGGGAACTCTGGTGGATCCAGTTAGTTAAAATTGTTGTTCATCTTATGGAGTTGCAATCTCCTTCAGCTCCTTCATTCCTTTCTCTAAGTCTTTCATTATGGTCCCCATGTTCAGTCGGATGGTTGGCTGTGAGCATCAGCATCTGTATTGGTCAGGCCCTGACAGAGACTCTCAGGAGATAGTTTATACCAGCCTCCTGTCAGCAAGCACTTCTTGGCATCAGCATTTATTTCTTAACCTTATGTCAAGAAGAAAATTTCTGTTTCTATACAGCATATTAGTTCATCTTTATACTTCCACAAATTCATGAATCTCTAGTTTAGATTAATTCTTTACACTCTAAAAAGAACATCCTTTTATTCTTTTTGCCACTAATATTTGGTCATGATGATTTAATACAAAATTTGCACAATTCAAGATTAAAGAATATAACTGACATAAACAATGTAACAATATAGCCAATGAAGAAATATTTAAAGAGATAATGATAGTTAAGTGTGTATATATATATATATATATATATATATATATATATATATATATATACTACTGCACAGTCAGGGTAAAAATGCCTATGTGAAATGTGACACAATGAATACCAATAAGGATTTTAATAAACAGAAATAATACACAGTGGAATATCAGACAGCAAAATTTGGTTATTTTAGCTCAGCCTAGTAATTTTTATAAGCTATAAATTATAAACTGAAGAAGAAAATAATATCTTAGGCTTTATAAAAAAACACTCTGAAAATGATTGTTATACTTTCTTAAAATATGTTAGCTGTCTAGTAAGAAGACGCATATGGAAAAAAATCCATATTATAATATGGATATGTTGGCATGGTAACATGACAATGCTTCATAATTAGTTGTTTATGAATACTTAAATCTTGTTGTAAAGAACTTCATAGTAATTTTGCTGTCTTTTAAGACTGTTTCTTTGTGTTGCCATGGCAGTCCTTGAAATCTGTTCTATAGAACATTCTGACATCATATGCAGAGATCCACCCAAGAATCTACTGGGATTATAGATGTGTGACACATCCAGTTCATAGATATTTAAACTGAATTAAATGATATACCATCTAATTCTATATACACTTCTTAGTATTAAATTTATATAAACTATTATTATATTAAATAATTTTAAATTAGTATAACTTTTGAGAGTACTGTTAATTATCATATTTATACATCTGTATCATGTACATATAAGTGTGAATTTGAAAATTTGAATTTGTTGAAAAACAAGGTTAATCACTCATAAAATATACACTGCACACTTTAGAATTTTTAAAAACTACCTATTTCAAATTAGAAAAGTGTAATTATACTTGTGGGTTTGCTATTTAATAAGCTATTAAATGATTTTATCTTTGATCAGCTAATCTACATGGTTGTTATCACTACCTAAAACCTAGATGATATTTAATTTAGAATTTGGTTACTGTGAATCTGCTTTTTATGTAAGAGCTATTGCAAAAGAAGAAAGTTTTAAAACTCCTTCTTTTCTCATTGACAGAGATTACTTCGTGAGAAAATTTCATTAATACTAGGTGTTTGCACAAAAATTGAAGATTACTGTGTGGTGTTTGCACAGGAAATTATTAAAGGAAGAAAAATATATTCCCTATCTCGTTGACAAGACAAGCATAGAAATGGATTTACTCTAAAGGTATGCAGATGATATGACTTCCTCAGAGTAGAGAAAATCGGAAATTTGATCTCTTTAGCAAATAAAGTCCTATTTTATATGAAAACACAAATGAAGAATTTGAAAGGTAAAGGAACAGAAGTATCAATTTCTGATGAAATAGCTATGTATTTTCATTATTTCAAATTATGCATAAGTTGAGAACTCAAATATTTTTCAAATTTTCAAAATATTCTGTTGGAATGATAGTGTACTTTTGGACTTTTGTGATTTCATTAATTTACTAAGCATGGAAAACTACAGTTGTTACTAAAGCTCTTTCATTTTCTCTTATGCATGCAGAATGCTTATATTTCCAGTACTGTGAAGATATAAGAATAACTCATTTTTTAATACAGACCAATAAAATGTAGCCAGAAAGGACAAATGTAAAATCCTGGCATGACCTGTAAAATATTCAGATTTCCCTTAACTTACTTTTTATCTTCTCCAAGTATGATATTAAAATCCAGAATACGTTGCTAGCCAGGAGTGACTGTTGTAAAACATACATAATTACAGGTTAAATCATGATTAATGGAAATAGTTGTTAATAGGAAGAGGGATGAAGAAATGTCGCTTTTGTGTCAAGGCACAGAAAAGAATACGAGAAATGGATCTATTCTTTTCGAATGCAATACTTGACTTTCATAAAGTCAAAGTAAATGACAAATCAGAGCTCAAACATTCTTCAATTTTTAAAATACCATTTATAAAAACTGTACTTATGAATTTTGTAGGTTATTATTTCAATGTGGGAATATAAATTGTTGCTGATCTAAAATCCATCCCTTTTCTTATTGAGCATGCAAAATTATTATAATTTCTGTTATATGTATTGTTGGAGATAGTATATTCTTTATTATTTTATTAACATCTATACTTAATTTGCAACTTACCATACTTGACTTTTTTTTATATTTACTATATATGATCTTCTCATTAAAGTTTGTCTGTGAACCACGATACTAGTGTCCACAGAAACCTGAAAGAGACAATAAATACCCTGGAACTAGAAATGCAGATGATTTTGCAGCCACGTGTGGGTTTTGGCGATACAATCCAGGTCCTCTGGAAGAGAAACCAGTGTTTTTAACCACTGACACATATCTCTAGTTCCAGATTTTGTATTTTAATGCAATTTACCCTTTATTTAAATTCTAAAATAAATTACTCAGTACTCAACAATTTTGAAATAAATTTTTGGGCTTCAAAGAATTTGTTGTACCACTAGTTATTTTAGTCAACCTGAATTTGGGAATGTAATAAAACATGTTTACTTCACCTATAGTCTTGAGAGACATTTACATACATTATCATATTTAACTCAAGATTGTGTATGTATATATTTATTGTCATTTGAATATATAGATTATGGATCCCAAAGTAAACCAAGCTCATAGTCCATGGTTTTACAACTGACAATTGTGTGAAGTGTGATCTAGACCCAGTTATTATGACTGACAAAGAATCATTAAAATTTCCAATGTTTTATTAACAATAGCAGTTGTGTTCTGCCACCCAAACATAATTAATTAGGAATTTACTAATCTGCAACAAATTGTTTAATAAAATAAAAATGAAATATTTGTTTCATATATGCAAAAGAATTGAACACAGGAAACCTTATAATTAATGTTTAATATAGTTACATCAGCAAACCTCTCGAATTTTATGAAGTTTCCACAGTAGACAAAATTTGGTTAGTCATAAAATCACCAATGTTGACTCTACTAAATAATTACAATATGGATATTATTCTCATATGACATATCAATAAATGGAAGCAAAAATAAGCTGTCCATTTTCACTGATATAAATTAATGAGTTATTCAAGACAAATCTAACCTGGGGAAACATCCCTAAAATGTGCATTATGTAAAGAGATATATCATCTTTGCAGTTTCAAGAAATTTTTTATAGTTTTGATTTTCTATTTCACATTATTTATAAGTGTAATTAAAATACAAATATGATAGCTTTAAGCAGCAACTGATCTGAATTAGAGATTTCATGTTGTGATTTCTGAACAATTTGTTCCTCAGTGAGTTTAAAATCATCTTCATCTTTAGAGAGAATTACAGGGCAGCCAGACAAACAGTTAAATTTTTTTATCATATTCAATTATTAGCTATAAAATTCCAAAAAAATGACATTTTCAGAGAAGATTTATGTCAAATTATTAAGGAATCAAAAGAATCATATATTAAAATAACTCAAATTTAATTAAATCAGAGCAATTTTCAGAACACTTATAATATCAGTATGTACATGCCAAAATTAAGAATGACCTCACAAAACAAAAATTTATATGACAATACAGTTCAAACTTCTATATTCAAAATACTGATGTAATATTAATAAATTTAACAGAATAATATATTAAATAAATAATAGGAAAGGATCTATTATTAAAAAAATAGACACAGGAAGGAAAAAATGAGAAAGAGATGGAAATAAGCATTGATAGGAGTAAAAAGCATGTAGGAAAAGATTAAAATGAATCCTATTTCTATATAATTAGTTAATCACAATAATGATAATAATACAAAATTTTAATCAAAGGCAAGTTCAATTCATGCAAGGTTGTTTTAACATTTAATAAATAGTTAATGAAATCTGACAGAGGAGCAAATAAAATCTATGATCATATTACTAGAATCAAAATAATTTAAAGGAATTCTTTATAGACATATTAAAACCTCTCAGAAAGTGTTGAGTATGTGCTTCATTGTCAATTTAATATATAATAATTTACCTATCATTATACATAACATACAACAATTAAATATTTCTTTTTGTGGTGATGGGGAGCAAAGAAAAAAATCAGCTTCTAGTATTGCTATTTAGATAGAACTATCTGTTTCTGTG
>JANHMN010000005.1:55391491-55478460 GCA_030674055.1 Rhabdomys pumilio
AGAATCCAAGACAGGAAGCTGTCAGGATCAGACAGGTCTCTAATCAAAAGGAACATTAATACAGAAATATTTGTGATGTCAATTCTATGGATTTCTGACGTTTTGAAATCCAACTATCCATGTAAGGTAACCTAGATTGTTGTCTGTTAACTCCTCTCAGCTATTTCTAAATAAAATATAGAAAACACCCTAACAATAAACTCAAAGTCATGAATTTGCTATAGTCCCTTAACTCACAGGCTAATCATCCCAAATCAGTTAAAAAAAAGTTAAAGAAGGACTGGGTCTAAGCCTTGTATTTCTAAATTTGTTATACAGGCACAATGCCCATGATAGTATCAATATTCATTTCACTTTCATTTCAATAAGAAGCTCATACCAATGAAAACCTTAAATTTGAAATCCAAGTGAATTTTGTACCATTTAAGATATTATAACTTCATCTTGATACTAAATTATACAGATTTCTACCAATAGGTTATGGCTATGACATAAATCCTAGCTAATCCTCCCTGTTCCAACAAAACCACTAGTTTTCCCCAGAGAGACAGCCCAATATTAACCACATTATTCCCCAAGCCCAGGGAATAGGGGAGCTGACTCTTCTTCAACTTCTTTAAGCTGATTATGGGCGTTAGGATATTAGAAGAGGTGTGGGGGAAGAGTAAATTGATAAGCTTCTGACGCTGTGTCTTCACTGCATCCAGATGGAATTCTCGAACCCCGGAGGTTTGAATAGGTCTGCTCATTTTGCTTGTTGAGTAGATACACCAAGGTTGTGTATTCTGCAATATACAATTCTCTGGACAACCTTTCTAATAGTAACTTTTTAATTGAACCACTGTTGTTCAGAGTAGGTACTGAGAAAGCAAATCTTTCTTTATCTTGCTCAATCTAGGGTATTGTGAAAAAGCAATCTTTCAAATCAATTTTTATTATAGGACATGATCTTGGTAACAAAGAAGGTGCCGTCCAAGCTGTAAAGAACCCATTGGTTGAATTACTCTATTAACTTCTCTCTCTTTTTTTTTTTTCCAAACTTTCTTTATAAATCCAAATCTCTTCACCATGGACTTCAGCTTTTTTTTAATTCATATGTATTTTTTTCTATTTTTTTTTAATCAAATCATAATTTTTACTTTTTAACACAGGGGTTATAAACACAAAAATGCAAGATGTGGGGAAGGGGATGACATAGAAGTATAGGTGTTCAGGGGGAGTACAGATATATTTCAGAACAGGGTATCAACTGGGTGAAGGTTCAGGGGTCAGGTCACTATGACTCTGCCTATGATTCACTTGTCCTTATCTAATTTGGTACTATCTGCCAAGGCTGCCTATTTACAAGGTCTATGACTACTCAGGCTGGTAGATTTCTACAAAAGCTGCCTTTTTACAATAGATTATAGCCCTCTGTTTCCGTGTTTTTCCATAGAGACCCAACACTTTTTGTTAGCAGGCATGTATGTCAGGCCTATTGCTGATTTTAGGCTTATGGCCGATTTTAGGCCTTCAGTGTATAAGCAGGGATGCCCTTGACACCTCCTCCCTTCTCCAAGTATAGAAGGACTGTGGTGATTCTAATCTTGCCAAGGCGGGGATAGAGGCCTAACCTCCAGTAATTAAATGGGACCTTATAATTAAAGGGACAAGACACCATTCTTGATGCAACAGCAAGAGGTATATATTGGGATCAGTTGACTGAGGCCAAGACTCATAACATATGCAGGGGCAGAGGAGTGCTGACCTTGTCAGCTGGGTGTGGAGGGCTTATATAGGGAAGTACCACAAACCAAGAAGGATTTAGGGGTTAACCAAGGAAACCTAACGTAAAAACAGTGGAAAGTCAACTAGTTCCTGGAAACACCCAGATGACTTGCATCTTTCTTTGTGGTCAGGAATGTGTCTTCCTGCTTTGGACCTTCCCCACCAGCAGGTGGGTTCTCTTCCTTGTGGTCTGAGGAATGTAATCCAGCAAGTGTCCTCTGACTCAGGGATAATGTACCCCTCCCCGAATGTATCCTCGGGCAGCTAAGGCCTAAAATCTTACATTCAGTTCTGCTTCCTTGAACTAGTGAACCTGCATTGTTTTGCTCAGGTCTAGGAGTCATAAAAACTTTCTATATTTTCAGTAAGTTTT
Organism: Rhabdomys pumilio; assembly: GCA_030674055.1. Lineage (NCBI taxonomy): Eukaryota > Metazoa > Chordata > Mammalia > Rodentia > Muridae > Rhabdomys > Rhabdomys pumilio. The sequence goes on from JANHMN010000005.1 coordinate 55,393,632, forward strand.
CTATATCTTTCAAAATCAGTCTTTAAGAACTGAAGATGTCAATATCATTAGACTAACATATAAACACCATAGGTGTTTTATTACCAAATTGTAATCATTATTGACAATAGCAATTATACTGCTTAACTGATTATATAGTTTCAAAATTATCTACAAAAGCTTGCCTAGAAATCATATTTATTATTGTATTATTAAATATTTCATATATTTACATTTCAGATGTCTTCCCTTTCCCCATTCCTGCCCCCAGAAATCCTCTATTTTATCCCCCTCCTTCATTTTGCTTTTATACCAATTTAATTACATGCTAGTTTTAAGGTCAGTTCTAGGTTGAGGAACTAGCAATACAATAGATGTAAATAAATGTAAATACTCAAAGAACAAGCAAGACAATAAACACAAATAGTCAAATACCAAGCAAGTCAATAAACAAAGTTCCATAATCATTTTGCAATTTTCAAATTGCTCTTTCTAACTCTACGAAGAATTGAGTTGGAATTTTGATGGGGATTGCTTTAATCTGTAGATTGCATTTGACAAGATAACCATGTTTACTATATTAATCCTGCAAATTTATAAGCATGGGAGATCATTCCATCTTCTGAGATCTTCTTTGACATCATTTTTCAGGGACTTGAAGTTCTTGCCTTATAGATCTATCACTTGCATTGTTAAATTCACATCAAAGTATTTTCTATTATTTTTGACTATTGTGAAGGGTGTAGTTTCCCTAATTTCTTTTTCAGCATGTTTATCCTTTGAGTAGAGGAAGGCTACTGATTTGCTTGAGTTAATTTTATATTCAGCCACAATTACACTCATACCTAAACAAGACAAAGACCTAACAATGAAAGAGAACTTCAGACTAATCTCCCTTATGAATATCAATGCAAAAATACTCAATAAAATTATTGAAAACCGAATCCAAGATCACATCAAAATGATCATCCAGCATGATCAAGTAGGCTTTATCCCAGGAATGCAGGGATGGTTCAATATACAGAAATCCATCAGCGTAATCCACTATATAAACAACCTCAAAGATAAAAAACACATGATCATTTCATTAGATGCTGAGAATGCATTAGACAAAATTCAAGACCCTTTCATTGTAAAAATCTTATAAAGAACAGGAACTCAAAGCCCATACCCAAACATAGTAAAAGCAGTATACAGCAAACAGTAGCCAAATTCAAACTAAATGGAGGGAAACTTGAAGCAATCCCATTAAACTCAGGGACTAGACAAGGCTGCCCACTATCTCCCTACCAATTCAATACAGTACTTGAAGTCTTAGCCAGAGCAATTAGACAACAAAAGGAGATCAAAGTGATACAAATTTTAAACAAAGAATTCAAAACATCACTATTTGCAGATGATAGGATAGTATACTGAAGTGACCCCAAACTTCCACCAGAGATCTCCTAAACCTGATAACAACTTCAGCAAAGTGGTTGGATATAAAATAAACTCAAACAAATCAGTAGAAATTATATTTTAAATTATGGTTTTAAGCTAAGGCTCAAAAACTGAAGTAAAACTTCAAATCATAAAAAATTTATTATAGTTTGAGACAATTGTAGAAAACTAATAATTAAGTTTAATTTAAATAATATGAAATACTCTAAACTGTTTTATATATATATATATATATATATATATATATATATATATATATATATATCCATATTGTTTATTCAGCATCCTGTTTGGAAATGAAATCAGCTTTTGATAAAATAATTTTTAAATAAATTTTTATAATGTATGATAACAGGGAATATATAGCAAATAAATATCATTAAACAATAAGTATTATGCAAATTAGTTTTATTTTCGCCACAATATTTTGCTCATAAATATCTTGTTTCTTCAAATTATTGTTAGGATATTTGCTTTATTTTATATTAAGAACATGAAATCAATTAATTTAATTGTTTATATTAGAATTGGAAATACAGAAAAATAATTTGGATTCATGCCTCAGAAATGTATGTAATCTCAGTGACTCAAGGCTCTAAAATTAGTGTTTATTTTAAGCTATTATAGCTAGAGCTCTAGAAACAGTTTAATGTTTCTATAATCTAGATTCTTCTCACTGTTGACTATCAACAGTAAATGACAACATTTTCTATATGAAAATGACAGGAATCTAATTTAAAATACAGGTCTTCTTTTAAGATCTGTCACATTCTCAGAAGGAAATTGAGCTATGTTTGCTAAATTTGGCATAACCTTGTATTCTACAGTTTCAAGAATAACAGATGGAATGCTCCCAGGAGAATAAAAAACATACAAGGAGGCTTAACACCAGCAAATCTGTAAAACAACAGGCAACACAAGATAAAATTTTCACTAAGATGCTCACAGGGAATAGAGCTGAAAATTCTGTGAAGTAGGATAACCACAAACAGTAGGAGGTCATGTTTAAAAATGTAAATCAGGCTTGGTTAAATATGTTCCTGCTGCTTAAATTTGGATCATGGTATTTCTTCGTGCACAGAGCCATTTGGGTAGAATTATCTCATACTTATGAACTTTTGAGATATAACAAAACTATTTTTAACTTTTCTTCATTTGTTCATACATACCATTTTATGAGCTATGCTGGATAAATTTCCACTTGTTTAATAGTCACTAACCTGAAGGATACTATTAAATCAAGTATGAGAAGATTCTGGAGTAGCCTTATATATAGTTTAAGTTAGATAATTAAAGGTTGTATTTGTACTAACAGTCATCCAATCATCCTTGAGAGCTCCTAACCTTGTATTTCTAATGCTAACCACATTAGTTCTATTTTCTTTACTTTGAAAATTAGTCAACAATGATTATTATGTTAGTAATTGCTCTTAATAACTAATTATGCACATTTTTCTTTTTACCAATTTTTTTATGATTATATTTTTCTTGTGATATTACCAGATTATTTTTATGTGATTTTTATTCTCCTTGTCTCTGCTTACATTTTATATTCTACTTTTCATAGTTCCCAAAATAAAGCATGTCTCTGAAGTCATCATTTATAATACAAATGTAAATGCTAAGGTGATAGAAATCCTACTGTATTATTTTAATTCAACTCAGTGTCAAATTTTACCAAAAATATGAAACATGGTTAAAAGTTATTGAGTATAGTATACTAATGACAACATTTATAAAATCGTCTCAATATTAGTTTAGGGGGACATGAATAAAATAAATTGATTTGTGACTCTAGAAGGGCTTGTATACCATGACTAAAAAGAAACTACCAAAGTTGAATTGGTTTATAGACCCTCAATTTGACTAATTTAGGAAAAGGAGATTAATGAATAACAGTGCTCATCTTATTTTCTTCCTTTTATTTGTATTTGGCTACTAGTCCATGGAATGGTAAAATAAAAAATGATCCTGAAAATTTTCTTTCCTTTTTTTTCTTTAAAAAAAAATACAGGGGAAAAATACTAAAAAGTTAGAAGAGGGCTAAGGGTAAAAATAATTGATTCAGATTACAAAAATACTGCAGTCATTCAATTTATGTGCAAGAAAACTTAACCTAGTTAATAATTTTATTAAATTAGAGTTCTATGTGCTGAAATAAGATAATAAAATTTGATATTAAAATAATGTATTCTAAACAGTGTCAATCTTGCTTACAACAATATTTTGTCATGGATTTCAGTGCATGTACATTAAACAGTTACTTGATTTTTTTCCCCCTTCATAGAAAGTAGATTACTTTTCATCACATCATATAGCATGATTATGGTTTCACTCTAAACTACTCCTCCTTTTTCTCAGTACCATTCCAATGTCTTTTTTGCTCTTATTATAAAACAAGCAATTACATGTGAGATAATAATGAAATGTAAAAAATTAAATATACTGAGATAAAACAAACCAAACATAACAAATCAGAATTGGACAAAAACAATGAAACAGTCAGAAGAAAGGGATTACAAATAAGACACTAAGAATAGAGTCCCACTTTTTCATGTGCTCAGGAATCCAGTAAAAACACTAAACTGGGAGCCATAACATACACGCAAAAATCTATTTGATAAAAACAGAGAAAAAATGTATATAAATAAAATAAAATAAATTTAACAGGTAACATTTTGAAAAAGAAAAAGGAAACAAAGTTCCCTGGTATGACATTATAAAATAAGGAACCTCTAAAGATACTAATGAGTTAATTTTCAGTTGCCCTTTGATAGCTGGGCATGTAGTCTAACCTTAAGAGCAATTGACTCCCCAGAGAGACTATCTTAGAGGAAAATGAATTTTCATTAGCATTTAGTTGCCAATTGGAGATAGTTTCATGGTTAAGAATGACAGAATATGTCCACTTCTCCTTTCCATTCCAATAGCCTAATTTACTAAGACAGATAGAAGTCCTGCCCTGTCTGTAAAAACTGCATTAGTTTCTCTGTAGTGCTTTATAGGCTCATAGAAAGTGGTTTTATTTGATGTAAGGTCTTCCTTTAGTACGTGTGGCTTCAATGGAGGAGATCTACTATGGGGAGATATATTTTGGGGTTACAAAAGCTCAAGCCAGACCCAATGTTACTCTCTCTTCTTGTTTACCATTGATCTAGATGTAGAACTCTCAGCTCCTTCTCCAGCACCACATCTGCCTGTGTGCCACTATGCTTTCTACCATGACAATAACAGACTAAACTTTTTAAATGCAAGCCCATCCCAATTAACAGTTACAGTGGTCACTATTTCTCTTCACATAGAACATTTGTCATTTTTATGCAAGAGATCTACTAATTTAGTGAGTTAACTTTTTATCCTGCTACTATGTTAAAAGTGTTCGTCAGTTCTAGATGATTCTGGTGGAACATTTTAGGACACTTATATAGATGACTATGTAATATGGAAACAAAGATTATTTTCTTAATTTCTACTATATTTTCCCCATGACCTACTGTTGTCTTACTGTTTAACTAAGACTTCAAGTATTATATCAAATAGGTATGTAGAGATTTTAACCAAAAGTTTCTAAAGATCAATATTTTAAAATATTTGATGCTCTAAAATATCAGTGTATTAAAATATTGACTCTCAGCTTTTCACTACTTGACATTTGTTGATGTTTTAAGGATTACACACTTGTGAAAAGTTTTCCATTATTCTTAGATGTCTTTTTGAAAAAGAGTGTGTGATCACTTGCAGAATAGTCGACTGATAGTCTGCCTAGACAGAGTAACCAGCCCTTAGTAATTCTGCAGCACTAAAGTCTGTCAGATGAGTTTGGGCCAGAAGGCTGAAGATTTGATGCTCCAATATTCGGTAGTATAGGGGCTTTCCAGGTGTTCAGTGGTCTCTATAAATTGGCTAAGTTTTAGAAGCTATGCTTAGTGCTTCCCATAACTTCAGTTAATCTAGTCATTCTGGATTTCTGACGGCATTGAAGACCTATAGTCTCATAGCCAATCCAGGCTATTTACCTTGAGAGAAAAGATCTGAGTGGAGGGTTTTCAGCTGACATTCATTCTAAAGCCCAGAAAAAGCCAGGTTCAAAACTAAGTGTTTTGGTCAAGAGAGATGACAGAGGTTCTGGTTAATCAACAAAATGATGGACTGGGTATTAAGACTATCTTGTACCTCACTGTTACAAACAGGAATAATTATGCTTTAATTGTATTCTGTGAGAAAAGTTTTATTTTAACAGGAAGGGTAATATGTAGGAAGAGCTAAGGGGGAAGGAGCACCAAGAGGAAAAGATGGAGTAAGGAGAGGAGAAGATGAAGTAGATGAGAAGCTAGGTAATGAGAGAAAAAGAGAGAGAAAGAGAGAGGGGGCATGGAGGCAGAAGTTCACATGTCTCCACCAGTCAAAGATAGTTTACATAGCTAGGTTGGGTAGTAGGTTACACTTCTGATTGAGCATTACCATACTTATAAAGTCTTTGATTAACATTTAAAAAAATGTATAAAAGCAAAATGGAAAAGGTTGCACGGGATAGGGGTTTCTAGGGAGGGGAAATGGGGAAAGGGGTTGGTATGTGAAATGTAAATAAAATATCCAATAAAAAAGTGTGTGATAACAATTTTTACACCAATTTTCATTCTTATGTATAAAGTGACACTCCATCCAGGAAACGATAGTTCCAGTACATATGTGCATTATATTTTGTCATACCAAGGTCTCAAAGTGAATATACCAAACCAATCAAAGCCATATATACATATGAGTTTCTGAAGCTAAAAAAAAATAAATTTTGTGCTTCTATACCATAACAGTGACATAGGCATATGAGAGCTAAATATATTTCAAGAAAGTAATAATTGAAGAAAGACAAACTGCTTCAAAATAAAATACATCAAGAAAGGTTGAATTTGATTACACAGACTGGGAATAGACTCAAATTGCTATGTTCTGTGCTTGTGGCTATATCTGAATACTTTTATCTCCCCTTGGAATTATTTCTTGTATATCTGAAAGTTTACCCACATTTGCAGCAGATTAATTTCATCTTAAGTTTCAACATGATAGCATTTTGAAAGACTTATGTTAGCTGTTCCTGTGTATAACTATTATGCCTTCATGCATATGTGTGTGCTATGTGCATTCTGGTTGATCACAGAGATCAAAACAGGATGTCAGATCCTCCTCTGGATCTAGTTATAAGTTGTTATTGTTGCCATGTGGCTTCTGAGAACTAAATCAGGATTCTTTGCAAGAACAGGAAGTGCTAGTAACTACTAAGTCATCACTGAAACTTTTTGATGACAGAATTTTAGATATGCTAGCTTCTATTTCTTCTCAGTTCACTCCTTTCAGGATAGTTTTCCAAAAGTTTATTAAGATTATTTTTATTCAAATCTTCTGTATACAGTACAGAGCTATGTCATCACACAAGAATGTAATCAAATAGATGTTTTTGAATAATCTTGTATAAAAATTGTCTTCTGGTACATTTGAAGAAATGTGTGAGTTATAAGTTTCATTTATCTAACTATAAATTTTTTCTTTAGCTACATGATTGTGCTCTTGGTTGTGCATTACTAACAATCACTGTCTTAGTTTTCTACTTTATTTTTCATTCTGTGTAAAGTGAACATTTCAAAATAATAATGTCTTGATTAATTATCTTCTTCATAGTTTTTTCACCAATTTATATTCTATACCAAAGCAAATGTATTGTTAGCAACAAGGACAAGCATGGTCATTCTTGCAAGATATTACTTGGAAATCTCTTAAGTCAATCATCTAATATACTTACGTAATTACTAGTTTTGCTTTCCCCATAACTATATGACACAATATGGAGAAGTGTTTTGCTACAATATAACAAAAGTTTTGTCTCCTCAAGTTGCCATAACAACATAGTCTTAATCAAAACTAAATGTTTTTATTACACATATTTTAACTTTTCTAATATTTATGATAAACCATTAATTCTCACATATATATTCTCATATTTCTCATATATATTCCATAATTTTATTATATTCTTTATTTATATTTTAGGCTTATCACTTCTTTTTCAATTCTGGTTCCTTTTAGTATTGAAAATTTCTCATACTATTTAATGGAAACCAAACATTTATCTATCAATTCATAAAATTGGTAAGTAAAACAATATCAATTTTCTAATTGCTATGAAGTCTACTAATCCAGGATTCCTACCACTTCACTGTACTTAAGTAGCAATTAAATGTAAATTTATTTCTTATACATTCATGCAAAAAAGACCAAGCAAAAAAAATAACTAGATATCTAGTCAAACATATTTTAAAAATAGATGACAAAATTTGGAAATAAAAATATTTGCCTGTTTGTTTTCTAAGAAAGAGAGGAAAAAGCTGTGTGCTTTTGGATAGCTAGGAAGAGTTGAGAGTTTGAGTAGTAGAATTATGAACAGAATATACAGTTTAAAAATTGTTTTTTAAAATTTCTTTTAAGTGAGAAAAATAACATTAAATTGCTAAAAGAAATAGCAAGTGAAAAAAAAAAGAGCTGGCTGTTTTAATTCTGGTACACTATGCATTACTTAAAAGTTTTGATTTTACGTGTGTGTGTGTATACATATATATATATATATATGGTATACATATATGTATATCATATATATTTATACATATTATATGAATATATATACATATATATACATATGTATGTATATATGTATATGTATATATACACTTATATATATATACATATGTATATACATATATATACACATGCATACATATGTGTATATATATGTATGTATACCTTGTATATATATGTATACTCCACAGGGCCTCTTGTAACACAATATACCCTTGGACTTCCTGGTCAGATCAGGCTGGCCTTTATCTTTCAATTTATATGCCCCATCTCCCAGGTATTGTGATTATGAGCATACTCCATGATGTTATAATGCTCTGCTTCATATGGTTACCCACAACTCTCTCTGTTCTTAGAGACCTAATACCCTCTTCTGCACTCAGTGGCTAACAGTCAAACACATGATTCATATACATGTATAAAGGCAAAATATTTATGTACATTATGAGAAAACATAGTTTAATAGTGAAAAGGACCTAAGGCAATCTGTTTATCTATCTGTGGACTTTTCCTATGAGTCAAGATAAATAGTTATTACTTTAAAAGTAGATAGCAACCTATAAATTATTCAATTAGTGCATATAATAGTCTCTCTGTATGTGTTATATTTCACCACAAATAAACTCAGTGGTTTATTTTTTGATTAGTTATGCTATTTAAAACTAGTTATTAGTCATTATGTTGTTAGAAGTAACAAATCACCCAAGTGTATGAATTTAGAGAATTGTAAGTAGCTGGAGAAATTGCTCAACGATTATGACCACTATCATCACAACTATGAGTACTGAAAGAACAAGCACCCATTTAAAGCTCACTTGTTACCATATTACTGAAGCAGACAGAGATGATAGGATTGATGAGGTTAGCCAAATGGAAAAATTAAGCCTCATGTTCTTATAGAGACATAATCCCAAAGGAATAAGTTTGAAAAAGATAAATGAGTGTACTTGGCAAACTCATAGGGCACATATACTACACACACAGCCCTGACACACACAGAAAGTTAAACAACATACATATGTACATACACAAACACAAAAATACACATGCATGCACACACATGCACATACACATCCACTAAAATGTCTTGGAATATAAATATGAAGAATTCTTAAAAATGACTTAAGTAATAAAAAAATTTAAGAACTTAATTTAAAATGACAATGAATTTAATAAATATAAGAATTCATGGAATATAGTTAAAATATACAATGATAAAATTTATAGTAAGTATATAAACTAGAAAAAAGTAAGGCACATATAATTGAAAAGTGGAACGAAAACAATAGCAAAATGAAAATAAAACAGAAGTCTATAACAATTTTTTTCTTCTTTATTTTTTTATTGGATATTTTATTTACATTTCAGATGCCATCCTCTTTCCCCATTTCCCCTCCCTAGAGACCCCTATCCCATGTCCCCTTTTCATTTTTGCTTTTATATAATTTTTAACAATTTTATGAAAGTGAGTAATAAGAAACATTAAGAATATGTAAAAACCTAAAATCTGATTCTTTGAAAAGCTAATATTTTAAGTATAGTGATTAAATTTTTTTAAAAAATGTAAAACAAATTAAAATATAAGGAAAATTAAACTTTAATATTTACTAAATATTAAATATTAATAATAATTAAATTAAATATTAATTAAATAGTAATTTAATATTTAAATAAATATTAATTAATATTAATATTAAATATTACTAAAATATTTAACTTTATTAAGTATTTTAGTAATGGAACGTATACTGTGAGCACCAAATAAGTTTTAATCACAAGTAAAATTGTCAATTTTGTTAATAAGTGAAGTCTATAAAAAATTACATATGATATAGAAAATATAAAAATTAATTTTAATAATTAAATCAGTAAATCCCAATCATCATCCTTTTGTCTGATTTGCAAACATTCCAATCGAAATATAACATTAACCCCATTTAAATTATACTCAAGTTTATGAAGTATAAAGAAGCCTTTATACTTTATTTAAAAATTGTAAAATGCATTACATTTTTAACAAATAAAAATTTCCCCTTTTTGAAGTCCTTCTGAAGATTAAGACCAGTTCCTTATATAAATTGCATTAAGTATTGAGGCTATAATTCAACTTAGTAACAAAAATAAAATTGTTGCTCCATGTGTACAAATGTTACTTAAGTGCTTGGCTAGGAAATAAATTAAAGTTCAATACAAAATATTTTAATGTAAATCATCAACTGAAAGTTTTCATTTTAAAAGTTTTTGTGTGTATGTCATAATACCCCAAATTGAATTTTATATGTAATATTTTCATGAAAATCTTTTATAAAGTGATATAGACATACGATTGAACTAGCTTTGAATTTTGAAAACAAGGTAAACTTTCTTTAAAAAATAATCAAACGGAATTTGGACAAACAGATTCAAATGGCATAACCTTCTAGTGACCTTGTACATATAAGGAACAAGAGAGGAATCCCAACTACTACATATATATTTATCCTTAAAATTATTAGTAGAACAATGAAAATTAAAAGTATCTTAATATCTTGAAAAGAATGACAAAAACTGTCCTTTTTCTTAGATGACCTTACTATCTACACAAAAACACCAAAACAATTGGCAGAAACAAGATCTTCAAAGACAGACCTTCAAAGACAAACCTGCAGGTAAAATCTCAAACATAGGACACAGGGTAAAGTACACTTTCAGACCATAATAGTAAGTTTTTGAATAAACAACATGCTGACTTTACAAAACAATTTAAGATATGTCTCTTCTTTTTATAAAACCTAAAAACATTTATGTTTTGTCAGAACATGTTCCAGGAATGTACTCATTAGGGAGAATTCTGCATGCCTTTGAGAATACTCCAACCCAAAAAGACAAGAGTCTGACCTTAGTTTCCTCAAAATATAGAATTGTTCTTGGAGTGTGTTTTTGTGCCCTTCCAATGTATACAGGATAGAAATGAACTTACTTCAGGTTACTCATTATAACTTGCTCTTTATATTCAATTAAACATTTAAATTATCCCTTATGTACCTCTATAGATAAACATCTTTGTAATGTTCCCTTGAGATTTGTCCTTGTAATAGTATATAGCTTGAACAAGTGAGAACTTTAATCATGTGACAGCGCATAGAGTCTACTACTTTTCATAATAGTGTATATAAGATATTAGTTTCAAAAAATTTACTAAAAGATAATTCTTGAATTTAGAAAACGTGAAATGTTAACAAACAATATGAAATACTTTTAACATTAAAAAAAGTAAAAAATTTAACTCTGAAATATATCAATTAAAATAAGATATTAGTAGTCAAACCATTAAAAACACAATCCAATATTTGTCAGTTTTTAACACTATTTTAAACAATAAAATATCAACTATTTTCTAGTAGCTCAAAATTACCATTCATATCATTGTTTTCATGAAAATTAGAAAAAAATGTTGCAGTATAATTAATAGATTAAAATTATATAGGGAAATATTTATCAATTTCTAAGCCTTTATTAAAATTAAAAGCTTTACTAGGTACAGTTCAATTGCCCATATTAGACAATATTAATTTTTTAATTTTAACTTTATATTACATATGTTTGATGCTTTGCTATATGCATGTTTATGTATCATGTGTATGCCTAGTGTTACTTCAGATATCCTGGAAATGGAATTACTGATGGTTAGTTATGAACTGGTATGTGGGTGCTAGGAATCTAAGCTGAATTCTCTAAAAGAGAAGCTTGTGCTTTTAAACAGTAATATATGAATTCAGGACCAAGGAGTGTTGTTCTAAAACAATTTTTCTACAGATAGTATACAGAAAATGAATCAACATATTCATGTTTTAAATAAATAGGTTCGTGAAGTTACAATTTGAAAATGTATAAAAAACTTTTATGCAAATAGCTGAAGAATACATGCTAATCCCTACTCATGGTAAGAGATTTAAAACGCCTTACTCAGTATTAGATAAGAAAGACAGAAATAAAAATCTGTAGTATATAAAATATTTTCATTAATAAAATATAATACATATAGATTATGATATTGTTATGATTAAGAGCTAAAGAATATATATTGTTAACAAGTAGGCATGCACATTTGAACAAATTTGACATGTCTCTCAAAAGATTTCAAAGGATGAAATTATATAAAATTCATTCCTGTATCTATTAAAAGTAAATTGAACTAACAGAATTATAAGATTAGAAAGTTTCCGTTCGAGACCAAGTAATATTTCATTAAAATATATATCATAAATAAATATTAGAAAACATCAGGGACTGAATAAAATAAAAATCAGATATCTTACACTTGGTGACACAACAAAAATGCATGCATAATAAAAGTCTTCTTAAATTTATGTAGAAAAACAATACAATTATGTGCTTGAAAACATTGTACAGCACCCTTACTAAATTACAAATATAGCTAAATCTAAAGTAAACTAAACTTTAAAAATTAATTTAGCAAACTACCCCACAGAGATCAACCATCTCTAAATGTATAGTTTTTGCTCACACAGAATAAAAATGTGAAAATACTATGTAAACCTGAGAAGAATTAAAAAATGTATAATAGCATGTGTATCCAGTAATATATTACTACAGAACATATATATATATATATATATATATATATATACAGAACACATATATATATAACAGAAACTTTCTAATCTTATAATTCTGTTAGTTCAATTTACTTTTAATAGATACAGGAATGAATTTTATATAATTTCATCCTTTGAAATCTTTTGAGAGACATGTCAAATTTGTTCAAATGTGCATGCCTACTTGTTAACAATATATATTCTTTAGCTCTTAATCAAAAACATTTAATTGTATGATACTAAAATAATAATGCCAATATATCTGATATATATAGGAGCCTCCTAAATTTGAATGCCTTTCTCAAAATTATTGACTCTTATGAAAATTTAAGTATATCATTGTCTCCACAATAATTGTCTATAATTTTAAGACTTCCTTATTTAGAATAGCATTTTGGTGATATATTTCATGGTTTCTATTGATCATCATATTATCCTGTTCCAAATAACTATCAAATAAATACACGATCTTTAGTTAATCGAAATAAAATTAACTATTGCTTTATGAAAGGAGTGGAAAGGACTCCACTCCTTTCATAAAGGAGTAAACAATTTTATTTCAATCAAATATATATATATATATATATATATATATATATATATATACATTTAATAGTATGTTATAAAACTAATAATGCCAATATATCTGATATTTTAGATTAAATTGATACATGAATGAAAACCAAGTGTAAGCAATAACAAAAATAATTAAAAGTCTCAATACTAACTAAAACACAATTATTTGCAAAGAAAATCTTTCATTCAAAGCAAACTAATATATGCATGGGATATAAATTTAAAGTTTGTAAGAAACAAAACTACAAAATTAATCAGTTCATCCTAACAGGTTTCCCCCTTTACCTGTAAACTGTCATTAGCTTATGTGCCATATCCAGACATAGGTTGACAAAGAACTACTTGCCCTCTGAGACAAGTATCACATTCTCTTCTCTCTTTTTTCTTTACCTTTCTCCTTTGCCCTCAGCCTTCTATCTTGGTCCCTTATTTTCTGTCTTTTGTACCTCTGGGAAAAATAAATATCTTTTTTACTGAGAACATGGACTTGGAGTGTCCTGTTCTGACTCCACTCTTTTCATAAAGCAGTAACCAATTTTATTTCAATTAACTAAAGATCATGTATTTATTTAATAATTATTTGGAACAGGACAATATGATGACCAATAGAAACCCTGATATATATTACCAAAATGCTATTCTAAATAAGAAAGTCTTAAAATTATAGACAATTATTGTAGAGACAATGACATACTTAAGTTTTCATAAGAGTCAATAATTTTGAGAAAGGTATTCAAATTTAGGAGGCTCCTCTGCCATCCAAAACTTATTGCATCTTATATAACAAATTACCATAAAGGAAAGTACATCAGCTAGCAGTAATAAATAAAATCATGATTTATGAGGTAAGATTTTAAGTAAGGCAATGACTAATTTAGGAATCAACATAAGCATTGCTTTGTCATCATATAAGATACCACTTATTGCTACAATTTTAGAAAATTGTGTTAACACCATTGATGTATACATATGACATACTATCACAGAAATTACAAAGATGATGAAATAGTACTCAAGAAATGCAGTACAAAATCCACAATGAAATAAAAAACATCTTGATATTAAAAACCAAATTTGCATTTGTTTTATGCAATTCAGATTTTATGCAGATTACTAAATTTGTAGCATCTAAATGCCCCTCATTTATAATACTTGCAAAATATATTTTTAATCTTCAATATTCTTATTCACTTTCATCTTCCCATCTTAGTTTTGGCAACTGAAAAATCATGAAAATTAATTCAGTAAGAACAACTGCCATGCAGAATCTCAGGCAAATTTAAGTATCAAAAAGTACAGAATTAGTTCCACATTGATTATTGTAATAGAATATGGACCTATTTTTCTTAACATGTGATACAATGTCCATAGTCTATAATATTGAGACAATCATATTCCTTGATGCTACCTAATATTTATTATTATATTGAAGAATAAATGGTTTTAGGAGTAGGTCAAATTGTCGTTTTACTTCATTAATTCTTCAGCCACTTTTAAGTATGTTATGGCTAGATTTTTAAAGATAGCTAATTTAAACATAAATATCTTTGCATTTCCAAGTATAAATATTGTGTGAAAAACTCATAAGTTGTGGAAAGGGTTTTTTTGTTTGTTTGTTTGTTTGCTTGTTTGCTTGTTTGCTTGTTTGTTTGTTTGTTTTGTTAGAGCACACTGTGTTTCAGATGTGTTAACAGTTCATAATTATTTCATCATCACATCACACTAAAAGAGCTTTTGAGTAAACAGATGATGGGTTGTTCAAGTTTATAACATTACACTCTTATTTTCTTTCAAGATATAATCTAAATCATAAATATTTAGTTTCAAATTAACATACCCCAATGACTGAGGTTATATTAGAGTTTGAAGCTCTCATTTTGCTCTTCTACTATGTTGGTTTTGTGTGAGAAACCATTTAGCTCTTAAATGAACTATTTTATAAGGATATAATTAAAATAACCCACAATTCAGAAAGGATTTCTTCTATTTTTCATGTTTATATACAATTTATTTCTGAATAAGGAAAATATTCAAGCAAACAACTCTTTAATGCAGGAAATAGAGCAACATGGAATTACTAAGGAATCACAATGGCCTTTGTCAAGTTCTACCTGCAAAATTATTAGAGATGAAAGATAACAAAGTGCTAACCACACACCTGATAACTGCAATGTAATATCCTGGTAGTCTTTGTTCTATGGCAGAGACCACACTGACAGCAATGACCTTAGCAAAGGCATAAAGATAGAATGAAAATACAATATTGGCAAGAGAAGTAGTTTCTAAGGCCTCTTGAATTCTTTTATAGAATACAAAATTGTCCACAGGTATGTCATTGTATAGTAAGTAAAAAGGGTTTAGTAAATTTGATGCTAGTTTAATTATTGATATTTTAATTTTTAATATTTTTAATGCTTTGAAATTAATTATAAATTAATACACAATATAATTGTATTAGTCCAGGATTTCTAATGTACCAGAAAATATATACATGTATGCAAATAGGTATATATGATATTATAATGTATATTTGAATAATATGTATGATAGGTATATATATGATATGTATATGTATATAATATACATATACATACACATGCACATTCACATACATATATATATATATATACATATGTATATGGTTTATTCGAATGCTTTACAGCCTACAGTTCAACTAATACAACAGTGCCTGGTTACAAATAAAATGTCCAAAAATTGAGTAGATACTTAGTACATAAGGCTAGATGTCTCAACTGGTCTTCAGGATAACTTGGTATTCCAATTTAGTAGGCTATAATGCCACTAATGGAATGTATGTACTATCAAGACAAGGTCAAACAGGGAAGAAATCAAGAGCTTCTTTCTTCTGTGTCCTTATATAGACTTCCAGTCAAAGGTAAGACACAGGCAAAAAGTGCTTCTTCCTGCCTCAATATTGAACTTAATTTCATGTGTCTTCCTGTCTCAAGATTTGAGTCAAAGTATGTCTTCCTAACTCAAAGGTCATGAACAAAATTGGAGTCTCCTATTTCAAACCAAGCAAAAAATATCTCTCAGTAGTATACTCTCCGTATGAAACTGTAGTTAATTCCAGATATAGTCAACTTAATAAGCAAGAATAGCCATCAAAATAATGTATTTCATTTTTTAAATACATTTTTAATTACGTGACTTTGTTCTTTGAAAATTTGATACATTGTTACTTTCACATTTCTACCCTTCTCATTTCATAAATGCCTGCTTTTATACCCACTCTTCCCTACAATTCTTTTTTTCACCATCATGTTTATGTTCTTCTAGTTTCTTTTGTTTCTCACTGACTTTAATCAAACCATTCAATGTGACTATGAGTATGGAACTATGCATTGTAGTTTTGACATCTAACCCGTGTATACAAAACTAAAAACAATAATTCTGGCTCCTTCAGCATGCATCCATACTAATCATACAGCGGCGATTGGGAGAGTCCTATTACCCATTTCTCTATTTATGACTGACTATTGCCTTTTCCAGTCTTCTAAAGATCCACTGCAGTCAATTGTAGCTGCTGTGAATTAATAACTACAATTCCTATGCCATGGAAAAAAGACAGGGTATCATAGCCTTTCCCATTATCATCAGTTTGGCATTAACCTTTGACATTTTCATTCCTGTATGCATTATACACTGTTGTTCTTTGCCCTTTTCTCACAATTACCAATACACACCTCTTCTTTTCCTCTATCATTTCCACAAGTAGTTCTCATGTGACGTGAATTCATGTGACATGAATTTCATTATACATATTTCTATTTTTGTTTCTCACTTAGTTAGGGTTTTGTATTTGTGAAGAAACACCATTATCATAGTAAATCCTATGAAGAAAAACATTCAATTGGAGGTAGCTCACATTTTCAGAGATTTAGTCCATTACTGTCATGACAAGAAGCGTGGTTGCAAACAGGCAGACATGGTGCTAGAGAAAAAGCTGAGATTTCTACATCTTGATAAACAGGCAAAAGAAAAAGACTTTCACACTAGGACTAGCTTGAACATATGAGATTTCTAAGCATGCCTCAATAGTGACACACTTTCTCCAATGAGATCACACCTTCTGCAACAATGCAACAACCAACAGTGCTGTTCCATTGAGCCAAGTAATCAAACACATGAGTCTAAAGGAAACATTACTATTCAAAACACCACATTATGCTCCACAGCCTCATTAATCTTGTAGCCATAAAATAACAAAAATATAATTCAATCCAACTTCAAAAGTCCTCATGGAATTGTTTAACAGTTCAAAGTTCAGTCTCTTCTTAGATACATGCAACCTCTTAAATGTACTCTCCTATAAAATCAAAATAAAAATTCATATACCTCCAAGATACAGTGACACATAATGTCCATTACCAATGACAAAGGTAGGAAAGGGAACATAGTAAAGAAATCTTGTACCAGAGCCTCACAGAAAACTAGCTTGGCACACTAAAAAGTCTGCATTTTCCTGTCTGATTTCAAAATCCTCTTCAGATCTCCAAGTCATTTCAGCTTATTTGATGGGAACAGACTTCTTTCTCTTGGGCTACATTCCATATTAGCAGCTTTCATCAGCAGATATTTAATGATTCTGACATCACCAATATTTTTAGATCTCTAAGACAAACCAGACTTCACCTTTACTGCTTTATACAATGACTTGTCTGGGATATTTTAGAAATATACCTGTCATATATCTGGCCTCAGTGGCTTTTCTTAGCAGCATAGAGAGATTCCATAACTCATTTCTTTTATCTTTGATTTAAATCAAGAACCATGTGGACAAGTCTAGAAAGCTTTGCTACTTGCTGAGGCAGGTATATGGCACCCTTGTTCAATTACATCTTCATCAGCTTTCTGTTTTTGATAGCTGTGTTTACAGCCTATGCTTTGCTGTCTGGGAACTTTATAGACCAGACTGGTCTTGAACTTAGAGATCTTTGTGACTCTATCTCCAGAGTGCTGATATTAAAGATGTCTACCACCAAGCTTAGACCTAAGCAGGTCTTAATTCCTTTTCTCACATTGGAACCTTAGCTCCCTAGCTCACTACACTCTTGTTGTAAGGTTATACCCTTCCCTTTATTCAATTTAACATCAGGATTTTATTTAATCTGTTTAATCTCCTTTAATACAGTTTAGCTCAATTTCCTAGAGCACTTATTCTCCTTGAGTCATATATTTTCTACTTTTTTTTGTTCAAGTTGTCCCATTTCATTATAAATCTTCAAAAGAGTGAACACTTATAATCACATAACAGAATTAATACTAGACTATATTGAGACTTCTGCTAATGGAATTAATCTGAAACACTTCAATTTAACCTCAGTCAGATTTTTAAGACAAGAACAAACAGGAGCCACATTCTTAGCTAAAATATAACCAGAATGTTCTCTAGGCATATACAAATATTTTTCTACTCTTAAACCTCTTGAGCCAGTTCTCCAACTTTAAATTATCATCAGCACCCCTGTCTTTCTTGTTCTTACTATTATAGACAATTAAACTCCACTTAAAACTCTCAGTTGCTTTTCTAATCCAAAATCCCAAAGTCAGCATTCCTCCAAACAAAACCACAGTCAGAAATATCACAGCAATACCACAATCTTAGTTAGTGTTTTATTGTTACAAAGAGCCACCATTTCCACAGTAACTCTTATAACAGAAAATATTTAATTGCAACCTTTCTACAGTTTCAGAGGTTAGTTCATTACTGTCATGGCAAGAAACATGGCAACATGAAGCCAGACATAATGATGGAGAAGGAGCTGAGATTTCTCATCTTGATCCAAATGCAACAGGAGACTTCCACAGTAGGCCTACTTTGCACATGTATAATCTCAAAGACTGTTTCCACACTGACATGCTTCTTTCAACAAAATCACATCTATTTCAATGAGACCACTCTCTACAGTCCAATCATTTAAATGCATGAGTGTGTAGGGACCATTCCTATTCAAACTACCAAAGTGATGTTCTCCTATCTTAAAAATATGAAATCTTTCAGAATTTAATTCAATGTCCTTTAATGACATTCACCCAAATTCCTCCTCTCAACACATTCAAGATCTAACCTTACTTATTACTTCATGAATGTCTTGTCCTACTTCTGAAATTTATGTTTTATCATACTTACTGCAATTTGTGAAATCCATATAATTTTGAATATTGTTCTATTTACTGGAGTGTGGTTACCTACTAGAAGCTCTGCTCTTGAATGCTAATACTTGTTTCTCTAGAAGCCATAACAGTACATAGATTCACAGCTAAGGGTAGGGTTCTCATGAATTTCTTCCCTTTGAAAGCTCTAATATTGACTGACTCGAATTTGTTAAAGGACTATAATTGTTGCATTTTCATGAGTGTAGTCATTCTACCATATTGAAGACATTATGTTGTTTCAGTTTTTCATTTACCTCTAACTCTTACAATTTTTCTGTACATTCTTCTATAGGCATCCTTGAGTCTTGTAAGTATATGGAATGTAGATGTCCCATTTTCAGAATCACTTCACATTAATTGACTCTCTACACTATGAAAAATTGTGTTTCTGTGTTAACCCTATCCACAGAACAAATAAAGGTAAGATATTGGAGATTAACTCTTTAGAGATGTGTGAATTTAATGGGCAATTTGATACTATCACTATATAGAAGAATTATAGTATCAGGTCCACCCTAGTACAAGGCTGTAGCAGGATACTTATTCTGCTACATGGTATTCACAGTAGAGCTCCGTGATTAGGCAGTAGAAGAAGAGATGGAGCTGAGAGAGAAAGCAAGGAAGGAGAGTGTTGTGGAACTCACTGCCCCATGCTTGGGACTAAGTGCTCTTGTCCGAGGGCATCAGACAACAGGGTCTAGCAAGAGAGAGACTGGGGATGGAGGGGCAAGAGACGCGAAGAATGGAGACAAGACAGGGTGTATGGTTAAGTCTCTAGTCTCGTTTATTGAAAAGAAATCCTGGGTATTTATATGCTTTGCCTCGTACCTTGTAGGCGTGGATATCAGATGTGTCTTGCAGCTGGGGGCACTAAACAGCAAAACAATATATGTGGGATAAACGAGATGTTTATCAGAGTGTGCTCAGCTGTTGAGGCTGTTGAAAACAAGTTTCTTGTCAAGCTATGTGGCTCAAGATGGCTGAAAAGATGATAACTGCTTTCTGCTAGGAGTCGGTTCCCAACAGTTCCCCCTTTTAATTTTTTTTTTTTTTATCAAAAGTGAAGGCTGGAAAAACATATGGAAACCGCACCTGCCTTAGGTTGGAACAAAGGACCCCAGCCTCCCTTTTCCTTCTTTGGATACTCAACAGCCATTTGATTGAGCTCCTGTCTTAAGATGGTGAGGCCTCCCAGTTAAGGGAAAGGGTCTTGAGGTGTTCTCTTATCCATCATTGACTATCCGGCTTAGTGCCTAAGTTATGGGTTAATCCTTATCAATCATGATGACAGAGGTTTTAGAGTTCCCTACTTCCAGCCTGTATGGGTTTCATTTGAATAGCATCTATCTGTTGTTGTACAAAAGCCATCAGTTTGTTAAACAGCATAAACCCAAGAGACAAGAGACTTAATGCCTAAATGGTTGGTATAAAAGCAACACTCTTCTTTAAGGTTAGCACACAAGCAACCTGTTGGAGAAGTAAAAGGTCTAAGCCTTGTACACACAAATTTTGAATAGAAGAAATTATACAAATGAAACCCTTGAATTTCCATCAGCTTAGTAACCATTATACAGATTTCAACCAATAGACTATGGCTGTGTAATCAATTTTAGCTCTTCCTTCCTGTTCTAATAAAATCATTACTTTTTCTTAGAAAGACAGCCTAATATTAACTACCTCAGTCCCCAAGTCCAGGAAATTGGGGTGCCCAATCTTCATTAAGTTCTTCAAGCTGAATATGGGCATTGAGATATTAGAAGAGGGATAAGGGGAAGGGTAAATTGATAAGCTTCTGATGTCTGTCTTAACTGCATCCAGCTGAAAGTCCAGGCCATCAGTAGACATGCAGGTGACAAGAAGATTCATTCACCAAGCCTGTGTATTCTGTAATATACAAATCTCAAAACAAATTTTAGTATCAAGATAATTATTTTGTTTGATTCTCTGGAATCTAGTCTTCTGGAGGCCTACCTTTGTCATGTCTGATCCATACAATTTTGGAAGATATACTACTACCTTAATGACCTCTTCAGAAAACACATAGAAAAACCTTTTTTCTCAAGTCAGCCTTTCCTTGAGCCAGTAACCCAAAAAACCTTTACATTGACCTTTTATCCAGAGGAAAAATATAACTACACAACTCAGAACCACACACATTTTAAAAGTTAAATGAATCTAATATAACTGATTAACACTATTTTTCTGTTCAGCTCTCTGCCTAGAGCAACCTCCTATTTATCTATTTATCTGTTTGGCTCTCTTGACTCAGAACAGCCTGTAATTTATTCCTTGCCTTTTAAAGCCTTTTTCATCTGTTTCTGCTCACTTATTTCTTGCTCTATTTTCATTACTATGACCTACTGGTCTCACTGCAGTCACCTATGTTTCACTTCTGAATTCTTGGCAGAACCTTCTTCCAATAGCATCCCTCACTGGGTCTCTTGTTCTTGCTGTCTTAAGTTGAGCACCACTGCCAAGCCAGCTCCATCAGTCAACAGGTTCTCCAGTGCAAGAGTGAGGATGACCGCTTCCAATTCCCATGGTGTCCTTCACTGTATCCCACTTACTGGAGCTCCAATATTGAGGCTCCACTATGTTGTTGACTGCTCTGCCCCATGCTTGGGATCCAAGATTTTCTGGACTATACTGCCCCACGCTTGGAGGCCACGGTGTACCAGCCAGAGTTGCTGCTCTAGTCCAGGGGTCAGGATCTAGCAAGAGAGAGAGAGAGTGAGGATGAAGGGCTAGAGACGTGAAGAATGGAGACAAGACAAGATTTGTGGTCAATTCTCTAGTCTCATTTATTGAAAAGAAATCCTGTGTATTTATACACTTTGCCACATACCTTGTAGGTGTGAATACCAGGTGCATCTTGCAGGCATGGATATCACGGTGCCTTGCAGCTGGGGGCATTAATAGCAAAACAAGATATGTGGGATAAACAAGATTTTTATCAGAGTGTGCTCAGCTGTTGAGGCTGTTGAAAACAAGTTTCTTGTCGGGGCATATGGCTTGAGATGGCTGCAAAGATGATAATCCCTTTCTGCTAGGAGTCGACTGCCAACAGGGGAGGAAAAAAAAAGAGGAAGGGAAGGTAGAAATTGAGGAAGGGGAAGAGAAGAAAAATGTTATCAGCCATAGAGAATCATGGATAAGTTGAAAGCTGTCCTAGGTAGCAACTTCTATCAAAAGGTTAGGTATTGGGTAACAACTCTAATTATGTGGACATCTTGTTGATTGAGCATTTCTAAATATACAAATCCTTTAGACAATCATTAAGCTTTAAGAGTCTCATTTGTATCAGGTACTGTGAGAATGGCAGATATTGTCTGGGGTTTAGGTGAGCTTTGTTGATGCAGTGTGGTGGATTGGCACAGCCATCCCCCATGTTGGCATCTCATGTGTGCCAAGGCCTGTTTATCTAGCTAGCTAGAGACTTTTTCAGAGCTGAAGAACAGTGGGAACATGGTGGCTGCCCAGGAACAAACCAGACAGGGCACCATTTTCTAAATATCACCCCTACACATGGCCAAATCAGCTATGCTAGACATGTGTTTCCTTCTATAGAGTGGGCTTTTAATTCAATCAGAAACTAGTTTATATACATATTATTTCTGTTTCATTATTGTACCTATGGACATAAATATTATATTGCTATGTTGTTCATTATTGTAGTTGAAAGCTAGGTAAGATTTTTGACTGCTTTTCTTAAGCAATTGACATAGGACAGAATAGTGTGATAGCTATTCATAATACAGGAAGCTTCCCATTCAGAATTGACTTAATGAATGCATGCCCTATGAGCACCATATATGTTTTCTTCAGCAACACAAGTCATATCATGACATTCTTTTAGACAAACAGTAACAGTGGCAATAACATGTAAAATTTTAATCTTTTTTTCAGGAAATTTCTAACTAAAAATTAAAGAAGAGGTATTCACAACAGCCCTAGGCTTTTTATTCAGCATAACCTTGTATGTATGTTAACTCTAATAGTTTGAAGAAGCCATATGGTGGTTCTCTCTCTCTCTCTCTCTCTCTCTCTCTCTCTCTCTCTCTCTCTCTCTTTCTCTCTCTCTCTGTTTATGTGTGTGTACCCACAAATATATACAAAATAATTAATTTTGAACTTCATACACATTTTATAGATTTCAGAGTCTGGAGTGTTTTACTTATTATAATTCCCAATTCCATCCATATTACTTTAGATAACATAATTATATATCTTTATGTAGAATAAAATTACATTGTGAATGGACATTTTTGTTGGTTAATATTTCTTAGCTCTTCTGTATACTGAAGCAATAAAAAAAACCTATGTGCAAGTATCTCTGAATTATACTAACTTAGAACATGTTAAGTATATAAGCAGGTGTTATATACCTGGATCATAGGACAGGGCTATTTTCGTTTTTGGAGGAAAGAAAATCCTAGTGGTTTTCTTATAGTATCACAAGCTAACATTTCTATCAACAATAAAAGGATGTTAACTCTTTTCCATAACTTAGCCAGTATTTGTTGACATATATTTTCATTTTAGGTAAGCATTCTTGAGTGGACATTTTGACAGGCACTGACCTGCAGCTTTAGAGACCAGCACCAACTTTCTTGGAAGACTGAGTGTGCTGTGTAGCTTTCCTCCTTGTCCCTGCAACCATGTCCACCAATGAGAATGCTAATTCACTAGCTGCCTGGCTTAACAGATTCAAGAACAAGGAGAAAAACAGTACAGAAATGCTCAGTCACCAAATAATAGTTAATGTGGTACTTAGGAAAACTTAAAAAATATGACCAGATGTTGAAAAAAAGAAACATCAGCTCATTTCATGATGTTGCTACTTCTCCCCTGCAGCAAAACCAAAACAATCAGAGTACTGTAAATTGGTGTGTTGAGAACATTGTTAAAGGCATAAATAGTAACAATTATGAAAGCCAGCACAACAATCCAGAAGTATTAGCAGGTTCATGCTGCTCTATTTCTTGCCTGACTGATGGTCCTAATGAGTGCATTGAGATGGTTCTGAAGAAGGGAGTTGTTCCACAACTTGTGATGCTTCTGGAAGCTACTGTGAATCCTGCACTAAAAATCTTAGGGAATATTGTCACTGAAACAAATGAACAGACTCAGAATGTGATAGATGCAGGAGCACTTACAGTCTTTCCCAGCCTGCTAACAAACCCCAAAACTAATATTCAGAAGGAGGCCAGGTGCACAATGTCTAACATTACAGCTGGATGCCAGGACTTGATACAGCAAGTTCTGAATCATGGCCTTGTTCTGATTCTTGTTGGTGTTTTCTCTAATGTAGACTTTAAGACACAGAAGTGGTTTATTTGGGCTATAACCAACTATACCAGTGGTGGGACTGTTGAACAGATTATTTATCTCATTCATTGTGGGATAATAGAACCCCTGATGAACCTCTTTTTTTTATTCAATATTTTATTTACTTAAATTTTAGATGCCATCCCCCTTCCCCCTTCTTCCCCCATTAATCCCCATTTTTTTTTTTTTTTTGCTTTTGTACATTTTAAATTACATGCAAGTATTAAGGTCAGTACTAGGTTGAGGTACTAGCAATAAAATAGATGCAAATAGTCAAGGAACAAGCAAGACAATAAACCCAGATAGTCAATGAACATGCACAACATTAAACAGAGTCCCATGATCATTCATTCCTATGATCACTATTTCTAAGGGCTTATCAGGATGACCAAAATATCTGAGCCTACTTCCTTGTCCTAGCCCAAAGTCATTTTCATACCTGAACTCTACTTCTTTATTGTAAATTAAGATTTAGATTTCTGCCTAAAATTAATTCTTTGTTCCAGCTTAATGTCAGATTCCTGCCTGCAGTCCATTTCCTTGTTCTTGACCTATGTCAAATTCCTTCCAAGCAGCTCCAAAAGCTTTCCAGGTCTGCCCCTTTTTATTGCATAAACCAGCCTGAGCCTGTCTTAGGTCATTCTGACAAGAAAGCTTTTCCTACCTACCCATCATGGAATATGCATTATTAAAAAGCAATGCACTTCTGTCTTAGGTTGGTAAGGATCTGTGCAGAATCTTACCCTTCTTGGCTTGCCAGCCTGTTAAATTAATAACTCTGTCTGTGAGTCCATTTTTAGTTTCAAGTCATGTATTTTGGTTGCCAGCCTGTTGATGTAGTTAGAGATAAGCTTTACCAAAATGGGCAGGAATAAAAGTATTCCCAGGACAAGAAGGTCTAGCATAATCAAGCTATATATGTTATTCCCATTCCTGAGGTTTGACCAAAATGGAAATACTGACCTCAGGCCATGTATAATTTTATCAATATTATCTTCAACATCAAAGCTCAACAAAGCATCATTCTTTAAATTCATAATCTCTCTATGCAAAGTTAAAACACCCAGAGAGATATTAGGATTATGTGAAATACCCTACAGGTGTTTTAAACATTTTTCAAATTATAATGACATTCATTGTGAATTATAGAAGTAACACTACTGCATGACACTTAAGATGGCTCCTAACTCCTGAACTCTGAACCTCCTTCAGATAATTTAAATAGGTAATAGAACATCAATCTGTTTTTCCAGACACCTTTGAGTGTAAAAGATACCAAAATTATTAGTATTATTCTTGATGCCATTTCAAATATGTTTCATTCTGCAGAGAAACTAGGTGAGACAGAAAACTCAGTATAATGATTGAAGATTGTGGAGACTTGGATAAAATTGCAGCACTACAGAGCCATGAAAACAAAACTGTATACAAGGCCTCATTAAAACTTAATTGAGAAGTACTTCTCATTGGAGGAAGAGAATGATCAAAATGTGATGCCAGAAACTACCTCTGAAGGCTTCACCTTCCAAGTTCAGGACTGAGCTTCTTGAACCATTAAGTTCTAATGTCTAGCCAAGGCACAAATTTTTAGCTATATTTTGTGCTATTCTGTGTTTTCATAAAATTGTCTTACTATTTCCCTACTAACAACTCTTTTAAATTTGATATTTGTTTATTGAAGCATTTTTACAAATGAAATTATACTTAAAGATATTGAACTGTGCATACTATATGAAGCTGTCCTCTGAGTTTATTTCTATGTGGAACTTCGTATCATGTTGTGTCCTGTAAATAAAGATTAAGATCAATATTTCTCTAAAAAAAAAAAAGATAGTCATTCTTTTAGATGAGGCTTTTCAATAGTTCTACAAATATATTTTTTAAAATTTTTATTTATTCTAATTAAAAATTTTAAACCTTTATAAAAATTAAGCTGCTTTGAAATTATTAACTATTAGTCATTTATATTGGTACTTGTGCTGTATTTTATTTAATTTTTATGAGAGTATTATATTATACTTTTATCATTATTGTTATTACAACTCTGAAAAACAACTGAGAACAGGTAAAAGAGAACCTCTAGTATTAAATTTTTAGTAGCATATCTTGAATATTTTGAGTCTTTTACAGACCCTAGGCACTTTAGTAGTGTCTTTTATATTCTTTGAAGATTAAGATTGGAATATTGACTACAGTTTTACTGAATTTGTAGACAACTTTTGCTAATATTACCATTTCATATTTACTTGCCTAAAATAGGAGAACTTTCTTTTTTATTGGATATTTTTTTTATTTACATTTCAGGTGCCTCCTGTTTCCTCATTTCCCCTCCCTAGAAATTACTTATTCCATCCCCTCTCCTCCTTTTTGCTTTTATACCATTTTAATTTCATGAAAGTATTAAGGTCAGTTCTATGTTGAGGAACTAGCGATACAGTAGATGCAAGTAGTCAAGGACCAAGCAAGACAATAAACACAAATAGTCAAAGAACAAGCAAGGCAATAAACATTCTGTGAATACTTCTGTGATCACTGTTTCTAAGGGTTTATCAGGATGATCAAAATATCTGAGCCTACTTCCTTGTCCTAGCCCAAAATCATTTTCATGTTTGAAGCCTACTTCATTTTTAGCCTAAGCTTTAGATTTCTACCTGAAATTATTTATTTCTTCTAGCCTAATGTCAGCTTCCTGTCTGAAGTCCATTTTTTTGTTCTTGGCCTATGTCATATTCCTGCCAAGCAGCCCATTTCCTTGTCCTTGGCCCGTGTCAGATTCTTCCC
The DNA here is from genome assembly GCA_030674055.1 of Rhabdomys pumilio. Taxonomy (NCBI): domain Eukaryota; kingdom Metazoa; phylum Chordata; class Mammalia; order Rodentia; family Muridae; genus Rhabdomys; species Rhabdomys pumilio. Next base: position 55,421,138 of record JANHMN010000005.1, read on the forward strand.
AAGCAGCCCTCAAAGCTCTCTACCTCTCCCCACTTTTTATTTCATAAAGAAGAATGAGCATGTCTAAGGTCATTCTGCCAAGAATTCCTTCCTTACCCATTGTGGAATATGCATTATCAAAAGTAATATTTCTGTCTTAGGTTGCTAAGGCTCTTTGCTGAATATTACACGTCCTTAGCTTGCCAGCCTGTTAATTTAATAACTCTGTCTGGGGGCCTACTTTCAGGTTCAAGCCATGTAGTCTAGCATAATAATAACAACATGCTGATGTTATTATTAAAGACAAGCTTCAACACGATGGGCAAAAATAAAAGTATTCTCAGGACAAAAAGTGCTAGCATGATCAAGCTATATATGTCATTCTTGAAGCTTGACCAAAATAGAAATACTGACCTCAGGACATGGATAATTTTATCAACAGTATCTGCTGCATCAACACTCAGCAGAGCAGAATTGTTTAAATTCATAAGCTCACTATGCAAAGTTAAAACATCCAGAGAGTTGTTAGATTTATGCCAAATACACCTCAAGTATCTTTAAACTTTTCTTAACTATAATGCAAGACATGAGGTAGTACATGGTTCCAAATGGCTTTATTTTCATAGAAGATGGTAGTTGAATCTGGATGCACCCCCACTTAGGTCACAGTGGACCTGACTTAAATAGGGAGGGATGAGGGAGGAGGGTCTGGGAAATGAATATGTAATTGGCTATGCCCCCCTGGCTTTTAGGTATCTCATTAATATGGAAATCCTTCAAGGACCTGAGGCCTGTAGTCAAGTCCTCTACTTGTGGAGGGGCTGGTAGGGGTGTTGCCCTACATGACTGACTGGCGCAGATCAAATGGAGGTCTTAGACCACATGTCAGGACACTGGGTTCTGGGTACATGGCCGAACACCTGCCATTGTCCCATCAAGGTCCAGGGTTTGAGACCTGTGCTCAACCAAGAACCAAGCTATCCTTTGGCAGTGCCACACAGCCTGTGTCTATTATCCACCTCCTTCCATCCATCAGTACTGGTGTTATAGATATATCTAGCCACACTTGGATTTCATCTGAATGCTGAAGATTTGAGCTTATATTATTTTGCTTTCACAGCAGATATTAAAAAAAAAAAAAAAACAAGTCCTCTATAGTTAGCAAAAGGTACTGTATTGTTGATGGTGATGTATCAGTAAAGGTGAAAAAGTAGGTTCATTTTTATTATGAATACATTGGTATATGTTTCTTGACAAATTTTGTAGCAACTGAAAAGGAGAGTTGGAAATTGTATTTTAACAATGTTTTACTGGATCACAGCCCTTTGAGAATGTCTGTTTAAATGTTAAATTTAGTTCACAATGGTATGAATTTGTTGTATGCACAGTTTAGATTTTCCCTGTATTGAATGTGTGTTCATGGGATAAATAATAACAAACTTCCTATAAAAGGCAGTACAATGCACTGACTGCAATATTAATGGTACCAACCTAAATGTGGAAGCATAGATGGAAAGAAGTACACAGCATGAATTTAATCAAAATTTCAGGTAAACACATGCACATTTATAATGACTCTCTAATAAACCTGCTTCCTATATTTTGTAGCTCATTAATTTAAGTTAACAGTACTACAAGAAAAAGGGGAAACTTGTTCATCTATTCAACAGGTATCCTTTTCTATAACTTGAAAATCTTTGAGATAAGATAATAATGATGCTGTCCTCATTGTTGAATGTTTGTTTTCTTGGTTTTACACAATTATATTTACTGTTGACTGACGCTATTAAATGACCAAATTTGGCTACTGGTGATTGTAAGTTCTTTACTCAAAAAGCATTAATTATCCAATATTTACTGTGTAGTGTTTGATATTAAGGGATCTTTAAAGAGAACTAAACTGTGGCTAAAAAGGATAAATCTCAAAAATTCAATGCAATTTTAATTAGAAATATCTTATTTTATTTAAAATTAAGACCTCTATTTAGAAGAGTTATGAATTACTAGTGAACAAAACAATGAAGAACTCATGGACTTCAAAAAGGGTAAATGATATAAAAAATAAATAAAAGTAGCAAATGTAAAGGAGTCATTTGGTTAACACAAGAAATAGATTGTTTCAAGATATATTTAAAAATATGAATTTTAAAAGATATGTATAAAATACTGGACTGATGTGTTACAAAGTGCTTCCTATAAATCAATAAAATAGTGATACATACAACAATATATCGTAATCTATATAGAAATACAATGGGTCAGAAGCAAGTTATCAAAGGAAATTTCTCCATAGTTTATACACACACACACACACACACACACACACACACACGCACTAATCATCTACATATATAGCAGAAAATTGACTTATCTGGCATCAAATGGAAGGGAGGCCCTTGTTCCTGTGGTGGTTTGATGCCCCAGCTTAGGAGGATGCTGTGAGGCAGCAGTGGCTAGGTAAGTGGAGAAGTACCCTCTTAGAGGCAAAATGGAGGGAGTGGCATAGGGGGTTTGTGGAGGGGAGACTGGGAAGGGGGGACATTTGAAATGCAAATAAATAAAATAACCAAAAGAAAGGAAGGAAGGAAGGAAGGATGGAAGGAAGGAAGGAAGGGAGAGAGAGAGAAAGAAAGAAAGGAAGAAAGAAAGAAAGAAAGACAGCCAGACAGACAGAAAGAAAGAAGTGATTAATTGGTATAAACTCCTAAATCCATAAAAAGAATTTAACCTCATTATCTATCAGGCAAGAACAAGTCAAAACCATGATGAGACAGTGTCTCACCCTGAATAATGTGGATCAGAACAAAAATACAAATACATGTGGGGAGGAAGAGAATAGAAAACTCTTAATACTGTTGGTCTAGTGTAAATTAATTCAATCTTTAGAAAATAGCTTGAGAGCCCGTTAAAAAGTAAAATTATATTTACCATAGGATACAGTTTTTCTACTTCTGGGTATAGATATTTAAAACGTGATATAAGAACAAAAGAAAGCTTGTATTCCCATATTTATCATTGCAGTAAGCACAATCAGTAAGATGTACACACAGCTTATCAAGGATGAATAAATAAATGATTATAGTATACATATAAAATTATTTTACCACAAAGAAATAATCCTACTATTCATGCCAATTTTAATGGTAATAAGGTATTATTTTATGAGTAATAATTGAAAGAAAGAAACTCTACACAATCTCTCTCATAGGTGTCTTTTAAATAAAGTTAAATAGAATGTGCATTGGTGTCTACGAAACAAAAATCGTTATGAGACTGGAGAGAAATATTACAAAACATTTTTCTTAAATAAAGTTAAAATTAATATATTATAATATTTTCCATATTTGATTTACAGTTTCCTGTCAAGGGCTAAATCCTCTCAGCTATAGTCATATGTACAGAATTACTTCTAGCACACAAAAGTTTCCCCTGTGATGTCCTTTTTGAATACACCTAAGCTATGTATTTCATGTGTTTTCATTGAAACACATTTATAATGGTATCTTGAGAAAACTATTTCTAAGAAACAAAAGAAAAACATGAGGATAACATTTATTAGGTAGACAATATTAATAAACTGAAAATGTTACTGTAGGGAAATAAAAAACTGGAAATTATCATTCAAATTCCCAAACACAAATTCTATATTGCAAAGAAAATAATCAATGTGTGTTATACTCAGAAAGCATGTCAGTAAAGCACTGTTTAAGCATTTCAGAGTGCACATCTGTTGCCATATGTACCATGGGGCTACATTAGATACTATTTGCTCTGTTTCATTTTGGTCTTACTTTTAAATATTCTTTTACTATTCTCCTTGTGTGAATTGGGAATGCTTATATTGGATTACTGTTTCTTTAACATTGTAAGGTTTTTAACTTTTCATTTAGTATAGAGGATAACTGAGCTTATGTGGGGTCTCATACAGATCACAAAACAGGAAGAGTCAAGAAATGAGGGCTTTTTATTATAGGGTACATCTACCTGTACTGTTAAAAATATATAAGATTTTCAGGGATTTCCTGTTAGGTTTTGAATAAGGGTTCAGGAAGGGGTCATGTCTAAAAGGCTTTGTCACCAGCCCGTGTCCTTGTCAGGAATTGGCCAACCTCTCAGTGGTCTTACACTTTGATGGAAACTGACATAACTGACAATGCACTTTGGAAGACATAGGATTATTTTTCTTTATTTCTTGGACACTATTTGCTGTGAGTGAGGAAATTACCCAGCTGCTCAGTTTCATGATGAGTAATGAAAATATACTCTGTCATGAGATTTGACCAGCTATAAAAATCTTTAGGTAATAGCATGGGACTGGAGTCTTACTCTTACCTAACGTTTTGCTCTCCCAAGTTCATAATTTTATGTATTTTGTCACTATAGCAATATGCTAATCAATATTATCAGGTTTTATCAAAATTGAAAATTCTGCACTCAGAGATACTTTCCATAAAGGAAAAAAAATAATGCATAGAATGGGAGAAAAAATGAAAATCAAATAACATTTGTAATAAAAAAAACACTACAATTTCATAAGAAGTCAAAAGCCAATGACAGAAATGAGAACAGTATTTGAGCAGAATGCAGATATACAAGTAATAAAAACTATAAGAATATGTTGTTCAATATATTTTGTCATTGCAAAATAAAAAACAAAATCAATGCACAAAGCTGGATTGAAATCTGTCAGTAATGTGTCTGTCATGCAAGCATGAGGACCTGAGTTCATACCATATAAAACTCATTCATGGCAGTGCACATACATAGTACCAACTGTGCAGGATATGAGAGACATATGGATTCTTGGACTCATTGCTCAGTCAGGATACTCAGGTAAATGTTTTGTGAAAGACCAGGTGTCATAAAATAAGTTGAACAATGCTATTAAAAGACACTTGATATAGAACTCTGGTATTCACATGTATCCATACACACAGGCACTTACACCTTCATACACATATACCTAACAAAAATACATACTCACTTTGCACTGATAAACATATATGAGTAAAAGTATAAAAATAAAATGAAGAATTACAAGATGTCACTTTGCAATGATTAAAATGTTAAATAAAATTGAACAATACCTATTTTGTGTTTGAATGAATCTATTTGCAGCTATAAATTATAATATAAAATACAAGTTGGTGTATGCCCTACTTTGGGTTTTTATTTGTGCGTAGTGAAACTATGACCAAAGCAACTCTTATAAATTAAAATATTTAATTGAGGCTAGCTTACAGTTCAGAGGTTTCATCCTTTATTGTAATGGCAGGAAGCATAGCAACAAACAGGCAGACATGGTGCTGGAGTGGTAGATCAGAGTTGTATACCTGAATCTGCAAGTAGCAAGAAAAATTAGAGACACTGGGTCTGGCTTGAGCATTTGAAACCTCAGAGACCCACACCCCACAGTGATATGCTTTCTCCAACAAGGTCATCCATATCTTATTCAACAAGGCCACACCTCCTAGTAGTGTCACTTTCTATGGGCCCTATGGGAGGCTTTTCAGTCAAAAAATGAAGTATATTAGTAAAACAATTTTTTATGCCAAAAAAGTATCATCTTAAAGATAAAATATATTTATACCTGTGATGAGGACAATGAGTTAGGGGTATCAAAAAGTTATATTTGATTAGCAATTAGTACTTCATACTCTTTGGAAATTGTAATGTTTGTTTTCTTAAATATTTCTCTCATTGCTGCCAGAAAATACTTGACAAAAACAGTTTAGGCAAGGAAGGGTCTATTTTGTTTATTGCTATTAGAATATAGTCCACTATGACTGGAACTGTGACAGTTATACTGCAGTATACCTGGAAAGGGTAATAAAGCACACTATATATTTATTAATGATATGTAACTTTTCTCTTAAATATTTTTACTTCATTAATAAATCATAAATTAAACAAATGGTTACATAAGGAGAAGGTAATTAATAAATCATAAAATTGGAACCACAAACTCACTATTGAATGAATATTAAAACATAATGAAAATGTTTCTCACTTATGTACAGATGTTGAAGGCTTTCATATTCAGTGATTTTGAGAATTTTAATGTTTAAGCTTTTGAACAACTGTTGATCATTAAAGAGTATACAAATCAAAATACATACATATCTTTATATATAGGCCTGTTTTCTGGGTATTTTTTTTTTTTACATTTGGGAATTTGGTGTGTTCTATATCTTGATATATTAATATAAAAATTCTAAGGTGAAAATACAAATTGTCTCTCATTATTTTATGAGTTTTTATTTGTTATAAATAATTCTCTGTGGTTTATGTTCAATTTAAAAAAAACTTCAAAATTGTTTTCTAGCAATATGTAGAATATTTTGTATTTCCTAGTTTTAAAATATTGTATTTTATGATAGGTGTCAATCACTGTCATCTCTGTATTTAACAAAAATAAAAATGTATACAAATACATCATTAAAAATTGAACAAATAGTTTATTCTGCTAAAATCCATAGAATTAATTTGTATTATATTGTTTTATATTTGAACAGGGGTACATAAAATAAATGAATGGTGAGTTTGTATTCTTGCTTCATAAAAATGTAAGTTTTAACATTTTTCCATTATAGTTTCTACTAAAATATATTACCACAACCTGAGTGTCTAAAATCATGCCTATAAATTTGGGAAAAAAAAAAAAACATAAGCTACAGTTGAAAGAAAATGCTTGTCTTTTCATGACATTATTATTTATTTATTTGCTATTATTGTGTAACTTTTAAGACATTTTTCTAAATTTTTACTCTTTTAAACTGAAAACTGGAGGCAATAATGTATTTTTAAAGATTATTTTTAGAATTTATACTAGATGAAATGAGAAAAGCATCCGTCATGTAGCAGTGATTCATTTAATAATATGAGTTATCATTCCATACATTCCTTTCTATTGGTCCATTCCAATACTTTAATTTTCTGACACATAGAAAAAGCATTACCTCCTCAAGCATCATATTTAAAACTTTAATATGTCATTAAGTGAAAAAATAATATTGTTTAAAAATCTCTTTCCTATGGAAAGTATCAATTGTCATTAAGGTTATAGATATAAATTTCCTTACATCCTCATAAATAAAAAAAACCTCTAGGTTAATCTAGAATGGCTAATACATAGCTATTTTGATAAACATGTCCGCATTTTTCAATAAATCACATTTTAAAGTGTAAGTTATAATTTAAAGCCCTATGTAATCTTGCTTGAAAAATGGTTTCTCCATATAACCCTGGAATTCCAACAATTTGCTTGTTTGTATTACATATTTTTTACTATTAAACTAGATGTTTAATTTCAAAAGAAATGAGTTAATTTGAATAAGCAATTTAGAACATTTTGTTTCTTTGTCTTAGATAAACTTATTAAGTCATTGACAGAATTGGTGATGGCATTTAATAATTTAAATTTTCTTTCTTTAATCTCAGATTAACAGAGTGCTGTCTGTATTCTAAATACATGAGGCAAAACCAAAGTCAGAAACAGATAATAAAATATAGAAAATAGTCTTATAATAATTTATGTCAACAATGTCAGGGGAATAACTACAGAAGATGTCAGGAAAATTGCATGGGCACACACAAACACAGTGATATTATACTAACTAGTCATGTAGTTTCTATAAATGTAATTAATTTTTATTGACAACTTTACAGGTATAAAGGACATTATCAATAAATTTAAATGGAACTGTGTTTTGCTTTAGGAAGCAATAATACAGTTAAAGAAAATTTACAGTAAAATATGGTAGAGAACATTGTAATGTATACATCCATATACAGAGGTATTTCATAAAATATTCCATGCAGAGAAGAACACATGATAACCATCCTTTTGGGTTTGAATGATTAAATGTAGTAACTATGTAGCAAACGAAAGTATAGGTGCTGAGCAACATGTCACTTCAATCCCAGCATTCAGCTGGCAGAGGGAATGAGAGCACAAGGTACAAGAGACATTCCCTCAGGGGAATCTTCCAAGTAAAAAAACAAATAGCAAGCAGCAGGACTGTGGTTAGTATAAACACAAAAAGTAGATGAATTTAATCAAAAATTGACTAATTATACAAGCTTTCTTATTTTGAACAACCTTGTACTTTTTTTGTTTTGTTGTTGTTGTTACTTTGTTTTTTGTTTGTCTTTTTGTTTTAAATTTGGCTATCTTGGCTATCACATATCTAGCTGCAAAATTTTTTATTGAACATTCTCAGTGTTCTTGACCTCAGAGTTTCAACCAACATTTTATAGCTCCTCCCTCCAACTCCTCAATCACCATAGTCTCATAAATATATGAATATTACTGGACCGTAAATCCAGCAAAAGTTGGCCAAGATATAATTGACCTTGGGCAGTGAGTACTCTCTATAAACAAGAAAAAGCAGAAACACAATGATCTTTATATGCCAGTCCAATAATTATTTTTTGAAAACAAAAGGTACTTATTCCCTTCATGTTCTAAAATACCCTAGGCTCATGAAAAACCATGTTTGAGCAGGTGAGAAGATTTTTTAAATTTGTTTTCTGTATTGATCTTCTATCATTATTCCATTCATTGCTGGTTTTATTTTAGTTCTCTATTTTCCTATTCAACAAGTCAGATACTCAATTTGTTTCCTCAGTGTTAGTGGCTGATATAATATTTTTTATGCATTCCTTCATTTTACTTTCATAAAAATTCTTTCTTTGAAAAAGAAAAAAAATCTCAAGATCATAGTGTCCATGCCAACTATTTTTCATCTGTTTAATACCCACTGTAGTATGCAATAATAAAATATTGTGATACTTAAGAGGTTGATCAGTGCTTAAAAGGAATTTAGCCTCTTTGAATCTTCCAAAAATGCAAAGTTTGAATTCCAAAACCCATGTTGAGAGGCTCACAGTTACCTATGACTTCAGCTCCAAAGGATCAGATGCCCTCCATTGTCATCTGCACACATGTGGTAGGGCATACATACACAGACTCAAATGCACACAAAAACATAATTTAATTCATTTGAAAATTTAAAATCAAATAGTAACAGAGAGCATCATCAACTTGAATGCTGACACCATCCAGTAAAAATAAATACTGAGCATTTCTAAGGCAGGTAGTTGAAATTTCCACCTGAGCACCCACATGGATCAGTCCTTGGACACTCAATGTTATTTTTTAACCTTGGGTCTCTGCAATTCTCCTTTTTTATGGCATAAGCCCTGGAAAAATTTTGAAACCATTTGAAATAACTGTACTTAAATCTCAGAAAGGGGGATCTCAACAAGCATAATCAGCACATGAAAACTAAGAAATATATTTCATTTCACATTATAATTCATAGTGGTATTTGTAAACTCTTATACTGAACATTTGGAATATAGAATGATTAAACTCAGCAGAGATTATTTGTGAGTACACGAATAAAACAGCCAGTGCTGGTCAATACACAATTAGTTCCTCATAATCATATGTATTATGACAGTCAGACAATGTTGTCCCAGTAAAATATTCTCATAATGCTTTTTTCACTAAGACTTTATTGAATAAAGATTAACATGTATTATTAGTTAATACTGTATCACAAGTAGCATTAGAGCAGAATATTTTCTGCTTCACACAAGAAATTCAGTTCTCTCAAAAGTGATTTATGTTACGTGTTCTCTACATACTACAAGGACTCTAAGATTTATGATGATCTTCATCTTACTCCAGACCTTTTGTTTTGTGATTTAAAAAACAAACACCAACAAAATAAAACAAAACAAAATGTAAAGTTGTCAACAATGCCTGAGTAACGGAAATTACAGTTATGTTGACCTCATTTTATGAACTCAAATATAAGCATGTTAGAAATTACTTCCATATTCTCAGAGAAATACATCTTCCAGAAAATGCAATGGAATAGCTAATAATGTGAATTCAAATACTGATTGTGCCATTGATTCAATGTACCTCATTTTTTTTATTACAGAATGGGAATAACAATATATAGAAAAAAATAATGTTAGGAAAAATTAATAAAAGAGTAATTTGAATAATTACAGAATTATTCAATGTGTATTTACACATCTTACCAATAGGATGTATATTAATTAGCCTATACAAAAGCCTCATGATAGGAAGTACACACTTGGTGGCTAAAAATCTCATTTTTTTACCTTGATATTTTTTCATTCCGTTTTCCTACATTTGATATAATAATCAAAAACTTTAAAACACTTGTCATATGGATCTTAGTCACTCTTTGCCTTTCCTTGTTACCATATAAGCTTTTCTTATACTGAATATATAGAATAGAGAATGAATTATAGAATTCAAATATTAGTTCACTTTTTTATTAATTGTGTGGTCTTACAAAATGATTTTTACACAGTGTGTATATTGAATTATCTGATGATTATAAAAGTCATATATATATATATATATATATATATATATATATAATTTACTTTCACAATTTTATTTATCTGCCTGTGAGAAATAAAATAATCTTTACCTATTTTAGTGTCAAAATTCTTTACAGAAGTTGAGAAAAAAATTAAAATTAAAATTAAAAAATAAAAAAATTAAGTTGATTGTAAACATCATTTATTTTCTTTATATTCAATGTAATTATATTGCCACTATTTTGCAAGAGAATTAGTGTGTTCCTAATGGTAAAGGTAAAAAAAAAATGGACCTTAATAAACAATATCTGTTCAATATTAAACTAGCAATATGAAGATCATATCTTTCTTTACCACAATACTAATATTAATAACAGAGATATAATTCTAAGTTTTAATACTTCTTATTGGATATTGTTATAAATTCATTCACAAACAATACCTATGCATAGTAACCATGTACACATTTTATTTGTTAAAGTCATATAACAAAATAAGATGTATACTCTTTCTCCTGTCTTCCTGATGAATGTATATTGTGGAACAACAATGGCAATCATGGCTCTAATATTCCACATCCTCCTGTATCCACTCTTCTGGCAATGTAACACAGGCATATTATTATTATGGTTCTCTAGAAGAACAAATAATACAAAATGAATATATATTAAAGTAAGATATATTAGATTGGATTACACTTGTATGGTATATGTAGCTCAACAATGGCTGTCTCACACTAGGAACCAAGACCTGGTAGTACTTTAGTCTATAATGTTGGATGTTTCTGTAGTTCTGCCTCGTCAATGAAGGAAAAAAGCGATTCTGGGAGAGTACCTATTGGAAGCCCCAAGGTAGGTTGTAATAAAATTGAAGGAATGTGGAATGAGAAATATGTAAATAAACTTGTTAGCAAGAATGAAGTAAATTTTCCTCCTTTCACCCTTTATCTGTGTTACAACTGGAAGTTGAAGCTCTCATTTATGTTGATTCTTCCCACTTTGATAAAAACCCTCACAGAAGTAACCAAACGTTTGCTTTTTGGTTGTTTCCAGAAACAATCAAATTGACTACCAAGATTAACAATCATAGTCATGTAATATATATCTTTGATTCTAGGTATTGCCATGTGACATGATAGTGGGATATCTGTTTAAAAAAATATAAACAAAAGTATGAAAATACTTGTCATATGGTTTCTGCTCTTTCTTTGCCTTTCATTATTACCATGACAAATTTCCCAATGTAACTTGATGAAGAATTAGAATCATTTAACTGAAAGATTTGTAATAACATTAATTGCACTGCAGGTCATAGTTTACTTATGAAAATAGATATAATACCTTGAAAAATGAACAAGGAAGTATTATCAAAATTCTAGAGACCACAATTGGCATTAGATCTTTGAAAAAGCACTAAGAATATTACTCAGATTCATTCACATTTTGCTGAAACCAATAAGGTTATTGCCTGTTGCCTAAAGCATCTAAGAATTTGTAAACATACATTATATGTTTACATAAATATATAGCAACAGAAAATTGACAAATGTTTTCAAAAGTACTGTCAGTTAATGATATTGTAATAATCTAGAATAGGAAGTAAGTTCTGTATAAGTCTTAAAATTATCTATCAGAGCAAAGGAAAAATTCCATAGTGCTATATTTATTAACATGACTGTTTGGAATTCATAATACTGTAACATTTTTAATAACAAAATAGTAATCACTGTCTTCATGGATGTATGCAAAAATATTATTATGTCCTTTTTCATCAATATCAACAAATATGTCTAACAATTATCTGGTATGTTATGTAACAAATATCTCAGAATTATATAAACTTGTTATGGTAATATTAACTTACCATTAAGAAGTATTTATTAAATCTTGGAAACCACTACTCAATGGAATATTAAAGTTATATCAAAAATGTTTTGGACACAAAAAATAGTGTGTTGACAGAAATTTAAATTTAATATGTGAGATACTCAATGGGCATAATTTCATGATATTCCTATGTAATGGAAAAGAAACTCTTTCTTTTTTGAAGTTAAAAATAGGTTACAATATGACCACAGGCCATACCTGCCAGAATGCCATGTAGACTGCCTTCCTGCAAGCCTTCATAAAATAATAGTTTTCTTCAACGCTGCCTAATAATAGACCACACTAGGCAAAACAGATAGGCTGGCCAACCTATCTACAGTCCCCATTCCTCTCCTCATTTCTGCTAGACCAGAGTCACATTAGTGACAAAAAAAAAAAAAAAAAAAAAAAACCAAAACCAAAACAAAACAAAACAAAAAAACTCCAACTTGGAAAGAAAATTCCCTCCAACTCGAAAGAGCCTTGCTTAAACACGGAGCCTAAAAGTCAGAAGACCATTTTAGAGAGAATATTTTGTTTATTGCATGAATGCATTGTCTGTCAATTGAAAGGCCTATAGCCTATGGCATTAGGCCAGGAAATAGAAGTAGAAAATCCAGGATAGAGAAAGTATTCTGAGATAAAGCTAGGTCAGAGATTTGCCAGGAGAATGTGACAAGATGAACACATTGTAAATGAGAACCTGTAAGGAGACACATGGCAGAATGTAGGCTAGGATAAATGTTGTATTTCTAGCTATATATAGCTAGAGAAGAGCCTAACTATATGGTGAAGGTATTTGTAAATAATGTTTTGAATCTGATTCTTATTTCTGAGATCATGGAACTGGGAGGAAGAACCAGGGACAAACATCAACAGAAAACAGAAACCAAAGAACAAAACACACATCCAACAAAGACAGTCATAAAAATTAACACCTCAAATTTTAATCACTACAAACTCAGATGTTTATATGCCAGTATTGGAGTATAATCAACAACACATACAGCATCACCAGAACACATACTTTTTACTACAGGAATTCCTGAAAATTGCAACACAACTGAAGCACAAGAAAATGACCTAAATTCCATGTTTATGAAGATTATAGAGGTCCTTAAAGAAGTGAATAAATCCTTTTTAGAAAATCAAGGAAAATACAAATAAGAAATTGGAGGAAATGAAGAAATTACTTAAAGAAAGCCAAGAAACAAAATCAGTTTAATGAATCCAGTAAATGTGATTAAAATTGTAAGTAGAAATATAAACAATAAAGAAAGCACAAAATGAGGAAATTCTGGAAATTTAAAAGCTAGTAAGTGAAGAGGAACTACAGTTGATGGAGAGTATAAAATATTCTATGAAAAAAAGAAATTTTAGCAACAAATACAACTGTGTAGAAGGTTCTAGTTGGTAAAGTCCAACATAAAGTGATTACATATCTCCAAGAAAGCACAGCAAATAAATATTCCCAATTCAGAAAAGTCGAAAGTAGGGAAGTGTATGTAAATACACATACACACACACAGACACACACACACACACACACACACACACACACATACACACACACAGAGAGTGAGAGAGAGAGAGAGAGAGAGAGAGAGAGAGAGAGAGAGAGAGAGAAAGAATAAAATGAAAATAAAAAAAATTCAAGAATCATGAATCATTGACATCGATATCACTAAAAATCACTGGACTTAATTACTTAATAAAAAGACACAGACTGACATAATTAAAGCTGTATCCAGGAACCATTTCCTCAGATATTTCACTGCCATTTAAGTTTCCTATATTGAGAACTCTCTTTAGACCAAGATTCTGTTATTTAATTGGGTTATTTTTTTCTAGATATCTGATTTCTTGTGGTCTTCATATTTTGAATCTTAGCACGTATTAGATAAGTAACTAGTAAGAAGTTTTTTCCATTTTATAGGCTACCACTTTGTCCAAATGACAATGCTCATTGCTGTTCAGAAGCTTTTCAGTTTCTTGAAGTCCTATTTATTATTTTTGATTTATCCTAGTTTTTAGTATGCTAACAATGTTCTCTTCAAAAAAAATCTTCTCCTGTGACAATGAGTTCAAGGCTATTCTGCTCTTTCTCTTATATTAGGTTAAATGTATCTGATTATATTTTCAAATCTTTGATCCCTTTGGACATGAGTTTTGTTCAGTATATGTATGGGTCTATTTGGATTCTTCTACAAGCAGACATCAACATTGATCAGGACCATTTGCTGAAAATACTGTCTTTTTACCACTGTATATTCTGGGCTTTTAATAAAAGTCAGATATTTGTGTGTGTGTGTGTGTGTGTGTGTGTGTGTGTGTGTGTGTGTGTGCCTGGAATTTAAATACATTCTCATGATAAACAAGTTTGCTTATGTGTCAATTAATTAATGCTTGTTTTAATTACTATAGCATTGTAGTTTAATGTGAAATTGCATATGGTAATACCCCCAGCATTTCTTTTATTAGTTAAGATTGTTTTAACTTATCCTGTTCTTGTGTGTGTGTGTGTGTGTGTTTTCATTTTTTGAAAAGTTATAACTTATTTTATTAGAATTTTGATGGCAATTACATTGAGTCTGTAGATTGTTTTTAGTGTAATTCTTACATATACTAATTCTAACCATTAAGAGCATGGAAGATTTTTCCACAGTCTGGTATCTTTAAAATATCTTAAAGTTTTCTCATACTCATCTTTCACTTGCTAGGTTACAAATACTCCGTGGTTTTAATGCATTATTGTCAGGAAGAAAAGCCAGGTGGTATCATGAAGACAGGTATGGTGATGAAGAAGTAGCTGAGAGTTCTAGTTCTTGATTCACAGGCAGCAGAAGGAGAAAATTTGCCACACTAGGTGAAGTTTGAGCAAAGGAGTCTTCAGAATCTGTCACCACAGTAAAACACTTCTTCCACCAAATTTATACCTACTCCAACAAGGCCACACATCCTAATAGTGTCATTCCCTATGGGCCACAAATTCAAACACATGAGTCTATGGTGACTATTCCTATTCAATCTACCATATCCCAAAACCTGTTTCTGGAAACTATCTGGGACCATGTGGAAAGTCTCAGATTTCAAGAAAGCACGAAGGTTGCAAGTAGATTCTCTTTTCCTGGAACAATTTTAATTTTGAGGTTTTGCATGATACACTAACTCCTATGGATTGATCATTCATTTCACATAGTATTATCCTTTAAGAAACAGTTATTCATACATGATACAACTTATAATGTGGCTATGTGAGCAATAAATAAACAATATCAAATAAAATTATAATAGGGAATTCTATAGGAGTGATGACACTTCAACTTTAGTTAACTCTCACTTCCAATATTGATGTAGTTCAGAGGTCTAAGTGTCTGAATATATTTCTGTAACACTCAAGCTTCAGATACATTATCTCTTCCTCTTCTTTGCTCCTGTCATAAGGTTCAGGGAAGAAGAATTAAGGTCAGAAAGGATAAAGAAGATGACATCTGCTGTCAGCTTCTTTGGCAACACCTTGCCTTTACCACCGGCCTTGAGCAAAACATCTGTCATTTCTTTAAGGAAGGCTTCACTTCTCTATCTCAAAGTCATTAAATCATTTCCTTTCTTTTGTCAACAAGTCCTCTTGATTAATGTCTTCTTGTATCTTGGTAACTAAACTGTACTCTCCTATATCTGTATTAATCCACATAGTAGGAAGGGTAAAAGTCAAAAAGGATTATAGTTTCAATTAAAATAGAACACATTCCATGTACTTAGTGATTGTCATCTAGTAAACAGAAAATGATAAAAGGATAGAAAATAACAGAAAGATATTTGTATAAAATTCTAGATGGTGAATTTACTAAGACTAGAAAAAGCATTTTCACATTTTCCAGAATACTCTTATGAGTAAAATATGCATTTATACTATTTATAGACATCATAGAAACAAACATTTACAGAAACATTGGAAACCATTTTTAATAGCCATTAAAATTATTGATGAGACATAAAGCATAATTATAAAACAAGTATTAAATAGATAATTTTGGCAAAAAGAGAATCAGGTAGTTGGTATTTTTCAATAAAAACATAATGAAGTTTCATGGCATCATGAGAATAACAGCATTTTTTCATATAGTAAGGGAATATGGAATTACGTATATAATGACTATACATTCAAAATTAAAAGAATGGGACTAGAAAAATAAGAGATCAGTTGAAGATTTGCTGGGTTTGCATTATATAAAAGTATATTTGATTCTGATAACACACATTAAAAATCAACAACAACAGAAACAACCATGAGTGTCATGGTTTGCTTGAAATTACAGAGCTGGGGACTAAGTGAAAATGAGATAGCTGGTGCTCAGGGCAGGTAGCCTACCCTACTTGGTGAAATCTATATTCCAATAAAATCTTTTCTCAAAAAATAAAGGTCATGAATGAAGAAAAATAATTTACACACACACACACACACACACATACACACACACACATACACACACAAACTATGGCCCCCAAATACAAACACGCACACATATAGATGTAGATGATATATATATTCACCTAGATATGAAACAAGATATAACTTACATATACCATAAAGAAAGTATGTGCTTTATGTATATGCAAATGAATATATTAGTTCCATTTTCTATCCATTTATTTAACTTTTCATTGATAATTTAATTTTTTACATAGGTTTATGAATTAAAAAATATTTAATCAAGCAATTTCCAGAACACATATCTTTTAACTAATTTTGTCTACTCACTTGATCTTGGAATAGCCTTTGTGACATTATTTTAGTAAAAATCTAGGTAATATAACATAATACAAACTCATAAGACAATCTCATAAACTTCTGAGAATACACATTATTTGTTTTCTACTTTGCAATAAAATACAGAATTTTAGTTAAGGCATCAGATATATTTGTTGAACAAATTATCAAACTCAGTGTTTTTTGTTTTCCAAGGCTTTTGGTATCAATGCGTTTTTTCATTATTTAGGAATAATGTCATCTTTTTATGACATTGAAATGGCATTTAAACTTAAACTATATATTAATAACGATACTTGAGAAAAATTGAAAGCAATGAGACCAGCTTTGAACAAATTTCCTCATGTTTAGTACTGAAGATTAATTTTTGGCTGAACCAAAGAACACTAGAAAATGCAATGCATTATAATTTTTCTATCAGTTCAAAGAGAAGAAAATATGTACAAAACTCCCCCGCAATTTAAAGTATAAAAATTGGTATATTCCTAAAACCTTTCTGGTTAAAGTGATAGGGAATGGGTACATAAAGCAGAACAATCATTTATAATTCATATTAAGGTTTCAAATCTTTTTCTCTTCATTACACAAGTTTTACTAAACCTCTATGTACAGATTTTGAGTTTCTATTTTTGTACATAAAAATCTTGAAAATATGAAAACTTTACTTTCATATTTCAAAAGAAAAACTAGAAAGCTTAAATCCCAAATATCCTAAATAAGAATATGTCTTCTTATATCTATTAACCAACTTGGGTCACTGAGCAAACTACTAACCTTACAGCTAGATAGGTAGGCACACACAAATAATCACAGGTTATTGAGATGTTAGATCCATAGATAGAGGTAACGATTTCAAAAAGCCTTGAATTATAGTTCAGAACTACTTCAGGTTAGGGAGTGGATAAAAATGCTTATAAGTTAATTATGAATGTTACATTTTTATTTTACTTTCTCTCTTGACTTTATAGTTCTGGGATGAATCTTGTGCTCTAAATGGTAGTTTGTGATTCGGTGGATATTTTTATTTCTCTTTTGATAGTATTTGCACATAGTCCTGAGTTTTATAAGAAAGACTCCATCATTAACCCAAAAGCTATCTCCAATTGATAGCCACTTACAAATAATATTTTTCCAACAAAATTTCACTGTGGAAATAAACTTAAGGATAGGTCATAGGTCCACAAGTGGATGGTCAGTACAAAATGAATTCAGCAGTATTCTTGGAAGCTCCTTGTCTCAAAATGGCATGTCAAAACCTAATCTTTAAATTTTAGTTTCATCCTTAATTTTTATTTTTTCCTTTTTGTAGCTTATTTATCTTCTTTATAACCCTACAGATTTTGTGTACATATTATGGCTTTCAGTTTTATGATTTTATAAATTTCCTGAATGTGTAAATGAGGTGTCTCTGAATCTTTATCTTTTTCTTTTGCCCTTTTAGGGTGTATTTTATGCTATTTATTTTTTGTCATATTACAATTTGTTTGATTTTGTTTTACATATTATATTATTATCTTATTTTTACTATTTATTATACTATAATCTTTAGAGGCATATTTATTTTTATAAGAGTCAGAAAAGGAGTGATTCTTAATGGAAGAGCAGGTAGGGAGGAACTAGATATAGTAGAGAAAGGTGAACATATAATTAGAACATATTATATAAAAACATATATTAGGCATAAAATAGAAAAAAAAAAAGAAAGCAAGTCAAGATAACAATGACTGAACAAAGAAATAGGTAGTATTCTTCCTTGGTCTCTACTTCAGATCCTACCTCCAAATTCCTGTTTTAAATTTTGGCCTTGGATTCCCTTCATGATGTACTATAAACTGTAAGCCAGTCTCTCTTCCTCCCAAAGTTTCTTTTGATCAGGGTGTTTATCACAGTAATCGAGAGCAAAGTAGGACAATATGTTCATTATGACATATTCATATGTATCTGCATTATCAAAACTTTTTGAAGAACCAACCCTTAAGAAAATGGAAATAAGCTAGAAATTACAAATATAAAAATATTGGATAAAAATTTCAGTGTTGAAATTAAGAGTCACAGTAAATAAAAAATGAACTAAATTCTTAATATATTTCAATAGCACAGTAAATAAAATCATACCTCAGCTCACTTTGTTTGAAGCCCAGATTTCAACAATGATATCTCATCTTAAAAAAATTTAAATTAGTTTTGGGAAACAAATCAATAACCAGAATGAGACTCAAATAAAGCAGATTTTGAGAATATTTAAAGGGAATAAAAATGACATTATTCACAGAATTTAAATGAAAACATAAAATGCAAGAGCAGATTTATAATTTCAATGATAGAAACTCTAAGAAATAATCAGAGTTAACTAGGAATAGAAATATGATATGCATGTAGTGAGTGATATGTGGATAGAAATAGTAAGACTGACTGAAATGCAAGAAATAGTGTGCTCAAAGTAATGTATATTGGTTAGTTTTTGGTTACCTTGCTCCTACCTAAAGTCATCTGAAAAATAGGGAACTACTTTGAGAAAATTACTCCACTCCATTGTCCACAGACAAGTTTGTGAGTACATTTTCTTGGTTAATGACTGATTAAAGAAATAAAAGTTGGCAGCCCTCAATGGGTGGTGACATCCTTATGCAAATGGTCCTGGATTATATAAAAACTCAGGCCAGCAATTCATGAGAAACAAGGCAGTAAGCATTGTTTTTCCGCTGTTTTTCTTTCATTTTCTGTCTCTACGTTTATGTTTCATCATTTTCCTATGAAAAATTTTGACCTATAAGCCGACTAAAACCTTTCTTCACTAAATTGCTGTTGGTTGGTGTTTTATTACATCACTAGAAAGTAAATGCAATAGGACACTAAAAAAATCTGAAAACTGAAAAATAAATGCAGTAAGTGATTAAGAAATTGAGACATATTATCTTCAAAATAAGAGACAACAAGTGAAGACATGCTTAATGAAAATACAGCAATCAAATAAAGAAACAAAAAAAATACATGATGGATGAGATAGAGAACACTGATTATTATAACTACCAAAAATATTAACTCCTAGAGTAAAAAACATACTGTGACTGTTATCAGAATCTTCTGGTGCTTATTAGTTAAAGTTATAAAAAGCTAATTGCATTAAGTTACAAATGTAAATCCATCTATTCATTGGAAAAAACTAAAAGATTTTTAAATATTCTAACAACATCAAAATCTATAATTCATCTCTATTACTTAAAAATGAGAATATGAAGCCTTATAAACAAGTTTTAATCAAATAATATAGTTGTTACTACTGGATAGTAAAATAATTTATTATTAGTAGAATGGTAACAAACATTATTCAGTTTAATTACATAGTATATTTTATTCTATTTTTTATTTATTATTACTTTTTATTTATTATTTTTTACTTCATTTTTATTAGATACTTTCATTTTTTATATTTCAACTGTTATCCCCTTTTCGAATCTCCCCCCTGGAAACTACCTAACTCATCCCCCTCTCCCTGTTTCTATGAAGGGTTTTCCCACTCAACCACTCACTCCTGTGTCTCTGCTCTGGCATTCCCCTATTCTGATGCATCCAGCCTTCACAGGACAAAGGGCCTCTCCTCTCACTGATTCCCAACAAGGTCATCCTCTACTACATATGTGGCTAGAGCCATGAATCCCTCCATGTATACTCTTTGGTTGATGGTTTACTCCGTGGGAGCTATTAGGGGTCTGGTTGGTTGATACTGTTGTTCTTCCTACAGGGTTGCAAACACCTTAAGCTTCTTCAGTCTTTTCTCTAACTCCTCCATTGGTGACCCCATGATCAGTCCAATTGTTTGATGAGAGCATTTGCCTCTCTATTTGTCAGGTAATGGAAGAGCTTCTGAGGAGACAGCTATATCAGGCACCTGCCAGCATGCACTTTTTGGCATATACAATGATGTCTGGGTTTGGTGGCTGGATATGGGATGGATCCCAGGTGGGGCAGTCTTTGGATGGCCTTTCTTTCAGTCTCTGCTCCACACTCTATCTCCATATTTCCTCCTGAGAGTATCTTGTTCCTCCTTTCTAAGAAGGACCAAAGCACTCACTCACACTTTGGTTTTCCTTCCTCATGATCTTCATTTGTGTGGTCTGTGAGTTGTATCTTGGGTATTGTGAGCTTTTTTGCTAATATCCCCTTATCAGTGAGTGCATACCATGTGTGTTCTTTTGTGATTGGGTTACCTCACTCAGGATGATATTTACTGGTTCCATCCATTTGCCTAAAAATTTTGTGAATTCATTATTTTTAATAGATGAGCAATATCCATTGTGTAAATGTGCCACAAATTCTATATCCATTCCACTGTTAAAGGACATCTGGGTTCTTTCCAGCTTCTGGCTATTATAAACAAAGCTACTTTGAACACAGTGAAGCATGTATCCTTGTTATATGTTGGGGCATCTTTTGGGTATATGCCCAGGAATGGTATAGCTGGGACCTCAGGTAACACTATGTCCAGTTTTCTGAAGAACCACCAGATTGAATTCCAGAGTTGTTATATTATTTATATTTAATCTTTTTTTACAGTCCAGTTGTAATCCCTCTCCCAGTCTGCCCTCCTACAGTTCCTCATCCCAATTCTCCTTTCTCCAGTCTCCAAGGAGGTTTCAAGTCTCTCAAGGGTTAGGTGCCTCTTCTCTCACTGAGGCCAAACCAGGAAGTCCACTGCTGTATATGTACCAGGGGTTTCAGACCACTTAATATATACTGCCTAGATTTTAGATTAGTATCTGAGGAATCTCAAGGGTCCAGGTTAATTGATACTGCTGGTCTTCCTATGGAGTCACCCTTCTCCTCAACTTTTTCCAGCCTTTCTCTAATTCAACCACAGGGTTCCCCAACTTCAATCCACTGGTTAGGTATAAGTATCTGCCTCTGCCTTAGTTAGCTGCTTGTTGGTCCTCTCAGAAGATAGTCAAGCTAGGATCATGTCTGTAAGCACACCATAGCATCAGTAAAAGTGTCAGGACTTGGAACTGCCCCTTGAGATGCATCCCAATAAAAGCTGATCACTGGACCTCCTTTTCCTCAGGCCCTTCTCCATTTTTGTCTCTGTGAAATTTCTTTTAGACAGGATTAGGTTTTTTGACTGTAGGATGGCAACCCCATCTCCCATTTGGTGCACTGTCTTTCTATTAGAGTTGGACTCTACAATTTCCTTCTTCCCACTGTTGGATATTTGATCTAAAGTTCCTCCCTTTGAAACATGAGAGTCTCCTATCTCCCAGGGCTCTGGTATGTTCTACGGTGTCCCAAATATCATCTTGAGTGAGGTAACTCAGACACAAAAGGACATGCTCGGTATGTACTAACCAATAAATGGATATTAGCCAAAATTTTTCACAATACCCAGGATAAAATCCACAGAACTCAAGAAGGTAAACAAGCCAAAGGGTTAAAATGATGATGCTTCAATCCCACTTGGGAGGGAGAAGAAATCAATCATTGGGTGGGAAGAGAGGAAGAGAGGGACCTAAATGAGAGAGGACATGGGGAGGGGAATAGGAGAACATGGTCAAGTATTTGGAGCAGGACCAGAGAGTAGGATGGAAGCCCTGAGAGCCAGTAAATTGAATGGAAATATGCAGTCTCAGGAGGTGGAAGGTGAGGGGACATAGTATATTTTATAAGGGAATATTTTTAACAAAATTAGTTTGGATAAAATTTATATGTTACTATGCTTAAAGAAAAATAAGTTATCAAAAGTCAGTAGTAAAAAAAAAAAATTAGTAAAAAAAGGAAACCAAAAATTTTGTTGGAGGAAGGAACTTCATTTACAGAAAGTAATATTTATTGAAGATCTCCTCAGATATCACTTAGGCAAGAAGAGGAGAAGAAGGAATGTTTGCAATGTTTAAAGAAATAACAGATAGCATTTTCATTTACAGAAAAATACCTTGCTTGTTCTTTGATTATTTTTTATTGTTTTGCTTGTTCCTTGACTGTTTGTATTTATTGTATTGCTAGTTCCTCAAATCAGAACTGACCTCAATACTTGCATGTAATTAAAAATGTTATAAATGTAGATTGGGAAAAATTATTAAAAAAGAATACGATTCAGGAGAGAGATAAAATTTTCTCAAAATATGAACAAAATTCACAAAAAATGACTTTAAAGAAATGATATGATTTGAGCATATGTTTTTAACAATTATACTTTGAATATTCATGAAATATTTATAGGACATGAAATAAAGCTAAGCACTATCTCTTTGTTACTATTTTTATTTTATAGTCATGTTATGTAAGTGTGGTGGTTTCAATTTTTTAAGCCCATGAAATGGCACTAGTAAAAGGTATAGCCTTATTGAAGGAAGTGTGTCACTATCAGTGTGGGCTGAAAGACATTCCTCTGAGCACCTAGAACCCTGTCATCTCCTGTTTGCCTTCAGAAGACATAGGATTTTCAGCTACTCCAGTTTCCTGCCAGACTTAATGAGCCATGCTTCCTACCATGATAACAACAGACTGAACCTCAGAACTTTCAAGTTAGCCACAAATAAATGTTATTCTTTATAAAAGTTGCTATGGTCAAGGTATCTCTTTAAAGAAGTGGTAACCCTAACTTAAACCAAAGTTGATCCATGGCCTGGCCATGCTTTTGTTTAGAAGAAAGTGGACATTTGGCACTTTGAAAAACAGTGGAATTATTTAAGTGAGGCTTAATAGGACATCCCAGTAGGAATATGGAAGACATTGGTGCTGAGGTTGATTTTAACTGTGAAGACCTGGCCCAAGAGATGGAAACTTATGCCTTTCAGTTAGAAATTACTCAGCTCATGTCCCTCCTTATCAATATTCTCTATTTAAAATAAGAACTTTGGGAATTTATCTCTAGTGCTCCTGATGCATTGCATTGGTCAAGATTCACTATGACAGCCTGGCAGACCTTCCAAGTTGGACACTGGGAAAGAGTTGAAAATTGCACGATCTGCAAAACTCAGGAGTGTACTTTGGCAATTATTGTTAGTCTGGCAAAAAAAAAAAAAAAACACTTATGGAGGATTTTCAGACCAATTCAGACATCTCCATGATTGAGCAGTTAGGTATGGAATTTTATTAATCTTGTATAGTAGCAGAGAAACTAGGACTTATCACAAAATTCAATGAATGTTGTGCCTGAGAGTCTTCTCCTGATGAATCCTACACAAATTATAAGATCATGAAAAACTCTTAGCTGGAGTACACCAGATATCCATTGCCTCAGAGAAGACTAAACAGAATAAACATATAAAAGGAGTATTAAGAAAATCATGAAGAAACACTCACAGTTCATAGACTCTCCAATGCCTTCTATTTATCAAAGTAAAATAATTGAAAATGTGGGATCAGATGAAGAGAATGACAGTGGCAAAGAGAAAGAAAGGAAGAAAGAAAGAAAGAAAGAAAGAAAGAAAGAAAGAAAGAAAGAAAAATATAAAATTTAATGAGGAATACATTTAATAAAAAGAGTTGAATAATATTGTGCTTATTTGGACCATGAACACAGATGACATTACTCAAAAGAAATATTATGAATTCTCTAAGAGATTCACCAATCATTGGGAAGCCCATTATTCAGTCAAGCACTTCCCTGTAAAATTTCAAATTAGGTCATTGCTCTTCATTCCTAAGTGAGTTCCCTTTGACAATTTGAGAACAAGAAAAGCAACATCAACTAGAAACTCCATCAAGTGTTCATCATGGATAACTTTGATTAACTGATACCTGAGTTATCCATGACGTAGTTGACTTAGAGGATCTGCCCATGATCAATTTCTGAGAAATTTTCCAGCAGAGCAAAATCCTGAAAAACATCCAGAGATACATTGTGAAAAACTGCCCTGGACTCTCCTCCTTCTCTGAGATGGCTGAAGACAAATAGAAATAGAAGACATTTTATGATTCATTCTCCAAGAATTTAAATCTTAGAATCCATGAAAATTACACTGTCTGAGTTCCTTCATTTCCACATCTGTCAGTCAGTATATGAGATGACTACCTGTCAGAGTATGTTTCTTGTATAAATGAGACATAGAACTCAAAGAGAGACTAAATAAAATATGGTGAATTCTGCCTCTTTCAGGGCATGTGCAGAAATGGGGCTTTCATGTTTTATATATGATGGTGCCTACTGATGAGTAAGACATAAAGAAGTTTAAATGATTTGATAGAAAATATCTTGTTTTTGTGATTAAGAAGACGTTAATGTACCACAGGATGAGGAAGAAAGAAAAAATGGAGCAGACAGAGACAAAGTTTGAGAATCTCTGCGAGCTCATAATGAAGATCTTGGAATAGAGAGTTGAGAGGTGACAGTCTCACATAGGCTTGTGTCTTCAATCTGCTGCATTATTACAAGCAGCTGTGGCTGGACAGCTATCATGATCTGGACCATAAAGGCTCAGAAACTTAGACATGTGTCTGCAATGAGCTACATGATTGCCAGAAAACACCTAGAAATCAATATTGAACACCCAATTGAGGAGACGCAGCTGCAGAAGGTTGAGGAAGACAATAATGGCATAGCTATCAAAATCCTCATGGTGCTTCTGATTGAAACTGCTGTGCCATCCACAGGTTTCTCACTTGAAGATTTTCAAAACCACTCCAACCACATCTCCCACATGATCACAGAAGGGCTGGACATAGATGAAAATGGTGTGACAGCAGAGGAGACCTCTGCTACTACTCTTAATGAGAGTCACCGAGAAGAAGCTGATAAGGATGCATGTGGAATGGAAGAAGTAGATTAGAGAACCCCTGGAAACTCCACACCTCTTTATAGTTTTCCTGTATCTGTTCCAACAGCCTTAACTGGCCCTGATACACCTAGTACTCTGTCCAGGTCTAGAGGATTTCTTCTATCCTGCCCTATGCCTTAAGGCAAGAAAATTCCCTCCCACAGAATAGCAGACCTAGGTATTGTATATTGTGGGTTTGTTTGCTTGTTTGATTTTTCTCTGAAACTCACAGTACATAAAACTAAAATATGTAAATTTAAATAACCTGTATAAATAATTCAAACACTAGGTATTTTAACAAATATTGAAATGAGAATTATTACTTCACTTATTCATAGGAATCTGAGTCACTGGTTTTTCTAAATCAGTACTTCTACAGTTGTATTCAAAGATGGGAATACTAAAATGAGCTAGTCTACAAAACCACAATTTCAACATGTCTTTTATACCTATGACACACTCTCTAAGCCTTCTTTATACCCACAACTATGTCTGAGACTGAAAGGAGTAACTCTCTCTGGTTTCTCACAAGGAAAACACACTATGTATTCTACTTTCATTACTTAGAAAAGGAAGCAGATTTATTGTCAGCTCTATATTGACAAGGGTACCAAAACTACTTTGTCAAACATATTATATTTGCATAACATCTGAATATCCTTAGGTAGCTGAATGTGGTTCAAGCCAAGCAGTGTGTACCAGCATACTGCGCATGTGCAGGCGGGCTTTGTGAGGTCACAGCTGTTACTAGAGTTTCAGAAGCTCTTGGACTACCCACATGCAGCTTTGGCTCTCCAGAACAGGGTTGTGTTGTGCCGATACCAGTGGCCAGGGAGAAGGCCCAAGACAAATCAGTGTGCCTACGGGCAGTGGAAGTGCCCACCTCCACATTTCCATGGCTCTATTAGGACTGGGTGACCAGATGCTCATGCCTGCCACCCGCACCTATGGTGGCTTTGGCCCAATCCTTACCCGCACAATGCTTCTGTTCTTCAGGCTGGCATGGAGGCTCTACAACAACTTTCCCTCTCTCTATGTCATGGCTTCAGTGATGCTAACCGTGCGCATGCAGGTTCAGATTGAACTGCTCTGAAAGTCATCCCATAAACAAAGGAATCACCAAAGACTCAACTTGTTGAAGACTTTAAACCATGACTAGAAGAAGTACCCTAACCACCTGCCTGGCAACAGATACGAAATCTGGAGGATATCAACTTAAACTATTATGGAGCCTTGAGAAAAGAACACCAGAACGAAACCTTTGCCCAGCAGAACCACCTTCCTGGATTAATCAACCTTCAATTGATAAAGAACAAAATACAAATACTAACTGCAAGTTCTCAGTTTTGGAAAAATATTTTGATGCTGTGTTGTCCCTTGAATTTGGGAATATTCTAGAGAGAGATGGAGCAGAGAAAAATTCAACAGCACTAAACAGCCATGGAGGATGTTGCCTCAAAGGAGACCCTGGGTGTCAGAATAATCAGACCAATTGGAAATATTTAAGTGTGATTCCACCAGATGCTTATCTTGATGGGTCAGATACTGAATTCAGACGATCTTGCCCGCTTTCTGCTCTGTTCTAAGCTATTAATATGGTTTTATGCTTGTCTTAAATTTCTCCTGAAAGATGAGGACGATGTGGACCTTTTTGGTGACCATTAAAGGCCAGTATTTCAAGGCGAAATAATAGTTTTAAAAAACATGACTATAGATAATACTAGGATTTCTGGCTGTATTGTCTTTTCATATCAGCAATGTCTTCTGTTGCAGGTGAGGGACCAGAAAAAAAAATAAAAATGGATTATTGTAAAACATTGTGTTAGGTTTTATTCTTTCGGTTTATTGTTGTTGTTGTTCTTTTTCCTTCATAGTTATACAATTCCCACAATAGTTTGTATGACTATACAATCTATACTCATTGATGCGAAAAGACATTAAGATCATGCTTTATTTTATTTTGAAGAAAGGACTCATGTGGTTCTGTGGGAATTAAAGGTTGATGTTGAAGATTTTCTTTCATTTGTTCATTTCATTTTGAGGCAGGGTCTCTTCCTGCACCTGGAACTCAATGATCTGTAAAGGCCAGGTAGCTGATCAATCTTACACCCTTGGGTCTCAGCTACCCCTTTCACTAGGATATTAGGAATGTGTTAACAGTATAAAAATTCACTCCTGCTATTGAGATGCTCAACAGGCAAATCTATTGTTCACATAGCAAGTTAAATCTCATTGTCCTACAGGGTGGAAGGAGAGAACTGACTCCTGAAATACAGCAAGTTTTTCTCTGACTTCCACATGCATGCCATGGGATATATATAAAAATGTGCATACACAAACAAACACACACGCACACCCACCCTTCCACCCAAACAGACACACACACACACACACACACACACACACACACAAGTGTATTTAGAAAAATCTTTCAAAATTTAAAGCATAGCCTTATAAAAAGTTTGAACAGAGTTTTGCAGTTTTATCTCTACTGTATTCCCATACACATTAAATTCAAATAAATCAATTATCAGCTTATTTTTAATATGCGACAACTATATTTTCACTCAAAATAAGAAATAAGTTTTTCATACCATATTGAACTACCAATCTAAGGTCTAATTTCTTTCTCTTTTTTTTTTTGAAACTTTTTTATTTCGTTAAAATACATTTCAGATTATATCCCCTCACCCCATTCCCCCCACCACCCAGGAACCCTATTCTGTCCCCCCTACTGCCTCCACAAGGGTGTGCCCCTACCTTCCCCCCACTCTCCCCTCCCTACCCTCAAATTACTCCCCGCTCAGTGTTCAGCCTTTATGGGACCAGGGATCTCCTCTCCCACCCATGCCCTACAAAGCCATCCTCCCCTAAGTATACAACTGAAATCATGGGTGCCTCCCTTTGTAATTCCAGGCTGGTGGTTTAGACCCTGGGGAGCTCTAGTTGGCTAGCACTGTTGCTCTCCTTTTGGGGCCACCAACCCTTTCAGCTCCATCAGTCCTCTAACTTCTTCATTGGGCACACTTGATCAGATTCATGGGTAGCCGCGAGCATCCACATCTGGATATGTCAGACTCTGGCAGACCTTCGAGGAGACAGCTAAATCAGGCTCCTTTCAGCATGCATTTCCTGACATCCATATCAGTGTCTATCTTTGGTGACTGCACATGGGACAGATATCAAGGTAGAGTGATCTCCTGATGGCCCCTCATTGACTTTAATCCATTGTGTAAATGTACCACATTTTTTGTATTCATTCCACTGTTGAAGGACATCTGGGTTCTTTCCAGCTTCTGGCTATTATAAATAAGGCTGCTATGAACAGTAGTGGAGCATATGCCCTTGTTATATGTTGGAGCATCTTCTGGGTATATGCCCAGGAGTGGTATAGCTGTGTCCTCAGGTAGTACTATGTACAATTTTCTGAGGAACCTGCAAACTGATTTCCACAGTGGTTGTAACAGCTTGCATTCCCACCAACAATGTAAGAATGTTCCTCTTTCTCCACATCCTCACCAGCATCTACAATCACTTGAATTTTTATCTTAGTCATTCTGACTGGTATGAGGTTGTATCTCAGGGTTGTTTTGATTTGCATTTCCCTGATGACTAAGGATGTTGAACATTTCTTATTGTGCTTCTCAGCCATTCGTGTTTTCTCTGTTGAGAATTCTTTGTTTAGCTCTGTACACCATATTTAATAGGGTTATTTGGTTGTCTGGAGTCTAATTTCCTAAGTTATTTGTATATATTGGATATTAGCCCTCTATCAGATCTAGGATTGGTAATGATCTTTTCCCAATCTGTTGGTTGCTCTTTTGTCTTATTGACAGTGTCTTTTGTCTTACAGAAGCTTTGAAATTTTATGAGGTCCCATTTGTCAATTCTTGATCTTAGAGCATAAGCCATTGGTGTTCTCTTCAGGAACTTTTCTCCAGTGTCTAAGTATCTGAGGGTCTTCCCCACCTTCTCTTCTATTAGTTTCAGTGTACCTGGTTTTATGTGAAGGTCCTTTATCCACTTGGACTTGAGCTTTGGACAAGGGGATAAGAATAGATTGATTTGCATTCTTCTACATGCTGACCTCCAGTTGATCCAGCACCATTTATTGAAAATGCTGTTCTTTTTCCACTTGATGGTTTTAGCTCCTTTGTCAAAGATCAAGTGACCATAGGTGTGTGGGTTAATTTCTGGATCTTCAATTCTATTCCATTGATCTTCCTGCCTGTCTCTGTACAAATACCATGCAGTTTTTATCACTACTGCTCTGTAGTACAGTTTGAGGTCAGTGATAGTGATTCACCAGGAAGTTCTTTTATTGTTGAGAATGGTTATAGCTATCCTGGGTTTTTTGTTATTCTAAATGAATTTGCAAATTGCTCTTTCTACCTCTGTGAAGAATTGATTTGGAATTTTGATGGGGATTGCATTGAACCTGTAGATTTCTTTTGGCAAGATGGCCAGTTTTACTAAATTAATCCTGCCAATCCAGGAACATGGGAGATCACTCCATCTTCTGAGATCTTCTTCGATTTCTTTCTTCAGAGACTTGAAGTTCTTGTCATACAGATCTTTCACTTGCTTGATTAGATTCACTCCAAGATATTTTATATTATTTGTGACTATTGTGAAGGGTGTCAGTTCCCTAATTTCTTTTTCAGCCTGTTTATCTTTTGAGTAGAGGAAGGCTACTGATTTGTTTGAGTTGATTTTATATCCAGCCACTTTGCTGAAGTTGTTTATCAGATTTAGGAGTTCTCTGGTGGAACTTTTAGGGTCACTTAAGTATACTATCATATCATCTGCAAATAGTGAAATTTTGACTTCTTTTCACATTTGTATCCCTTTGACTTCCTTTTGTTGTCTAACTGCTCTGGCTAGGACTTCCAGTACTATATTGAATAGATAGGGTGAGAGTGAGCAGCCTTGTCTAGTCCCTAATCTTAGTGGGATTGTTTCAAGGTTCTCTCCATTTAGTTTGATGTTGGCTACTGGCTTGCTGTATATTGCTTTTACTTATGTTTAGGTATGGGCCTTGAATTCCTGATTTTTCCAAGACTTTTAACATGAAGAGATGTTGAATTTTGTCAAATGCTTTTTTCGGCATCCAGTGAGATGATCATGTGGTTTTTCCTTTGAGTTTATATATGTAGTGAATTACATTGATTGCTTTTTGAATATTGAACCATTCCTCCATTTCTGGGATAAAGCCTACTTGATCATGATGGATGAATGCTTTGATGTGTTCTTGGGTTTGGTTTGTGAGAATTCTATTACATCAATATTCATAAGTGAGATTGGTTATAGTTCTCTTTTTTGCTGTGTCATTGTGAAGTTTAGGAATGAGCATAATTGTAGCTTCAAGAACGAATTGGGTAGTGTTCCTTCTGTTTCTATTCTGTGGAATAGTTTGAAGAAAATTGGTATTAGGTCTTCCTGGAACGTCTGATAGAATTCTGCACTAAAACAGTCCAGTCCTGCACTTTTTTTGGTGGAGAGACTTTTAATGACTGAATCTATTTCTTTAGGTGTTGTGGGACTGTTTACATGGCTTATGTGTTCCTTGATTAACTTTGCTACCTGGTATCTGTCTAGAAAATTGTCCATCTCATCCAGATTTTCCAATTTTGTTGAGTATAGGCTTTTGTAGTATGATCTGATGACTTTTTAATTTCCATGGTTTCTGTTGATATGTCTCCCTTTTCAGTTCTGATTTTATTAATTTGGATACTGTCTCTGTGCCCTTTCATTAGTCTGACTAAGGGTTTATCTATCTTGTTCATTTTATCAAAGAACCAGCTCCTGGTTTTGTTGATATTTTGTATAGTTATTTCTGTTTCAACTTGGTTGATTTCAGCCCTGAGTTTGATTATTTCCTGAGTTTGATTATTTCTACTCCTCTTGGGAATATTAGTTTCTTTTTGTTCTAAACCTTTCAGGTGTGCTGTCAAGTTGTTAGTGTATGCTCTCTCCAGTTTTTTTTTTTTGTTTTGTTTTTGTTTTTGTAAGCACTTAGAGCTATGAGTTTTCCTCTTAGTACTGCTTTCATGGAGTCCCACAAGGTGTGGTATGATGTGTCATTCTTTTTATTAAATTCTAAAAAGTCTTTAATTTCTTCTTTACTTCTTCCTTGACCAAGTCATTATTGAGTAGAGCATTGTTGAATTTCCATGTTTATGTGGGCTTTCCGTTGTTTTTGTTATTATTAAAGACCAGCCTTAGTCCATGGTGGTCTGATAGTGTACACGGGATTATTTCGATCTTTCTGTATCTGTTGAGGCCTTTTTTTGTGACCAATTATTTGTTCTGTTTTGGAGAAGGTACCATGAAGTGCTGAGAAAAAGGTATATTCTTTTGTTTTTGGATGAAATGTTCTATAGATATCAATTAAATCCATTTGGTTTATAACTTCTGTTAGTTTCATTGTGTCTCCGTTGAGTTTTTGTTTCCATGATCTGTCCACTGCTGAGAGTGGGCTGTTGAAATCCCCCACTATTATTGTGTGAGATACAATGTTTGCTTTGAGCTTTAGTAAAGTTTCTTTTATGTAAGTGGGTGCCCTTGAATTTGGGGCATAGATGTTCAGAATTGACAATTCTTCTTGGTGCATTTTTCCTTTGATGAGTATGTAGTGTCCTTCCTTATCTTTTTTGATTACTTTTGGTTGAAATTAATTTTATTTGATATTAAAATTGCTACTCCAACTTGTTTATTGGGACCATTTGCTTGGAAGATTGTTTTCCATCCTTTATACTCTGAGGTAGTGTATGTCTTTGTCACAGAGGTGTGTTTCCTGTATGGAGCAAAATTCTAGGTCCTGTTTATGTATCCAGTCTGAGAGTCTATGTAATTTTATTGGAGAATTGAGTCCATTGATATTAAGAGATATTAAGGAAAAATGATTTTTGCTTCTTGTTATTTTTGTTATTAGAGGTGGAATTATGTTTGTATAACTATCTTCTTTTGGGGTTGTTGGAAGACTACTTCCTTGCTTTTTCTTGGTTGTAGTTTCCCTCCTTGTGTTGGAGTTTTCCATACATTATCCTTTGAAGAGCTGGATTTGTGTGAAGATATTGTGTAAATTTGGTTTTATCATGGAATATCTTAGTTTCTCCATCAATAGTGATTGAGAGTTTTGCTGGGTATAGTAGTCTGGGCTGGCATTTGTGATCTCTTAATGTCTGTATAATATCAGTCCAGGATCTTCTGGCTTTTATAGTCTCTGGTGAGAAGTCTTGTGTAATACTGATAGGTCTGCCTTTGTATGTTACTTTGCCTTTTTCTCTTACTGCTTTTAGTATCTTCTCTTTGATTTGTATATTTGATGTTTAGATTATTATGTGATGAGAGGTATTTCTTTTTTGGTGTAGTCTATTTGGGGTTCTGTAGGCTTCTTGTATATTTAAGGACATGTTTTTTTTTTTTTACATTAAGGATGTTTTCCTCTATAATTTTGTTGAAGATATTTACTGGCCCTTCAAGTTGGGGGTCTTCACTCCCATCTATACCTATTATCCTTAGGTTTGGTCTTCTCATTGTGTCCTGGATTTCCTGGATGTTTTTTGTGTTTCACATTTTCTTTGACTGTTGTGTCTGTTTTCCATGGTATCTTCTGCACATGAGATTCTCTCTTCTATCTCTTGTATTCTGTTGGTGTTGTTTGCGTCTTTGACACCTGATCTTTTTCCTAGGTTTTCTATCTTTAGGGTAGTCTCCCTTTGAGATTTCTTTATTGTTTCTACTTCCATTTTTAGATCCTGGATGGTTTTGTGTAATTCCTTCACCTGTTTGGTTGGGTTTTCTTGCATTTCTTTAAGGGCTTCTACCTGTTTACCTGTTTTCCCCTCACTTCTTTGAGAGTGTTGTTTATGTCTTTTTTAAAGTCCTCTATCAACATCATGAGAAATGATTTTAATTCTGAATCCTGCTTTTCTGGTGTGATGTGGTGTTCAGGACTTGCTATGGGGGGAGAACTAGGTTCTGGTGATGCCAAGAAACTTTGGTTTCTGTTGTTTACATTCTTATGCATACCTTTCGCCATTTGGTTAGCTCTAGTGTTACCTGCACTCACTGGTTCTGACTGGAGCCTGCCTTTCCAGTTATCTCGGTTGTGTCCGAACTCCTTGGGGTCCAGGTGTCTCTGTGATCCTGAGCTCTAGCTGTTCTGGGTATAGTGGCTCCTCTAGGACATCTCAGAATATGGTGTCTCCATGGTAGTAGACAAGTTAGGTGTTTATTGCTCTGAGTATAGTCACTCTTCTAGGATGCCTTAGGATATTGTGTCCCCTGCTTTGAGGTCAGTGGCTTCTCTAGGATGTCTCCAGACATGGTTTCTGCAGCTCTGAGGGCAGTAACCTCTCTAGGTTGCCTCCAGATGCAGTTTCCACAGGAGAGCAGATCAGCTGGGTGTCTGCTCCAATCACTGGTGTCCGAGGGAGGGGCAGAAGGGTAGGGGTTCTCCACAGGTGCAGGGTCTGGATGTCAGGTGCACTCTGGGGGCTACCTACTGCCAGTTGTGCCTCTGGGGCCTAGGGCAGTGTGTGGGTGATACTACCTGTATCTCTGCTGTCCATGGCCTCTCTAGGATGCCTCCAGGTGCAGTTTCCACAGGGGAGCAGGTCAACTGGGTGTTTGCTCCAGTCACTGGGATCTGGGTGAGGGCTAAGCTCTAATTTCTATCTTTTAAGTAAGTTATTCCATTTTTTTTAAATTTGAACTTAATTTCTCCTTTTAGCTTATTCATTTTATGATAAATACTACCAAGTTTTATTTCATATCAATTTTTTTCTCTGTCATTGTGTTATGAAATCTGTCAATGTTGGCATGATGGAGAAGCAAATACATTCAAAACTGCAACTGGTAGCTGTCTTAGGTGTAATTTTTACAGACCTCCACCCAAACAAATTTACGATTATCAGTTTAAATTTAAACAGAAAAAAAAAGAAGAAAATAAATGAAATTAAATTAATGTCAGTATGGAAGAGAAGTTAGTTCATTTAAAATGAAAAGAACTGTGCTCTAGAAAAGAGAAAAACATACACAAAATTATATGTACAAATATCTGGTATAACTCAAGGATAATGTGGACGCTATACAGATGTAAACTAAAGATAATGAGACAATTTGAATGTTAAGTGTGATTTAACATCTTACCAGTTTGTATAAAACTATCCCTGTATGTTCTAGGGTATTTCCTCTTGCTGAGATAATAGTCATCACCCAAAGAAACTTGGAGAAAAAAAATGGTGAATTTGGCTTACAGTTCCAGTTAACAATCCATCATTGAGTGAAGAAAGAACAAGAACCCACGAAAGAACAAAGAAAGGAACCATGAAAGAATTCAGCTTACTGGCTTTTCCCCAGGTTCTGTTGAGCTAGCTTTTTTACATAACCCAGACTCACCTTCCTAGTGATAGAACTACCTCTTCCACAACAGTTAGCAATCAAAAAATGTTGCATAGCCATGCCCACAGGTCAATACCAAGAAAGAAATTTCTTAATGGACGTTCTGCTCCCAAACAACAATAAAACAATCACAACAAAGACTACTGTTTCTTTTCCAAACTGTTCTCTCGTTTGATATATGAATGTCAGTCATTTCTGTCATATGATTTCCTAAAGATGATAAGGATGGAATGACATTAAGTGGTAGAAAGCAGTTCTTTCAAGGATTTTCAACAAATATTGGACATTTTCAAAACTGAATAATACTTTTACTATATAAAATAGTTGTTATAGCTTCTATCTATTTTCTATTCTAAATCATTAAATTGACAACTTCCAGAACTCATATATTGAAAACCAACAAGATCTATGTTATTCATTTGAACATCATATATCATATCTCAAATTCAACAGGTAGAGTTTAATATTCATAGTTTTTCTAATTAGTCATAAATTCTAACATCTTTAAATGCAGATATAAGAAACGGTATGTAAGTACTAAACTTCATTTTACCAAGTATTTTTTTGGAAAGCCAGAAATGTTACTTAAATACTTCTAGGCTGAGATCATTTAAATTTGCAAAAATGTAATACATTTATACATTCTAAGCAGTAGTCGAGCAGATGCAAGTAAATAAGTTATACCCTGAATGAGACCTATAAGGAATAATTCTTCTAGGCTTTGTCTAAAATACCATTGTTTCTAAGTGAGTGTCTGACAAATTTTAAATCAGATTTTCTTGAAAGTAGTCATGTTAATCATATTATCAACTCTCTTGTGATTTACAGTAAAATGCAGAATTAATATACATATTCAATTTTAATAGTAATATATTAACACTAAAATAATAGAAAATTTTCTGTTTGTTATTTTTCTTTGTACTCTGAACAAAGAAAAAAATGAAATATTATTGGTAGACCAATTACTAATCCAGACAGAAATACTTACTTTTATTAAGGTATATAGTTTATACTTTCCATTTACTGGTATAATATAATGATAATGATAATGATAATGATAATGATATATAAAACATATAAAGTGGTTAATGTAACTAATTATAGGTAGAGTACTTCTAACTCAAAATCTAAACTTCCAAATCCTCTAAAATCTGAAATATATTTTCCTCCAATATGATACTACAAGTTAATCTTTGACAACTAACTTTATTTTCAAAATTATACTCATACCTCAAATATCAATATCATGTAAGTTTACCTTCAAGCTGTATGTATAATGCAAATAAAAACATTAAAGAACATTGTCATGAAACTTGGATTCTATCTCCATAGGATCTCATGATATGTATTCAATTGGTCCAAAGTTCAGTAATGCCCCAAATCCAAAACAATTTTTGTCCCAATCATTTCACATCAGAATTACTCAGCCTGTAACTCCATATGTGATTTAAAGAAAGTTGATTTGTTTATTTATCTCTTAGTTTCTCTTTGACATTTATCATGTAACTTAACAAGATTGTTGTTCTCAAAAGAAACAAATGCTGAGCCAATTATATGTCAATTTAGGAATTATAGTTAAAAAATTTGAACAACACCACAATTTCCAAATAGAAAAGCAGGATCATAATATTACCAACTAGCTTTGTGCTATGATCCTGGCTTAAAATGACTTTTTCACATCCTCTGTTTATGGAGTATAAGGGCAGCTCTAAAAGCACTGAATCTTCTGATTTCCTAAGCATAATTAAAATTTGGCTCTGAACTTGACATCTTTAATTATAGCACAAGAATGCTATGAACATTTGTCATAATATCATTTGTCTTCAAGTGTGATTATCTTGGGCAGCTGCCCTGGGTTAGTTGCCACAGGCCTTATTTCCTTTAGGCAATGGCACAACTGTATGATTTAAGGACATGTAAAATTGCTTGCAAAATAAATATAGGAACAGGCAGTGTTGGAACAAGTACACATTTAGATTTAACAACTGAGAATTTTGCTTCTAAAATTATGAAGCAAAATCATAACTTCTAATTTGTAGTAGGGAGAAATTTCATATTCTCCCATTTATACTTTATGGTGTATTCTAAAACTCATTCTTGAGACACTCTAGATGAACTGAAATAAACTTTATTAAACCAACCAAACAATACATGAGATCATAATAGAAATCCCAGTGCTACAAAATTTTTACTTAAATCTATTTTTGTTGCATGTTATTTATTTAGTATTGTATATTTGAAATAAAGCCAAGAGATTTTTCACTATCAAAGTAAAGCTAAAAACTGTGGAATACATGGCAAGGGCTTACTCTTGGCAAACACTCACCCTTGGCTCTCCTATCTACTATTCTTCTTTCTGGTTACCTTCCATAATTTACTTGCTGTATTTTCAGTTTTCAGAACTTCATACAAGGCCTCATAGCAATCTACCCTGGTAACCCTTCCTCCTGATCTTTAGATTTAGCCAACATCCTGCTAGATTGATGGTTTTGGAACCCCTGGTAACAGCAAGGCTTTATGAGAACAACAAGTTAGACCCCCAGAGCTGCAGCTAGTTTCCTCCACCTGCAAATCCCTCTTTCCCTTCTTGACCGTCCCCATATCCTGTTTTTAGAGTATATAACTGGTGTGAACAATAAAATATTTGCCAGCTTGATCCGAGTTCTTGACGTGCTTTACCTCTTTATTTTCTCATGCATCTCAGTCCTCTCCACAGGGTATGGGGGTCTCACTTGATTGTCTAGCTGGACTGGACAAGTGGCGCCTAATGTGTTGCTATAAGACCCCTGGAGAGGACCACCACCCCACCTTCGAGTGGACTCTGGGAGTTCTCTGACGCTGAGACTGGCATTTGGTGTGTAATCAAGTGGTGCATTATATAGACATGGGTCAAAATATTTCTCAGCAAGATTTATTTATTTCAGGGCTTAAGGATTCCCTTGAGACATGGGGAACCAGGGTTGAAGAGAAAGACTTACAGGAAGTTTTTGATTTTCTGGTTTACCTTTGTCCCTGGTTCCCCCAAGAAGGAGCCATTAATCAGAAGAAGTGGAAAAGTGTAGGTGTTTGTTTACAAGATTATTATAATTCCTTTGATACAGAAAAGGTCCTCGTTACAGCTTTTAGTTACTGGAATCTCATTCATGACCTATTAAAGACCCACAGTAATGGCCTGATGTTCAAAACATCATTGAAGAGGGAAAGAGGGCCCTACGTCAGAGTTTGTGCCCTCCCTCCAAATCCCCTTGTTCGTGACCACCTTCTCAAAATTCCTGTCCTGGGGGTTCCTCACTTGTAGAAATTTCTCAAAAGGGATCTTCAACTTTGCCCACTGAAACCATTAAAGCCACTCCTCCTTATTCCTCTTTGATTGGTCTTGAGAATAAAGGCAGAGAGGAACCTCTCAATCTGGGAGACGCAGCTGCCCTTGATAAAGAGTCTGCTTGATATTACAATCCTGACTGGCCCCCTCTTGAAAAACGTGGTTTTTCCAACCTCTTAAAACCCAGAGCCATTCTCTAATCACCTCCTTCTCCCTTTCTATTGCCTGCAGTAGTCCTATCCATCTTCTCCTCTTGATCAAGTTTTTCTAACAACACTCCCCCTTCCTGCAGGCATGTTCCACGGCTACTGCTGACTTGAGTGTCCTCACAGACTTGGCCCGTAATTGTCAAGAACAACTTTCACTTTTAAAAAACTCTTCATAACCTGGATAAACAATTATCCAGCTCTCTCTCTCCCTCCAGGCCAACAACATTCTTTCATTTTGGGCCCCAGACCCTTAAGAAGAAAACTAAAAAGAACTCTCACATCAAGTTCGATTTTCTGCTTTCACTTTGAAGCGGAGCATCTGTTCCCCAAGATGCTGGTGACGAGCCACCTTCTAGTGAGGTTTGCCCTTATAATCCTACCTAACCCTGATGGGAGTATTAGTGAGGATGAAGATGATTGGAATTCCGTGGCTGCAGTTGCCCCAGAGAATCCGACCCCAGACCTAGATACCCTTGTGTATACTCCTCTTAATTTGTCAATTCTGGAAAAACTTAAGTCATCTACCTCTAAGTATGGTCCAACATCCCCTTTTACAAAGGGAGATATGCATAATCTTTTTTCTTATGTAATACAATTGCTCAAATATATTTTCCAATATAGCTAAAGAAGACTGGCTTAAAGAATGTAATATACATTAACGATACATGAAAGATATATACTGGTTTTTTCTCGATCTTTAAGAAGAATTAACAATTTTATTTTTGTAGCAGAAAATGTTCATGGACCTCAAAAGATCATCAGGAAGCTGAATCTGATGCAATCTCTTTATTTAAGCTTGCACTTAAGCCACATCACCCTCTCTGATGCAGGAAAACAGGAGGGGGCCATGAGCCCAGTATTAGGCAAGTATTTATTGAGGAAAGAATGGGGTATCTAGCCCGATACACATCTGATTGTGAGGGGCATTATGGCCTTTAAAGTAATTGGTTGGTATTGGGAGCCAAACCGTTAACCTAACTTCTGATTTCTTCTTGATTGATGTTTGCTATTAAGTGAAGTGTCAGGGGCAGGCTTGTAACCTGGAGGTGTGGATTTGTTGGCAAATAGCCCAAAAATTGGTGGTAGACATAGGTTTCATTGGGAGGGTGGCATAACCTGAAAATTGGTGCTAGATATTGGCCTGTTACTTAACTAGAATTCAACCTTAGGTCCGGTACTCTAAGATAGAGTCTGAACCCAAAAGAATTGGTCTCTCATTAGCTGGCCATAATTTCAACACCTATATAACTCATCCTTTTCATATCAAGTCAACCTTTATAATATGTTTAATATGAAGAAAATACTTGTATAATTGACTATAGTTGCATTGATTAGTATTCTCTAACTGGTCAGAATTGATAGATGAGTGATATGAGTGTGTGTGTGTGTGTGTGTGTGTGTGTGTGTGTGTGTGTGTGTGTTTGTATATGTGTGCAAAAGAGAGAGAAATAGAGAGAGAGAAATTGGAAAAGTAACGAATTGGACAGTAAATGCACACATGAGGCTAGATGGCTCAGCAGTATCAATAAGGAAGTAAGGCATATAGGATTCCTGAAGAGCTATTGGTCTTCAAGATTCATTTGAAGCCCAGTGAAGTTCATTTAAGTATAAAACTCAAAAATATCATCATGAGTGAGGTAAACCAGTCAGAAAAGAACACATATGGTATGTACTCACTAATAAGTGAATACTAGTCAAAAAGCTTGGAATACTCAAGATACAACTCACAGAAGGTATGAAGCTCAGAAAAAAGGAAGAACAAAGTGTGGATGCATCAGTCCTACTTAGAAAAGTAACAAAATAATCATAGGAGGTAGAGGGGGGGATTTGGGAAGGAGGGAGGAAGGGTAGGGAATAAGGGGGACAGGATCAGGTGTAGGAGTAGATAGGGGAGATGTACAGAGGGTCAGGAAATTGAACAGAGGTGTGTAGCAGTGAGGGTTGAGGAGCTGGTGGTAGCCACCAGAAAGTCCCAGATGCCATGAAAGCAAGAATCTTCTAGGACCCAACAGGGATGGTATTAGCTGAAATACCCAACACAGGGGAGAGGGAACATGTAGAGACCATATCCAGAGGTTAGACATGGCCCCTGGTTGAAGGATGGGGCCATCCAACCATCTCAAAAATATCAGCTCAGAATTGTTCCTGTCTAAAGGAAATACAGGAACAAAGAGTAGAGCAGAGACTGAAAGAAAGGCCATCCAGAAACTCTTCCACCTGGGGATTCATCCTATATGCAGCCATAAAACCCAGACTCTATTGCTGATGCCAAGTAGTGCTTGCTGACAGGAGTCTGATACAACTGTCTCCTGAGAATCCTAGGGTAGTGAGGCAGGAGAGGATAGATGTATGGGGAGGCAGCATCCTCAGAGGTGTAAGGGGAGGAGGAGAGGACAGAGTATATGAGGAGCA
This sequence comes from Rhabdomys pumilio, assembly GCA_030674055.1. Lineage (NCBI taxonomy): Eukaryota > Metazoa > Chordata > Mammalia > Rodentia > Muridae > Rhabdomys > Rhabdomys pumilio. The sequence goes on from JANHMN010000005.1 coordinate 55,462,225, forward strand.
GAAAACAGGAAGAGGGATAACATTTGAAATAAAATAACCAATAAAAATAAAGCAATTTAAAACAAGAGTTACACAAAAATATATTGATGAAGAGCTAGCAAAACAGCAAGATGAATGAGTTTCTCAGCTACAGTGAAGACAAACATCAATAAACAATGTTTCCATTTTGTATGTTCTTTTATTTGAGCTACCACTAGAAGGTTCCAACCACATTTAGGGTGGGTCTTCTGCTTTCAGTAATGTAATCAGAAGAATTGTTTCCAGGATGTCATAGTTGCATACATTGTAGTTGAGTCCATATGCAACTAAGGAGACTACAGAGATTAGATTGTTAGGTATGAAACTAAGAAAACATTTTTTCTAGTTAAAATATTACTATGTATCTAATATATATCATATTTTTAAAGATTATGATAAACACATGAGTAGATTTTTTATAATTATGTTAAAATTAATGCTACAATGTGTTAATTACTGTCAGATAAGAATTCTAAAAGTAAAATTTATTTGCCTGATGGGGTTGTTATCTCAAAGACTTACTGATGAATAAACTCATACTTTCTAGCTCTTTCTGAACTATGGCTGGCTGGTTCAATTCAGTTGCTTTGGTTCAAATTCCTTTCAAAGATGACTGATTTAATCTAGTTTCACCCAGCTTCTCAACAAATTGGTTTGCTTGGCCTCAAAATAACTCTGGCAATTTTTTTCTAATCTTCTAGCTCCTTCTTATCCTCTGGCTTCAACTGTCTCTGCTGCATGAAGTGAATGGAACTGAACTCTACTCTACTGCACTGTCTCCTATGATGACTTAGTGAACTGAAGTTACTTGACTCAATTTTACTTTCCGTGCTCACTGCACTGACTACCAACTATGTAAGCACTGAACTGACTGATTTGTACTCAACTGACAGACGAAATGACTGAACACAACTCAAAGATGTGAATGTCTCTGTCTACTGAATGCTGGGATTAATTGCTATCTGTATTCCACTGGGATCATGCAGACCTAGAAGGTTGTTGGATGTCATCCCTTGTCATAACAACCATGTTTCTGGATTAAAAATCCTCTAGAATAAATTAATACTCATGTCAAAAGACACAAAATTAACACTATGTTTATTTCTAGCTGAATATTTGTATGTCTACAAGGTCCACATATTTTTAGTTAACCTCCAAGATAGAAGTAACATCTTAGAGTATATAGAATTAACATAATCTTGTTATGGGATGAAGGTTCAGAGAAATAGAAGTATCAATTCAAATTCCTAAATGTGAACAGTTTAGAGTTGTAGATTAAATAGGATAGTGCCTGGTAAAATTCATGATGTTTAAGATATATAGTAAGAAATACAGGAAAGTATATTTGGAAGGGCATGCCATCATTTATCTTACAGGTGATAACAAGATTTTTGATTTTCCTCTAAATTAAATATAAATAGCATTAAATATTTTATAATTATTTCATTTTGCCAAATATGAGGCTTAAATTTTATCCAAAGAGTTAAAAATCTAAGTTAAGATACAAGAGAAAAATCATGAGTATTTCTTAGTAATTTCAGAATCATTGGGTAATAAAATTGAAATTACTCAATTTGCATTATTTACATTGGAGTGGAAAGGAACAACAAATTGTGTTATATATTCATTTAAGGGGGACAAGACACTAAGAAATGCAAGTAAAAAATATTTGACACCATAGTAAATAGTCATTTGTCAAAAAATATTATGATAGCTGATACAAATGTTTTAATGCATATTTGAATAGTTTTATAAGTGAATATATTAATGCTCTCATTGTATACTATACCTTAAAAGTGATCAAATTTAAGCCAATACTAGAATCATATAATCATTCTAATCTTATACAATATGAAGGATAAGAAAAAGTTCATTAGAGAGAGATAATATCAAGCTTTTAATTTATTGATAAATTCAGAGGATCAAATTCCTTGTTCATGGTACTATCCACCATCTATGAAATACAGAAGAATAAAGACAGGAAAGGCCAGATTATGCAAAGGTTCTGATTCATTTTGAGTGTGTAAAACCCAGCCAGTCTCTTTCTGCACTGCATCCTGAACACCAAGGCCCTATACACTACCAAGAAATTTTAAATTATAAAATGTAAATACAGGCAGTATCTTTGTAAGTCTGATATTCACGTTACTCAGTGTGCTTTCTTTAAAAAAATATATTAATAATTTTAGACTCATTTTGCCATACTTTAGACAATGAAGTTTTGCTATTCACTGCTATAATTCTGTCCAGAAAGAGAATAAGACTCACTGGCTTAGTGAAATTTGCCAAAAGGAGAAGAAATCACTTTCCATGTGGGCAAATGGATTAGGCTCAAAGAGGTACCAGAACATCACAAGAGTCACAACTGGCTCATTAGAGCAACTAGAGATGCCACAAGCAACTGCTGAAACCATGCAGAAGCGTAGAGAGAAACTCATTTTAAATAATCAAAAATCAAATGAGACAAAAGATTTTTCCTAGTTAAACTCCTATTTATTTAAAACTGTTGGAGACTAATGAGGCAATAATTTTTTCATCGAGTCTGGCTAAAACGCATCATTGATTCTTAGTAAAATATTTAAGTTCTGCATTAAAATGTAATTCCTACCCCCCAAATATAAATACTACATGGATATAGAGATAGATGAAAATAATCAGAGGCTTATAAAGTAAAACATACACTGCTGGATAGCTTTTGGGGCTGTAAGTTATGCTTGGTGTACTTGACTCAAAAAATAATTTTAATTCAGTGTTCTTGGACTTCCTTAAAAGCAGTAGATGCATTCTTTTGTTGAAAGTAAGGGAATGCTGAGATATAAATGACAAACACTACTGATAAACACTTCCTGGGGTTTAGGTTTATTGTTTGTCCTCTGACAAACATATGATGCAGCAGTTGTCTGAATAATCTGTTCCTTCACTAGCAGGTCAAAAGCCCTGGGAAAAACTTTAATATGATCAAAAATAGGAGAAAAGATTTTGTTGTTGATAACATTTTTTTCCTCAAAGGTGGCTTGCAGTAATGATTCCTGCCACTGTTTAACCTACATATAAACTTACTGAGGGATTTTTTTTAATAGATCCATCTGTCTATATGTATGTATAAGTTTGTGTTTAAGCTTTTCTCCTGTCAAAAATCTGCCTATGGCTAATAAAGCATGACCTTTGTACTATATCTTAATTTTATTTCCATTTATCTAAATACTTTTTCAGCTACTAGGAACTTGTTTATACAAATTAGAAGTGCTGAACATAATATATTTTAAAAATTGTCAATATATGAAAAGTATACTAAAAAGAAATATAACCCAGAACACCATTTTCTACCCTGAGGAGAAAACACTTCAGTGTCTATTATGCTATCAATGATTGAATTTCTGACTAATAATTTGAGAATGCTTTTCTTTCATTATCTGCTTTATAGGTATGATGGTATGATGGTATGAATGAGAATTATAACCCACAGTCACTGGAATTTGAACTCATGGTCCTTGTTTGCTGGCAGTTTAGAGAGGATTAGGTGGCACAGCCTTGCTGAAGGAAGTATGTCATTGGGATTGGGGAGGCTTTCCTTACTTTACTTCTAGTTTGCGCTCTCTGCTTTGAGCTTATGGTATAAGATGTGAGTTCTTAGATTTCTGATCCTCTCACCATTTCTGGCTTTTGTTTTAATTTCATTGCTTTCTCATTGTGGACTTATACATCTTGAACAATAAGCCAAATAAACCCTATCCTCCTCACACTGCCTTAATCATAGCAGTTTATTACAGTGACAAAAAAGTAACTAATGAAATAAGTGTTTTTGAAAATTATCTGCAAAGCAAATTATGTCAAAATCTGTGTGAGGATTCCTATTAAAATAAATCCTGTTCATAGAAGACCAAAAATAAAAATTTTAAATATGAGTAAAATTACTAAATACTATGTTTTAAGAAAATTATGAGTGACAAAAACTCCAAAATTATTAGTAGTACATTTAAATGTGACAGAATATTCCTCCTTAGTAGACTCATCTTCTTTTAGGAAAGCTAAATGTTTGAAATGAAATTTTTTTTTATGGAACAAAATTTTCCCATGAAAAATAATATTTGAGCATCAGAAATAAATCTAGTACTGAGATCGACTATATGACTTAAACATGTATAGAACTGTAAACTTCTAATATAAAACTAGAAAAACACATATTACCAAATTTATATCAATTACACCTTAAATGAACTTTAATTATACTGGACAAAAATAACTTATACTATGTAATGTATATCAACCAGCTTTGACCTTTCTTAAAGTATAGAGAAAAAACTTCAGTGTCTATTATGAAATAAAATGAAAAATTAAATCATTTTTTCATGAAGTTTTAGCAATATGAGTTTGTTTCTAGTGCTGAATTAGGAATATCATTAAAATAATAATAATGATAATAATTAAAGTTTAGATGAAAATAATAATAAAGATACTTCCAGATAATACATATTTTTTTTAGTTCATTGACAGTTTCATACAATATGTTTTTACAATATTGACACCTGTTTCTCCAACAATTCTCCTTTCTCTAATACCTTATTTTGAATCCTTTATCATCATCAAGACCAATTTGTAGCACACAAATATACTTGTATCTGTGGACTTCTACTGTAACACAATGACTTATTATGAGCTACATAATTAACAATACTTTATGTTTGGTCTTTTAGTAACTAAAAATAGCCAATCATTCCTCTGCCAAGGGTGAAACTTGTGTCCAATTTTGCTCTCCCTGCTGGTATTTTTCCTGACTTTAGACTGTATAAATCTTTCAGATGCTTTTACAACCAATCTATGTCTTTGTATGGAGCTTCCCTGGCATGTTGAGGAGACACTGTTTCCTTGTAGTTATCCACCACCTCTCCCATTTACACTACTCTTGCAACTTTTGGACGATAAGATCCTGAGTCTTGGAAGGATGGACTATAGTATATATGTCTAGTTTAGAGCTGAGCATTTCAAAGTGTCATATTCTCTGCATTTTGGTGAGTTGCAAGTCTGTGTTAACCACCATATGCTGCAAAAGACACTTCTATGGATTTAGAGATACACTAATCTTTATGTATAACAACACTTTATTAGTGGAGTGATGGGGTTGCTATTCCATAGTCAAAATCTCTGACCCAGAATTATTCCTGTCTGAAAAAACTGCAGGAAAAAAATAAAGAAGAGGCTGAGGTAAAGGAAGTTCAGTGACAGGTCCAAATTGGGATCCAGCTCAGGGGGAGACCCCAAGACCTGACACTATTACTGAGGCTACAGTGTGCTGACAAACCAGGGTCTATCATGACTGTACTCTGAAAAGCTCAACAAGCATCTGAAGAGTCAGAAGAGTCAGATGTAGAAAGAGCTAAGAGTTAGAAGAGTCAGATGTAGAAAGAGCAGAAGTGTCAGATGTGGAAACTTACACCCAACCAACAGACAGAAGCTGCTGACCCCTGTAGTTGAATTAGGAAAAAGTTGGAAGAAGCTGAGGAAGAAGATGACCCCATAGGAAGTCCAAAACTCTTAACTATCCTGGACCTCCGGGATCTCTCAGACACTAGACTATCAACCAGGCAGCATATACCAGATGACCTGAGAATCCCAACACATATACAGCAGAGGACTGCTGGGTCTGGACTACGTGAGAGAAGGAAGATACACCTAACCCTCGAGAGAATTAAGTCCCCTGGGAGTAGAGAGATTTGGTGGGGTGAGAGTGGGGGTGCGGATGGGGGCATTCTCTTGAAGACAGGGGAGAAGGTGTGGGATGTTTGACAACTGAGGGTATACCAGTAGGGGGAAAATGTCTGGACTGTAAAAAAAAATTAAAGAACAAATAAAAACAATTTAAAAATGAAATAAGTTTAATACTATTAAATAGAATAATAGTAAACTTCTAGGACCTATTACCTGTCAAAACATGTCTAATTTTACAATAAAGGTGTTGACAGGATGAAAGTAACAAACAACATTTTAAAAACTTGTTTTACTAAATACAATGGTTTGTAATGAGAATTTACCCAAAAGTCTCTGACATTTTACTAATTGGTCTCAGTTTATAATGCTGTCTGTGAAGATTTAAGAGACCTTGCTGGAAGAAATGTTCACTGGATGTTTCAAATGACCAGTTCACTGTCTCTGTTTCATCCTTGAAGTTTAAAAGTAGTATTGCAATAATTATTGCTACCTGATACAAAAAAAGAAAAACCTGCCATGACAAATTCTTTCCTCTGGGATTGAAAGTACAAATAACCTCTTTTCTGTAAAGTTTTTATGGTCTGGGTGGGTTATTAAAGGAGTAAAAAAGTAATGTAAGTGTGTAGATGATATCTATTTTGTAGTATATAGGTATATAAAATACAATGCAGTGCTAGCTAAGAAGCAATTTTCAAGATGAATACTACATATATATGAAAAGTATCTTGACCATATTTTGTGGAAATTGGTAGCAACCTCACAATAAAATCAGTTGTTTACAAGATACTTTTACAAATGCATTTTGCAATATGTTCACTAATATCTATATAATATGCCTATAATTGTAAAAGAGAAATTCGTTCATTTGAAAGAAAGACAATGTTATCTTGAAAGGTATATTAATTCTGAATACTGCTTTTCCAGTGTGATGGGGTGTTCAGGGCTTGCTATGGTGGGAGAACTGGGTTCTGATGATGCCACGTAACTTTGGTTCCTGTTGCTTACATTCTTGCACTTGCCTTTCACCATCTGGTTAACTCTAGTGCTACTTGCACTCACTGTCCCTGACTGGAGCCTCTTCTTTCAGTTATCTTGCTTGTGTCAGAACTCCTCAGGGTCCAGATGTCTCTGTGATCCTGTGATCCTGATCTCCAGCTGCTCTGAGTGCAATGGCTCCTCTAGGATGTCTCAGGATATGGTGTCTTCATGGGAGCACACCAGCTATGGGTCTGCCCCAGCCACAAGGACGCAGGAAGGGAGTGGTATTCCATAGGGATGGGGTTTTCATGCCTGGTAGATCCTGAGCTCCCCCTGCTCTCAGCTGTAGCTCTGTGGCATAGGATAGTGGCAAAGTGTTCTTACCTGCTGCTCTGAGTGCATTGGCTTCTCTAGGATGTCTCAGGATAAGGTTTCTTCACAGGAGCAAAACAGATATGTGTCTGCCCCAGCCACAAGGACCAAGCAGGAGGTGGAAGGGAGAAAGAAATTAGAGAAATGACACCATTCAGAATAGTCACAAATAATATAAAGTATCTTGGAGTGAATCTGACCAAGCAAGTGAAAGATTTGTATGACAAGAACTTCAAGTCTCTGAAGAAAGAAATCAAAGATCTCAGAAGATGGAAAGATCTCCCATACTCTTGGATTGGCAGGATTAATTTAGTAAAAATTACCATCTTACCAAAAGCATTCTAAAGATTAAATGCAATCCCCATCAAAATTCCAAATCAATTCTTCATAAAGATAGAAAGAACAGTTTGCAAATTCATTTAGAATAACAAAAAAACCAGGATAGCTATAACAATTCTCAACAATAAAATAACTTCTAGGGGAATCACCATCCCTGACCTCAAACTGTACTACAGAGCAATAGTGATAAAAAAAACTTCATGTTATTGGTACAGGGACAGGCAGGAAGATCAATGGAATAGAACTGAAGATCCAGAAATTAACCCACACACCTATGGTCACTTGATCTTTAACAAAAAAGCTAAGACCATCAAGTGGAAAAAGGACAGCATTTTCAACAAATGGTACTGTTTCAACTGGAGGTCAGCAAGTAGAAGAATGCAAATTAATCCATTCCTATCTCCTTGTACAAAGCTCAAGTCCAAGTGGATAAAGGACCTTCACATAAAACCAGATACACTGAAAGTAATAGAAGAGAAGGTAGGGAAGACCTTTGAATACCTAGGTAGAAGGGGAAAGTTTCTGAACAGAACACCAATGGCTAATGCTCTAAGATCAAGATTGACAAATGGGACCTCATAAAATCGCAAAGCTTCTGTAAGGCAAAAGACACTGTCAATAGGACAAAATGTCAATCAACAGATTAGGAAAAAATCATTACCATCCCTACATCCAATAGAGGGCTAATATCCAATATGTAGAGAGAATTCAAGAAATTAGACTCCAGACAACCAAATAACCCTATTAAAAATGGGGTACAGAGCTAAAAAAAGAATTCTCAACTGAGGAAACTCGAATGGCTGAGAAGCACCTTAAGAAATGCTCAACATCCTTAGTCATCAGGGAAATGCAAATCAAAACAACCCTGAGATACCACCTTACACCAGTCAAAATAGCTAAGAACAAAAACATTCAGGTGATGACAGATGCTGGTGAGGATGTGGAGAAAGAGGAACACTCTCCCATTGTTGGTAGGATTGCAATCTGGCACAGCCACTCTGAAAATAAGTCTGGTGGTTCCTCAGAAAATTGGACATAGCATTACCTGAGAACCCAGCTATACCACTCCTGGGCATATACCCAGAAGATGTTCAAATATATAACAAGGACATATGCTCCACTATGTTCATAGCAGCCTTATTTATAATAGCCAGAAGCTGGAAAGAACCTAGATGTCCTTCAACAGCGGAATGGATAAAAAAATAATGTGGTACATTTACACAATGGAGTATTACTCAGCTATTAAAAATAATGAATTCAAGAATTCTTAGGTAAATGGATGGAACTAGAAAATATCATCCTGAGTGAGGTAACCCAATCACAAAAAACCACACATGGTATTTACTCTCTGATAAGCGGATATTAGCCCAAAAGCTTGAAATAGCCAAGATTCAACTCGCAGACCACATGAAGCTCATGAAGAAGGAAGACAAAGTGTGGATACCTTAGTCCTTTTTAGAAGGAGTAACAAAATACTCAGGGGAGCAAATATGGAGACAAAGTGTGAGACAGAAACAGAAAGAGGGGCTGTCTGGAGATCATTCCACCTGGGTATCCATCCCTTGTGCAGTCACCAAAGGTAGACATTGATGTGGATGTCAGGAAGTGCATGCTGACAAGAGTCTGATATAGCTGTCTCCTTAGAGTTCTGCCAGAGTCTGACATTCCGAGAGGCAGATGCTCACAACTAACCATTGAACTGATCAAGGTTTTCCAATGAAAGAGTTAGAGAGAAAATTGAAGGAGCTGAAAGGATTTGTGGCCCCATGAGGAGAGCAACAATACCAACCAACCTGAACTTTCAGGGTCTAAACCAACAGCCTGGGAGCACATAGGGAGGAAGCCATGACTCCAGCTGTGTATGTAGGGGAGGATGGCCTTGTTGGGCATATGTAGGATAGGAGATCCTTGGTCCCCTAATGACTAAACACTGAGTGTGTGGGGGAATTCGAGGCTGCAGTGGTGGGAGGGGGTAGGTGGGGGCACATCTTCATAGAAGCATGAGGGGGGATGGGATAGGGGGTTTCTGAGTGGTGGTAGGGAATGGAATAAGGGAATAAAATCTGAAACGTAAATATAATATCCAATAAAAGAAAGAACACTTTAGTGAGGTATAAACTTTAAAAAAAGAAAAACATATTAATTAACTTATATTATTTTTTCTCTTTTCAGATAACATATCTGTTAATAGTGTCTCTCTGAAATAAATTCTTATGAGTATATTTAGTGGTGCAGTATCTTCTCTTTTTAGAGTAGTTTCATTTTTCAAGACTAAAAATATGATTCAGGTTTATTGGAAAATAAAATTGTCTCTGTACTTTTTTTATCTTTTCCTATTGATTTATATCTTTTATATCAGAAGAAAACATGTCCAGTGAGAGTTAAAACACACATGCAAATAAATACATATCAAGATACACAAATATGAATAAATTTATATGTACAAATATGAATATAAATATATACACATTCAAAATACGCATGCATATATGTAGATGCTAATGTTGATTAAATTTAAATTAAAGAATTACAAATAAGATTTTCTTCTTCTTATATCTGAAAATTACTTTAAAATTAACATGAGTTATAACCATAAAATTCAGCTTTAATTTTAATATACATAAACCTTTGGACAACACTTTTTGAGAAGTTTAGCATTCATTTTTAAGAAAGCTTATGATTTACCACTTGTATCTTTTAACACATTTGTCCTATTTAATTAAATAATATATCAGAATTGATTTACTGACCACTGAGATTTTCAGTCAAATTGCTATTTTGGGTATTTTTCTGTACACAATTTATTGATGATATTAATATTGTAAATGTGTAAATCTGTGTATTTAGTGTAAGTCAGGCTTACCCACTCCCAAAATAATCCTTCCATTCCAAATTGCTTTTACCCTGAGACATTGACTTTTTTCCTATGTTTGGAAACCATGTGAACCATTGAGTCAATCTTGATTTTGGATGAGACTTCCATCATTTTCTTTTCTCACTTTAAGGGCTAAAAATTCAATGTACAACTAAACCATTAATTCTCTTGGGACTCTAGGCAGATAAATCATCTATGTATCTTGGGATTTGACCTCTTCTATAATGGTAAAAATAAATCTGCTGAGTATATTTTTAAAAACATATATATGTCCTTGACCACATACATCCATTCAGTTGTTTTGAAGAACTGCCTAATCAATAATATTACAGTTATGGAGTGGTTTTAGAAATAACTTTCACTTTTCTGAATTGGCCACTGTGTTTTTGAAAGGGCATATCCAATTTGATTACATTTATATAAGCTTATAACTCCATTTCTAGTACTAAAGGAACACATTGTAAATGTTGAGAATGGGCAATAGATAATTAAAAATAACATTTTTTCTTGTATTTAATCAATAATTGGAAAAAACAAGGTTTGGGTTGAATGAATGTTGTGTCTTACACATATAATGATATTGGTTATTTATTTCTAATTTTGTTTAAGAAAATCAGGTAAAGAACAGATGATCTAAGAAATTTTAACTCCTACTTTGAGACTTTTTAAATGATTTCAAATCTGTATACCTCTTAAAGAATACCCTTTTCTTATGTAGAGTCAGATTGGGATTCCTGAAAATCAATCTTAAATACTAGGACACAACTGGCTCAATTAAAATGTAAACTACAATTCTGGCATTTAGGTGCCTTCTCATACAATAAAATCACTAATGAAATGAAGATGATATAAGCTAATGCAAATTGAAGTGGAGATGTATAAAAATAAATTTATGAAGTTGATGACTAGATACTGTCTCAGAGTCCCGATGCTTCATTTTGAAATATTTATTTTTCAATATTTATTTTTAATTGATCATAGGAGGAGGTAAGTATAATTGAGGGCCTCTCTCCACTGAGACCAGAAGCATTGGATACCTCTGAAAATAGAATTACATGAGGTTGTTATCAGTCCAATGTGGATGCTTGGAACCAATCTCAATTACTCTGGAAGAACTCTTAACTGCTGGGCCATCTTTCCCTATTAGTTTATTTAGTTATTTATTTTTTACTGAAAATTTTAAAACACTCACAGTGAAGAGGTTTATCCAGCCCAACATAGAAACATCAATTCTACATTGCCAGAAGACTTATTTTGGTTCTCACTAGAAATAGCTGTTTTGGTTTTCTCCATAAAATAAAACAATATCATATAATATGCTTCTATAGATAAAACTAGAATTGTGTTTTAAAAGTTACAAAATATGATGAGGTACAAAGTATGATATAGGAGATGGTGTAGTACATAAAAAAATAAAAGTAAAAAAGTTTTACAATGTATACATACTGCAGTTCATGCAGAGATGAAAGTAGAATATGTAATAATATACATTAGCACAGTGTTTTAATGACAAAAGAAACTAAAGAAAAGATTAAATTAGAGAAAGAGAATGAAATATACAATGTAACAGATATTAGACATTTTTGTAGTGTAGAAGAGGATTTTCTTGTCTATACTACAGAAATTTTAAAAGGTCTAGTTTTCATCATGTTATATAAAATAAATTTGCTGGAGGAACCCTCAGTATTCTAAGGATTTCTGTAATCCCTCCATTGGATAAGTTAGAAATTAGAGTGAAAATACTCACTGAGTAAGGTAAGCTAGAAACAATTGATTATAATAACAGAATTCTGAGATGATGGCAGGCCAAGTGCAACAACAATTATCAACGACTTCATGGACATAGTTGTAAAAGAATTGCTTAACTAATATTTATATATGGTGATTTAATTTATTTAATCATGATGCTTCTAGAAATAGAATATATACAAATCCTCCCGATTACTATTTGATCTATATATGCAAGATAGATACAGTTCAAATTATATATATATATATATATATATATATATATATATATATATATTAAATCAAATCATTAAAAAAGTAGAAAGCCATGAACTGTGAAACATTCTCATATGTAAACCAATTACAGACCCAGAACTCCTTGAAAGAAGGGGGAGTTGTGTCCCCATTAAAGAAGTCTATTGGGTATATTGGGTACAGGAAGTCATAAATTTGGGCATGCACAGTAGCATTTGTCATTAAAAAGAAATGGTATATATGCTGAGGATCTGAGGAGGCCCTAGACTATAAATAGATTACATAAAGATGTGCACCAAATTGCTGTGACACTCATTACACTTGTACTACATTTAGTTTACTAATCTGCATCTGTGCCATATAAGGAGTTTCCTATGATCAGATGAAAGTGAAAAAGAAACCCCATTTACATCGGGTTCTGCAGGATACACAGGCATGACCAAAATATAGATAGCTCAATAACTAAAGACCTTTTCTGAAATGTCCTTAAAAAATCAGTAGTGAAAATAAATTCTCCCAGTTGCCAGAATGCTTAAAAGTAAACCTGGATGTTCAGTTTGCTTAGAAACAAAAATTACTGGAGTGCTTTTTATACTCAGATATGAGCTGTGGATAAATTTTTAGCTAAGTGGTTTGTGCTTTGGAAACAAAATAATAGGGGAAACTGTTTGGAAAGAAATTAGGGAACAATAATACACCTAAGCACACAGAAAAGAATAGAAAAGATAAGATAATTTTATCTTCTGTGAAATATCACTGAAGTATATGTTTAACAAAGAACTAATAATAACTAAGTGGCTAAGGTGGATGCTAAGTAGATACAAGTAAATATCTTTTCTCAATATCTTTATCACTCAGTGTGCTCCTGAATAAAATGTCCATAGTAATGCAAGCTATGTATGTAGTAAGCACTATGGAATAAACTTCACTGAAGCTATTATAGATACAAAAATCCAAGTAGCATAGAATGTCATTGCTTGCCTTTGGTGTTATTTTTCCTTTAAAAAGTCTACTACATGGTGACAGACTGGTTGAATTTGCTCATTTCCATAATGGAAAGCACAGCCTTTCCTTTTATTGAGATAGACATTTATTCTAGATTTAGATGTCTTTCTCAGTGTGCAACTCTTTAACCAAAACTAGTAGAATAGCTGAAAAATGCAGTGAAAGAATTGCAGAACTTACCAGAACAATATTAGTAAAATAGCCACAAATATTCAAAGTGTTTTCCTGTGACAATTTTTTTTATCTTTATCTCTGTAGTATTTGTTATCTATTGTCTTTCAAGAATGAAAAATTACTGTATTTCCTAATTTTACTTGTGTATGTATATGTGTGTGTGTGTGTGTGTGTGTGTGTGTGTATGTGTGTGTGAATGTGTGTTTCCATGTCAATATATATGCCCTGCATGTGTCTGGTTGATAATGCCAGAAGACAGTGTCATATTCCCCAAGCTGGAGTTATAGGCAGTTGTAAGCTATCCAAATAGTACTGATATTATAATTTTTATTTATATTTTGACAGTTTGATTTCTAATAGTATTTTTATTTTGGCATTTTTGTTTCTGTATATTTATTAATTCTCTGTTTTATGTTATTTTTATTATGTAGTGGAATATATAGTATATGAATGCTTTTATCTTAAAATTTTAGCTGGTAGTTTCTAAGTAGTTTGTATATTTCATTCTGAAAGTGAATTTATTTATTCTTCATATAGTTTAATTTTCTTTTAAAATGTTTGAGATTTTTGTGATGTTGGAACATGATATAAGATTTTCAATTTTAATCATAAACAACTATAATGAATTAAATTGTCAAGCCTCATAGAATCAATCTTCTTTCAGGTATCAAATTTGGTTCATGGCTAATAAATTGAATTTTCTGGAGCACTAGAGTCTAGTACTCAACATTCTCTAATATATATATATATATAAATTCTATACTACTTATATATTTATTAGAGTTATTTTGGTGGAGGCCTCCCTTATGACCCAATAAGGTGGAGTCATTCTGACTTAGCACTTCATATTTTCTGCTCTTCATTCTCTTTCCCTCCCTCATCTCAACATTGCTAAAGTTTCTAAAGACTTGTATACTGTATCTATTGGTACTGATGTATTTATATCATTTGTGATAAGCACCCAACATTTGACTCATTTATAGTTACAAGCAGGGAAGTGAAAGATTATTCTGTCATACATTCTCATGTTTATCTTCTTAATTATAACACTGAAGCAAGTGATGGTTAATAACCAAGTTATATCCTTGCAAATATGATATGTAGAATCCTTCATTTACAGTACATGAGAACACAATTATATTCATAGAATGGCCCTTTAATGATATGATCAGTTTTAAAAAGTCTTATAGGCAAATAAATACACACACACACACACACACACACACACACATATATATATATATATATATATATATATATATATATATATACATTATAATTTTTAAATATGTATATTAGGAAATAAAACTTTATAAAGTTTGGTCAGTAGGATGGGGCAATACCCAAAAAGGATTACTCTCATCAAAGCAAAAGGAATGCAAGTGATTTGATCTCACAGGAAGTCATGAGAAGATACAGAATGAAGATAAACTTTCAGAAGTCAAAAGAAACTTTAGCAAAACCCAAAGGTCTTGACACATTATTCTTGACTTTTCCAGCATCAAAATGACAGAGAAAATGGTATATTATTTAAGTTACCAAATCATATATTTGATTTGTGGACTTTGTAGAAAATTAGAGATTTGACACACTATAATGGGGAATTAATGACATATCTTTGGGAGGTCCTTGAAGAATTTTACTTGTATATTGTAATAAGACTATTCTGCCTAAAAGAAACTTTTGGTACTAATATAGTTATTAAACGTGATCTTGATTGGTTATTGAGTGAAATAAGAACTATATTACTGAAAAATGGCTATAAAGTAATTATTTGCTTAAAGAGAGAACTATTTTTAATTATCTTTCACTTAAGAAAATGATGATATTTAATGTTTGCATGCAGGAATTTCTAGAAAAAAATTGAACCATTTTCCTCTGCTACTACTAATAGAATATGAAAAAAATACATATGACTAATAAAACGTGACATAAATGATTATTTATTTATATCACAATCACAGTTTTCCTTCCTCCTAGACCCTTTCTTCTACCTCTCTTCCCATTCCCCTCAGAAAAAAAAGAATCCTCCCATGGATATCAACCAGCCTTGGAATATCAAGTTGAAGTAAGTCTTTTCAGATATTCCTCTATTGAGGCTAGACAAGGCAATCCAGTTAGGCGAAAGGTATCCAAAGGCAGGCAATGTAATGAGATACAGCTCCTGCTCTCATTTTAGAGGTCCATCATGAAGACCAATATGTACAAGTCTTACATGTAGGAGGAACTAAGGTGGGAGGAGTCAGGAGAGGAAGAGGAAAAGGAAGAGAAGGAGCGAGACAAGGGAGAGGGGAGAGACTAGCACAATGGATCATCAGACATGTACCTAGAGCAGTCCTGGTTAACAACTTATCTAGGTCAGTTAGTTGGGTAACATCTATAATTATTTGGGCATATTGTCATTGAACATTACCAAATATATTATAAAGCCTTTGATTAATATTTAAACATTAGTGTCTCATTTTCTACCCAGCCCACATGGATGGAAGGATGCTCTGGGCACAGAACAGCCTTGCAGAGACAGCATGGGAAATGCGTGGGAGATTGGCAGAGCTATCTCCCACACTGGTGTCTCATGGGTGCCAGGGCTAGTGTCTCTGGTCATCTGAGCTGACGGCTTGAACTGAGCAGCTGCAGTATGCCGCTGCTGCTTGTGGCAGCAATCCTAGGCTAGTTGGGAACATGGAAGCTGATTGAGAAAAGCCAGACTGAATGCCGCCGATTTAAATATCTCCTACAACACACACACACACACACACACACACACACACACACACACACACACA
>JANHMN010000005.1:55478470-55520671 GCA_030674055.1 Rhabdomys pumilio
ACACACACACACACACACACACACACACACACACACACACACACACACACACACACATGGTTGGCAGGTCAGTCTCTATGAGCCCTTATGTACCAAGTTTAGGTTTTTGTGGTATTCCTGAACCCTCTGATAAATTCAGTCCTTTCTCCCTATCTTCTACATGATTCTTCAAGCTCCAATTAATGTTTGGCTTGGCGCTGCATCATTTTCTCTATTAAGTTGATTCGTCAAAAAAAAAAAATGTTCTTTAGTAGCAACAAAATATTACTATGGCATAGTTAAAACGTGGTTTGACTAAAATAAAAATATTACACTTGAGGAATTTATAGCTTATCAAAAGAGGTAGTAAATTTGAAATCAGTTTTAACATGGTATTAGTCAGAATAAGCATTTTCAAAGAATTCTTTTAAATAAAATAAAATCCCATAGAATAGATTTTTTTAACTGTGATTTAATTAAAGAGCTCAGTCAAATTCCATAATGGTGAGAGATTAAGCTAGTACAATCAATGTCAGATGACAGTAGTATAGACAAGAGATAGAGATAAATGAAGAAAAATCGTTTAACTACTATAAAGCTAGAATTGTACACTTGAACAGGTCTTATATTTACAGTAAAGGAAATAATTGCAAGAAACAATTCACAAATTTTGCTACCAAGAAAATCTCATAAATATAATATATAAAAATAAATAAATAAAATTTACACTAGCATGAACATACACAGAGGGCGACCAATTCTGAAGGCTACACATCTGAGAAATATATTGCTAGTTTACTGTTCCCTTGGAGGAAATACCTCTGGGTAGGTAGTAGATTAAGAACTGCCTAGAATACTTTTCAGAAAATTGAATACCACATTTGCTAATGCAATGACAATTCAATTAAGCCTACAAATGATTCATAAATTACAAAAATGAGATAAAAGTTTTGGCATGTCCATCTTCATATTTTATTGGTCTCTTCATTTTTTCTCATTAAAAAAAAGGTAGGTTTTTCAAACTGTGTATGTTACACATATCAAACACTCAAAATAATGTTTTAAACACAATGTATTAAACACAAAGCTCCAACTTTTACGACAAGAAAAGTAGTTTTTTTTTTTAATTTTCCTCATACCTAGTGAAAGATACTATACTGTTTAGTCTTAGAAAAATATTATTTGCTGGTACTCCCTTTGTTTTCACAGCCCAATATCCCTGTTATTGGTAGTAACTACCTTCTGTTTGCAGGCTTAAGTACCTATAAAGAAGCTGTGCTGATTTTGTTTATATTTGTCCTGTGCTCATTTTTTTTCTATTCCCATGAATAAGAGCCTGTTGCTTGATATCTTGGTCAATCTGGTATGGGTACAAATTCAGCAGGCTCTTACTCTGTATAATACTATTGCCAACCATAGAGGAATTTGGCATGATAAAATGGTAGTGAGGAGGCCAAGTTTGAACATCATCCTAAATTTTCAAGCCATGCAAGCATTTCTTGTACTGGGATTTACATGAACAAATCCAGGGTTGGGATTTATGACCTGCTCTATTGCTCATTTCCCTTCTTTCCCAAACACAGTATTTATCTCTGAGTTGTGCTTTCTGAAATGAGAGGAGTGACAGATAAGATATAATGATCCTTTATGTCCTTTTCAATGTGTCCTTTCTTATATTTCTGTTGCACACAGGTGCTAAAATCTCTCACCTAGTTTCCCTAGGTGTTGTGATGGTATTTTTATGCAAAAATAGTTGTTGAAATTGATGTTTCTATGGGGAGAAAAAGCCATGATGCTCTATTCCAACTTTCTGTTCTGGATTTAATATATATCACAGCTGTAGGTGTGTCAGTCTTCAATTTTCTCCATTGTCCTTGCCTTTGTTTCCCTGGTGTCTTTCTGCTTCCAAAGACACTCTTAAATACAGCATTCACCTTGAAGTTTTTTTTCTATCATTATTGACTGTTATATCTGAGTTCTATTGATACAGTGGTAAGGTATTACAGAAGGCAAGCAACGTGTAATCTTATGATTAAATCAATCTCTCTTTCTCCCTCTCTCATTGACCTCATTTTCTCCTTTATGCTCAGGAGAAGCTTTTTAGACTTTACTTCTACCCTCTTGTGATTCTGAAATGTAAGAGCAGATTTCAGTCCTCTGGTTTTCCTTCCTCTAAGTCATGTATGTCTGTGGTAAAGTACTTTCCCCCTAGGGAAGGACTTTGTTATGGGGAACATAATGTTCTGAGTATATTTCAAAATGATTACTTTCCCTTTCAACCTGCCTGGAGCATGAATGTGTTTTTCTCAGATCTTCACCATGAAAGCTGTTAAAGGTTCTGGTGCTAAAACTTATAAAGAATGTAAAAGGTCCTGTGACTAAGACCTTACCATTTTCAAGCTGTCAAATTTGTCCACATCCAGCCTCTGATGATTTCTAAAGTGTTTCACTAGTTACTGATTTCAGCACCATGTGTTTTTAATAAACTGTGAGTTGGAATTGATTCTTTTACATGTACTTAAAAACTTACCACTTTCCTAGTATTATCAAGTACTATCAGAGCTCTGTTATATTTTAAATATATTTACATATAATTTATTTTCTGGGTTTTGTCTTGTGACAATTTCAAGTTCTTTGTTCAGAATAGAAGCCAAAATTATTTTATTACATGTTGAATATTATTTTTATATACAATTGTATTATAGTATATTTACTTTAAACTATGAATAAATTCAATTCCTCCTTGCTTATATAGTTTATGATGTTTTCAGTTAAATTCTTATCCTTCTTCCCTAAAGGATATGTACTTTTATATTCATCACATTATTTCTGCTATACATGAGTATTTTTCAGATGGCATGAATCTTTAGAGTGTTATTTTTCTATGTTAAGTGGTTAAGATCACTTATTGCTCTTGTAGGGACCCCTCGTTTGTTTCCAAGATCCCATGTGGCAACTCATAATTTTTGGTAAATGCAATTTCAAGAAGATTGCCTCCTTTATCTGGCATTCTGACCATTGCATTGCATGATGTGGTGCAATAATACATGCATGTAGGTAAAACCATCATAAAAATGAAGTAAAAATAAAATTTTAAAAAGTAAAGTCACATAATTTTTGTTGAAAACTGAGTATATTATATTAATAAGCAGGATGTGAATTAAATTGACTTCTTCTGGAAGAATTTATTTTTTAATTTCTATTTTACATGTTTGGTATAGATACTAAAAATAAATACTAAAACTTCCCCATTCTTCTTTCTGTGTATGTTCTCAAAGTTGGTTAACTCTAAATATTTTACTTCCCATAGATTTTTACATATATTTTAGTTATATATTGTGATTATAATGAACACTGATGTGCAAATAAAGTGTTAGTGGCATTATTCTATAATCCATAAACTTCAAATCAAATGGTAGTCTTTATTAGATATATTTCACTGGGTTGTGACCCTTAGTAGTATTTACTGTTGTATCTATAGCGATTTCATCTTCCTCAGGTAGAAGAGAGATGCCATAGAGATATGTGATAAGTTATTTTCTTTTTCTTTTTTTCTTTTTTTAATATTTTCATATTATTATAAATATCTTTAATCATTTTTCAAAGTAGTTGAGTTATTTCAATAAAACTTTAAAAATATTTTAACTTAAATATTTGAGTTAATACTAATGATCGTAAAGCAAGCTTTCTGAGTTCTCTAATTAATATTATTTAAAACATGAATGTTCTGAGAGAGAGAAATGCCTGAGTGGTGAATAACCCTGATGGCTTTTTCAGAAAATGTGAGTACAATTATCAGTATCCACATGATATCTTGCAACTTTCCATAACTACTGTTCCATAGCATCCAATTCCTACCTCTGGCCTTCACAGGTACCATGCACACAAGTAGTATATAGACATATAGGCAGAAAAAACACCCATATATGCAAATTAAATTTTAAATCAAACAAGACAACACGGAGTTTTCGCACTGGCTAGCAGAAATTGTCACAATCATTGCTCATATGAATACTAAAGATTTACATTTCTAATACGTACTAGAAAGTATTTTAATAAAAAATGATTTTCCATACATATGCATCTACCATTTGACTTCTTAATATTCAAAGTTGACTATCTTGAGATGTAGTATTTGCTCTCTCTGTAGCTATTTTATTTTCACACTTCTATACTTTCTTGTTTTCTCACATTCCCAGCAACACCATCTTGATCTGGTTTCTGTCTTACTCCACATGTTGTCTAATCTCAGTTATCAGCTTGACTGCATTCATAACTATATTAAAAAGCAAGCTATCTGGTACACCTATGGGGAAAATTGTATTAACATTTTTTAGCAGAAATTTGAAGCAGAAAGAGCCACCCTACATGGATGGCACTGAAGTTGTCTTAAGAACAGATAAGATATTCCCATGGAAATAAGAAATAACATCTAGTCATTCAAATGAGCCAGTATAAAAATAGATCCATAGTTGTAGTCAAGATTTCAAATACATGTACTCCTGACTAAAATATTGACTGTAGCATCTGATAAATTTTGAGGAAAACAGCCATGAGTAACCTATTTTCCACGACTGTTGTTTCTCTAAAATTTCAGACACTCTTAACTGGCAAAAGTGTCAAATATAAATAATTCTGAGTGCTCAGTAAGAGAGAAAGAAAAAGGAGAAAACTGACAGGATTAGAGTTTATAAATACTGACTTTCATACAAAGAATGGCTGTCACATTTATCAATTAGTAGCATCTACACTTATTTGCCAGTTAGGATTCTAGAATGGAGGAGGAAGTGTTCCCAAGATGCCCACCTAGTAGAGCAGTTACTTACAGTTGATGGCTGCTTAGGGAAGGAGTGTCCATTTTCTTTGTTAATGTGATTTCTTATATATTGTTCATATTCCAATGAATGGTCCTAGAACCTGATGCATATGGGAAGTAGTAACAGGACTCAAAGGGGTACTAATAAAAAAAAATTAAAAACATGGAACTTAGAAGAAGATGGAATGGCAGATGTTAGAAGGAGGTAGTGGTAAATGGATTTGATCAATGTACGTTTTGTAAATATATGGAACGTTCAAGAAATAACATGAATTTTTATATTTGATGAATAGAATAAATGTTTCTTTTTATTATTTAACTTTTTAAAGATTTTCAGAAATTATTCAGTTCTTTTTCCTTTTCATTTGGGAATCAACATGAGCTTTAATGATAGTAAACAGTGCTGAATATCAAGTCTTATTTTATTCTGAACTCTACTTCAACATCTTACTTGCTCATTTTTTTTTTAATTCTGGAATACTTCCATTAAATAGTTATTTCTTTATTTTTCCTGCTCATAGATAAACAATTATTTTAAAAGTTTACAATATCTTTCTTCATTTACTGTCCTTATACTTTAATGACTATATACTGACTACATACATTAATCATAAACATTGTGTCATTTCAATATTTGCATATATCATGTACTTATTAAATCAGAATGATTAGTATTTTCCTATATCATTTGTATATTTACAGAGATCTTTTCCATGTCTGCACAAATTTTTTTTATTTAAAAATGTTTGACCATTTCATTTGTAAGCTTAGAGTTGAAAATACAATATCAAAGGATTAGAATGGTTTCAGTTCTCTTGTATCACTATATTTGTCAAAATGTAGATAATCGTTTACCTATATTGGTTAATTTTGATCTAAATATGTTTGATAGATTTAAACAATGAAGTAAAAAATGAATTGAAAATATTTGTTATATTGCTAGAGTTATATTCATATATTTGATTTACATTTGTATAAGTGATAGTTCTATTCTAAACAATAGAAAAATATACATGAATATATATATTCATGTATATTATATATATTATAAATATATATTATATGATTATAATACATGAATATATTATAATATATAATATAATATTCATAATATTATAATATTATGAATAATATTATAATATATATAGATAACATTTGACGTCTAACTATGACTTATGAAAATTGAAAAATGAATTTGTAGTGTGTAGTGGCTAAACTTGGTTCTCAGTATGACACACCTGGTAAGATAATGTTTATCAACTGAAAGTTTATGTGGTCCAGGCTGTATAGCATTTTCTTGATTGTTAATTAATATAGAAGGGCCCAAACCACTTGGAATGCTACAATTGCTGATAATGTTGGCCTGGGATGCATAAGAAAATTTAAGAACACAAATCAGCCTTGTTTGTTCTTTGACTGTTTTTATTGTCTTGCTTGCATCTATTGTGTTGCTGGACCGTCAACCTAGAACTGACCTTAATACTTGCATGTAATTAAAATGGTATAAAAGCAAAAAGGGGGAGAGGGTATTGAAAAAGGTTTTTAGGAAAGGGAAATGGGGAAAGGGGATGACATCTGTATTGTAAATAAATAAAATATCCAATTTAAAAAGCAAAAGTCTTCTTTCTACCAGTACTGTGAGGTTAGCTGGCATTGTTTGCTCTGAACTGAGAACTGAGGGTGGCAGAGTTGACCAAAAGGCCATGCTTGGAGCCATAGAGTCTCTATGACTGGCCTGGGTAGACCGCAGCCATGCCAGCTTTTCGTGGGTCCCAGGCCAGCGCTACTGGTTAGCTGGTGTTGTGTAGGAGTTGTGACAGAGAGCACCATCATGGCAGTGGCTAAGGAACTAGCAAAGCTTTGTGTTGAATTTTATTAATTTATATATATATATATAAATTAATGTATATATAATAATATATAATAATGTCATATATATATATGACATTAAAATATAATCAATATATTTATGCCTAGATTTGCTTTAGTTTTAAGAAATTTCTTCTCATATACATTGGCCTCAAAATTATGATCATATGTTGTTTAGCAAATTACAACAAGGCAAGAGCTGAAAGTGTTCCAAGTGTGAGGCAGGGTGATCATGTGCCTTGTGGGATTCAGGCTGGGTATGAGGGTGTGCCCTTCCCCCAGGCCTAAGCAGGCCTGCAAGTCACTGACCACAACAAGACCAAACAACAATAGGACCTAGAAGGAGGCATTGCCTTACCAGTCCCTCCTCTTTTTGACTAACCAAAATCTCTGTCATCTCTCTTGACTAAAACACTTAATTTTAAACCTGGCTTTTTCTTGGCTTTAGAATGAATGTCAGCTGAAAACCATCCACTCAGATCTTTTCTCTCAAAGTAAACAGCCAGGATTGGCTATGAGACTATAGGTCTTCAACGCTGTCAGAAATCCAGAATGACTGAGTTAACTGAAGTTATGGGAAGCACTAAGCATAGCTTCTAAAACTTAGCCAATTTATAGAGACCACTTAACACCTGGACAGCCCCTATACCACCAGATGATACCCTGTTCTGAAAGATATCTGTACTCCCCCTGAACATCTATGTTCCTGTGTCATCCCCTTCCCCACATTCTGCATTTTTGTGTTTATAACCCCTGTGTTAAAAAGTAAAAATTATGATTTGATAAACAAACAAACAAACAAACAAAAAATTAACACACAGTGTCCCCCTGGTTCTGCTGACTTAGTTCCTGACAATCTATTTTCTTGTTCTCAGAAATACTTTGAATTATAAAACATTATTGTGGTTTGTGTTAGTATGCTGGGTGAAATAATTTTTTATTGATCTTATTTTGAACTTCAAAGTATGTAGTGAGTTGAGGTGTCCTTCAACATGGTTGTAGGTCATATTTGCTTTCATATTGTGAAGTGCTGGTTGGTCTGTTGAACATTTTGAAAAACTGGATTCCTTTTTGAGAATTTCATATATGAATACTATATTTACCTAACTTTACCCTTTCTGTCCTTCCTCCCACTCTTCCCAACCCCCCATACTTCAATGCATTTTATTGTTTGATTATCATTTATATGTGTATGTATATATGTATGCATGTATGGGTATATGTGTTTATACAAATATTGATAAATAAAGTGTTTTAAATTAAAAAAAGAACAGAGAGAGAGAGAGAAAAGCAAAAAAAATTCTGGCTTCATATTATTTATTAATCACAGCTACAATTCATTTCTCCTTCTTCATGTGTTATTATTATAAGATGTCAAGAACAGACATATTGCTATTTCCACATATTTTTTAGAAACATACTCACATTGAGCTAGAGAGAAGTCTTTGTACTTAAGAGCATGAGATGATCATTCATAATCACCAGATTTTAGACCTCAGTACACGCATTGCCACTTGCCATGAGACCCATTTAAACAACAACCTCTAGGTTAAAAAAGAGAGTTTCCACCATGAAGGAAAAGTCAGACAGGAATAAAGGAGTAAAGTTGATGCATTTCCCTCACCTACATACAAACACACATGAGCATCCACACACATGTTTACACAGAGTGTTTTAATTAAATAAATTATATAAATTATATTTAATAAATTATATAAATTACATTAAAAAATTAAATAAATTTTTGCCCAATGTCAAAAATATCTTCAACACTATATTTAAATTTTTCTTTCCATAAAATATGACGCTAACACCATTCAGCCATAATTTTGTTCTTGTATAGCAATGGTCACTTTTCCCCCTGTTGTCCAATATGCTCTTCTTTTCTAACTTATGGATCATTCATTTGGTAATTACTTTAATTTCTTCCATATTTCACTATCAGTTGTTAACATGACATATAAAGTCATGGTTTCTATAAAAGAGTACTAATTTTTTTTCTGAATCCTTTAAAAAATTTCATTCAAAAGCCCTTTCATGGTAATGCTAGCTTTTTATTCAGTGATCTTCAAACCTGTTCCAGGTTGTACAAAGTTGTTTTAATGTTAAAGTAGTATTTTTTATAGCAACACACTGTGTTGCAATACAACTTATTTTCACAGTCTACTTGAAATTCTAAAATGCAGGATCCAAAACTAAAAGCATTTATTTCTTGGAGTCTGAGAGGTTTAAACTGAAGGATTGGCATATGTAATATGTAATAATGGCACTATACCTGGTTTTCAGATGCCCTTCTGTCATTATATTGTCTGTTATATGGTCACAAAAGAATCCATGATTTTCATATGTGTTCTTTTAAAGTCACTGACTCAATTAGTGAAGATTCTGATCTTATTACTAAATTAATGCCCAATAGTCTGTTTTCTTTCTTTCTTTTATTTTACACTTTTTAAAAAATATAATACGTATGCATATTGTTTCTGCATGCAAGTATGTATCTGTATTAATAAACACAGTACCTAAAGAGGCCAAGAAAACAGAATATAAACCACAGGAACTGAAATTCCTGGTATTTGTAAGATGTTTTGTGATGTTTTGAAATGGAATGTAAGTCCTCTATAAGAGCCACCTAGCTAGCTTCATAACTTGTCCTCAAATCGGGGTTTAACGTTTCAGTATAAGATTTTTGAGGTAAGATTAAAGATTTCAGTGGCTTCCAGCATCCTTGGATCTATGCTGACCTCCTGTCCCTTCCCTCAGGAGCCTAAGAGACCCCTGGAAGCTTCAAGCAGAGACAGTAAGTAGTGTAGGATGAGCCTGCAAGGCCCACAGTATCTCCAGAACAACTTTTTAAAAAGGCAGATACTATAAGGTGTGTTTAAAAAGTGATTTTATGTAATTAGAAATAAAAATGGAATGAGAAGGGTAGAAACAGAACTAGAGACATATTTCTTGTTACAGGTGAGGCTCTGGCCACAACCTGGCTGCCCACACCTGATGTATAGTCCCAGCCCTCAGGATGGAACCTCTGCTGCATGGCCACTTACACTGCTTACCCTGCTGAGGAGAGGAGACATGCACCATGGCACACTGGAAACACAATGGTCTTGCCCAGGGTACCTAGAGTGACTGTTGCAGAGGGCAGACTGATGAGTAGCACCCTGTAACTTATATAGATTCTGCTGTAGGTAATGCTGCTCATCTGCATGATCAGACTTATTCTGAGTAAAAGAAGGATGTCCCAGATGAAGATTGGTTCATTTTCTGGATTGAGTCTACTCAAAATATTTCTGTGTTCTATGTTGGTAAAGGAGGCTATGATGCTATCTTTGGTCTGTGCTTCCTCCAGAGATCGTGGTAATATCTATGATCCATGTTGCTACCAAAAACAAGGTTGTTGTTTGTGATCTGTGCTGTCACCATAAACCACTTGGAAGTCCAAGATTAGTGCTGCTGGTAGATGGTATAGTCAGAAAAGCTCCTTTTGTGGTGATGTGGATGAGTGCAACCTTATAAATTGAGAATGAGACATTGCAGGTTTCTAAAACAATTTCTACACTCCATCCCCAAAGAAAGAAATAGTCCAGAAAGGAAGATATTAAAGACAGTATTATAAAATTTCAATAAAAATGCTGATGTGTACCGCTTCACAGTTAATGGTTTCTGATGGAGTATGGGGATGAGGAAGGACGCAGTTTTCTTCAAGATGATGACCACTAATTGATTGACCATGCTCTAATGAATATATGGGCAACACAAATTTGACTTGGTAGGATTTGAGGGTTTTGGGGGTTTTATTGGGGGGGGGAGAACAGAATAGTAGGGGGTGGGCCTGGGAGAAATGAGAAGCAAATATGATTTGGGTTTGTTGTATAAAACTCAAATAATTAATAAAAATATCTTGTTTGTTAAAAAAATTAATTTGTGGTAAGAAGATTTGATGCATTAAATTACTAACTTATTTCTGTATGATGAAGGTTTTATTCCTTATCCCATAAAAATCTGCATCTTTAAAGCCCAACTCTCTGCCAAAAGACTGTGGCCACTGCATCAAAACTTTATTTAAACAATGGGCTCAATATTCACCATTACATGAATTGCATCCTAGTGTGGGGAGATTCTTCCATTTCCCCTTCCTAACTTAACAATCAATTTATACTATCCCTCTCCTCCCTAGAGTTCAAAATAGCCACTTATAAAATACATCTTATTTTGTCCATCACTTTCTTGGGAATGGAAATTTTCCAAATCTCAATATGCTAAACATATTAAAACTGACAATGACCTGAATTTACCAGGTCACAATTCAAAATCTTTTGCATATGATGGGAAATTGCTCTCCATACAGAGATTCCTCAAAATGCCCAGGTCCAAGGGATAATAGAAAGACTATATCAAACTTTAAAAGTCCAACTTATGAAGCAAAAAGCAAACACTTACCCTCTAATATGCAATTAACAATAGTTCTCACTACCCTAAATATATTTATCATTTCCAAGAGCTACCAAAACCCTCCTATCTTCCACCACTGGCGCACACCAGGACCAACTCCTCCCATACTAATAAGATGGTGCAATACCTTGGATACAGCTTGGAAAGGACCAGATATCCTCCTTATAACCAGCAGGTGTTTTGTTTATATTCTTCCACAGAACTTGTCTAGGCCTAGTTAGGACCTTGCCAGGAACATTTGACACTACCCACCAATGAAGAAGATGGCCTCCCTCTGACAGAGCAAGGACAGAAGAGACAGAGGAGATATGAACTCTGATGGAACATCTAGACCTCCTGGAAGGACATCCATGACCTGGTGCCTCTGAAAAAGTCATGAGTCCTATACAGGGTCCCCTTTTCTCTATTCTTATGGCTGTTTCTGTTTTTCTTCATTCTAAATCTCCTAATGCCCAGCCATTTTCTAACCCTTCCAATACCCACCACTGGAGATTATTAGGTAAATCTAGGATCTTCACAACAAAACCATAAGAACTCATATCTGCTCACTTGAATGATCTTGGACCAGGATTGAGATTCCTCTGCATCCTGATTACATTTCCACCATTCCTAGCGCTTTCCTTTGTTTTCCTTACCACTGTACATGTAACTGCCCCCAAAAGGTCTCCATATATGCAAGTTGCAGATACTGGGCATGACAAATTGAATCCATAAGCAATGGTGACACCAGGCATGATTGTCAACCTTAAAATGCATTTTCAATTTTCCATCTGTGATCCCTGGGATGAAGGAAGGCAAATAGGAGTTGTGGGTAAACTCTCCTCTAATGGCTATGCTAAATACCCTGAAACCAACTGTTTGGTTTCAGCTTGTCTCTGCCTCCAAATTGGTCTTTACCCACATTAACATACTTCAACAGAAAATTCAAACTCAGAAGGAGGTCCAAGCCACTTCCTCCTGGTTACAATACTTCCAATATAAAGCCAACTTTCCTTCCCCTAGCCAATAACCCCAATAACCCCAACTCTGCTTAATATTTCTACACTTCCCTTTCCCAGCCACTACTGGCAGGAGTTCCCATACTATTTTCTAATATTTTGATTAATGAACCCCATAAACCTTTACCTACATGCAAGTTAAAAAATATTCTGCTCTTGACTCTACCACTCCCCTTCTGCCATATATAGGACCCTCTTCAAGATTATATCCTGCATGATCTTATAACATTACTGTCAACAAGCCAATATATGCAAACACACCTCCCCCTCTCTAACGCAACACTACAGGTTCCTTCATTAAATCCTATTTTCAAGGTTTCTGTACTCCTGTAATGATTGTTCTCCAGGCTTATCTTTATGATCCTGAAGAACTTCCATTATAAATGGAGAGAGTTGAGAAAAGAGAGATTTTTATCACTCTGCTCATTACACTGGGTCATACCATCTTGCTGGGTGCCACAGAAACAAGTGAATCAGTCCTCATTCATACATATCATCTGGCTAACAACTTCAAAGACAGCTTGACCATGCCATGGCTTCCACCCTGAAGAGTCTTGAGCATCTCCTAGTGACAGATTGTCTCCCGGGCAGAGCTTCTTCTCTAAAACTGGAGGGTCCTGAACTTATTTACTGATATCCAGGGAGAGATTTTCATTGTGTTGTGCAGGGAATGTTACTTATATGGCTAGTAGAACGAGACATATGAATGTTCGAGGGTCTTAGAGAAGATCACTAGGCACTCTATGTGCCCAACACCCCTACCCCCAAGACACTCATGTTCTCTAGTAGTTTGGTTTATTCTGCTCTTTGGCCCTGAACTGACAATTGGAACCATACTCCTCCTAGCACAATGTCTCATCAAATTTCTAAAATGGCAGATAGGTAACATTATAAAAATCACTGCCAGTTGGGTTCCTGTTCAAAGTCAGACTGCTCCCAACATAGAGGTTGGTAACTATGATGATATCTCCTCCTTATAAAATAAAAAAGCAGAGATGTGAGGCAAGTGTGATGGGGAGGGGCCAGTCTTAGAGCAAGAGTGAGATTAAGATGTGTCTAAAGCCTGAAAATATCTTGAGACTTTCAGAAGTAAGGATTACTCCTTCCCAGTTCTGGGCCTGCATGCCCCTGAGCATATAGCCTTGGGACACCCATCCCTACCACTACTGAGGCAGTAAAAAGTCTTGATGGCCAAATTTCAGGTATAACTTCCTCTTTTCTGATAAGGACCTGTCCACCAAGCACTTGGAATTCCTCTTTATGTAAATGAAGCACTTAAAGCATTTCCACCCAATAATGTACAATCACTTCAAAAAACTCTACCCTTTCTCCAAGGTTTATATTTTATTATGCCCAAATTAAAAGAGCAGTAACCCTGAAAAGTTTGTTGAAGGCTTACCCAACCCCCACACATACACACAAACACTCAAGATGACTAAGTTCCATCCAACCCTCTCTGACAAGCTTTATTCCTTTCACTCTGGCCTGGTGGGCACCTTCACCTGAAAACCTGGAAGGCAGAAGCAGAACTGGCCTGGAGAACACTGCAGAAACCACAGAGGAATTCTGCTTAGTAACATGCTTTTTATGGCTTTTTAGGCTTGCCCTTTTAAATATCAAATACAGGAGCACCTTCTCATGGTTGGTAATAATCACAATCAGATCAACCCTTCTATATCAATCAATAATCAGTAAAATGCCTTACAGGCATGCCTATAATCTTTTTCTAGTAATTGGCCAATTTTAATGCTGTCTTCCCTGATATGCTTAGGCTTGTATAAAATTGGCAAAAACAAATTGATATTCTAGCCATAGTTAACTTTGACACACAAATAAATCACTTCAAATTTTCCCTTTAAGTCTTTGTCCCCATCACTGTGTCTCTGTTTAGTTTCTGTTTCCATGATCTGTCCATTGCTGAGAATGGGGTATTGAGAAGTCTCTCACTATTATTGTATAAGGTGCACCAAGTGCTTTGAGCATTAGTAAAGGTTCTTTTATGAATGTGAGTGTTGTTGCATCTGGAGCATAGATATTCTGAATTGAGAGTTTATCTTGGTAGATTTTTCCTTTGAAGTGTATGAAGTATCCTTCTTTCTTTCTTTCTTTCTTTCTTTCTTTCTTTCTTTCTTTCTTTCCTTTTTTTTTTTTTGATACCTTAAGTTGAAAGTCAATTTTATCCGCTATTAAATGGCTACTCCAGCTTGTTTCTTGGAAAAATTTACTTGGAAAATTGTTTTACATACTTTTACTCTGAGGTAGTCTCTGTCTTTGTCAGGGAGGTGTGTTTCCTGTATGCAGCAAAATGCTGGGTACTGTTTATGCATTCAGTCTTTTAGTCTATATCTTTTTATTGGGGAATTGAGTCTATTGCTGTTAAAAGATATTAAGGAAATAGTGATTGTTGCTTCTTGTTCTTTTTTTGATTTTTTTTTTCTGGTTAGAGTTGGAATTATGTTTATGTGGCTATCTTCTTTTGTGTTTGTTGAAAGAAAATTACATTCTTGCTTTTTCTAGAGTATAATTTCCCTTATTATGTTGAAGGTTTCCTCCTATTATCCTTTGTAGGCCTGGATTTGTGGAAAGATATTGTGTAAGTTTGGTTTTGTCATGGAATATCTTGGTTTCTCTATCTATGGTAATTTAGTGTTTTGCTGAGTATAGTAGCCTGGGTTGGCATTCTTTTTTTTCTCTTAGAGCCTGTATGACATCTCTCCAGGATCTTCTGGCTTTTATAGACTCTGGTGAGAAGTCTATTGTAATTCTGACAGGTTTGCCTTCATAGTTACTTGACATTTTTCCCTTACTGCTTTTAATATTCTTTCTTTGTTTTGTGCATTTATTGTTTTGATTATTATTTCAGAGGAATTATCTCTTTTCTGGTCTAGTCTATTTGGAGTTCTGTAGGCTTCTTTTATGTTCATAGACATCTCTTTAAGTTAAAGAAGTTTTCTTCTTTAATTTTGTTGAAGATATTTACTGGCCCTTTATGTTGGAACTCTTCACTCTCTTCTATACCTATTATCCTTAGATTAGGTTTTCTCTTTGTATCCTGGATTTCCTGGATGTTTGGGGTTAGGAGCATTTTTGCACTTTGCATTTTCTTTGACAGTTGTGTCAATATTTTCTATGGTATCTTCTGCACCTGAGATTCTTTCTCCTATCTCTTGTATTCTGTTGATAATGTTTCTATCTATGACTCCTGACCTCTTTTCTAGGTTTTCTATCTCCAGGATAGTCTCCCTTCATAATTTCTTTATTGTCTCTACTTCCATTTTTAGGTCCTGGAAGGTTTTGTATAATTCCTTAAGCTGTTTGGTTGTGTTTTCTTGTAATTCTTTAAGGAATTTTTGTGTTTTCTCTTTAAGGGTTTCTACCTGTTTACCTGTATTCTCCTGTATTTCTTTGAGGGAGTTATTTATGTCCTTAAAATCTTTCATCATCATCCTGAGAAGTGATTTTAAATCTGCATCTTTGTTTTCCAATGTTATGGGGTATTCAGGACTTGCTCTGGTGGGAGAACTAGGTTCTGACGATTTGCATCTATCATATTGCTAGTTCCTCATCTAGAACTGTCTTTAATACCTGCATGAAATTAAAATGGTAAAAAAAGGAAAAAGGAGGAGGAGGAGGAATGGGATAGGGGTTTTATGCAGGGGGGTGGAGAAAGGAGATAACATCTGAAATGTAAATAAATACAATATTTAATAAAAAAAGAACATTTCTCCATGTTCTGCAATACTGGCTACTGAAGCAATCCAAGAAACTTCCAAGAACAAGTTCATAGTTATTAGAAAGTATGTTATCTGAACTCTGCTTTTTAAAGACTGAAAAACATATACTAGATTCAAAGCTTGGTTTCTTCAGCTCTTTTTTTATTTCTTGTTTTTTTTTTTTGTATAGCTACTTCTAAATCTCAAATTCTTATTTTAATAGAGAACTATTATTTAATTCTCACTAAAATCGAGATTGTAATAAAAAAAAAAAAACCTTTTTCCCCAAGGTCTTATTTTAATGTCTCAATATAAATTACTGTCCCAGGCAGATGCAGATGCTCACAGTCAACCATCAGACTGAACTCAGAGAACCCGGTGGGAGAGCTGATGGAAGGACTGGAGTAGTAGAGGTGGATTGCAGCCACATAGGAAGAACAATATTGGCTGACTAGACCAGCCAGTGTTCCCAGGGACAAGACCACCAACCAAGGAGTATACATGGAGGGATCTATGGTTCCAGATACATTTGTAGCAGAGCCTTGTCTGACATTAATGGGAGGGAAAGTCCTTGGTCCTGTGGATGTTTGATGCCCCAGTGTAGTGGGATGCTAGAGCATTGGTGCAGAAGTATGTAAATGGGTGGGGGAGAAGCCTAATAGAGACAAAGGGAAGTGAAAAAGGATAGAAGGGGAGTTATGGAGGGATAACAGGGAAGTAGAATATTATTTGAGATGCAAACAAATGGAATGATTAAAAAATAATAAAAAAAACACAAAATAAAGTAAATTACTGTCTTACATTTAAAAATCACACAGAGTTTAAACTTTCCATAATTTAAATCGTCAGTATCTGTTTAAAATAATCTGGAGTCTTTTACCTTTGGAAGCCTTTAAAATAAAAACTATTTAAGTATTTTTTTTTTAATTTCAAAACCAAAATATCAGGGCAAAAAAAAAAAAAAAAACAACAAAAAACAAAAAACTCCTAGATTACTTTATCTATGGAAACTTAGTGATTGAAGTCCTCCTCTGCAAATGTAAATTGTGTGTGTGTGCGCGCGCTCACGCACGCATGTGCATGCACATGAGCATGCACAAGTGCATGTGCATGTGTGTGTGGCGTGTGATGTGGTAAAAATGACAGGTTTTCTTTTTTTAGTTTTTCAAAATTATTTCAAAAGATAATGTGTTCTATTATGGCAATTTCATATAGCTTTAATTATTTGTTCATTCCTGACTCCAAATTGGTCCCCTTTATTCCCTGAATGTTGGCTGCTTCTATGAACAAAATTAATTATTCCTTAAGCATTCTATAGAATTAAGCTGTGATGTCATCCTGATCTCTATTTATGTGAGGATACTCAACTACTGATCAAACCTTATTCTTCCTCTATTTACATTTCCTTCTTTATTTAACTTTAGAAGGTTTGATATCATTTATTTTTAGGTTTCTAAGTTTTTCTACATTTTACATTTTTTTATGTCAGTGTTCTAATATAATGGTATATTATCCCTCGATTGTGGAAACAAAAAATAATTAACTCTTTGACGACTTAAATTGAGGAATAATCTCTGTGATGTGAGATATTTAAATATAGTAGAGTCCTTGGGGGGTTTTAATGAAGTACTTCCAGGAAGACAGGGTATTGGATGGTAAAATTTTCCAAATGTGTGCTTAGCTTCTAGATCACTAACATATGATAACTAAAGAATATATACAAAGTTAAAGAAGAATAAATTTTTTCAGGAAAAGTGAAAAAAATCTCTTGTGTTGTTGGAGTGTTCTTTTTTGTGTCATTTTAAAGATTACCTTTGTATTATTCAAATGCTGATTTCCATATGGGCAGATATCTGATTACAGGTTGGACTTTGGTATTATTCTTTTGAGGTATCTCCTGCCTTATCATTTTATAAACATTGTTCTCCACCATCTTCTGACTGGATAAATAAAGAGATAAATGGCCAATAACTGAGGCAAAAGATGAGAGACAGAATGTTTGACAGAGATAGGTACTCTGGGAAGGAATGTCAAGAGCAAGAGTCCCCAGCCTGACACTGAGGAAGAAGTTGGTGCCAAGACTGAAAACTGGGGGGTAACATGGTGAGATGTAGGCCAAACCAGTATTGTCAGGTTAGAATGACTCTGAATCTTCCCAGCAATAGTGCCAAAACTTATAATAAATATAACATGTCTCCATGTCATTATTTGGGAGATGAAATCCTCCACAGAAAGTCTTATTTTATGTGAGAAAGGCATCAATCAAAGAGGGTGTTTCTGCCATGCTGTTCAGTTTAATGCTCTTTATGGGACTTATGGTATAAAATAGATGGAGACTGAGGTCATCCTTATTGAAGTTGGTCATTCTTTCTTTGAGAATATCACATGTCAAACTCATGCATTGCAAGTGTCTTCAGCACAGCTGGAGAAGTTATAATGTGTTGCTCATAAAATCAGGGTATTGGTCTGTCGCACCCAACTCGACCAACAAGCAGACACAACACGGTTGGATTCTTCTCAACAGCCTTTATTGCAGGAATTATAAAAATACTACGGGGGACCCCGTGCTGCTGGATGGCGCTGCTTATATAGAGGAGCAGGGGTTGCCAATGCAAGGATTGGCTAAGGCCACAATACCTCGTTAGCATATTCCCACTCAGGAGAGGCACACACCAGAATTGTGCTGATGCATGTGCAGAATACTTGTTTACCAGAAAAGTCTGTTGAGGCAGGCTGGCAGTCGGCGCCATCTTCGAATGTCGGCTACCGTCATTGGTCAGGCATCATAGTTCCCTTTGTTTGTTCATTTCTTCAACTTGTATTGCTCACTTTCTCAGGTATTGATATGTACTCTTCTTATTATTGTTTTAGAGCTTTGTGCCAATAATTTACCACAGGCTTCTATCTTCATTGACAATAGAGAGCTAACCTTTGTCTCAAATAGAGAATGGGAAATATGGAAAACAAGATATTGACAAAAGTTAAATAAAATACAGCAAACAATGCTAGAGGGGAGGAATTAATTCTGTTTCTTTTTTACAGTGTAGTTGAATAAATATCGATTTTTAAAAAGAAAAAAATCTGATATACTTCAAAATGACTGAAAAAAATGGCCAAGTTCCCCAAATATAAATATTTGAAGAGACAGTAATAACTTTTATCTTTACTTGATCATTATACACTATATGCCATTGTGAAATTACCAGAAATACATATAATTACCATGCCTTAATAATTGTAAAATCAAAAGTTATATTTTTAATTAATAGGTAGACAATAAATGCATGTATTAGGAAAAAACGCTAACTTCCCAGGTAAATATTTGATAAATTTGCAATGTTTACATAGACCAGATGGGAGTTTGTTTTTGTGTATGTGTGTGTTTGTATTAATATATATATATATGTATATATATATATATATATATATATACATATATATATATATATATACATATATATATATATATATATGTAAAATAATGTATTCATAAAAAAATCAGTTTCTAATGCATTTTGCCCCACTTTGTAAGTTGTCCATTGCAGGGTTACTTTTCTTCCTATCTTTTTGCATTTCAGCAAGTCTGTGTTCTCTTTCTGTGCCTTTCACAAGTAGTACAACCTTTTTCATTCAGGCATTGTAAATCCTGAAAGCAAGCTACACCAAATCTTGTTTACTGCTAGAAAACACTTCTTTACATTACAGAACATCTGGTGAACTACTTTTGAACAACTAAAGCAAACTATGTAAGTTGCTGCAAGGTGTAGTGTGAAGAAAATTCATATGTCTGCTTAAATACAGAAAATACAGGAGTTGGTCTTAGGAGACCAAGGTTAATTTAGATGTTCCTGCCAGAATGAAAAAACTGAAAAAAAAATATGTATGATTGGAAAGGTGAAGACACTAGTAAACACACAATTTTCTTTCTCTGTCTTTGAATGTGAAGTTCCTGCTCAATGCATAACCTTTCTTCTCTGTCTTACTTTGACTCTTTTTGTATAAAATCACTGAGCTCTAAAGAGATATAAATTTTAAGATGATCACATATCCATCTTATTAAAGTGCCCAATACTGAATAAATCTGATTTTCTTTTCATTAATTCCCAATACACAGTTAGCTTTCAAGAACTAAGCAACATAGAACTTGATCCAGAAAAATAAATATGACCCTTTGAGTACTCTAGAAAGAATAGAAAAGCTTGTAAAATAGATAACAGTTTCTCAAGGAGTATGGGGAGAAAAAAATGAAACCAGACTATAGTATATGAAAAAATTACAGATAAATATATTACTGGTAAATACAGTCAGGTAGATACAGAAGATAAGCAAAAATAAATATTCTTATTAATAATGATGTGAAGGCTACCAGGTGTGAAATCACAAGTGAATATTCAAAATTAAATAAAAAGAAGATGAATTTTAGTAAGATCATCATTTAAAGGTAATATATGAATGAAATAATGGAGCAAGTGAACATAAGAATCATTCTAATATAGAAGGACATAAGTTCTTGAAAGAAGATATCATCAATGAAATTATATCAATGTGAAAGTGTCTTCATGCACTCAAAAAATATTAAAGAGGGTACTGTGATGGGAAAAAATATTGACAGAAAATGACAAAGATTTGGAGCAAATTCAATCCTATAGAACATTAGTAAATATAACTTAATAAGTTCAATTGGTATTCAGTACATTATTTTTTTAAAGAAGTAAAAACATGAAGTTATAAAGATGCAATGATGGAATCTGGGAAGATTTGTAGTAGTAAAGACAGATGTGATGAAAGCATATTGTACTCTTATATGAATATATATATATATATATATATATATATATATATATATATATACATGTATAATCCACTTTTAAATAAGATATTGTAAAGATTTTAGTATTTCTTCTTTCTTGTGTGAAAAATCAACAGATGTTTCTATGGTCCTATTGAAATTTTTTATAAGTCCTTTCTTCTAGTATTTGGAGGCTAAGCAATTGGTAAACTAAAATATGATGTTAAATATCCCAGTTCTAACAATAAATGGTGGTTAATTCTAGAGTAGAACAGTAGGGGTGCTTATAAGTCATAATCTAAGTATATATTTTGAAAATAAACTCAACAAAATGTTGTAATGCTGGAAATTAGATTGAAAGAATCAGAAGAGCAGAAGAAGATTTCGCTTTTCATGAGACAGTTGTGATGATGCATTTAGATGGTATGGATGATTGTTTAACGAGTGAAAAAGAAAACAAAAGAGACAGGTGGACTCATAAAAATATGTAATATTGTTTTGTCATATGCTGCTATTACCAGGAAATACAGTAAACATCACCAAAAGATCTGGAATGTAGTATGCTCATAAGCACAGGAAAAAGTGTGGTAAATATTTTCATCATAGACTATAAATATAAGTGTATATTATAGTATGTAAATGGGTACATTTTGAAGTGTAATCAAATATCTCTTGGTGACAATATTATATAGGATGCCATTCCTCTACAGTCTGTGCTAAGGTCAATACTAACTTGAGTTATAAGAGGGAACATCATTATTTACACATCTTTTGCATAATTATTTTTGTAGAAAAGATGAATCATCAAGATAGACATTCTTATAGGAATGAAAAAGGAAGATATCTGATGAGTTTTGAAAAATTGCCTCAACAGCTGGAAAGCATTTTCAGCCTGAAGGCACATTACTAAATTTAAAATAGCTAATTCCAGTTCACAATCATTTTAAAAAGTCAACCTTAACATACAAGCATCTGTATAAAATCATTAGCAAGTCTAATAAGTAAAAGCAACTTGGTTCTTTTATACTCTAATAAAGTTTTGAAATTATTTGGTAAAGAATAGGAAGAAGTCATATATAATTAAATTATGTAAATGTAGTATTGAGAAACACTTTAAAATTTATTTAGAAAAACGACCAAGTTATCTCATTAGATCCTGTAAAAACCTTTGACAAAATCTAACAGTCATTATAAAATCTTTGAAAAGTTAGGGATATGAGGTACATACCTAAACATGGAGCAATTTACTGCAAGCATATAGCAAACATCAAATTAAATAGAGAGAAACTCAAACCTATCTCACTAAAATCAAGAACAAGGCAAGGCTGTCCACTATCCATATCTACTCAATATAGTACTTGAGCTTCTAGCTGGAGAAATAAGGCAACAGTAGAATATTACGAGGATACCAAACAGAAAACAAGGAGTCCAAGTATGAATATTTACAGGTAATATGATAGCATAATAAGCAATTCCAAAAAAATTTACCAGGAAATATTTATTAAAAAAAAAAAAGAACTAGTAGGCTTTCTATATAATCGAAAAACTGAGAATGAAGTTAGAGATACAACACACTTCAAAATGGCTATCAATAATATAAGATAATTTTTAATAACTCTAACCAAGCCAAGTGAAAGATCTATAAGATAAAAACTTCAAGTCTCTAAAGAAAGAAATTGAAGAAGATATCAGAAGATGAAAAGATTTTTCCATATTCATGAATTGCTAGAATTAACATAGTAAAAATGGTTGTCTTACCAAAAGCAATTTACTTATTCTATGCAATCCAAATAAAAATTCCAAAACAATTTTTCACAGAAATCAAAAGAAAATTTCCAACTTTGTTGGGGGGTGGGAAACATAATATCTATATCGATCCAGATAAGTAAAAGAACATCCAGAGGTATGGTTATTTGTGATTTCTATATCTCCCACAAAGCTGTACTTAAAACAAAATAAAAGAAACAAACAAACAAACAAAAACAAAACAAAACAAAACAAAAAAACAAATCAAAACCAAAAAACCCTCACAGGATTGGCATAAAAACAGACAGGTTGATCAATGGAATTGAATTAAAGATTCTGACATAAAGCTACACACCTCTGGAAAATTTTTTTTTAATAAAAAAGCTAGAAATATACAATGGAAAAAAAGAAAGCATTTTCAATAAATGGTGCTGATCTAACTCTATGTCTGTATATAGAATAGTGCAAATTGAGCCATATCTATAACCCTGAACTCAAGTCCAAGTGATACAAAGACCTTAAAAGAAAACCAGATACACTACACCTGAAAGAATACAAAGTAGGGAATAATCTTGAATGTGTTGATACAGGAGACATCTTTCAGAACAGAAAATTGATATATAGTCAAAAAGGACAGCAATCAATAAAAACTCTTTAAAGCAAAGGACAAAACATTAGCCTATAGAATGGAAAAAGATCATTACCAAACCTACATCTGACACAGGGCTAATATACAAAATATATAAAGAACTCAGGAAG
Organism: Rhabdomys pumilio; assembly: GCA_030674055.1. Taxonomy (NCBI): domain Eukaryota; kingdom Metazoa; phylum Chordata; class Mammalia; order Rodentia; family Muridae; genus Rhabdomys; species Rhabdomys pumilio. Next base: position 55,501,592 of record JANHMN010000005.1, read on the forward strand.
TTGTACACCAACAAACCATATTACACAATCTAAAAAATGAGGTACAGAAATAAACAGAGAATTTCCAACATAAAAATCTCTAATGTCCAAGAAACACTTAAAGAACTGTTCAGTGTCTCTACCTATCATGGAAATGCAAATCAAAATTACTTTGGGATTCTTATACATATCAGAATAGTGAGGATCAAAATCTCAAATGATAACATATGCTGGCGAAGATGTGAAGCACCAGGAATATTCCTCCATTACTGTTGGTAAAGTACACATATACAGAACCTAGAAATCAATTCTCAATAAATTTGGAAATAATCCACCTCAAGACCCAGCTATACTACTCCTTGGCATATACCCAAAGGATGTTTCATCCTACCACAAGGACAATTGTCAATCTATTTTCATAGAAGCTTTATTCATAATAGCCAGAAACTTAAAACATTCTAGATCTTCCTTGACTGAAGAATGGATAACAAAAGTGTGGTACAATTACAGAACGAAGTATAACTCAGTTGTTAAAAAAAAAATGCTAACATGAAATATATAGACAAATGGATTAAAGTAGGGAAAAAATCATCCCGAATAAGGTAACCCAGGCCCAGAAAGAAAATCATCATATGTACTCACTTGTAAGTGATATTTAGCTGCAAAGTAAAATCATGCTACAATTCACAGACCCAGAGAGGATACATAATAATTGCAGATAAGCTGTTCATCTCCTCTAACTAGGTAAGGCCTCTAGTAGAGGGGATGAGATGCCAGTCTAGCCATAAAACCTTCAGCCTATAATCTTCCAGCTTGGATGATATGCTGGAGAAAAGGTGACATGTAGCTTGTGGGAGTGGCCAAACAATAACTGGCCCAACTTTGGATCTATAACATAATGAGAGAGTGTTTGTATGTGACACTGTCTAGAAGCACATGAGCCAAAGACCTAGGTCAGAATGACACATAAAATAAAACAGGTCAATAAAATGATTCTTGATACTTTCCTTGACATTGAAGTACATTGAAGTCTAGCATGATCATCAGACAGGCTTCATCCATCAAATGATGGAAGCAAATGCAGAGATCCACACCTAAACATTAAGTAGAGCTTGGGGAATTCTGTGGTAGCTTGCGGAGAACAGATGTTAGGAGCCAGATGGGTCAAGGACACCACAAGAACTTGGCCCACAACATCAAATAAACAGGGCTCATAGAAACTTACAGAGATTGAAGCAAAACTCAAGGAGCCTTCATGTCATAGGTTCTCTGCAAATATGTTTTAGTTGTGTTTCTTGGTGTCCTTGCATAACTTTTAAAAATGGGACCAGGGTTGTTTTTAATTCTTTTGCCTAACTTCTGAATGGAAAAGGAGGAGGAATGAAACTTCTATTTTCTGAATGGAAAAGGAGGTGGAGTTGTTCGTGGGAGAGGAGAGATGGCCGAGTAGGAAATCTTAGAGAAAAAGATAGTAGGGAAATTTTTGTGGGGATGTAATATACAAGAGAAAAAGAAATTATTTAAAAATGAAGTTTAGGAAGATGTGAATGTGTAATAACACTAAGGCATTAAAGGTAGGCAAAGATGTAACTCCTTACTTTTAAACCATACCTGTTATATGCAGCAAATTTTAGATTAATAAAAGAATGACGAATCATACTATATTTAAGTAAAATATTCATAATATTTTAAAGTGAAAATATTTCAGATTGCTAGGTTTTAACACCCTGGGTGTCATTAAAATGTTGTAAATGAATAAAGCTTTGGGGATGTTATGGATAAGCATTAGTATTGTTTATATATTACATTTTGTTGTTGTGACAAAGTACCATAACCAAGAACAAGTTGAAGAAGAGTTTATTTTACCTTTTGTTTCCAGACAGGTAAAATTAATAATGGCAGGGAGGGCATGACAACAGATGCAGGAAGCAAAATGGTCACATTTTGATATCCACATAGCCAGCAGAGAAAGAATTGAGCACTGACAATACTTTCTAAAGCACCCACAAATAGTGTCATTAAATAAGAATCACATGTTCATATATATGTTCATATTGAAGACAGCTCTCATTCAAACCACATGCACTTATATAAAAATATGTTAAAACAATTTCTCAAAGGTAAAATAATGCATAATTACAATAATTATACTGATGACTGAATAACATTTCATGTCTCAATTTATCAAAAAGTATGATAGTAGAGATAAAATAAAATGTCCATCTTAAAAGAAGTATACACTTTTTATTCTTCTCTCATCCTCACTGCAGTTTCCTCTCCCTCATTTTCTCCCAATCTCTCTATACCATATCCACTCCACCTCCTCTTCCCTTCAGAAAACAACAAGCCTCCTAGAGATCTCAACCAAACCTGGCATAAAACGTTACAATAGGGGTAAACACAAACCCTGATATCAAGGCTGGACAACACAATCCAATAGGAGAAAAAAAAGGGTCTCAAAAGTGGACAAAAATGTCAGAGACACCTCTTATTCTCATTCTTCAGAATCCCACAGAAACAACAGGCTAAACAAATCATATTGGCCCAAGACCTGGTACATACCTACATGGGCTCCTTGATTGTTAATTCAGTCTCTGTGAGCCTCTATGTTGCCTGCTAAGTTGATTCTGTGGGCTGTGTTCTTTTGCTGTCCTTGCTTCTGACTCCTGTAATCCTTCATCTCCCTCTTCCATTGGATTCCCTAAGGTCTCCAAAATGGTTTGCCTGTATATCTCTACATCTGCTCTTATCAGTTGCTCTATCAAGCTTATGATGGTTTGGCTAGACACTGGTTTTTGAGTAGAGAAGAATATCATTAGCAATCATTTCATTGAAATTTTGCAAGTATTTTCTTCTATCCTTGGTCTGTGGGCTATCCAGCTTCTGATTCTTGGCAATCCAGGCAGTGTCAGGCATGTGTCCCTTTCCAGGCCTGGGATTCAAGTTGGACAAGTCATTGGATGGCTACTTTCAAAAGTTCTGTGCTATACCATTACTCCAGCCCATCTTGTAGGCAGGAAATTTTTTTTTAAAATTTTATATTTCATTAATGCTTAACCATGTTTTTTAAAAACTATGTTTGAATAACAAAACTAAATTTGTGAACTTCTTCTTTATTCTTTTTTTATTGGATATTTTCTTTATTTGCATTTCAAATGTTATCCTCTTTTCTGGTTTCTGCTCTGGAAATCCTCTATCTCATGCCTTCTCCCCTTTGTTCTCCCATTTACCTACCCACTCCCACCTCTCCACCCTGGCATTTCCCTACACTGAGGCATCAAGCCTTCACAGGACCAAAGGCCTCTCCTCCCACTGATGCCCAACATGGCCATCCTCTGTTACATATGTAGTTGTAGCCACGGGTCACTCAATGTGTACTGTTTTGTTGGTTTAGTCTCTGGGAGCTCTGGGGGAGTTTGGTTGGTTGATATTGATGTTCTTCCTATAGAATGCAAATCCCTTCAGCTCCTTCATTCCTTTCTCTAATGCCTCTATCGGGGACCCTAAACTTTATTTATATTGTTTAAAATATGGCTATTTTCTGTACTGTTGTAATGAGTGCTGAAAGACTGAAAGTGTTGATGAATTCCTGTAATCACTGCACTAAGAAAACAGAAGTGGGGTCGGGATGGGGGAGAGTAACATAAGGCCAGTCTAATGCACACAGTGAGTTCTAGGTCACAAAGGACTACCTAGTGAGACCATCTTTGAAATCAAAACAACACACACACACACACACACACACACACACACACACACACACACAAACAAAAAAACAAAAAAAAAAACAAAAAACAAAAAACAAAAAAAACCCCTAAGGACAATATAAATATCTTGGTGACACATTTAATTTCCAAGAACCTTATATTTCAATAAAGATAGTAACATAATTATAATTCTGCAAAAAGAAAAAATCAGAAAGACATTGCCTCCTATGTATGCCAATTAAGCAGACATGAAAAATATGTTAATTGCATCTTCTCAACTTCTTCAATAATTTAAATGAAAGGCAAATAAGGAAAAAAGAAGGTAAAGCACTAAAACCCCTAGAAGCACATTCCACAGAACTTTTAATCCTAGAATGAATATGTTAACACAAGCTCTTAGCAAGAGTCACCTCATAGACTCCTTGGAGCCTCCCACATCTCAGGTCTCTTGTACATCCTAGAGATGAGGCTGTCCTGCCCCCCTGCACAACTGCCTATATCTCTGATTATTATTCACTCTTCTAGCCCTCTCTTCCAGGCTTTCCCTACAACTGTTCTCTTCCACTCCTTCGTCTCCCCATTCCCTCTCCCACCAAGTTCTCTCACTCTTTCCACTTCTGATGATTGTATTATTTCCCCTTTTGAGTGAGATTCAAGCATTCACCTTTGGACCTTCCTTTTTATTTAGCTTCTTTAGGTCTGTGAATTGTATCTTGTGTATTTTGTACTTTACAGCTAATATTCTTTTATAAGTAAATACTCATCATGCAAGTCCTTTCAGGTCCAGGATCCCTCACTCAGGATGACCTTTTCTAGAACCATCCATATGCTCAAAAGAATAAATCAGCCTGGACCAGGCTGATTCCATAGTAGGCTCCAAATTAGCAGCATAGAAAACCAGGTCTGAGTTTCAACTTTCTTGGACTGAATAAGTCAGTTACTGGAACTACCATGGGTTTATGAAAAGAAGTACCCCTCCTCAGCTTGTCAAAGGACAGTTAGTCAATCTTAGGGCCAAGAACTACCCCTCCTTGGCACAAAGCATGAATAGTTAGTCTAAATCATAGCATCAACCAGGCCCTCATAAATAGAACCCAGCAATCGAGATACAGATCCCCTACCTTTCCCTAATGTTCCTCATTTTGGTTTTAAAAATGAATCTAAGAATTCAGTAGGGATTCTTCTCTATGAACAGAATTGGGTCCCTGCATTCATGAATAAACATTCTTTGCTTTTGCTTACTACTTAAGTCTAGGGTATCATTCTTCAATGACTGACAGACCCTAACATTTGGTTCATTGGTTGGGAAGCACTTAAGACCCTCAGTCAAATAGTTGAGTGTTTGAGGGGAGCTTCTCTCCCCACTGATCTGTAAGTTTGGGAGTGCTCAGTCTGTGCATGTATTGGAGTTTATTTTCTGCCTGTTGTCAACCTGGAGGCTGGAAGGGGTAAAACAGATTAGCATTTTGCCACACAATAGACAGAGACTATGTTGGATGTCTCCAAAACCCTATCTAGAGAGCTACTGACTGCTCTCACCTGGAATCTGGGGAACCAGAAAGTTCTTACCTTGTTTCTGAAGAATTTCAGTATTCTCACCTAGTTTCTGAAGAATCTGAGTATTCTCACTTGGTTACTAAACTAGCAGAGGTCTCCATTACTCTTGTGCACCGAGAGTTAGACCATCTGAAAGGCTGTTCCTATTTTGCTTTTATTTCCCCAAGAACATCCTCCTGTATTTGTCTCTTTGTGTTCTGTTCTTGATTGTTGTCATTCTTTACCAGTTTTTAGGCTATAATTTAGATTTTTAAAATGGGACAGGAACAGAGCACCTCTTTGAGTCTGGTTGTGGGCCATTTTAGGGACTTCTGCCAGGACACAGAATACTCAGGGTTGGTTGCTTGCTCCAGTAAGATAATGACCTTTTGCAGAAATGAATGGCTGCCAGGAAGCCCACAAGTTTATCAAAAGTAAGCCAGGTTACCCAAGGAAAGGATGAGAGCCCTAGGGACTTTCTAGAGAGAGTCATGGATGCCTATAGAACTTTTAAACCCTTTGATCCTGAAGATAGAGAAAAAACAATCAGCTGTGAATAAGACTTTTGCTAAACAGACAGCCCCTGAAATTCAGTAAAACTCTGCTTGGAGGGGTTTGAAGTTAAACAATTAATAGAGCTGGTAGCTATAGCAAAGTATACAAAAATGCCAAAATCCGAGGAGGAACAAAACAGGGTACTGGCCAAAATATTGGTTAGGTGCCACTAACCAAGACTGCAAGCAAAGAACAGCAGGAAACTGAGAAAAATGGCTCAGAAAAGTGGAAGAGGTAAGCAGGGTATGGCTAATGGGGATTCCTGGCCTCAAGTGACACTGAAGAAAGACTAATGTGCCAACTACAAAGAAATGGGTTCATGGAAACATGAATGCCCCAACAGAAAATCCAAAGTGCTAGAGGAAGTTCCTGACTTAGGTCTCCAAAGTTTTGGCAAAGAGAAATCCAATCAGACTGGCCCATCAGATGGCCCCAGTCATAGTTCAATTAAAGGTCAGGGCTACTACAATTTGCATCAGACAACTTTTGTCTTATGGTTTTACTGCCGTGAATAGACACTCTGACCAAGGTAAATCTTATAAGTATAACATAGAATTGGGGCTGGCGTATACATTCAGAGATTCAGTCCATTATCAAGGGAGGAACATGACAGAATCCAGGCAGGCTTGGTGATAGAGGAGCTGAGAGTTCTACATCTTCATTTGAAGGCTTCTTTCAGGCAGCTAGAATGAAAATCTTAAAGACCACACCTACAGTAACACACCCACTACAACCAGGCCATACTTCTTAATGGTGCCCGCTCCCTGGGCAAAATATATATAAACCATCAAAATATCCAATTCCAAGATATGCCGGAGTGGAGATAACCCACACATCAACCAGTTCCAGGAAGCTGGGATTTTGGTCCTTTGCCAAACAGCATGTAACACCACCTCCTTCCAGTCAAGAAGCCACATTCCTGTGACTACTGACCTATATAGGGCTTGAAAGAAGTAAACAAGTTGGAGGAAAAGTTTACGCCACCCTTCTAAACCTTTACACCCTACTCAGTACCCTCCCTTCTGAGCATACTACATACACTGTGCTCGACCTGGCAGATGCCTTCTTCTGCCTGCCCTGTCACCCAAAAGCCAACCCCTGTTCACCTTTGAATGGTAGTACTTGGAAAGGCACTTCAACAGAAAACTGACTTGTGCATTTATAAACTCACCTACCATCTTCTATGAGGCACAGCACAAGAACTTGAGAGAGTGCAGGCAGGCCCACCAACCCCAATAACTTTACTTCAATATGTAAATGACCTCATGATAGTGGCTTCTGATACGGTGACCAGCCAAGAAGCAACACTTGACCTGTTACAAGGACTGAGTCTATTGGGTCAGTGTCTGCTAAAAAGGTCCATCTCTGTCAGCTTGAGGTCACCTATCTTGGTTACATCCTCAAAAGGAGTCAGCATATGTTTCCAGATGCCTAAAAAATCAAAGACCATTCATAGCATCCGGGTCCCATCTACCCCAAAACAAGTATGGGAATGTTTGAAATCTGCTGGTACCAGAATTTTCCAAAATAACCCAGCTGTTATATGAGGCCATTGAGAGGCAAGATGTCATACTAGAATAGACCCCTGAAATGGACATGACCTATAAGACTTTAAGGAAGGTCTTCTAAGAAGCAACTGTCCAGGTCCTCACAGATATTCACACACCCTTCTACCTATATGTGTATGAAAGAAAGGGTATAGCTAAGGGAGTGCTCACTCAAACCTGATGCCCATAGAAAAGACCTGCTGCCTACATATCCAAGAACTAGATTCAGTGCCTTAGGGATAGGCAGCCTGTCTGAGGGTATAGTTTCCACAGCTCTGCTGGTTAAGGATGCTGATAGGAAAACCATGGGGAAACAACTCATCATTACCATCTCTCATTCTTATGGAGAGAACCTTGAAGAACCTAACCAGTCTCTTGCTGTCCAATCCCAGGGTGACACATTTCTAAGTTCTGTGTGATCCTAAATCCCCTTCAAATAATATATAACTCATCATCTGCCCTGAACCCTGAAACCCTGCAACATGATGTGTCCTAAGATATGTAAATTTACTCAGTTTTGGTGAAGGTTCAGAGATTTAGGCCAGACCTGACTAACACACCCCGGCCATATGTTGAATACATCTACTTAACAGACAAGAACAGTTTTGTTCAAAATGAAGCCAGGAATGTGGGGACAGTAGAAGTAGACTTGTCACAGGACTTTGTTGTTTGGGCAGCTGCTCTGCCATCAGGAATATTGGTCCAAAAGACTGAGCTAATAGCCTTGACCCAGGCTCTAAAACTGGAGCCATAGTCAACATCTACACTGATAACAGGTATGCCTTTGCTACCGTACATGTCTATGGGTCCATATACCAACAAATGGGATTATTGATTGCAGAAAGGTAAAATTAAAAATAAGGAAAAGATTTTGGCTCTACTAGAAGTACTATGGTTCCCCACAAGGTGGCTACAATTCACCAAAGGATCAAAGGGGACCATCAGAGGCAGACAGAGAGGGTAGGATGGCTGATAAGGCTGACAGGGAAGGCATCATGGTTCCCACTGCTCACATTCTAATAGCTGTGCCACCCTCTGCACTCCCATCTGTCCCTGACAGTACTATAGAGGACAAACAGGATTGGGCTAAATGCAAAGGAATCTACAGAAAAATGAATGGTTGCATACCAAGGAGACTCACTTTATAGGAAAGGAATTTGGCAGACAGATCATCTACCAAATCTAACAAGCCTCACATCTGGGCACTAAAAACTGAAAGAATTGTTAAAAGGAGCAAAATATTTGATATACAACACTTGGTTCTCCAGGAGATCTCAAATTGCCCCACCTGCCAAGCTGTAAATCATTCCAACCCTGGCCAAGAAACTTGAGGAACTAAACGTAAAGGCATATGGCCAGGATCCAATTGGGAAATAGATTACACAACAAAGTTAAGACAAAAAAAGTATTGATATATATATCTGTTGGTCTTTGTAGATACCCTTTCAAGTAAATTTGAAGCCTTCCCAATAATGAAAGAGACTCCCAAAATAGTGGGAAAAAATTCTGAAAGAAATCAGACAAATGTAAGACCTACACACCCAGATTGGGTGAGACAATAAACCAGCATTCATCTCTTGGGTAACCCAGTCATTAGTGAAGGCCTTGGGGACTAATTGGAAATTACATTGTGCCTATACATCTTAAAGTTTGGGTCAGGTAAAGAGCAAAAATTGGACCCTGAAGAGGCTGTGGAAGAAAGTAGCCCTTGAAATTGGTATTGACTGGGTGTCTCTCCTACCTTATGCCTTATGTAAGGCTAGGGATACCCCTTATACTTTGGGTCATATTCCCCCTTGAGATACTATATGGGAACCCTCCCCCTCCTTTGTTACCTAATGTCCAATCTGATAGTCTAGCTGAATATGTTCAATACAAATTTTTGGAATCTCTAGAAGTCCTGCACAAGGTCCAGAAGCAGCTCTGGCCTACCATATTCCAAATTTATGAGCCTGTTCCTCCTCTTAAACCCATATTTCTTTGAACCAGGTGACAAAGTCTGGGTAAAGCATCATCACTATAAAACTATGGAGCCTTGCTTGAAGGGACCTCACACTGTGATCCTGAACATATGCCAAGAGCTGACTGTAAAGCTGGAGGGATATGGATATGGATAAATCACTCCCACATTAAGCTTTTCCAGAAAAAAAAATGACCCAGCAGCTGCAGTCCAGCCTAGAGAGTAGAGTGCTCCAGAGGACTCATCTTAGGAGCAATGATGGGCTACTACACAAACTACCAATCTGCTGAAGGTACGACTAAAACACTCAGGATCCTGCTTGCTGGCTGCTTTCAACCTGCCATATCAGCTGTCAATTCTCACTATCCAATCAACCTTACCTTAAGCATGTAAAAACATCTGAAGGATTCAAGATGGGTTCTTAGTCTAGCAGGAATAAAAGGACTAAATTGGCCTAAGCCAGGCTGATTCCATGACAGGATGGAAACTAGAAGTTTAGCAGACCAGGCCTGAGTTCCTGCTTCCCAGAAATGGAGTTCAGTAGTTACTGAAACTACTGCAAGTTTATGTCAAGAGGCACTCCTCCCCAGGTTGCAAAAGGACAGTTAGCCAAGCTTGTGGACAAGAGGTTAAGAGCTACCCCTCCTTGGCATGAAGAAAGAATAGTCTGAATCATAGCATTACCCAGACCCCCAGAGATAGAACCTACCAATCAAGATACAGATTCCCAACCCCTACATAATGCTCGTCTCTTTGGTTTTAAAACTGAGTCTGCAAATTCAGTAGGTGTCTTTTTATTTGGGCAGAATTGGGCCTCTACATGCAGGACTAAATGTTCTTTGCTTTTGAATACTATTTGGGTCTGGGGTACCACTTTTCATTGATTCACAGATGCTAAAGTACCTTCAAATTTAATGATGTCCTTGTGTTTAGTAGCTGTATATTATTCCATTGCATAAATAAAACCATGTTTTCTGTATCCACTTATTTTTTTTTTTTTTTTTGGTTCAGGTACATCATTTTTGTTTCCAATGTCTGGTTATTGGAATAAAGTTTCTAGGAGGAGTTTCTTCTTGTTCCATATCCTCACCAGTATACATTGTTGCCTGAGTTTACGATTTTAGCCATTCTGATTAGTGTAAAGTAGAATGTGAGACATTTTGAGTTGCATTTCCATGATAAGTAAGGATATTGAAATTTTCTTTTTGAATTTTTTTATTGGATATTTTATTTACATTTCAGATGTAATCCACTTTCACCATTCCTGCCCCCAAACCCAGGAACAACCTATCCCATACTCCATCCTCCTGCTTCTATGGGGATATGCCCCCACCCAACCTTTCACCCCCACCTCCCCACACATGATTACCCCCATACTGGGTCATCAAGCCTTCCCTGGACCAAGGACTTCCTCACTCCTCACTCACCTATGCCTGACAATATTATCCTTTTCTACTTTTACTGGGACCATGGATCCCTCCCTATGTGCTCCTAGGCTGGGGGTTTAGACCCTGTGAGCTCTAGTTGGTTGGTATTGTTGCTTTCCCCCATGGGGCCACAAACGTTTTCAGCTCCTTCAGTCTTATCTCTCACTCCTCCATTGGGAACCACATGAAGAGCTCAATGGTTATCTGTGAGCATCAGTCTCTGAATATTTCATGCTCTGGCAGATCTCTAAGGAGACAGATATACTAGACTTCTGTCAGTATGCACTTCTTGACATCCACATCAGCATCTATCTTTGGTGACTGTACAAAGCATGAATATACAGGTGGAGCAGTCTCTAGACAGTCTCTCCTTCAGTTTCTGCCCCACACTTTGTCTCCATATTTGCTCTTATGAGTATGTTGTTACCCCTTCTAAGAAGGGACAAAGAACCAACACTTTAGTATTCCTTGTTCATGAGCTTCATGTGGTCTGTGAGTTGTATCTTGGATATTGCAAGCTTTTGGGCTAATATCCAATTATCTGTGAGTACATATCATGTATGTTCTTCTGGGATTGAGTTACCTCACTCTGGATGATATATTCTTGTTCCATCCATTTACCTAAGAATTTCTTGAATTCATTGTTTTTAATAGCTGAGTAATAGTTCATTGTGTAAACGTACCACATTTTCTGTATCCGTTCTTCTGTTGTAGGACATCTAGGTTTTTTTCCAGCTTCTGGCTATTATAAATAAGGCTGCTATGAACATAGTGGAGGATGTGTCCTTGTTAGATGTTGGAGCATCATCTGGGTATATGTCCAGGATCAGTATAGCTGGGTTCTCAGGTAATTCTATGTCCAATTTTCTGAGGAATTGACAGACTGATTTTCAGAGTGGTTATACCAGCTGGCAATCCCACCAACAATGGACGAGTGCTTCTCTTTCTCCATATCCTTGCCAGCATCTGCTATCCCCTGAGTTTTTTATCTCTGCCATTCTGATCGGTGTGACGTGGTATCTCAGGGTTCTTTTGATTTGAATTTCCCTGATGACTAAGGATTGAATATTTCTTTAGGTGCTTCTCAGCCATTCGAATTTCCTCAGTTGAAAATTCTTTGTTTAGCTTTGTACCCCATTTTTGATAGGGTTATTTAGTTGTCTGGAGTCTAGTTTCTTGAGTTCTTTAGATATATTGGCTATTAGCCCTCTATCTGATGTAGAATTGGTAAAGATCTTTTCCCAATCTGTTGGTTGCTGTTTTGTCCTATTGACAGTGTCTTTTGCCGCACAGAAGCTTTGCAATTTATGAGGTCCCATTTGTCAATTCTTGATCTTAGAACATAAGCCATTGGTGTTCTGTTCAGGAACTTTTCCTCTGTGCCTAGATATTCGATGTTCTTCCCCACCATCTCTTCTTTTAGTTTCTGAGTTTTGGGTTTTATGTGAAGTTCCTTTATGCACATGAACTTGAGCTTCGTACAAGGAGTTAAAATGGATCAATTTGCATTCTACTACATGCTGACCTCCAGTTGAGCCAGCACCATTTCTTGAAAATGCTGTCTTTTTTTCAGTGGACAGTTTTAGCTCCTTTGTCAAAGATCAAGTGACCATAGGTGTGTGGGTTCATTTCTTGGTCTTCAATTCTATTCAATTAAACTTCCTTTCTGTCTCTGTACCAATACCATGTAGTTTTTATCACTATTTCTCTGTAGTACAGCTTGAGGTCAGGAATGGTGATTCCCCCAGAAGTTCTTTTATTGTTGAGAATATTTCTCGCTATCCTGGATTTTTTGTTATTCCAAATGAATTTGCAAATTGCTCTTTCTATCTCTATGAAGAATTGATTTGAAAATTTGATGGGGATTGCATTGAATCTGTAGATTGCTTTTGGTAAGATGGCCATTCTTACTATATTAATCCTGCTAATCCATGAGCATAGGAAATATTTCCATCTTCTGAGATCTTCTTCGATTTCTTTCTACATAGACTTGAAGTTCTTATCATACAGATATTTCACTTGCTTGGTTAAATTCACACTAATGTAGTTTATATTATTTGTGACTATTGTGAAGTTTGTCATTTCTCATTTATTTCTCAGCCTGTTTTTCCTTCTAGTAGAGGAAGGCTACTGATTTGTTTGAATTGATTTTATATCCAGCCACTTTGCTGAAGTTTTTTTTTTGCTTTTTTTTTTTTATCAGGTTTAGGAGTTCTCTGGTGGAAGTTTTAGAGTCACTTAAGTATACTATTATATCATCTGCAAATAGTGAAACTTTGACTTCTTCATTTCCTATTTGTATCACTTTGACTTTCTTTTGTTGTCTAATTGCTCTGACTAGGACTTCCAGTACCACATTGAATAAGTAGGGTGAGAATGGGCAGCTTAGTCTAGTCCCTGATCTTAGTTGAATTGCTTCAAGTTTCTCTCCATTAGAGGAAAACTTCTATAACCTAAAGAAAAAGATGTCCCTGAACATACAAGAAGCCCACAGAACCCCAAACAGACTAGACTAGAAAAGAAATTCCTCCTATCACATAACCAGCTAGGTGTCTGCCTCTGCCAAAATGACCAAGTGAGGGGCAGAAGGGAAGTGATATTTCAGAGGGGCGGGGTTTGGGTGGCTGATGTGTCCTGTGTGCTTCTGGCTCCCAGTTATAGCTCTGGGGCTTAGGGTAGTGGGAGAGGGTTCTTACCTGTTGCTCTGAGTGCAGTGGTTCCTCTAGGATTGCTCAGGATATGGTGTCTTCATGATAGCAGCCCAGCTAGGTTTGTGTCTCAGCCAAAAGACCAATTGAGGGGCCGAAGAGGCAAAAATTTCTTTTAAGTTTTTCTTGGGCATTAGAGGTTCATCTATTGAGAATTTGTTTTCAGTTCTGTACCCCATTGTTTAATTGGATTGCTTGGCTTGGTGGTATCTAAGTTCATGAGTTCTTTATATGTTTTGGATATTAGCCCTTTGTCAGATGTAGGGTTTCTGAAGAGCTTTTCCTATGTTGTAGCTTGCTGTTTTGTCCTATTTACTGTATACTTTGTTTTAAAGAAACTTTTCATTTTCACAAGGTTCATTTTATTGATTGTTGTCCTTTGTGTCTGTGCTATCAGTGCTCTCTCCTGGAAGTTGTCTCCTATACCAATGCATTCAAGGCTATTTCTCACTTTCTCTTTTATGTATATTTAGTGTAATTGGTTTTTCTGTGAGTTCTTTGACCCATTTGGACTCAAGTTTTGTACAGGGTTATAAATATGAATCTATTTAGATTCTTCCACCTGCAGAAATCTGCTAAGACCAGCAGTATTTGTTGAAGATGCTTTTTTTATTCCATTGTATGTTTTTTGCTTCTTTGTCAAAAATTATTTTTTTTAGGTATGTGTGTTTTTTTTCTTGGTCTTCAGTTTGATTCCATTGACCAATATGTCTGTTTTTTATACCAATGCCATATAGTTCTTTACAATTACTCTTTGGTAAAGCTGAAAATAAGGAATGATGATACCTCCAAAAGTTATTTTAGCTTTTTTTTTCTTTTTGGTTTTTGTATATGAAATTGACAATTGTTTTTCAATGTTTCTAAGGAGCTGGGTTAAAATCATAATGGGAATTGTATCTAATCTGTACATAGACATTTTTTTCCTATGTTAATCCTAACAATCCATGAACATGGAGGATCTTTCAATATTCTAAAATCTTCTTAAATTTCTTTCTTCGGAGGCATAAAGTTCTTATCTTACAGGGCTTTCACTTGCTTGGTTAGAGCTACCTTAAGATATTTTATATTATTTGTGATTCTTGTGAAGGGTGCTGTTTCCTGGATTTCTTTCTTAGTCCATTTATCATTTGTAGAAATGAGGGCTACAGATTATTTTTAGTTAATTTTGTATTCACCCATTTTGTTAAAGGTGTTTATTAGCTGTCGGAGGTATCTGGTATAATTGTTGGGATCACTTACATATACTATCATATTATCTGTGAAAAGAGATAATTTTACTTCTTCACAATTTGTATCCCCTTGATCTCCTTTAGTTGTCTCATTGCTGTAGCTATAAATTTAAGTAATATATTGAGTAGATACAGAGACAACCATGTATAAACCCAGATTTTATTGTAATTGCTTCAAGTTTCTCTCAATATAATTTGATGTTGACTGTTGGTTTGATCTATATTGCCTTTATTGTGTTTAGGTATGTGTTTTGTATCCCTGACCTTTCCAAGACTTTTAACACAAAGAAATATTTGATTTTTCTAAGAGTCTTTTCAGCATTTAATGAGACAATTATTTATTTTTCACTTTGTTTATATGGTGGGTTATCTTGATATATATATATATATATATATATATATATATATATATATATATATATTGAGCCACCCCTGCATCCTTGGGATGAAGACTACTACATCATGCTGGATGATGTTTTGATATATTTCTGGATTCAATTTGCAAGTAATTTATTGAGTATATTTGCATCAATGTTCATTAGGACAATTGGTCTGGAATACTCTTTCCTTTTTGAGTCTTTGTGTGGTTCAGGTATCAGGGTAAAACTGACCTTATAGAATGAGCTTAGCAGTGTTCCTTTTGTATCTATTTTGTGGAATATTTTGAGGAGTTCTGGTATTAGCTCTTATTTGAAACTATGGTGGAAATCTCTATTAAAACCACCTGGCCATGGGCTTTTTTTTTTCTCTCTCTCTTCCATTCTTTTTGGTTAGAATACATTTAATGACTGCTTCTATTTTCTTAGGGGTTATAACACCTTTTGGAATGTTAATCTGATCATGATTTCACTTTATTATTTAGAATCCACCAAAAAAATCACATTCATTTCATTTAGATATTCCAATTTTGTGGAATAAAGGCTTTTAAATATGACCTAATTACTCGTTGGATTGCTTCAGTGTCTGTCATTATTCTTTTCTTTTTATGTATGATTTTGTTAATTTGGATATTGTTTCTCTGCCTTTTAGTTAGTTTGGCTAAAAGCTTGTTTAACTTGTTGAGTTTTTCATAGAACCAGTTCGTGGTTTGTTAATTCTTTCTATTGTTCTGTATGTTTCTAAATTATAGATGAATTTGACTATTTCCTACTATGTTTTCCTCTTGTGTGTGTTTACAATTTTTGTTATAGAGTTTTCATGTTCACTATTAAACTGATAGTATGAGATCTCTCCAATTACTTTATGATGGCACTTATGCTAAGAAATTTCCTCTTATCACTGCTTTCATCGTACCCCATATGTTTGGGTATATTGTACCTTCAGTTTCATTGAATTCTAGAAAGTGTTATTTCTTTTGTTATTTCTTCTCTGACCCAGTGGTCACTAAGTAGAGAGTTGTTCAGTTTCCTTGATTATGTAGGCTTTCTGTTTCTGCGGTTGTTGAAGTCCAGCTTTAATCAATGGTGGTCTGAGAAGATGAAAACAAAAGTCTGATATTCTTGTGTTTGTTGAGGTTTGCACTGTGAATGAGCATATGTTCAGTTTTGGAGATGGTTATGTATGGTGCTGATAAGAAATACATGCTTTTGTGTATGTATGAAATGTTATGTCGTTTTGCAAGTTTCATTTGATTTATAATGTCTGTTACTTTCATTATTCTCTGTTCAATCTCTCTTTCCATGATCTTCCCATTGCTGAGACTAGGGCATTGGACTTTCCTAATATTAATGTGTGATGTTTGACATGTGATTTAAGCTTTAGTAATGTTTCTTTAACTAATGTGGTTGCACGTGCATTTGAGGAATAGATGCTCAGAATTTAAACATCCTCCTGGTGGATTTTTCCTTTGATTAGTATGAAGTGTCTCTTTTGATTTAATGTTTCCCTGTCTCTTTTGATTACTTTTTGGTTGAAAGTTTATTTTATTAGATATTAGAATTATTATCTCATTAGATGCTGAAAAAGTCTTTGACAAAATCCAGTAGAGTATTGCTACAGAAATAGACAGGTTGATCAATGGACTCAAATACAAGATCCAGTAATAAACCAAACACACTGATGGACACTTTATTTGTGACAAAAAAGAAAAGCTATACAATGAAAAAGGAAAAGCATTCTCAAACAATGATGTTGGTCTAACTGGATGACTACATGTGGAAGAATGCAAATAGATATATATTTTTAACTCTGAACAAAATTCTAGTCCAGATGAAAAGCTTCTATAAGGCAAAGGACACTGTCATTAAGACAAAAAGAGGGCATAAAGATCGGGAAAGGCTCTTAATTAACACTTGATTTGACAGAGACCTAATATCCAAAATTTATAGAGAATAAAAACAACTAGACAACAACAACCTAAATAACCCAATTTTGAAAGAAGGAGTACAGAGCTAAATAGGAAAACTTGTCAACAGAGGAATCTCCACTGGCTGAGAAGCACTTAAAGAAATATTAAAAATCCTGATTCATCAGGAAAATGAAAATAAAATAACTCTGATTTTCCATCTTACACCAGCTAGAATGGCTAAGATCAAAAACTCAAGTGATAGCTAATTCTGGTTGGAGAGGAACACTCCTCTATTTCTGGTGGGAGTGCAAACTTGTACAATCACTTTGGAAATCAATTTGGCAGTTTTTCAGAAAACTGGAAATAGTTCTAACTCAAGACAAAACTATAACACTCTTGGGAATATAACCAAACATCCCACAAAGACACTTGCTTATCTATGTTCATAACAGCTTTATTCATAATAGCCAGAAACTGGAAGAAGACTAGATGCTCCTAAGCTGAAGAATAGATAATGAAACTGTGGTTCATCTACACATTGAAATACTATTCAGCTATTAAAAAAAAAAGACATCATGAGTTTTGCAGGCAAATGGAAGGAACTTGACTATCATATTGAGTGAGATAACCTAATTTCCAAAGGCTATGAATGGTATTTACTCACTTATAAGTGGATATTAGCCATAAAATACAGGATACCCATACTTCACGCCACAGATCCAAAGATGGTAAACAAGAAGGATGGCACAATCAAAGATATTTGAGTTTTATTTAGAAGAGAAAATAATATAGCCAGGAAAAGACAGATGGAGGGAGAGAACTGGATGGGAGAGGGGATGAGGAAGAGAATGTGGAGGTACAGAATAGTTTGGTGAAGGACAGAATAAAAGGCCAGATGGCCATGAGTATGAATGGAAATCTGTATCTGATGAGAGTGGGGAAGTGAAAGGTATCTCCAGGATTTGACAGATTTGTGTCTAAGAATCAATGGAAATGATGCTATCTGTGGCTCACAGAATTGAAAATATGAAGCCTAAAGAGACGGCATTCTATAGCCAGGCAGAAACTATAGTGGAGTGGTAGGGATAGCAACCCACCCACAAAAGTTTCAACTCAAAATTTATCCTGTCTACAAGAAGTGCTGGAATGCGGGAATGGAGCAGAGATGGAGGGAATCACTAACCAATAACAGGTCCAAATTGAGACCCATCCCTTGGACAAGTACCAATCCCTGACACTATTAATGATACTCTTTTATGCTTGCAGAGAGAATTCTAGAATGGCTCCTCTCAGCAGATGACTCAGACAAATAAAGACACTCACAGATAAACAGGGGATGAAGCTTGGGGCCTAATTTTGTGGAAGAATAGAAAGAAGGATTACTGGCCCCAAAGCAGTTAAGAACTTCACAGGAAAACCACCAGAATCAACTAACCTGGACACTTGGGGCTCTGAGAGATGGAACCACCAACCAATGAGCATATACAATTCTGGACCTAGGCCTCTTTTCATACATGTAGCAGATGGGCAGCTTTGTCTTATGTGTGTCCTGAACAACTGGAGCAGGAGCTATCTCAAAATATCTTGAAAATATATGGGATATGTTCTAGTTGGATTGCCTCTTCTGGCCTTAGTGGGAGAAGATTTACCTAGCCCCTCAGAGACTTGATTTTTCAATGTGTGGGGGGATATCCAAGGAGCCACAACACTCCCAAAGCAGAAGTAGAGGTAGTCAAGACATTTGTGTGCTGGGTGCGATCATGTAGGGGGCAGTGGATGGGACGTGTTATGAATTTAAACAAAAAGATATTATAATGGCTTCTTCATTTTGTTTCTTAGGTCTGTTTGCTAGGAAAACACTTCTCCAGCCAGCCCTGTATGTTGAGGTAAAAGTGTATTTTGAATGCTGAGGTTTGTTTTGTTTCATTTTAAGCAATGAGAATGATAGATTTAGTATATGCTTTCACTCTGTTAGATCGAGTCTTTTAATTAGGGAATTGAATTAATTGATGTTAAGAGATATTAGTGACCAATGACTGTTAGTTCCTGTTATTTTGATTGTGGTAGTGGCGTTTTTGCTGTTGTTGGTAGTGGTGTGTGTGTGTGTGTGTGTGTGTGTGTGTGTGTGTGTGTGTGTGTGTGTGT
>JANHMN010000005.1:55523038-55719833 GCA_030674055.1 Rhabdomys pumilio
ATATATATATATATATATATATATATATATATATATATATATATAATTGACTTCTTAAAATCATGATTTCAAAAATAAAACAGGTTTAGGAGAGCTAAGAAAATATACTGCAATACTAATAAGAAAGCAACAGCAGATTATAATTATCATCATTTACTTTCATTGGGTATGTGAATAAAGAACTGTTGAGAAATGCTGTAGATAATTGTGAGCAGAAAGCTGTGGCATTAAACTGTGATCTTTGGGTAGGATGAAGTAAATAGACAAATAGAAACCTAGTTTTAACAAACAAGAGAGAAAGATTTCATTGTCATTTTATATCTCAATTGTTGCCAATAACAATAGCTGTAATGGAATGGACATTCTTCATCTAATCAGTAAATAAAATTGAGTGGAAAAGAGCAGAACTGTATTATCAAAGAACAATTAAAGTTTTTGTACAGAGTATTTAACATCATGTATGTGTTGTCTGACTTTATCCAATAGTAATAAGTTGTTATAATCATTCTACCTCTTTTAGTCTCTTCCTTTTCTTCTCTGCATTGTCATCATTTGGAGAAATATTAGTATATATATGGTTGCAAATTATATTTTGTTATTGTATAATTGTCTCTACAACTAACTAAAAAATAGTCCTTTCCTAATGTACTACAACAAAAGTCCTAGAGATTACCTTGGATAATTTTGTGAATTTTATACATATATATGAACTAGTTTTTCTAGTTTAGGATATTTAACTATATGCCTGGGAACCCTGAAATTATTTGATCATGTTAGGACTCAAACCAGTGAAAGTGATTATGAAATATATTAATATTTATAATGAAAGATTGAAAGTTAATGAAATAAAGTAATGGCACTGGAAGAAAGGGGGTCAGGTTCAGGTACGAGAGGAGATGGGGATGATATACAGAGGGTCAGGAACTTAACAAGAGGTGTGTAGCAATGGGGGATGGTAAACTGAGGGTAGACACCAGAAAGTCCTAGAGGCCAAGAAAGCAAAACCTCCAAGGACCCAACAGGGATGAGATTAGCTGAAATGCTCAATAGAGGGAAAGAAAAAACAGAAGAGACCATATCCAGAGGTTAGGCAAGGTCCATTGTTAAGGGATATGGCAAACGAGAGGGACTCCTATCTGAAGGAAATAAGGGGACAAAGTGTAGAGGAGAGATTGAAAAAAAGGCCATTCAATGACAGACCAACCTGGGGATCCATCCCATATACAGAAACCAATCCCAGACACTATTGTGGATGCCAAGAGGTGCTGATTGACAGGAGCCTGATATAGCTGTCTCCTGAGAGACTCTGCCAGAGCCTGACAAATAAAGAGGTGAGTGGTCTCACCCAACCATTGGATTGATTATGGGGTCTCCAATGGAGGAGTTAGAGAAAGGACTGAAGGAGTTGAAGGGGTTTGCAACCCCATAGCAAGAACAATATCAACCAACCAGAGGGCCCCTCCCCCCGCAGAGCTCCCATGGACTAAACCACCAACCAAAGGTTACACATGGAAGGACCCATGGCTTCACCTGCATATGTAGCAGAAGATGTACTTGTCAGGCATCAATGGGAGGAGAGGCCCTTGGTCCTGTGAAGGTCTGATACCCCAGTGTAGGGGAATGCCAGGGTGGTGAGGTGAGAGTAAGTGTGTGGAAAGGGGAATATCCTCATTGAAACAGAGAGAGTGAGAAGGGGAGAAAGTGATTCTGGAGGGAATACTGGGAAAGGAGATAAGATGTAAAGTGTCAATATATAAAATTGATAATTAAAATTACAAAAGAAAATCAAATGAAAATGTGTTTGAGGAAGGTAAAAACAATATTCCTTATGTCTTATGTTTCTAATACCTTTCACTTACCATGCATCAAGCAAAATATATAAAAGCAGTCAAACAAATTTCTAATTTTGATGAAATTTGCAAATCTTGTTTTAATTCCCATATGATTCTAAATTGAGATAAAGGTTGAGATATTTTTATTTACTCAAAACATTCAAAAATACTATATTAGTGAAAACCACATTCTTACTCAATAACTAATGGCAAAACAAATAATATCTTCTCATACAGAAGTTCTTACACAGAACTTAATATTACTATTTAAACAAAAATAACATAATTATATACTGAAATTAAAGAATAGTAACAGGAAATAGTAATCACTTCATGTAATTAATATTTTTGAACACTATAGCCTGTCACAAAAATATAGGTTCCAACATGACACATAAGCTCATCATTACAACAATTTTAAAGATTTATAGTTCTAAATATGTATCCTCTAATCAATCCATTAGAACAGGTAATTTTGGTACATACTGAAGAAAATATCAGTAATGAACATATTTTTATTGTTCTATATGTGAAAACAAAGATGAAGATACAAGCATAATGAAAGTAATAAATAAGGGAAAATTTCTAACAGTAAATTTCTGATTTTTCTTTAAAGAAAAAGGATTTAACTTTACCATAAGTAAAAGGAGAAATTTCAGAGACTTTAAAACATCTACAGTCACAGTATTTTATATACATTCCAGCTTATGTTTCATAAGTGACAGATAAGCTTGAAATGAATGTTCTTATATATGAATGAATTATAGAATGATGACATCAAGGAATGCTTAATTCAGGAGAAATTTGACAACTCAAAGATATTGAGCTGGAAATCAGAGTATACTTAAGGCTGAAAAAGCAAAAAAAAAAAAAAAATACCCTGCTATTTATTTTTCAGTTACCATAGATTAGACTCAATAATATTAAACTGGATATATCCCTTATACTGATGAATCAAGATACTGACATGATCTTGTACTCTGCTCTGCCCTTTTCTTCTATTCCATGCTGACATCTTCCTCCACATTATTTACCTTTACAAAAGAGAGAGAGAGAGAGAGAGAGAGAGAGAGAGAGAGAGAGAGAGAGAGAGAGAGAGAGAGAGAGAGAGACAGGCATTCTGGAAGATGAGAGCAAAACAATGTCTTCTGCACTTGAACTGCACTATGTACGCACACCATATATAAATACCATGTTTGCCTGCAAAAGATCTGCACAAAATCAAGCTAGTCAACAATAAAGCATGGAGGGAGAAGGAGTTCATGAGCCCCGCCCATAACTAAGGAAGCATTGATAGTTGATGGCTTCTGGAGAAGGAAAAATAAGTTTCTTAAGAGTGTGGATCTTTTATGTTGACTATACCTTAGAGAATGGATCCATATCTAGAACAACAACTGGACTCTGTATTTGTTTTTTGTGAAGACACAGAGATAAGTGTTTAGAGGGAAATTAGTGAGTCTATGAGGTGTTCAAGGAGACTGGATGAAACTGATCAAACTATCTTGTATGAAATTCTAAGAAAAATAATTAAAATATGTTAGTAGAAAGAGTGATATTGATTTGTAACATATTTTAGTAACAAATTCTATTTCCTGAATTTGTTTGCTCTTGGGCTTCTCTCAAAAAAGTATGTGAACTTTTTTTAACTCTAAAAAAGAATGGGAAACACTTATTCTTTACATACTCCCTCAGGTTACTAATAATCGAGAGACGATGTAATTGTTCCTACATGGAGCAAATTGCTAGCTAAAATGGAATTTTACAGCAGGCCAATCAAAGACTTCATCCAATTTTCCTTCCTCAGTATGAAGAGAAACACTACCAAACATTTGATTGCCTCTCTGTAACTTAAGACACAGACTTCCTTTTCTTTTTTTAGCACTTTGCAAACTATTTACTCTTGTGTTCTTGATCCATTCAACCCTTATTACAAAAGCCCTCTGTAAGTTTGACACTTTGTACTGGTGAGACACTTATTTCCCAAGAGTAGCTCTAGTGATTGAAACCTACACATTAGCAAACTGCTAACTAAAAACAAATTGTTATCTTTTCATTATGAGCATTCTTGCCTGAGTCCTTCAATTCCATGGATAATTTCTCCTGCCTATTTTTTTTTCAATTCTAAGGGATTTCTAAGGGTTCATTCATGTGTAAACTTGCCACCCCAATATAATGAACTGCATCATAGTTCAGAAATCCTCATTAATTCTAGCCAACATCACAGCAGAGCATGCGTAGGACAAAATTTGCTTAATTTATAGTTTACAAAGTGAACTAAAGACTAGAGAACTTTCAAGTGTGAAACAGAGATTAATTTTCAATGGCACTCTTATTCAGTTATTTTCTAACCATCTTTTTTCTATAGAAAGCATCTGAGATAATTATAATTAATAATTACTTTAAATTTAGGATAAATTTTATTGTATTTTTGTTCCAGTGGCTCATATTTTCACATGCTTTGAAAGAAATTATTTTAGCTCCTCAAATAGTCTTCCCTTTGACATGGAATTCTCACTTGTTTGCATATCTATTTGTCTATACGTTTATTTTGTTTAACAGAATGTCAAAAGTGATTTCCTGTTTTCACAAATAATAATTAGCAGGCTTATTTATAATTTTATGAGGTAGGACTATTGTAACTTATACACTGAAACATCCTAATTGCATTAATGTTTCTATTTAAACTAAAAATTAAAATTCAAATGAAATGGAAAACATATAGGGTATAGTTGACTTCATGAGGGAAAAGTTAACATAAAAAGAACAGAAAAAAATGAGCAGAAAGTATTTCCCATCATAGTAAATTTTTCACCGTATTCCCAAACCCTATGGTAACGGACATCTTTGGGTATAACTATCATGCACTCATTACAGATTTCCTACAGGTTAGTAGCCTTAAAAGGAAGAAACTTATAGTTTCTACTATTTCCTGAAAAGCACCAAGTGTTTCGATCTGGAAGACATAGATGTGTTTTGCAGTTCTCAATAATTATTTTTGCTGGGTGTTTGAAGTGGAGTTTGTGAAGCATAAGTTCAATAGCCCTCTGATAAAGTCTGGTTTCACTGAGTGCCACTGTTCCAGGCCTGCAATCCACCCTTTCAAAAGTGAGTATCATCTTTACAGAGCTATCTTGTTTCTGGTTTTGAATTTTGACACAGGTCTTGTTTCATTACTTAGGTCACCATTAAGTTTGCTATGTAGATCTATATGGTCTTGAAGGCTATTAACACTTTCTTCTGCTTTTTAAGTAATGAAATTACATAACTGCTTCACCAGACATTGAAAGGCAGTTCTATAACCAGATATATCCTAGGTGATTTCCCAACCATCAGTTTGCAGGGAGTCTGTTCTAAATGAGTGCTGTTTCTTCCTGTTGGAGTTCAAAGAGGCAGCACTGATACTTTGTTTGTTTGTTTACAACAAGCCTTATTATTTTAAGTAGAAGGAAAATGTTCTTAAATCACATGAGACAGTATTTTGTCATTATCAAATATCATAAACTGTGTAATCTCAATAGACTATACTTTAATACCACTGGCAGAACAGTAGGACTATTTACATTGTCATTACTATAAACACAAGAATAGCACATTTCTCTATAATATTATAACAACTATGACTAGCTAAACAATAAGATTATTTTAGTTCTATCACAAGATGTGGAATCAGTAACATAAATACCGCCCAGTGGTAAACAAAATGTTAACATTTCAAGCATGAATTCTGGTAAAGCTACTGCCATCTTAGATTTAAAACATCAGCTAAGTGCTTAATAAAAGATAACTCAGAATTTCTTCCATTGTGTAGACAGGAAGTACAGTGAATGGGCTGATGAATAGGAAGATTAGGTTCCCTTGAAGAATACAAAACTCTGAGTGCATGATAAAAGCCTAACATGTTATTGTAAGATATGCTTGAGTCTTCATTTATGACGAAGAAATATTTGGCCATCATTGATGGCAGTATTCTTGATATACTCCTTTGTGTGCTGTACCACTATTGTATTCTAGGGATGTAGGAGAAAACCCTGGTTTTTTCCCTTTATTTTTTATTGGTTATTTTATTTATTTACATTTCAAATGTTATTCTTCTTCCAGGTTTTCCGTCTGCAACCCCCCTATCCCATCCCCTTCCCTCTTATTTCAATGAGGGCGCTTCCTCACCTACCTACCTACTCCCACCTCACCAACCTGGCCTTCCCATACACTGAGGCATCCAGCCTCCACAGGACCAAGGGTCTCTCCACTCGTTGACATCAGATAAGGCCATCCTCTGCTACATATGAAGTTTGAGTCATGAGTCCCTCCATATGTATTCTTTGGTTGGTGGTTTAGTCCCTGGGAACTCTGAGAGGTCTGGTTGGTTGATATTGTTGTTCTTCCTATAGGGTTGCAAACACTTTCAAGCCCCTTCATTCCTTTCTCTAACTAACAAGATCCTCCATTAGAGACCCCGTGCTTAGTCCAATGGTTGGCTGCCAGCATCTGCATCTGTATTGTCAGGATCTGGCAGCGCCTTTCAGGAGACAGCTGTATCAGTCTCCTGTCAGCATGTACTTCTTGGCATCTACAAAAATGTCTGGGTTTGATTTCTGTATGTCGGATGGATTTCCAGCTATTACAGTCTCTAGATGGCCTTTCCTTCATTCTCTGCTCCACTCTTTGTCCATGTATTTTCTTTAGACAGGCATTACAGGCCAGACAAGCCAACACTGAAAATGTCACAAAAAGTTATTTAAAATGATATTTTTATTTTGTAATTTTAAGTCTAGTTAAGTGATCATTTTTATAAATGCATTTTTGTGGAGTTTTTGATGGAGGCTGACTGAAAATACAAAGCAAAAAATATATAGAATATATCTTTGACTGAATAACAGAAAAGACTGCATATTTCCTTTCATTTTTTCCTACACTATACTTTATTAGAATGTAGAAATCTTTTCAGTTTATTTATTGTAATTTGAAAATACTTCATTAGAATAAATGTAAGCCTGAAGATTAGTTTTAAGTTTAATAAAATTTCAAAAACCTAAAGTCTTCCATATTAGATGTTAAATAATTATTTATAATAGAAACAGTATCAGGATTAATATACAAAGACTCATAATCTTCCTGGAGAAAGCAATTGATAATCATGCATATCTTTCTCAATATACTTCTGAAGCAAATATAAAAGTTGCTATCTAGTCATTAAAATTCTGTATTTTTGTTTATTATATTCACAGAAAGTAAAGATTTATGACTATGACTTCTTCAAAATGTCTATGTAATTTTATTTTTTAACATTTAAAACTATTTATTATATTATTATATTAAACTTTTATTATAATAATACCATTTCAAAAATTATCTGTTGAAGTTGAAATATCATAATGAAAAAAATTAAAAATCTGCAACTACCTTCCTTGACAAAACAATTATGTAAGTGCTGGACTTTCTTTAAATTATTATTTGAAATATCTGAATATTATTCTTGGGGCATACAGAAATTGGAGAATTTTTTAAATATCTTTAACTATCCCCAGAATTTTCTTTATTAGAACAATACATCTATCTGTTTATTTTCCGGTCTACCAATTTGGAGCAAGCTCTAGAGTAGTACTGTGCAGATAAGACAAGGGTTGTTTTTAATCACCCAGGCCCCAGTCACTGATATAATGTTACCCTGAGAGCAAGCAGCTGATGGCCTTTGAAAAATTTCCCCAAATGTATGTGGTATAAGCCCTATTCTAGAAAAGTGTTAGAGTTAAATACTTTTCTTCCTCGAGCTCATAATAACAGATGTCTCACACAATTAAGGTCAAATGAAAACTCATGTTAAATTCTGCTCTCATAAAACTATTAGCAAGAATTCCTTCTTTTCTAGTTTTCAGAAGATCACAGGACTTGGTACTACAACAGTTCTTGTAGAACTATAGGGCATATATGCTTTTTCTTCTGATTTAATATCACTATAAAATATGTTAGTGCTTAGCCCTTTTTCTTCATTCCTTGGTCTTGTTAAGTTTGTTTCAAAATATGCTTATTTTACCCAATTTGGTGCTATATAGTGGTTATAATATTCTTGAATAATCTCTTTTATATTTGTAGTGTTAGTGACAATATCTTCTGCTTTAAACTGATTTTATTTAATTGAAATATTTCCCTTCTGGCCGGCGGTGGTGGGGCACGCCTTTAATCCCAGCGCTTGGGAAGCAGAGGCAGGTGGGATTTCTGAGTTCGAGGCCAGCCTGATCTACAGAGTGAGTTCCAGGACAGCCAGGGCTACACAGAGAAACCCTATATCAAAAAAAAAAAAAAAAAAAAAAAAAGAAGAAGACCCTTCTTTTTTGATCTAATTAAAGTTTTTTTTTTTATTTCTTTGAAAACAAATTCATAGTTTTGTCGTTTACAATGTTTTATTGTGTGCCTGTAGGTTTATACTGGCCACATCCTGCTTTGAGGTTTATAATTTTATTTCTCATATAAATTTTAGCTTTTTGTACTATTTACTTTCATGAGAAACAATAATAAGTTGTTTAACATTTTAATCTTTTTATTTTGTCATTTTTATGTAATTTTGCTATTAATATATCATGCTGAATGCTATTGATTTTTTTAAGTTGAACCTTTATTTTAATTTATTTCATGAACTAAAAGACATTATATAAAATGGAAAGGTTTCTGCAGTTCAGAGCAAGCAATCAACACTGTGAAGCTGACAATACATCTGACAAGAGGATGATATCCCAGAGAGGTAGAGTATTTGCCTACCATGTGTAAGAACTTAATTTTCCTCTATTAGACTACACACAAAAAAAAGATACAATTAAATGAATGACTAGACTGCAATGGATATTGTTCAAAAACACATGGTGCACCAATATGGATGAGGACCCCATGCCTAGATTAAGATTTCCAGGCAATGGAAAATTAAAAATTTCTGAGAGAGGGAGATTAGTCTTCTTTGGAGTTAAGCATTCTAAAAGATTATTCAATCCCCAATCAACAGCCCTACAATAATATACAAATAAGCAATATTAAACAAACATAGAAGGTTGCATTTATATATTTATATATTTATTTTTATATAATCAATTAAAACAAAAGAAGATGCACAGGTGACAATAAAGTGTGTGAAATACATGTTCAGTATAACTAACTTTCATAGATCTCTAACCACTTCCTAAAAAGTACAAATTTATGGCTATTCCCAAACCACAAACTATTATAAAAATGCCAATTGTATGTAATTGTACAGAAGTTGATTGCAATATATAGACTTGGATTTTTTGTAATCTTGTTATGTGTTTTTTTATCTGCTGGGTATTTATAAGAAAGATTTTTTTAATTAAAAAATATACTGAGTAAATCATCAGTCCATAGCTAGTCTACATTGTAAAGGAAGTAGATCTGTGATATCAGAGATTTCTTGATATGTTCAGTATAATACTATTCACAATAGATGGTAAATTGAAATGACAATGTATTAGCAAACTGATAATAGATAAAATATTGTATTCATAAACTATGAAATATTACTAGGCTATAAAATCAAAATTTTATAATTTGCAACCACATGATATTCTGTTCTGAAGTGAACAAAAATTAGAAATATTAGTTGTGACTTACCACAGGAAAATGTGAAAATTAAAAATTAGCTCCAATAGAAATTGAGAGTAGATGTACCTCAGGCTAAGGAGAGACTACAACCAGACTAACACAGAAACAAGAAACTCCTGGAATGAATTGTTTTCCTTGTCTTCTGGAATGAATCCTGCTTTTTTTTCTTTTGTTGTTTTATATTGAACTCTGTTTCAGATAAAGTATGATTTGATCTCACCTTACTTGTTATTATCCCAAAAGGAAGAGAATAGATGCAAAAGTTGTAGAGAATAGATGCAAAGGTTGTCAATTGGAAAAGACTGACGAACTAAGTGCCTGCAACATGGTTCTATATATTTCTGGCATTGAGGGAGAACAACTGAAGTAAGATGATAGTTTTCTGGTAGACCAGCATGACAGAGAATCAAGAAATTAAGTGTAAAGAATTAGGAAGAGACCCAAGGAGATCATTCCCGACATTGAGTCAGTTATCAGTGTTGAGAAAGTTGTGCATTAAATCTAGACTGTACTCACTGAAAAGCAATTAAACAAAGATATGGTTTGCAATTGAAATTGTTCCCCCAAGCATCAAACAGAACTGATAACAAATGGAGGAACTTGCTTTGGTACATGGACCACTAGTACTATGATATAATACTGAATTAAAAGGACTTTTGAGTGAGGGAAGAATTCTAGTATGTCATGTTTAAGAGCAATACCAATGCAATATGTGGTCAAAAAAATGGAACACTCAGAATGTTTAGTGATAAACACAGAAGGAATATAAGATAGAAATATATTCCTGAAATATTATGTCAATGTTCAATACACAAATACTAAGACTTAATTTTCATATTAACAATCCTGGTTCAAAAATAAAAATGGAAATATCAGTATCAGCATCAAAGATTACCACAAGTTGCAAATAAACTTGTTATATTAACTGAGTAAATAAATTACAGTAAAATCTGTAATTGTGAAAATAATTCTATATTTCTGTTTCTTTGCTTATCTCATACTTTTAAACAATTGAAAAGTAGATGATTTAATAATATAAAAATTCAGAAAAAGTTGGTTTTATAAAATATCTAAATATTTAAGTAAATATCTAAATATTTAATATTTAAATATAAAATATTTAAGTAAGTCATATGAAATAATCAAAGAAACAAGAAATTGGGAATAATATACAACGGAGAAACAAAAAATAATAAAAGAAGAAGAGAAAGAAGAAAAAACAACAGATTTCTTGGGACACAAACATTATAACATGTTAGTAAAGATTTTAAAGATAAATTGTTATATGTCTAAAATCTGAAACCATGATGAGAAAATTAAGAAATATAAGATGGCAATGTTTCATCTAATTTTTGATCTATCAGAACACATAATTAATAAACTACAGGCAAAATCCTGAGAGATCATGAAATCTAGAGGACAGAAAATGTCAGAAGTTGGGGGGGGGAGGGTAGACAGAATTCAACAGTGCCATGTCATAGGAATTTGTTGTAAGCACATGAATGTGTTACAAGTATCCTGTAACAGCAAAAAGAAAAAGAAAGAAAGACAAAGAAATATAAACATTGGCTGAATAATTCTCAAACTTGATGACAAACATCAAATTAAGCATTTCAACGGCTCCAAAACTCAAAGTACTGCAGTTATCAAGATATTCTTATATAGACTACTCATAAGAAAAGTATTAGAACCAAGGAAATAGTGTTGAAATCAGTTAGGGTAAAATTACTTCTGTACAAGATATATACTTACATATCACTTGACTTATATTAAGAAACAGTAAAGCTAAGCAAATTCAATTTACAAGAAGTAAAATGATTTAAAGATAAGTTGAACTATCAATCAAATATATTATGAAATAATAAATCATAGCATATGGATAAACATGAGCAAAATTTTTCTCCAAAGACCAGCCTCTTTTAAAATCATAGGGGAAGTTCATTAGGATGGAAACAATGATAGAGTAATTTGAATCCCCTAAAAGAACACCTAGGTAAAAATGATTCTATAGGTATTATAGAAACAGTATAAATACATAAACTTGTTTACAAAAAAGTATACAATTTGAGTATTTTATTATAAATTTAACTTATAAAAATGAACATGTAATGAACAATGTCTAAAAAAACTATTTTACTGAGTATATAACAAAGGACAATTTTATATATATATATATATATATATATATATATATATATATATCCAGATGACATAATATACACAACTTTACTTATCATTTCTTGCAGCATGTTGTTGGAAGTTCTAATGAGTGAAAATTTCAACAATAAGTAAATATAAAACAGTAGAAAAGCTAATTAGAAAATTTTACATATTTAGAAAAAACATAGATTCTCAATATTTTTTCAAAATAAATGAACTCTATACAGTTTCCTAGACAAGCAAATTTATATAAATTTTTTATTTTTATATTTTTGGATTGAGGTATCAGAAATTAAATTAGTAAGCAGTCAGTCCTGTGAATCCTGAGCCTACTGCACTTTCAGATGGGAGCAAACAACCACTGAAAAATATTCAGGATTTCATGTCTATATGAGCATGTACAGACTTTTTTACAATTCACTCATAATTAGTGCACTATAGCAACTAATAATAGTTTACTAATATTCTTATGAAATTTTCAAAATGGTAAAATAAATATATTAAGAAAATAGGTTTTGAAGGAGTAAGTGGTAGTGTTAATTGATTAATGTACAGATGTTAGCATAGAAATAAATATTTCAAATTAATTATGACAATTTTTGTACAGTTTTGAGTATTGAAAAGTACTTGAATTTTTACTTTAAATAGCCATGTGTTACATAAATTTCACTTAAAATATTACTGTAAATATTATATGAGTAAAAGATATAAACACATTTATAAAACTAATTTTTTTCTTGCTCCAGCATATGGAATAGTGTAATAAGTAATATCGGACTAAGCTCTTAATTATTTTTAAATGGCAGACTTCTAAGAAATAAGAATAAGAATTCTATGCCTGAGGAGAACAGTAATGAATCTTACATTATTTCTTAAAATTTTAAATTATCAATTTCATGCATACAAATACAATGAAATGGGAAAAGATAAAAAATGTAAAATATTATACTCCTTAGCTGAAATTAATTTCGGTTATGAGTGCATATGATTGAACCCAGTCCTTTCCACTTGGTTAAATGGACTATATTTGCCAGCCTATATGAAAGGCTAGCTCACTAACATGATTTACTTAGTGTAAGGCATAGCCTGATTTTTGCAGACACTTTGCTTTAGAAAACATGGCTTATTTTATGTTGCTGTCACTTATTTACCAGAAAATTTATCATTTAGGTTACCTTGTCTGTGGGAAACTTCCACAGTAATAATAATGCTTTTCATGTACTTTAGAAATTGTAATAGTGTTCAGAATCACTCTGATGGGAAAATTTCCAGTTCAACTTATGACAAAATTCCAATGGGCCCTTGTCTCAAATATCTTATTCAAAATGAAGTTAGTATAGTTTATGAAGATTGTTAATAATGTAGTTAAATTGTACCCCTATCCTAATTTTACTGTTATATTTCTTTGAAATAGTCAATTTGATTATAATGTACTTATTGCCAATCCCTGATCCAACAGCTGCTAAGTCAGAGGGTAGATTGTAACTTTAAGAATAAATATATGGCACCATCAATCTTCACAAATATTGGTTAAGGTGTTTAAATATATCCATTTGTTAATTTTAAGTATGAAATGATTAAGTAATCATTATTATCTCTCAAAATATTGTTCTGGTTAGAATATCAAATGTTCTTTATAAGGTATATCCTTGAACAATTTAGTAGCATTTTGGGGGGAAAGTTGTAGAAATTTTGGAATGTGGGGCCTAACTGATACAAGGAAGTAACAGAAGAAGGACATAAAGATTAAATGTCTTGCTGTTGCTTCAAGAACATGTCAGCTCTGATGTAGTCATTTATGTCACTATGTCTATTTCACCATGATGAACTTTATTCTCTAATATTATGAGGCTAATTAAACTTGTCTTCTCTTTTGTTGCTTAGTTGTCCAATTTGTAGCAATATGGAGAAAAGTAACTACAGCAAATATAAATTCTCAAAGTAGGTATTTTTTTTAAGTATATATGATGTTCTTTGGTTCTGAGCAAAACAGAAATTGTACCATGGTATAGTAGATAAAAAATGTATTATCAAGTATAACCAATTTCTGATTTAAATATGTGATTGTATTAATATGTTTTGTACATTAAAATTTTTCAAGTGCCTATTTTTTAATGATGATTTCTAAATGTGTTACTTCCTTTATAACGCACCACCTACCAGAGGTAGTTCAAAAGAAAGGATAGCTTGGAAGTGCTCCTGTTTAGAACAGCTCTTTGGAGCAACTCCCATCTCTGTTGTCTGGAAATTGGCAGTTCAGTTCACAGGTCAGCAGCAGCAGTAAGATCTGCTCACAAAACACTTCATTAATATACCAGCCGTCCAGTTCTGTAGAGTCAGGATAGCAAACATGAATCAGAAGTGGTGGCACTACCTAGTAGAGACAACCATGCCTCAGCCTCGGCATGAGTCAGCAGGAGGGACCAGGAGAAAGGCCAGGAGAAGTTCTTGGCTGTGCCTCTCTCAGCAAAAGGAAAAACAAAAAGATCAGAGAAGACTGGAGACCCAGAAGCCCAGCTAACTGTATAAGCAAGCCAAGCTCAACTTCCATCAATGGCCATTGAGTTCTATTTGTACTCTCTAAACATTACATGCCCTTCATAGATCTTGCCTCAGCACATACAACTGTCTCAACTCTCAGCAGACAACAGCCAATCAGCCTGAGTCCAAGGACAAGAAACTGCAGCACACAATCAGAAGGTTTTCTTGGTACATTTCTCTTTATGGAGTCCCAACAAAAGCAGCTCAACTATGCAGTGTAAGGCAGACCAACACCTGCTTACCATTAACAAAGAATCCTTCATCATATATCCTTTAATAGACTTGCTATAGTAGAACATTCATTCACCTGTGTCTGTTTTGGCTAAATGTTTTTTAATGTGTTTGTCCCAGCAAAACACCATTCCAAATGACTTTCCAAAGAATGATTAAGTTTCCACATCAATGGTTAATTTTTATTGCCTTCACTTAAATTGCAATCATAATAAAATTATTTTCTTTCATTTGTATTAGTTCATTGAGAATTTTGTTTAATGTATTTTGATTATATTTACCCACCTCCCTCAAATCATCCCAGATCTAGCCCCATTTCACTACCCATCTCACTGTCCTATTTAAAAACAAACAAACAACAACAACAAAAAACAGAAAACAATCAAAGAACCAACAAACAAACTAAACCACAACAAGTACAATTTGCATTGCCCTTTTACAGTTGGACATGTGGCTTTCCCAGGAACCATGTTCAGTCTTGTTGGGTTAACATCCTTTATAAAAAAAATCATGTAACTCTTCCTCTCCCAAAACCTATCAATTTCTAATAATTCTCAACTGGGGTTAGCTACTATTAAGAGTAGACAGAAGAATGGCAGGAGGGCAGGAATCTAGAAAACAAGTATTATGTTTGTCTAAAATAAAAGAGCTTTACAAAATGGTATGACTTAAAATAGTTGATACTCAGTAATATGCAATTTGGTAGAACAAAGTTTTTTGAAGAAAATTAATAAGAAAAATCTAATTATTTTGTTGATGACTGTTTCTATATAACACCTAAAGTATGAATCGTGAATAAAAAAAATGTTGAATTTTTAAGATTAAATTTTATTTCTTGCAGTGCACATAGATGATTTATAAACATTTCAAAAAGAAGTAACAGACCAAAGACATCTATTTGTAACACAACACAAATTAAAGTGTTAAAGAACTTATGTTTGAAAACTTCAACATCTCAGGAGCCAGGAATGTAGGTACATTGTAGAGTACTTCTCATGTACAAAGTCATATACTTCACTTCCAGAAGCACAAAAAATTATAAAAAATATTCACATTGAACCATAGTAAAATAAATATCAAATATCTAAACATAAATTTTACTAAAGTTACAGGTAAAAATCAAACAAATATATAAAAATCTGTTGATTATTATTTGCCTCATGAAATTTTAAAACTGAAAAAATTTAAATTGCATAACGTTTTGAATGTCTACCTTGTTACTGACAGCCATACATGCTGAAGAATATATGGAATAATAAGTACTCATCTCACTCATTGCCAATAGAAATAAAAATGTTAGCAGTTCTTGAAAGAAAGCTTCATAATATCTTGTAAAAATTATATGGTCACAGTTGTCACTGTTTCAACAACCTCACTCTTTAGTATTTGTAGTTGATTTGAAAACATTCACAACAAATATTTATGAATGCCACAACATTTATAGAACATAAGTTTATAAAAAAAACTTTTAGTAAGTGAATTAGTGAACAAAATGTTAGAAAAGAAAACATAATTCATCCAAACAAGTACCATTAATAAATACTAAAACTTAGCTAGTTATAAAACTATAAAAATTTGTGTAATAAGCTAAAATACTTCTTTCTGAATTAAAGAAGCCATGATAATAAAGTTTAGAAATATTTTAATTCTTTCGGATGATAGAAAAGTAAAATTATGGGAAGATGATTAATAGTTCTTAGGAATGGTTAAAGGAGAGGGCTTAAGAAGTAACAACAATAAGACAAAGGGGATATCATCTATATTTTGCATGATGTAAAAGCAGTACATATACAGTATCATACATTTTTCCAAAAACCGTAAAATATTTCAGAAGAAATCATGAAACTTAACACACAAACAACAACAAAAATTGTTTAGGTGTTAAAGGGATCCTGTAAAGAACACAAAATATAGTGTGATGAGTAATTGTATTTCACAGTATGAAATTTTATATGACAAGGACCAAAGCACTGAAATAATTAGAATAATTGTTGAAATGAGTGCTGTTAGTAAGATGACCATAACTGCACATGATTATTGTATTCTGGTTGAAACAATTGTTTGGAATGGATATAAATCTTGATGATCCTATACATCAAGATATATACACTGAAATTACATATTTAAAAATATATATGGTGTATTACAACATGTTTCCTCATAGGGACCAAGAAAATATGCAGTAGACTTTTAAAAACCAGTATGAATTCATAGTTGTGCATGGTTACATTTAAAATAGCTATTCATATGTGTACAAATGCTAATATATACATATATATTTTTTCTCTACCTTGCTGACTTTATGCTAATAAAATGATGATTCAATAAGATTGAATGAGATAAATAAATGGACTGTGATTTGCAATGCCATCACCAAACACAAATAACTAAAGCTCACTAGAAAAGAGAAAGATTATACAATTATAGAGGAATATACTTAAGATTAGTGTAAAGTTTTTTGTAGTACAAAGAAAGCAATCAAAACACACATGTATGCATACACACACATACACATGTACAAACACACAACCAAATGCACAAGCCCAAAAGCACTCAAACACTAATGAGTACATATCAATATTCAGAAACTGCTGGGTATTGAATTGTGAGAGGAAGCAGGGTAGGATCAAGCTAAGGCTTGAAGCCCCAGGGACCCTGAAGGGAAGGTAGGAGCTTTGTCTGCTCCCAGTACCAGTCCTTGGTCACGAAGTCACAACTGCCCATAGAGAGAATTGTGGCCATCAGTCATGTAGGGACAGCACCCCCAAGCCTCTCCTCATGTAGATGAGGTATCTCAGGCCAAGCCAATAGAAAGCACCTGCTGTCAGACCCAACCCACTCCAAAACTGTATGTAAGATCCTACCTAGAAGAATAAAGGCATGTAAGAATTACTTCATTGTCTGAGAGCATCTGTCACAAGAGGAAGAACACACAGCCCAAGAAAAGAATGCTCTCCCAAAGCTTTTACTAGAAGTTTCCCTGAACTATACTCTCTAACTATCAACCAATCTGGCTCAGCTTGGCTCATTTCTGCTCAG
Source organism: Rhabdomys pumilio (assembly GCA_030674055.1). Taxonomy (NCBI): domain Eukaryota; kingdom Metazoa; phylum Chordata; class Mammalia; order Rodentia; family Muridae; genus Rhabdomys; species Rhabdomys pumilio. The sequence goes on from JANHMN010000005.1 coordinate 55,540,444, forward strand.
CATAGTTAGCGAAGCATCTTGGAGCAACAGTGGAGACAGCAGCAGCAGCTGAGGCTGTGGAGGCACTTTCCCCTCCCTGATTGTGCCCATTGCCCTTCATTTGAATCTTCCCACCTGTTGTGGGAGAGATCTCCATGAATAGCTCCCAGTAGACAGAACAACAAGAAACCAACTTAATGTGTTCTCATTTTTCAATTCCAACAGAATTTAAGCATAACTATTATGCATTCTATTTGAATCTTAAATATATCTCTGTGGATCTATAGTAGTAAAATAAAAAACCTGACAGCATAAAATGATATATACCAGAGATTTATAACTCTCCAATAATTTCAAATAATTAATGTACAACTACTCCATAATATACATCTATATTAGCCATGCATCTTGGTTTTCTTTCATGGAGAAAGAATGCATTTTGGGGAGAGAAATTTGGCAAATAATACTTCAGCTAGGAATTCAAAAGCAACATCAGTAGTATGAATGTAGCTCAGCAACAGGGCACTTTACAAGAACATGCAAGGCTGTAGGATCAAAAGCACAGAAAAAAAAAAAAAAAACAATCCATAGTCATAAAGTATATTGATGACATGTGCCCTGTGACCTGACGAAAATGATAGCTTATCTCTGTGACCTTCCTCCCAATTACTCATATGTCATGGTTTATTGTGAGAAAAACATCAAACAAAGTGAAATAGACATTTAACAAAGCATTTTACTAGTAAGCTTTTGCAACATTCTAGTTTATAAAAAGTAAGTTCTGAAAACCTGCCATCATTAAGAGGAGTTTGAATAGAAATATCTAAAGGTAATGTTTTCACGAACAGATTTCCAGAATGCAAAAATGGTACTATATAAAAATTGAGGAAACTTAAATTCATAATATATTGATTTATTACAAATGTGTATTATATTGTTAATGTTAAAAGTGGTAATAAGAAAAAATAAATACAGAGAATATTCTAAGATTCTAGGTGACATTTATTAAAATAAGTATATCATTGTCTAATATATAAAAAACATGTTATATAATATTTCAACATGTAAAATAATATGGGGAGATTATTTTGAAAGGGACTTCTGATGAATATTTAATTTAAAATAAAGACACATATCTATATAAAGTATATTAAAGAGAGCACATTATTGACTAGTACATGAAGAATATATAGTAGAATGTAATTGCAGAATTATTTTGTTTGAAAACTCTACATTAAAACCTAGTCAGTTCCTAATTTTAAAAATATATATGTTCACTTAAAGTAACTGAGCTATATTTTTCATAAAATTTTTTGTCTTAGCTGACAGTTGAATATGAAGTGAGCAAGATAACAGTAACCTATATGAAGAGACAAAATATTTTTGAAAGATTTTGATACAATAAATAGTAGTGAGGTGCATAAATTCTGTCTGTAAGCAATTATGTTTTTCTTATTGTCATATGAACTACAGAACATCATTTGAAATTAATGCACAAATAAAATGCTTTAATATTAGTGTACTACAAGATGTACTTTATGTATAAAATAAACATATTGTTAATTTTTAAGTTATAAGAAATTACTTTTGATATTGAAACCAATAATTTTGTATAACAGTTTCCAATATTATCCTGTTGTGAAAAAATAAACTTCAAATAGATGTCTATAAGAAAATGAATATATAGGGATTAATGTGGAGAATATATTTCTTGTTGTTTTTTTTTTCATTAGTATGTTCCCATTAGTTTGTATTCATGGTAGTTACAGAAATTAGTTTATCATGAAGTCATCAAGGTTCTTTAGTTTAGAGCTATGTTTGTAAGTTGTGCTTAACATAATTATCTGAGGACAGAGCCTGTAAGAATGTATATAACTTTAGTAACTGGAGAAATTCCCTCAGATGGCTGAAACTGTGAAAAGAAAAATCTAAAAATAAGGACTCACTGTAATTTAACAGGTTTTTTTTGGGGGGGATATCTTTGGTTTTTAGTTTCCTCTTTTTGGATGTATGTGAGTAGTTACAGGTTGTATTTTTATGTATTTGGGTTGCATAAACTTATATATTCATTTGTTTACATTATACTTTACAGTCTTAGTTTTTAAAATGCAATATGTGTAAGCAGACATTAAGAAAGCAAATACAAGGATAAATATATCAACTTATTCCAGAAATAATTGCTCTTGCAAAACACTTCAACTTTCAAGGAAATAGTAATGGGGCCAGTGCTTTTTTCAATATCCTTTTGCCTTTACAAAGAACATTTAATTTTAAAAAAGTCATAGTATTATCTGTTAACAAGAGTCTGAACATAATAATAATAAGAAAAAAAAAAGCAAAAGAGAAACCTAAAGATTTCATTATGACAGAAAAAGATCTTAACTAGACTTTATGAAATGTTCATACAGATAGCTCTTATGAGGATTGTGATAATTGGATGCCTCTTTCAAAATAGTTGAAAGTAAAAAATCAAAACTCAACAGACTCCTATAAGTAATAAAAAAAAGAAAAAAAAACACTTTTGCGTTTATTAAATGATGTTTATCTTCTTTCCAAGGTGGAGAAACAGTAACTAGCATAACTACTTGAAAACCTAAGAACATACAGATACTTATAATTGAAGCAAATGGTAGAGAATCTAAGGTCTAATGAATCCAGATTTCTGTCCAACTTACATCACTAATGTGTATGAGCTTGACCATTTTGGATCTCCTTTAAGGTATTTAAAAGATTATTATTTTATATCCCTGAACAGCTTTTAAAGCAGTTTCTAATAATTACTAAACCTTAGCATAAAATATTTATTCTAATTTAAATCTTTTTCTTTATAATTTCTACTTTTTATACATAATATAACAACTATTAGTTATTAGCAGAGTGACCACTGTTGAAATCATCTTATGTCTTTATTTCTCTAACACTCTGTAGGTTTCAAACCAAGGTCTGCCATAGGCTAAGCAAGTGATCTATCTCTTAGCTTCATATCCACCCCCATTATATTTCATTAATTTGAAATTACAGCAGCACATGTTATGAAGTATAAATATGCTGTAAGGCTATGGTATCATATTCAATTTTAATACTTAGATCTATATTGTATCAATCAATGGTGATCCTTTATAATAGTTTTTTTTTTCATTTTATTTTTGATTTTTCTTAGAATAGTCAAAAGAAGAATTGGTTTGAGAATTAGAAAGTTAAAATTGCTTTTTAGAAACTACTCAATTTCAACAGTCAGGATCACAAATGAATATGATTTAAGCAAATGGTCTGCCTTTATTTTTTACATTAATTTTTATTGGGTATTTTATTTAAATTTCAGTTATTAACCACTTATCCCATTTCCCCACCACCCAGAAACTCTTTATCTCATCCCTCCATCAGGCTTCCATGAGAATGTGCCCTTGACCCACCTTCCCACTCCTTTCTCCCCACCTATGATTTCCCCCACACTGGGGCATCCAGCCTTCACATGACCAAGGACATCCTCTCCCACCTATGCCCAACAGGGCTATCCTCCCCTACATATACAGTTGAGCCATGGGTTCCTCACTATGTGCTCCCAGGCTTGTGGTTTAGGCCCTGGGAGCTCTTGTTTTTGATATTGTTGCTTTCCCGCATGGGGCCCAAAACCCTTTCAGTTCCTTCAGTCCTCTTTCTCACTCATCCATTGGGAATCCTTGTTATCAGTTCAATGGTTAGCTGTGAGCATCCGTAGGAAAAAAATATAGCTGGGGAACTGCAGGGTCTCTCATGCCTCACTGTGTGTAGTTGGCTGGGAATGCCCTGGGTTCCTCCAGCTGGAAGTTAGGCCCAGCTGCTGACTAAAGGCCTCTGCTATGGCTCCACAGCTCCTCACAGCTTGGTCCCAACACACGATGAAGTCCTTGGGTTTCCAAAACCGGTTTATTGGCATGGCAGATGGTGGATGGATCTGGATGTGCTCCCCACAAAACCCAGGACGGACCTGAGTTAAATAGGGAGGGGAAAGAAGGGGGGACTGGGGAGAAATGCTTAATCAGCTCCACCCTCTGGCCTTCAGGTACCTCATTAGTATGTAAATCTCACTAGGGCCTGGGGGCTTTTTGTCCTCCACCTGTGTAAGTTGACTGAAGCATAAAGGTGGAATGAGATTAGAACTCACATCAGGCATCCACCTCTGTATATGTCAGACTCTGACAGACCTCTAAGGAGACAGCTATATCAGGCTCTTGTCAGCATGCATTTCCTGACATCCACATCAGGGTCTACCTTTGGTGAATGCACATGGGATGGATAACCAGGTAGATTGGTCTCCACACAGTCCCTCCTTCAGTTTCTGTCCCACACTTTGTCTCCATATTTGCTCACATGAGTATTTTCTTACTCCTTCTAAGAAGGACCAAAGCACCCACACTTTGGTCTCCCTTCTTCATGAGCTTCATGTTGTCTGTGAATTGAATCTTGGCTATTTCAAGCTTCTAGGCTAATATCCAATTATCAGTGAGTGTATACCATGTATGTTCTTTTGTCATTGGGTTACCTCACTCAGGATGATATTTTCTAGTTCCATCTATTTACCTAAGAATTTCTTGAATTCATTGTTTTTAATAGCTGAGTAATATTTCATTGTGTAAGTGTACCATGTTTGCTATATCTATTCCTCTGTTGAAGGACATCTGGGTTCTTTCTAGCTTCTGGCTATTATAAATAAGGTTGCTATGTACATAGTAGAGCATGTATCCTTGTTATTTGTTGGAGCATCTTTTGGTTATATACCCAGGAGTAGTATAGCTAGGTTTTCAGGTAATGTTATGTCCAATTTTCTGAGGAACTACCAGACTAATTTCCAGAGTGGTTGTACCAGCTTGCAATTTCAGCATCAACAAAGAAGTGTTCATCTTTCTCCACATCCTTGCAAGCATTGATTATCCCCTGAGTTTTTGATCTTAGCCACTCTGACTGGCATGAGGTGGAATCTCAGAACAAAGCAACCAAGAAGACTGAGCTGCCTATCTGCTACATATATGTACAGGGGGCCTTATTATAGCTTGTGTATGTCCTTTGCTTGGTGGCTCAGATTCTGGGATCTCTGAAGGGTTTAGGATTGTTGATTCTGTTGGTCTTCCTATGGTGTTTCCATCTACTTCAGGGCCTTTAATCCTTCCCTCAACTCTTCCATAAGTGTCCTTGACCTCTGTCTTATGTTGGGTAGTGGGTATCTTCATCTGTTTTAGTTGTTGCATAAAGATTGCCAGGAGACAGTTATGGTAGGCCCATTTCTGCAAGCATTACAGTGTATTATTAATAGTGGCAGGGGTTGGTGATTGATTATGGGACAAGTTTCATTTTGGCCTGGTTATTGATTGGTCTCTCCTTTGTTCTCTGGTCTATCCCTGCATTTGCTTTAGACAAGACAAATTTGTGGTCAAAAATTTGGTGGGTTGATTAGTGTCCTTATACCTCCACTCTGGGTCCTGCCTGGCTAGAGAAAATGAACACTTCAGGTTCCATGTCCCCACTTTTAGGAGTCTAGGCTAAGTTGTTCTCCATTGATTCTTAGGAGCTTTCTCTAATCTAGGTCTCTGTGACTAAATAGAGATTCTCTTGTCTTCGCCACTCCCATCAGTTGCAGATTTTTATTCATTCTCCTGGCCTTTTGGCCCTCTCTTCTATCTCTCCCTGCACCTGATCCTGCCTCTCCATTTCCTTTACCCTCCTGTCTCCCACCCAGATCTCTACCTCCCTCTGCCTTCTATGACTATGTTGTTTCCCCTTCTAATTGTGATTCAAGCATTCTTGTTTAGTCATTCCTTCAGGTTGAACTTCTTAGAATCAGTGTGGTTTATTATGTGCATTCTATTTATCTCTAATAGCCAACTATCAGTAAGTACATACCATGTAAGAACAAAGATATTTCTTAGTTCCATCCATTTGCCTATAAAATCCATGATGTCTTTGTTCTTAACAGATGCATAGTATTCCATTGTGTAATTGTACCACATTTTATTTTGTATCAGTTCTTCAGTTGAGGGATAACTAGATGGTTTCAAGTTACCATCTATTATGAATAATGCTGCTTTGAACATGGTGGAGAACATGTCCATGTAGTATGGTGGAGCATTTTTTAGGTATATACCCAGGAGCAATATAGGTAGGTCTTCAGATAGACCTATTTCCAGTTTTCTGCAAAAATACAAAATTGATTTCCAAAGTTATTGTACATATTTGTACTTCCAACAGCATTAGAAAAGTATTCCTCTTGCTCCACATCCTTGCCAGCATATGTTGTCCCTTGAGATTTCGAACTTAGCCATTCTGGTTGGTGAAAGATGGAATGCCAGTGTCATTTTGATATGCATTTCCCTGATAGCTAAGGATGTTGAACATTTCTTTTCTGGTTTGGTTATTTTTTTAGAAAGACATTTAATTGGGGGTGGCTTACAGTTCAGAGGTTAAGTTCAGTATCATCAATGGTGAGAAGCTTCACGGCGTGCTTGCAGACATGGTGCTGAAGGGTAGCTGAGAGTTCTACATCAAGATTGGCAGGCAGCAGGAAGGAAGACTTTGAGTCAGTAGGCCTGGTTTGAGCTTCTGAAACATCAAAGACCATCCCCTAGTGACACATCCCCCCTTCAAAAAAAAAAAAAACTGGAACCTGGCCAGGCGGTGGTGGTGCATGCCTTTAATCCCAGCACTTGGGATACAAAGACAGGCATATTTCTGATTTTGAGGCCAGTATGGTCTACAGAGTGAGTTCTAGGACAGCCAAGGCTATACAGAGAAACCCTGTCTCAAAAAAAAAAAAAAAACAAAAAAAAAAAACAAAAAAAAAACCAAGAAAACAAAATTTGGAACCTGAACTTTTTTTGATGCTTCTCAACATTCAAGATTTCTCTGTTGAGAATTCTTTGTTTAACTATGTACCTCATTTTTTCATGTGGGTTATTTGTTCTGTATATATTTTCTTCAGCTCATTATATATTTTAGATATTAATCCTGTATTAACTGTAGGGTTAGTGAGGAACTTTTCCCAATCTGTGAGCTGCCATTTTGTCCTGTTGACAGTGTCCTGTTTTCTTTTAGAAGCTTTTTCAGTTTCAAGAGGTATCATTTATCAATTCTTGATCTTAGGACCTGAGCCATTGGTTTTCTGTTCAGGAAATTTTCTCCTATACTAATCAATTCAAGGCTATTTCCCACTTTCTTTTCTATTAGGTTTAGTATATGTGGTTTACGTTGAGGTCCATGATCCATGTGGAATTAAGTTTTGTTCAGGGTGATAAGTGTGGATCTATTTTCATTCTTTTGCCTATAGACATCCAATAAGTCCAACACCATTTGTTGAAGAAGCTTACATTTTTCCACTGCATTGTTTTTGGCCATGATAAATGTGTCCATTGATAAATGTGTCTGTTTCTGTACTAATAACAGACATTTTTTATCATTATTGCTCTGTAGTACAGCTTGAGCGATTCTTCCAGAGATTCTTTTATTGTTGAGAATTGTTTTTACTCTCCTGGTGTTTTTTTTTTTTTTCTTCCATATGAAGTTGAGAATTCCTCTTTCAAAGTCTGTAAAAAATTGTATTGGTATTTTGCCAGGGATTACATTAAATTTGTAGATTGCATTTGGTAAGATGTTCATTTTCACTATGTTAATTCTACCAATCCAAGAATATAGGTGATCTTTCTATTTTCTGACATATTTCTCAGTTTCTTTCATTGGGGTCTTAAAGTTGTTGTCATATAGGTCTTTCACTTGTTTGATTAGAGTTTTAAAAAAAAAATACTGTTTTTGGCTATTGTGAATGGTATCGTTTCCTTAACTTCTTTCTCTGCCTGTTTATAATTTGTATAAAAGAGGGGTAATGATTTTCTTTCAGTTAATTTCATATGCAGTCACTTTGATGAAGTTGCTCATCAGCTGTAGTTATCAGGTAAAATTTTGGGGATTGCTTAGATATACTGTCATATCATCTGTAAGTAGTGATAATGTAAGGCCTGCCAGGAAGGGAGAAACTCCCTCCCTCTTCTCGGGAATTCATGGCCACCCCAGAAATCACAAGACACCGAACTTGATGCAATAGCAAGAGGTCAGCGCATTGAGGTCACACTTCTAGCCTGTCCTCTGCAGTGGAAAGCAATGAAGTATGGCCCCCACTTGGAGAAGAGGTAGAGCATTTAAAGGGAAAAACCGCAACCCAGGGGAGATGAGGGCGGGAATCATGATTAAGTATCTATAGAAAGTACCTGTCCAGTGTTCAGCTTCCATGACAGGTTCAAAAAACTGTCAGGGAGCGGGGGTGGGGGGGGGGGGGGGGGGGGGGGGGGGGGGGGGGGGGAGGTGGGTATCTCATACAAGTCTTTTGTCTCTTAATAATCAAACCCTATGTAATTTATCTTGGGGTAAGTTCAGTTTCTGGTATCCAGGGTGCACAGGCACATTGACCTGAACTCCCAGCTCAAACCCTATCTTGTGGACAGTTCAGTTTCTGGTATCCAGGATGCATGGGCACACTGACCTGAACTCTCAGCTCTGAACTCCTATCTTATCTATTTTGTCTTGTGGATAGCTAGTTTCCTAGGACCCAGAATGCAGAACAAGCTGATCTGCACTCTTGACTCCATCTATGGAAGGTTTAAAATTTTTTTAACTCTTTCAATAACTTGAATTCTTCCTTTCTAATTTATATTCTCTTCCTCTCCTTTTGTTGTCTTTTTGCTTTAGCTTGAACTTCAACTACTATATTGAAAAAAATAAGGAGAGAGTGGGCAGCCTTGTCTTGTCCCTCTTTTTAGTAGGATTACTTCAATTTCTCTACATTTTATTTGATTTTGATTGGCTATAGGCTTGCTGGATATTGCTTTTATTATGTTTATGTATGTGTTTTACCTCTCCAAGACTTTTAACATAAAGTGGTATGGGACTTTAAAATTTTGTGAATTTTTATTTATTTTTACATTTGTAGGATTCTCCATAAAAAAAATCTTTTTCTTAATTTTTAATCTTTTTTACCAGGAGGAATGCAATTGGATTTTGTCAAAGGCTTTTTCAGCATCTAATGAGATTATCATGTGATTTTTGTCTTTCAGTTTGTTTATGTAATGGATTGCATTGATGGATTTTCATATATTGAACAATCCTTGTCTCTCTGGAAAGAAGCCTATTTGCTGGTAGTAAATGATGTTTTTGATATTTTTTTATTCACTTTTCATGAATTTCAAGAGTATTATTACATCAATATTCATTAGCAAAATTGGTCTGAAGTTCTCTTGCTTTTGGGGGACTTTTTTATTTGAGGTGTCAAGGTAACTGTGACCTCATAGAATGAATAAAGTAGTGTTCTTACTGCTTCTACATTGTGGAATAGTTTGAGGAGTATTTGTAATAACACCTTCTTGAATTCTTCCCTAAAAGCGTCTGGCTGGGGGCTTTTCTTTGTTGCTGATTTGGGGAGAATTTTAATGACTGCTTCTATTTGTTCAGGGGTTATGGGATTGTTTAAATTATTTACATAATTTTGATTTAATTTTTGTATGTTGTATCTGTTTAGAAAATTGACCATTTTGTTATGATTTTCCAGTTTTGTGGAGTACAGGCTTCTTAAGTAAGACCTAATTTATTTATTTGTTTATTTTTGTTTATTTTTTTATTTTCATTTCCTTAGATTCTATTGTTATGTCTCCCTTTTCATTTCTAATTTTGTTAATTTGGATACTGTCTCTGTTCTTTTTAGTTAGTTTGGCTAAGCATTACTTTATCTTCTTGATTTTCTCAAAGAACTAGTTCTTGGGTTTGTTTATTCTTTGTATTGTTTGCTTTGTTTCTAATTCATTGAGTTGAGCCCTGAGTTTTACAATTTCCTGCCGTCTACTCCTCTTGGGTGTGTTTACTTCCTTTTGTCCTAGATATTTAAAGTTTGCTATTAAATTGGTAGTGTGAGATCTCTGTTCTGTAAGCTTCTTATATGTTTATAGCCATCTCTTTCTTTAGGTTAAAGAAGTTTTCTTCTACAATTTTGATAAGATATTTTGTGTCCTTTGAACTGGGAATTTTCACCCTATCTTGATTAAGAATTTTGTAAGCTACAGATTGCTCACTGCACTATGTATTTTCTACACTGTAAAAATATAATGTGCACACATTTGAAAAAATAAAATAGTTTTGTAAGATTTAGTTAGAAAAAATATTTCTCTGAAAACTTGGACTGATTTGACTGTCACAAGACTTATTTTTCAAGTCATGAAGTAATGCTTTGAATAAGATCACTTACTCATGCCTTGAAAAAGATCATTTATTGATGTTTCTGGAATTTGTAGATTGAGACATTAACCACTTTATTTTTAAATCAGAAAATGAAAATTTGGATAATTTTTATGTATATCTCACAATTTACATAAGCATATTTCACTATCATCTATCTCTGAATTCAGTTGTATTATTATTTAAATATTCCAAAATCATAGTTAAGGTCTCAAAAAAAATTGAAGGGAGATTATGGACACCTGTTTATTTGTGTGTAATTTTTTAAATAGTTATGTTGTTGATTCTTAAAACTGTTTTTGTAGTTTTATTTATTTATTTAGTATAATAATTTATTAACATGCAATTTGCAAACTAAAATTGTTCATGCCAAATGTATAATGTGTTATATTGATATAAGGGTATACTGTAAAATGAAGGAGTCAAGAGTTAGGGGACTTATTCAAAAGGAAGTTTGAAGACAATTTTTATCATATTATAAAAGAATAACATCAGGGCAGGGAAGCTATACACATGGGCAGCTGCACAGAAGATCGAAATGAAGGAGAGAAAAACTATTTTGCTTGTTAGTAGCCAGGGGTCAATTAAGCTGCCACATGGTAACAAGGGACTTTATAAAAAGAGGGAAAGTCTCAAAGTTCCAGTGGTATCCTTATTCTCTGGCCTGCATAAAAGAGGAGACAGAAAAGAAGAAATAGGAAAAGTTATAACATTTAGAAGGGCAAGCAGATCAAGTAGAAATTTATGGCTGATCCGTAGAGATTGCATAAAAAAAATGGGTATCTGGAGAGGTAAACTACATTATCTCATGAAAGGAATAATTAGGCTTAAAGCAACTATTTCTTTCTGTGGCATGGTCCAGGTGACTGATAGGTTGAATTGGGATGTTAGGGCTCCACCTTAATTTCCCTTGGTAACACTAGAAAAGGAAGCATCACAAGTACCTCTCAATAGGGTATAACATACAGTGTGAAAAGATGGTATTATCAGGGTATATTAAGGCACATTAAGGGAACACAAATTCATCCTTGTTAAAAAAATAGAATCTAATTTACAGCTCTGGCTGTTGATGGATACATGAGATTCTGATGGGTCCCCCAAATTAGAAGTATTGTGTCTCCTCCCTTAATAAGTAACACAAGTGAGCCTGTCAATAATCAGGCCTACACATTAAAAAAAAAAAAAGCTGTTTCACCTAAAACAAATCAATAAACTGTCTTAGTTCTCAAGAATGCTTATTCACCTGAAAATATGCTAAGCAGATAAAGGGATAATTATTTATTTAATGAGATAATGTACTCATATTTTCAGAGACCTTTTCACCATTCAGTTGCTTATAGGGTGTGGTGGTTTGAATAAGATGGCCTGTTTGAATAACAGGCTCATGTATTTGAATGCTTAGTACCATGTGGCAAGGAACAACACATGTTTTAATTAAAAATTTAGAAAAATGTCTTCAGATTAAGTCATGACTAATCACAAGCAAGAAGTCAGCCAAAGTTAAGTCCAGAAGTGTTCCCGATATAGTCTCCCCTTTTAACCTTTACAAGCAAAAGCTGTCACAGCCATTTGCCCAGAACAATTGTGTCAGGCTTAGGTATCCCCTAAAGAGATATGGACTTAAACAGTACATTGTGCCCTTCCCCAGCCTTGAGCAGGCCAGAAAGAATTTGCCCTTGCTACAATAAGACCAATGTGGAGTTATCCACCCTAGCTGCATGTGCAAATTCCTACATGAATTTAGAAGAATAGACTGCCCACTGACCTTGACTTGCAACATATTTTGTGATATAATCTGGGTGAATGGTTTCGGGCGTGTATATACACATATACACATATACACTTACATATATACATATCTACATATGTATATATACATATCTATCTACACACACACACACACACACACACACACACACACACAAGAGCTCAATATTTAACTTTGAGCCTTAATCAGAGAACTTTTGTCTACATGTTTCTCTCATCTCTTTATCTCTTTTTCATTTCCAGACCAACTTTCAGGTGAACCCAGTTTTTCTGTGGCCATTGGATGGCTACAGTACATAATTCCTAGCAGTCAAGATCGATCTTAGGTTGATCCACCTCTGAGAGAATCTTATCAGTCTTTTTTATCTATAAGAGGCATATTATCAGTCTCAGAGTAGAAAGTTGTGCCTGTCTTGGGTTGCCATTCAAAAAAAAAAATCCAAAAAAAAAAAAAAAAAAAAACCAAAACCAAAAACAAAAGCACTCATCATTGGCACTTGAATTATCTTGTATTTGTTGCCAATCTTAGGTTAAGAAGGTTTTCAAGACAACCTTACCCATCATTAACTACCTAGGGAAGATGTTAGAACTTGGATTTATGTAACTGCTTTGAAATCTGTAAAAGCTCTTATGATTCCTCTCAAGAGAAAAGGTAATAGGCATGCCATAAGAAAGGGTCATAAAGTCAGATCATGCAACACCCGATATGAGAGTTGTAAAAAAGGACCATGAAGGAAAAATGGCCTATAACTTTTTCAGAATATCACTTCCAGTGATAATAGCATCAAAAGACTTTGCGATTCTTCAATTTACAACCTCCTGATGAACAACTAATAAATCTAAAGAAAAATAAATATTATGCCTTTTTACTTTGGTTCAATTATGCTGACTCTCATATATTTTAGGAGTTATACAAATCCATAGATATTGAGCATGATATTCCAAAGGACATCTGACTTCAATTCCTTGTACCTCATCTCCCATGATGTCCACTATATCACACAATGCATAAATTATTTGTTCTAGCCAGCTAACTGAATCCACTTGTGCACCCAGGACATTGGTTACATTTTCTGCAAGATAGTTAACAAAACTAACTATTTGTACCTCTTATGCTAAAGATATTATAGAAGTAGTAGCACTGGCTATAAGTGTTATGAAAGCAACAACACCAGCAATTATTAGCCCAACCATATATTTGCTCCTTAACAGAGTATCATGTAATTTTTCTAATATTTGTAAGTCCTTTTCAGAATACCAGATAAATTTAAAAGAATCATAATAAAACCCGGTTGTGCAGAAACATAATTGGGCAAAAGACAATTAAAACAGAAAACACTGAATTTATTATCAGAGCCTGTAAAAAAGGTAACATTCCAAATTAATAAAAAATTAGGGGGATTAATGCTGGCTGTTAAATTTACCTTAATTCCAGAACCTATTCTATTTTCATCTATAGCAAACATATCATACAAGGTAGCAGCAAATTTCCAAATATGTCTCTGAAAATGTCTAGTATCAGCCAGCCAAATGCCCATTGTTATTTCCTTTTGGTCAACATTGTATTGATTTTCAGATGAGTCCATGATTGAGTTGTAATAACCTGTCACATTAAAGGATAGAGGAGGATCATTATAACGTCTCCATTTGATTGATTTTTCTAATGCAAGTACCATAGTCCTCATTCTCTGTCCATCAAGAAGGTCTAAAATCGTGAGGAAAGGCAGCTTATCCAGTCTGAGCTATAGGCATTCCAATCTTAATATATTGTACTACAGTTTTAGAGGTATTCTTCTTCCAACACTGAGGGTCCAAAAAAACTTCATCCAGCATTGGTACTATTTATTTCTAGTAAAACAAATAGATAGTCCCTGACCCATAGCTGTGTAATTCAACAATTTGGAATATATTTTTACTCTCAGACCAAGGGAATCCTAACAGCTGAATATTATTAGAGGTCACAAGTAATTCTGGCCTTGACCATAGAGAAGGATGTAGCAAAGTTGGGTCAGGAACATTTACCCATTACAGATTCTGTGGCACCATCATCAGGGCATTCAGCAAGATCACAGACAGCCTCAACTTTTGTCCCAGCATCATCATATCTCACCAATCACTCTGGTATCCACCACACTCTTAATCATCCTGCAAAAAACATAAGCATGTCCTCTTCCCCATAATACTACTATATCAGGCCAGGAAGTAGATCCTTCCATTTTCCCTTAAGCATAAATATTACTGGTTATAGGGCACCATAGACAAATAGCTTTGTATGTATCTGATTTTTTAGAGCTCCATGGGCTCTTTCCATAATTCCTTGTCTTTAAGGAAATGCAAAATTATGTATTTTATATAGATTATAACTTAGATTTGATAGATTTAACTAATATTTAATTCATATTTTAACAGATATAATTAATATTTAATTTACATAATTTTATTGAAAGCATATATTTAATATTTAATGCATATAATTTATATTTAATGTGTATAATACATTAACATATATAAATCATATTCAATATATAATTTATATTTAACTTGTTATATATTACATTTAATGTCCAATTTACATTTAATGTGGATTATATATATATATATATATGTGTGTGTGTGTGTGTGTGTGTGTGTGTGCAAACATTCATGTAGTAATTATATACATGTTTCAATGTATGTAATTTCTAAATTGTATGATATATGTTAGTTTACATAATTTACATTTGAAGCCACGCCTGGATTGAATCAGAGTAGGCAGTTATAGTTCTCTGCACTCCATTTCATCTATGACAGATGAGTCCAAGTCTTAGGACTCTTAATTCCCTGAAGCTAATATGAACTTTAGTTTACAAAAGGATGTACATTATTAATATTTTACATTGTTAAAAACAGCAAAAATAAATTTAAAACCTACAAATAAAATAGGTCACAGTAAACATAGGAAATTGATTACAGCATCAAATTTGTATTTGAGGAAATGAATTACTAAATCTTACCAAATAAATGTTGGTTTGAGCAAATAAAAAATATTTGACATTGTACTGAAAAGCAGATTTTGGAAATGTAGTTAGAACAGTTGCCTATTAGAAAAAAGATTCATGCCTTTGAGACCTAGTTAAAGCTGTAGGTTTACAGCTATAGATATACAGAGAGAACAAAATGTTTTTAGTATGATGAGGTTCATCTTTAAGTTTATATTCAGAAGGCAACCAAAGGGAAATTAAAATCTTGAGCTTGTGACTAAATTGTAAACTGCCAATATTCCATTACCTTATCAGAACTCCATTGATCAGTGTAAAAATGTTGAACTTTGAAATAATAGTATGTGGGAGGACTATAAAACATTTCCCCCTCCTTTTTTATACCTTAAATAATTTTTACAACTCTTGCATTTTTATACTTTAAAACGTCTTCTTAGACCCTCAACATTTATAACTTGCATTTACCAACTTTAAACATCTTCACTTACATTTACCAGTTTTAAAACAACTTTCATCTGAAGCATTTTATTTCTAATTCATCATCCAAGTTCTTTTACATCCTCTAAACTTTCTCAACTGTATTTAATAATCTCAAACATGTTCTATAAACATTTTTTAGACTTTAGTCTGCTGGATCATAACTTATCTATGCCAGAGCACAGAGTTGCTGTCTCTGCCTCTGCCAAAGGAGGGAGGGTTAGAAATGAGATCCAGCTGCAGCTTCAGGACTGCTTAATTTTATTTTATCACTTCTTTGTCCTATGGACAGGGTGGAAGGATCTCCCTGAAACTCATTCTCTCTCCTATCCCTAATTAGGGTCCAAACACTAAAAGTATCTAGAGGCACTTTTACCTAGTCCATGTACATCATAATAATTTTGAAGTCTTTTTTGCAACATTCTTCCAGGTTGCAAAATGTATTGTTCCTTCATCAGAAAACCTTCTCTAGAAAATCTAAAAAAATATGAAATTGCTGTTGCCCTATATTAGCAAACCATATTAAACATTTTCACAAAATCATACTACTGTTTCCACTTTCTAGTTTTCTTTCTTTTATTTTTACCACTCTCTTTTGTTCATTTTGACTTTTAATTTTTACAAGCTTCCTTAGATATTCTAAGTTCCCTTATCTATGTTTTCCTATGTCTTTTATTCCTGAAAGTTACTTACCACTGCCAACATTTTGACTTTTCCAGAGAGCTCCACCTGCATTGCTTCCCCTGTAGTGAAGCCTCATGTTAAGCACCATTCTGCTGGAGGCCATTCCTGTCAGTCAATATGGAAACCAGGACTGAGGAAGTGAGGATGATTATAGCAAAGGCAGAAAGAAGGTGAAAGAGACAAAGTATGGGAGGGCTGATTGGTTATATCATGTCACGACTGTATTTTCTTAGTGTCTGTTAAAGGCAAGCAACATAAAGCATGACCAATTCTAGGAAGATAAAAAATGATCACAAATTCTTATGTGGTAAGTTTATCTATGTTTGACTAAGGCCGATTCTTTAAGGCTAGAACAGACTGTCAAGGATGCATGCATAAGGTGAGGAAACTGTTGGGTTATAACACACACACACACACGTCTTAATTAAAAACTAAGACAGGTGTTGGCTGAATCATTCACAATTAATCACAAGCAAGAACTCAGCCAAAGTTAACTCCTGAAGTGCTTTGCACAACTTAAAAAATTATATTTGACCACATACATTATATTACAGTTGAGGAAGATACTGATGTAAGGGTTATATTTTATTTTATTTTATTTTTTACAAAGCAATCATATATACTTTGATAACATGTTTGAAGTACTGTGATGCTAAATCAGGTCAGAGGAAGAGTCAAAATATGCTAGTAAATATAAAAAATACCTGTAGAAATTATTGTAGAGTTTCTAATCCCACATTTATGAATTTCAAATAATATTTATTTGAAAGCATGAAATGTAGTAATGTATAAGACACAAAATTACTATACATTTGTATACAAACATTATATTGATCCTCCTCTTGGAAACCCAATTTGTAGGTAGTTTAAATGTAAAGTACAGACACAATGGGTTGAGCTTACCACTGAAATACAACCTCTTCTTTCTTAGAATATATCTTAAAATTCCATTTTAATTTTGAACTCTTTTGCTTCAAGATGCAATTTTAAAATATTTTTCTTCTTTCCCCTGATACTTACATGTATTTAGGGCTGACCACTTGGGATTGGATAACCTAGCAGTGCATATCCTTGAAGAAAACTGGTTCAGAAACAGTCAGCAGTCTTTAATTGTCTATAGCTCTTCATCTAATGGTGGGGCCCTGTGCAATTTTCCTTATTCACATTATAGGTCAGCTACTATTTTCATTGCTTCAGATCTTGTTTATTCTGCGTTTTCCCCAATACAATGGGAAATTGCTCCATTTTCTTCTTATATATTTTTCCTTCTTTCCTATTTTTTTTTAACTTTTAAATTTGCTATTACTCTCTAAGCAGTGTCAATACAATGAAGCAGGGGCTTGTCTCTGTTGGAATACAGATTTATTAGCTAGCTGGGCAACTATGGGCCTATTCTGTATTTACATTTAATAATTTAACAAATTGAGTTAACCATAATATCCAGTGCATAATCTTTCGTGGACACTGACTGGCATATTGTATCTTAATTTGTGTACGCAATACATCTCAATAAACATCATATATTCTTACAGAACCTTTGGAAGAATGCTTTTTAAACATATCCTTTCTGAACTTGAAGTATTAAAAGTTGAGTTACAAAGACAGTAAATTAATAATAAATTTAGTGAAGAAAAATAAGTCATTATATATATTGTTCAAAGAGAGTAGCAGCAAAAGAAAGGGAAAAATTAACTGGTCTTCTAACTGTTGCATGTTTGATAACTGTGTGTACAGTGGACAGAAGATATTCTACTTCAAAATGAAATTAGCAAATGGAAGAAAATCTCCAACATAAACTTCTAATTTCCATAGAACTACATGAGTCTTTTCTCCCAAATAAAATAAAGCATTATCTTGATGTCTTTTCTCATCAATGAGTATGGATTGTATAGTCATACAAATCATTGTGGGGACTGTATGGCTATGAAGGTTAAAAAAAAAAACAACAAAACAAACAAACAAAACCTAAGACAATGTTTTACAATAATCCATTTTTACTCTTTTTCTGGTCTCTCACCTGCAACAGAAGACATTGCTGATAAGAAAAGTCAATAGAGATGGAAATTCTAGGATTATCTGTAGTCCATGCGTTTTTCTTTAAACTCTATTATTTGCCTTGAAATCCTGGCCTTTAGTGGTCACTAATAAGAGATCCACATCTTCCTCATCTATCAGGAGAAAGTTAAGACAAGCATATGACCTTGTGATCAGCTTAGAATAGCACAGAAAGAAGGCAAAATCATCTGATCTGGCCCATCAAGATAAAAACTTGGTTGGATCATGCTTAAATATTCCTATTTCTCAAGATTTTGTTTGTACCTGTTATTCTGACACTGAAGCTCTCCTTTGAGGCAACATCCTTTACAGCTGTTTAGTGCTGTTGGATTTTTCTCTGGTTCATCTTTCTCTAGAATATTCCAAATTTTAAGCGACAACCCAGCATCAAGATGTTTTTCCAAAACTAAGAACTTGCAGTTGGTATTTGTCTTTTGTTCTTTGTCAACAAAAGGTTGATTCATCCAGGAAGATGGTTCTGCTGGGCAAAGGTTTCGTTTTGGTGTTCTTTTCTCAAGGCTGCATAATTGTTTAAATTGATCTCCTTCAGATTTTTTATCTGTTGCTAGGCAGGTGGTTAAGGTCCTTCTTCTAGTCATGATTTAAAGTCTTCAACAAGGTGAGTCTTGGGTGATTCCTTTGTTTAGGGGATGACTTTCAGAGCAGTTCAATCTGAACTTGCATGTGCATGTTTAGCATCACTGAAGCCATGACATAGAGAGAGGGAAAGTTGTTGTAGAGCCTCCATGCCAGCCTGAAGAACAGAAGCATTGTGCGGGTAAGGATTGGGCCAAGGCCTCCATAGGTTCGGGTGGCAGGCATGAGTGACTGGTCACCCAGTCCTAATAGAGCCGTGGACATGTGGAGGTGGGCACTTCCACTGCCTGTAGGCACACTGTCTTGGGCCTTCTCCCTGGTGACTGGTATCGGCACAACACAACCCTGTTCTGGAGAGCCAAAGTTGCATGTGGGTAGTCCAAGCACTTCTGAAAATCTGGTAACAGGTGGCTGGAGTGACCTCACAAAGCTCGCCTGCACATGCGCAGTATGCTGGTACACACTGCTTGGCTTGGACTATATTCAGCCACCTAAGGATATTCAGTTGTTATGCAAATTCAATTTTTGACGAAGTAGTTTTGGTACCCTCGTCGATATAGAACTGACAATAAATCTGCTTCCTTTTCTAAGCAATGAAAGTACCATACTGTTTTGTCCTTGTGAGGAACCAGAGAGGATAACTGCTTTCAGCCTAAGACATAGTTGTAGGTACTATGAAGGCTGAGAGAGTATGTCCTAGGTATGGAAGACATGTTGAAATCATGGTTTTGTAGACAAGCTTATTTTAGTGTTCTCATCTTGGAATACAGCTGTAGGAGTATTAATTTAGTCAAACCAATGACCCAGCTTCTTCTGAATAAGGAAAGAAATAATTCACATTTTAGTATTCATTAAATTATCTAGTGTCGGAATTATTTATCTATATAAATAATTATTTACATTTACATATTTTAGCTTTATATACTGTGAGTTTCAGAACAAAATCAATCAAATAAACAAACAAACCCACAATATACAAATACCCAGGTCTGCTATTCTGTGGGAGGGAATTTTCTTGCCTTAAGGCATTGGACAGGATAGAAGAGATTCTCTTGACCTGGACAGAGTGCTAAATGCATCAGGGCCAGTCATGGCTGTTGGAATAGACAGGAAAATTATAAAGAGGTGTGGACTTTCCTGGGCTTCTCTAATCTACTTCTTCCATTCCACATGCATTTCTATAAGCCTCAACTCGGTGGCTCTCATCAGGAATAGTAACGGAGGGTTCTTCTGCTGTCTCCCCATTTTCATCTATGCCCAGACCTCCTGTGGTCATGTGGTAGATGTGATTGGAGTGAGTTTGAAAATCTTCAAGTGAGAAACCATTGGATGGCACAGAAGTTTCAATCAGAAGCACCATGAGGACTTTGATAGCTTTGACATTATTGTCTTCCTCAACCTTCTGCAGCTGGGTCTCCTCAACTGGGTGTTCAATATTGATTTCTAGGTGCTTTCTGACCATCATGTAGCTCATTGCAGAAATGTGTCTAAGTTTCTGAGCCTTTATTGTCAAGTTCATGTTAGCTGTCCAGCCACAGTTGCTCATAACAATGCAGTAGATTGAAGACACAAGGCTATGTGTGATTCTCACCTTCTCAACCCTTTATTCCAAGATCTTCATTATGAGCTTGCAGAGATTCTCAAACTTTGCCTCTTTCTGCTCCATTTTATTTTTTTTCTTCCTCATCCTGTGGTAGCTTCAGGCCTTCTTAATCACAAAAACAAGACATTTTCCAACAAACCATTTAAGCTGCTGCATGTTGTACTCATCAGTAGGCTCAGTCATATATACACTACCTGAATGCCCCATTTCCGCACATGTTCCAAAACAGGCAGAGTTTGTCATATTCTCTTTGCTCTCACTGTGAATTCTATGTCTTGTTCATATAAGATACACACTCTGATATGTAGTCATCTCATGTCCAGACTGAGAGATGTGGAAAAGGAGGAACCCAGACAGTATAATTTTCATGGATTTTTAAGCTTTAAATTCTTGGAGAATGAATCATAAAATTTCTTGTATTTCTATTTGTCTTCAGCCATCTCAGAGAAGAAGAGCTCAAGGCACTTTTCCACAATATTTCCATGGATGATTTCAGGATTTTGCTCTGCTGTAAAATTTCTCAGATGTTCATTGTCAGGTCCTTTTAGTCAACTACACCATTGGATAGCATTAAGGTACTCAGGTATCAGTTCATCACAGATTTCCATGGTGAACACCTAATGGAGATACTGCTGAATGTTGCTTTTCTTGTTCTCAAATTATAAAAGGCAGCTCACATAGGATAGAAGAGCAATGCCATGAATTTCAATTGTACTTCTTCAGAGAATTCTTGACTGCTGAATGTTTTTCCCAATGATTGGTGAGGCTCTTATAGAATTCATAATATTTCTCTTGAGTAATGTCATCAGAGTTCATATACCAAATTAGCAAACTATTATCCAACTATTTCTGATCAAATTAAACTTTGTTTTCTTTCTTTCTTGTTTTTCTGATCTTTTTACATCTCTTCTTCCTCATCTCTTCCCACATTTTCATGCATTGACTTTTCCTCATCTTCTTTATCTTTCTCACTTTTTTCTTGCTCTACCTCATCATATCTGGTATCCTTCAATCATTCTCCTCCTCTAAATACAGGGCATAGTATAGCCTGTTAAATTTGAGTTTTTCTTCATGATTTTCTTAATACTCCATTCTTATGTGTATTCTGTTTAGTCTTTGAGGCAGTGGATTTCTGGGGTAATCCAGCAAACAGTTTTTTATGGTCTTATAGTTTGTGTAGGATCCACCAGTAGAAGATTCCCAGGAATAACACTCATAGTTGAATTTTGTGATCAGACCCAGTTCCTCCACTACTAGGGAAGATGAATATTCAACACCTAATTTCTCAATCGTGGAGAAGTTTGCATTAGTCTTAAGATCTTCCATAAATGTTTTTTGTGCCAGACTAAGAGTAGTTGCCAAGGTACAATCCTGAGGTTTGTGGATCCTCCAATTTTTAACTATTTACCACTGTTCAACTTGGAAGGGTCTGTCAGGTTTTCATATTGAAAGTTGACAATGCATCAGGAGCACTAGAGATAAATATTGATGATGAGAGACATGAGCTGAGTAACTTCTAACTGAAAGGCAAAAGTTTCCATCTCTTTTTCTCCACATTTCATTTCCTTAAGCATCTTGACAGAAAAGCCAAGTAGAAGTACAAAGCAGGGTGTCCCCAGACCATATTTGACTTTACTCCAAACCTGGTATTTGGGAGGGTAATTCAAGAGAGCTTATGCTTACATGTTTTAATCAATTTGAAAATAGACATAGTGCGAGAGAGATGTCTCTATGGTTAACAGTGCATCCTACTCTCCCAAACTACCTCAATTTAGTTCCCAGAACACAACATGCAGCTCACACTCACTTGTTGCTTCAGCTCTGAGAAACCAATCTTCTAGTTGTGGCCCATCACTGTACTTACATGCATATATCTTCCTACTCTATACATAAACAAACCTATATACATACAGTCTTTTTATATTTTATTGTTGGTTAATTTATTTACATTTAGAATGTTATCCCCCTCCTGGTTTCCCCTCCCTGAAAACTACTCACTCCACTCCCTTCCCCTGCCTCCACAAGAATGCTCCCCCACCCACCCTCTACTCCTGCCCCACCACCCTATCATTCCCATAGTCTGGGGCATCAAGCCATCACAGGACCCAGACTTCTCCTCCCATTGCTGCCAGACACATTCATACTGTACCACATATACACATCGAGTCATAGCTTCCTCCATGTGTATTCTTTGGTTGGTGTTTTAGTCCCTGGGAGCTCTGGGGGTTATGGTTGGTTACACATATTCTTTAACAAAATTAAGTAAATTTTTAAAACAATAAATGTAAAGACACAGTAATTATGAATTGATTGGAGGTCATTACTTAATTTTTATTTCAGTGTTTAAAAAACCCCATGTATTTCATCTTTTTAGTTTTTAGTTTTCTTTTTCTTAATGTTTACTATGGTGCATTGAATAAGCTTGACCCATGGAGTGGCACTATTAGGAGTTGTGGCCTTGTTGGAGGAAGGCAGAAACTATGGGGGTGGGCTGAGAGACCTTCTTTCTAGTTGCCTTGAAGGCAGTCTTCTCCAGTGAAACCACTTGAACCAGGTCTGTACAGTTGAAGTTATCCTCAGCCCTAATGTTTTCCATATTCCTACTAGGATGGCCATTTAAGGCCCACTTAAAGCATTCCACTGTTTTCCAAAATCCCAAATCCATGTCACTCTAAATGAAAGTATGATCAGGTCTATCACAACAATATCCCAGTCCGTGGTAACAACTTCATTCAGTCTTAGGGTTTCCATTGCTGTACAGAGATACCATGACCAAGGTAAGTCTTATAAAGGACAACATTCAATTGTGACTGGCTTACAGGTTCTGAGGTTCATTCCAATATCATCATGGCAGTTGTCAGATTATCTATTTTCTTATTAGGTACAAGAAAAATGTTATAAAAATAGAAGAATAACACATTCCAATTGCATGGATATCATCATTCTAATAATTTGAAATGATATACTCAAAAATATTTTTAGTGAATTACCTAAAAGAAATTTCTCATACCACCAAAATTTTCTTCAAAAGGAAACAGCTATTCATCTATGTCACACACCATAAACTTATATTCTTTAAAATTGTAATACACGGTTCACCTATTGTTATCATTATGCTCCTGTATCCCCTCAAACAGTACCTTCCCAAATTCTTTGGCCTGACCATAGCTAAATTATTCCTTGTCATTTAAAGTATTAAATTCTATCACATGTTTGTCGTAGCAGATAACATTGCTGTTACTATTGCTTCTGTCCTGTGATAGTACTTGATTTTTAAAATTTATGCAAATAATAAAATGTATAACATTGATAATCTTACGTGAGGGAAGTACTAAAGATTCAGTAGCATAGCAATAACTAGCATGGTTTAGTTTATACCTTCTCATGAATTGAAAGGTGTATTCTGGTATATTACTTGTTTCTCTACTATCCTAATTTAAATTTTACTTATTTATGTAAAATTGCAATTAATTTCTTATTTCAAAAATGTGATAAATTCTCCCTAATGCTTTGGTTGAATCTTTCGACTGTAATTCCACTTGTAGGAGTGCATGACTGCAAAAGACATAACTCATGATCCTTATATAATTGTAATAAGAGAGGTAGAGTAGTATTAAGGACATTTTTAATGGTAGCTGTGAAGTAACACAGGGTAAAAAACATGTATTTAATATTCATCAGACTACATTTGAATCTAATAATGAGGTATAATAACATTATAAAGATAATTTAAAACGTAACAAAGAAAAAAATCCAGCAAAAAGAAATTTTAATCCAGCAACAAGGCTACTCTGTCAAAGGATACATCCAAAGACCTGGAATGCAGATATGACCTGGATTACAATATGATCTAGCTAGAATACAGACACAACTTAGTACATACGTTTAATCCCTACCAATGAAGGTAAGTTTAGTTTGTAGAAGGAAGCAGCTATATTTGAAGGTGATATCTAATTGTGAGTCAGACAAAGTGAATTATCAGAGAACTATTTAACAGAATGAGTCAGAGATAGAATATGCCTAACTTTCAGATAGGAAAGACAGTCTAGAGCAGTGCAAAGTGAGTCAGGAATGGAACGTAGTTCTATGAGTTGAATGCAGTTCAGTTGAGTTCCTGCAATGTTGATGAGTTCAGGTAAGTTCAGTTCAGTCACTTCTGTTCAGTTGAGTGCAGTTGAGTTGAGGTGAGTTGAGTTGAATTCAATTCAGCTCAGCTCAGCTCAGCTCAGCTCAGCTCAGCTCAGCTCAGCTCAGCTCAGCTCAGCTCAATGCTCAACATACTTCAGTTCAGTTCAGTTCTGTTTAGTTCTGTTCAGTTCAGTTCAGTGGAGTTCATTCCATTAGTTGAATGAAGCTGAGGTTGTTCAGTGAGTCAGTCCATTGAGTTCAGGGCAATCTAGTGAACTTGAGTTCATTTGAGAGTTTGTGCAGAGGCGCTTGAAGCCAGAAAACAAGAAAGGGCCAGAAGATTAGACCAAATTGCCAAAGTTAGCTGGAGGCCAAGCAGAGCAATTCACTGAGAAGACAAGAGAAAGCATTTTAAATCAGTCAGATTGAAGAGGAGTTTTAAACCAGTTTTAAGGTTAGTTGAACAAAACAGCCATGGTTCAGAAAGAGATAGAAAGGCTGAGTTTATTCAGCAGTAAGCTTCGAAAATGACAATTATATCTGGTTAATATAAGTTACAATTACTAACCTAGAAAGATAAAGTTGTCTAGCATTAGAAGAAATACCAATAATCCTATCAAAACAGTACCAATGGCTACACAAATTTCTTGTCTTAATAGAAGAACAGGGACATTCATTTAGTATTCCATGCAGTATATTATCTACTGGAAAACATGGAACTTTCCAATGAGTATCACTATTGGTGACTTTCAAGATTGTGCACTAAAATTCAGAAAGTACTGGAAGATAAACATCTTGAGAACCAGAAAAATATTTAAGAACACAGGATACTGTTTTAGGTTAACTATCACAATTGGACTTTCTATAAAGGATTCTACTAACAGAAATAATTAAGTGTGACTATTGTGGATTACTGATATTACCAAGTCTATTAAGAAGCATGGGAAAATTTGCTTGCTATTATATGCCATTATGAATATATTCAAGAATGTTTCCACTTGGGATATATGATCTATAGTAACTTGAGGAAGTTAAAATACATATTTTATAAAGAAAACAAAGAAATTTTCGACATATATATTTTTAAGCTAAAATTTGGGAATTACCTTTTTTAGCCCAAACAACATACCATTTAAAATCCTGCCATATTATCATTGGCATATACTCATAACAAGAAAATCTTTCAACTTTATTAATACTATGCTGATTCAATGTTTACTTTCTACTGTTGTGGAAAAGCTCTGCTAATTAAGGTTAAAGTCCACCATGACCAGATAAGTCTGGGCTCTGTGCAATATGGGAAACTGCATTCATTTGCAGAATTTCTCCTTTGACCATGTCTGGGGAATTCTAAACCTACTTAAGGAATGTCACATAGCCTCGATTAGATTATAAGAGCAGTTTGATTTCTCCTGACAAAAGCTACTCAGTCAGCAGATGAGATTTCTGAAATGATTCTTTGTGGTTATTGACACATTCCAGCATCCCTAAGCCACAGGAAATGACCTTTGCCCATCCTGGATACCCCTAACCTCAGTCCTCCAAAATGTTATAAGCCTTCAATCACCCTAAATAAAGTTGATCTACTGACAGTTGGTTCTGATGTGGTTTTTCACTTTACATACTCACAGGGTTTCTAAATTCCCTACTTGCCCTCACTCTGCTCCCACTGCCCTTGTGGATTGTATATGCCTACAAATCACAAGACCTAGGAGACGCACATACTATTAATAAAATAATGTAAGCTTTGTTTAAAATTAGCAAATAATCACAGTAACACAATGGAAGAAATCAGAATTTTATATAGTATACAAGTTTTTAAAATGCTATTCTGATTTTATATTTTCTGCCCATCAAAACAAACCTAAAAGAAAGGATATTCTGTGCTTATTCTTTCCTAATCACAGAGGGCTGAAATCATATCTCAGTGTTATAGCATTTACTTGTGATTCGTGAGGTACTGAGTTTGATTCCCAGAACTGTGAACAAGAAAAATTATGGTTAAGCTTGTTTCATCAACTTTGATAAAATGTGATTTTTCTCTACATAAAAAATCATCTGAGACCCAACTTCACAAAACCCAGATGAAGCGGGGCTACCAGGAGCTCTAACCATGGCAGTATCTCAGGTGAGGAATCAGCAACACTCACCCCAAACAGGGAGTAACCGGGGCACACAGGGACCCAGGAATTCACTCCTGGGCCGGAGTACTGGTATCTTCCAGTCTGGGCCTGAGAGCTCAGCAGATCATGGAGAGAGCTCTGCACCCAATCTCACAGAACCCAGATGAAGCTGGGCTCTCAGGAGCTCTAACCCAGGCAGTATCTTAGTTAAGGAGGCAGCAACACTCACACCAAATAGAAAGTGACTGGGACCCCCTGGGACCCAGGAATTCACTCCTGGCCCAGAGCACTGGTTCCTTCCTGTTTCCACTTGAACACTGATCAGATCTTGGACCTCAGCTCTAATCCCCGCAGCAACACTCATCCCAAACAGTTCTGACGCAACCAAGATAATAGGAAAGACAAGGCTCCAGTCAGAGACAGCTCAGGTAGCACCAAGGAGATCCAGATGGTTAAAGGTAAGCGCAAGAAAACAAGTACCAGCAACCTAGAGTACTCAGCTTCATCAGAATCTAGTTCTCCCACATTAGAAAGTCCTGAATTACCCATATATCCAGGAAAGCAAGAGACAGATCTAAAATCACTTCAAATGATGATGATAGAGAACGTTAAGAAGGACATAAATAACACCCTCAAAGAAATTGAGGAGAACACAGATAAACAGGTGAAACTCCTTAAAGAGGAAACATAAAAATCCCTTAAAGAATTACAAGAGAACACAACTAAACAGGTGAAGGAATTGAACAAAACCATCCAGGACATAAAAATGGAAGTAGAGACAACCCAGAAATCACAAAGGATCCTACTACAAAAGCCTATACTCAACAAAATTCGAAAATTTGGATGAAATGGACAACTTTTTAGACAAATACCAGTTATCAGTGTTAAATCAGGAGCAGATAAACTATCTAAACAGTTCCATAACCCTGAAAGAAATAGAAGCAGTCATTAAAAGTCTACCCACCAAAAAAAAGTCTGAAACCAGGTGGTTTCAGTGTAGAATTTTATCAGACCTTCAAGGAAGACCTAATACCCATTCTTTTCAAACTATTCCACAAAGTAGAAATAGAAGGAACACTACCCAATTCATTCTATGAAGCCACAATCACACCCATCTCTAAACCTCACAAAGACCTAACAAAGAAAGAGAACTTTAGACCAATCTCCCTTATTAATATTTATGCAAAAATACTCAATAAAATTCTTGCAAACTGAGTCTAAGAACACATCAAAACAATCATCCATCATGATCAAGTAGGCTTTATCCCAGGAATGCAGGGTTGGTTCAATATACGGAAGTCCATCAATGTAATTTACTATATAAATAAATTCTCAACTGAGGAATCTTGAATGATTGAGAAGCACATAAGGAAGTGTTCAACATCCCTAGTCATCAGGGAAATGCAAATGAAAACAACACAGAGATTCCACCTCACACCTGTCAGAATGGCTAAGATTGAAAACACAGGTGACAGAAGATGCTGGCGAGGATGTGGAGAAAGAGGAAAACTCCTCCATTGTTGGTGGGATTGTAAGCTGATACAACCACTATGGAAATCAGTCTGGCGGTACCTCTGAAAATTTAATATAGTATTACCTGAGGACCCAGCTATACCATGCCTGGGCATATGTTAAAAAGATGTTTCAACATACAACAGGGACACATGCTCCTCTATGTTCACAGCAGCCTTATTTATAATAGCCAGAAGTTGGAAAGAACCCAGATGGATACAGAAAATGTGGTATATTTACACAATGGAGTACTACTCAACTATTAAAAACAATGAGTTCGTGAAATTCTTAGGCAAATGGATTGAGCTTGAGAATATCATCCTGAGCGAGGTAACCTAATTACAAAAGAACATACATGGCATACACTCACTGATAAGAGTGGATATTAGCCCCAAAACTCACAATACCTAAGACACATTGCATAGACCACATGAAATTCAAAAGGAGGAAGGAAGACGAATGTGTGGGTGCTTTGGTTTTTTTTTTTTTTTTTTTTTTTTTTTTTTTTAGAAAGAGTAGCAAAATACTCAACCAGAGCTCCCAGTGTCTAAACGTCCAGCCTGAAAACAGAAAAGGAGGGACTCATGACTCCACTTGTATAGGTAACTGAGGGTGACCTCCTTAGGCAACAATGGAAGTGGAGGGCCAAGGTCCCCGAAAGATTGGATTCATAGTGTTGGGGAATTAGAGAGCAGGGTGGAGATTGGGAGAATGGTGGGAGCACACCCTCATAAAAACTGGAAGACGGGTTATAGGATAAGGGGTTTTGGGGGAGAAAGGAAGAGGAGATAACAGTGAAAGGTAAATATGTAAAATATCCAATTAAAAAACAGATAATGGATCTGGGGAGAAAAAAGAAGATAGTTTACTTACTTCTAAGGATTTTCAAAGGTTTCCAGGAGATGCTTATTGGCTGAGATCTTATTTTAAGCTCTTCACAAAAGAATTAATGTTTCTGTTTAATATTCTCAAGAGAGATGCAAATCCTAATTTCCCTCAACAATTAATTGACAAAAGAGGAATAATTTTTCAAAAAGTAGAAGACGCTCTCATTAATTGATATATTATATAGATTGATTAATTGTTGGATGTTTTATAATAGTCCTTTGTTTAAAAAGCTTATTAATAAAGAATTATATTTCTTTAAGTAGTGTCTTCATGATTCTCTGAGGGTGGAAGGAGCGTGCTTCGTTTACATTTAACTTTCTAAAATTGAAAGCTCATGGCAAATCTGCAGCTGATTGCCTTTGGCATCGCTGAGACCAATATAACCTATGCCACAAGTATGTGGAAGGACACTTTTACCCTTAAATGGAATGGCCAGGACCCAGTTCCTATATGCAGCCATGGATTTATATGCCTGTTTGATACCACAGAAGGCACAGCTAAATGGCCGCCAAAAAGATTAATGAATTAAATAGATACCCCCACAAAATCAGGCCCAATTATAAGTAAGATGAATAACAATTGACATTCAGGGAAGAGAAATTTCCCTGAGAATTACCTTCTTTTTTTCCTTTCTAGGTAAAAATTAATCACCCGTGATGTCTGCTATTAGGAGTTCTAATCCTGATGCTGGCCTCTGGATTATACTATTCAGACCTCCAATGGGACTTTGACAAGGACATTAAACAGCTATAGATTGACTTCACTAATCTGAAGAAATCCCTCGTTTCACTGTCTGTTTCGATCCCCCAAAATTGCAAAGGAATTTATTGGACTTGATTTTCTCTTTTACAATAGAAAAGAGTGTGTACAGCTCTAGCCTGTGTACAGCCCTTAAAGAAGAATGCTGCTTTTACATAGACAAAACAGGGATGATTAAAGAGAGTATGAAAAAGGCCAGAGAAGGTTTTGAGGAAAGACAGAGGAGAAAGAGAAAAATGAGAGCTTGTACAAGAATTGGTCTTTAACCTCTCCATGATTGTTAACCCTACTTCCTTTCATCTTGGGATCATTAATTGAGTTATTTTTGCTTATTTCCTTTGGTCCCTGGGCCTTAAATAGGCTGACTAACTTTGTGAAACAACAGATAGATAATCTGATAGCAAAATCTATTCAGATACATTATCATAAGTCAGCTATGGAGGACCACAAGACTCTAGATGAGTATGTTACTCTATCCTGGGTGCTCCCAAGTCCCGTCTCCACCCAACCTAAAAGAGAGGTCTTCCACCCCTAGACCAAGCAGAGAGGGGCCACACAAAACCCTCTCTGTTTGGTGATCTGAATTCTTGCTTAAGCTGTGAGGCTAAGCACTGCAAGGGAATATAAAT
Source organism: Rhabdomys pumilio (assembly GCA_030674055.1). Taxonomy (NCBI): domain Eukaryota; kingdom Metazoa; phylum Chordata; class Mammalia; order Rodentia; family Muridae; genus Rhabdomys; species Rhabdomys pumilio. The sequence continues at coordinate 55,570,868 of JANHMN010000005.1, forward strand.
AAAAGTTAAAAATATGTTTCTGGGTTCCCTGAGGGACAAGACATTGGGATGGTATGGCCCTCATACCTCACTGGACAACAACAGGAGGACTGGAGCCATTACAAGATCCCCTTTAATTACTGGAGATCAGGTTTCTATCCCTGCCTTGGCAAGATTAGAATTGCCACAGTCTTTCTATACTTGGAGAAGGGAGGAGATGTCAGGGGCATCCCTGCTTATACTTGGGAGGCCTAAAATCAACCATAAGCCTAAAATCAGCAATTGGCCTGACATACATGCCTGCTAACACAAAGTCTTGGGTCTCTATGGAAAAACGCTGAAACAGATGACTATAAACTATTGTAAACAGGCAGCTTTTGTGGAAATTTACCAGCCTGGGTAGTCATAGATCTTGTAAATAGGCAGCCTTGACGGATAGATTAGATAAGGACAAGTGAATTCTAGGCAGAGTTATATTGACCTGACCCCCGAACCTTCACCCATCTGATACCCTGTTCTGAAAGGTATCTGTACTTCCCTTGAACACCTATGCTCCTGTATCATCCCCTTCCCCACATCCTGCATTTCCATGTTTATAATCCCTGTGTTAAAAAGTAAAAATTATGATTTGATAATAATAAAAAAAAGAAAAAAAAAAGAAATAACACACCATGTCCCCCTGGCTCTGCTGACTTAGCTTCTGACAATCCATTTTTTTGTTCTCAGAAATACTTTGAATTATAAAATGTTATTGTGGTTTTTGTTAGTATGCTGGATAAAATAATTTTTATTGATTTTATTTTAAACTTCAAAGTTTGTAGTGAGTTAAAATGTCCTTCAACATAATTATAGGTAATATTTATTTTCATATTGTAAAACGCTAGTTAATCTGTTGAACATTTTAAAAAAACTGGATTCCATTTTGATAATTTCATATATGAGCACTGAATTTACATAATTTTTTCCCATTTTCTCCTTTCTCCCACTCTTTCCAATCCCCCATACTTTTGAAATACATCTTATTATTTAATTATTGTTCATATATGTATATATATGTATATATGTATAAGTATATATGTATATACAAATACTGATAAATAAAGCTTTTTGTGTTAAAAAAAATCAGCTGAGTTGGCTACCAAAGTTTAACACACTAAATAAATAATATATATTTTAACAAGAAGTAAATAATGTTAAACAGAGGGAAAACTATGTGTCACTCTGCACTCTACCACAGGGCTTGGGCAGGCCACAGATATACAGTACCCCTCCTACTACCCCACGGCATAGTGAAAAACAAGAAAGAAAGCCAGAAAAAGACCTGTCTACCTCTATGACATGGGAAAGGCAGGAAAAGATACCCAGAGGCCTGCGTATCGCCCAATGTCTCATGTAGGCCTTACATATACAGGACCACCTGCTCCCATGTCATGTAGTGGAGGTAGAGGAAGATATCCACAGAACTACCTGCTCCCGTGTCATATACATGGGTTGTAGATACCTAGAGGCTTGCAGGCTGTCTTTCAAACCATAGACAAATGAGGTCACACAGAGGCCATCCATCCACAGGGTCTGTCTGCAGTGGGAGCCACTATAACATATAAGTATGTGGTGAACAGTTGGGAGAGAATGAGACATTGAATAGTTTGAGCATTATGAAGAGAGGTGGAACTGGAGACATGAGGGTGGACAAGAACAACTTGATGTGAGTGGCCAGACCAACCACTTGGGGCCATGGTGATGCCATAACCCATTCTGCTACTGAGGGTCATATCTGGTTCTCTAGCTATGTAGTGGAAGTGGTCAGTATCGATGTTATAGCTTATATTTTCACTTGAGAGCATGAGGACAGTACCTGGTCTGGGAAGCTGGCAGGCATGATGTGGGTGTCTAGGTGGCTATGCACCTCAGTGGTTCCATTTCTCTGGTTAGCTGGCTTTATCTCTCACTTGTGGCAGCACTTGGGAGCATGATCACTGAGCCTTACCTGCAGCAGAGTAGAGCTGGCCCTGGTGGCTGGGTGTGGTAAGCTGCCCCAGTGTGAATACCAGAGAGCTGGCCTTGCCTTGTGGTGGCCTGAGAGTAGAGGTGATATCTTCCAGCCCCTTGCCTCTCATCACCTCTAGCAGTTGGGAAAGTTGGCCTCTACGTCAGGAGAGCACGCCCTACTCTTTGTGTGGGCAGCACAGCAGAGCTAGCCCTGGTGGTGAAGCACTAGTGAGCCAGCCATGAAGGTATGAAAGCAAGAGAGTTGGCTCAGCCCCTTACCAGCTATAGCCCTTGAGAGAGTAGGCCCCATTCTTCCACTGGCAACAGAGTAAAGCAGGTTCTGAATGCATGAGGGCTGGTGAGCTGGCCTCTAGGGCATGAGAACTGACCCTGTTTGTCCTGATGAATGGCATCTTTGGATGGTCTAGTTGGAACAATACCGGAGGGAATGCCCTGGTAGAGTGGATAAAAGACAGCCAACCAGCTGACCAGCTCAGCTACCACCCAGGTTTGAATTTAGGGCTTTGAGTGGGCCCATCCCCAAATCAACATTCTCTGTGAACTGTTGGGTCACAGAAAATGACTGTTTCTGCCAGTCCAAACATACAAGCGCTCTATGACACAGTGTAAGCACAGGATAATCAGGAAGAGTCCTGGTAAGGATCCAATACTTTTTGTGTCACAGAAGTCAGAGACCATGTACCTGAAGAATGAATGACTCATTGCACTGATCATTTGCAAGTAAAGATGTGTGTACAGAGGGGTATACTATGGGCCACACTGTGACACATAACAGCTTTACTGTGAAGATATTTTTGTGCTTTGTTGTTTATTTTTGTTTCTTTTTGTTGTCCATGTTTTTTTTTTTCATTTTGTAAGGAGGTTGCAAAGAGACAAGGAAATGAGTGGGAATGGAGTGCTTGATATGAAACTCAAACAGAATTAATAAAAAATTTATATATAGCGTGAGCATGAAGACATTTTGAGATACGTTTTAAGGCAAACAGTTTTGACAAACATAATTAGTCATTATTAAGATTCATGATGTGATTATTTCAGTTCTAACAAAGGGTTTGTGGGCAGCTTACTACTCGGTACATAATAAATAATAGTAAATAGAGAAATAGTATTAATGAGCATCATTGCAAAGCAATGATATTTTTTATTAAATGATGTAGAAATCTCAAATTCAAAGATAAAATTTATAGTCCAAATTTTTTCATTAATTTATATAATTCTTGTCAAGGTAAAATATGTATACTTTAAAAAAAAAAGGAGACATATATTCATGAAAGAAAGAAAAAAATCTGCTTTTTCATCTTCTTCTCTGTGTTCCATAGTTTACCTTCCTTAGAAATGGTATAAGACAACCCAAACAAAATTATGTCATTTTAAACATCTTATTTTGCTGGTTCATTTTGTTTTTGAAATCATATTGATTTGTACCTAGAGAAGTAAAAATAATTAAAATATTGCTTATTCAGCATGAGACAAAGTTTTGCCTGTAAAAATCCATCTTTCACATTTATTTAAATTGTGTTGGAAATTAATAATGTTATAAATCACAATTATAAATTATTAGAGATTTATAATTAACCTCTTATAAATGGAAATTAGCACATAATGTATCAGCATTGTGTACTGATCAACAAATATCTAGCCAAATTTTCACCAACCACTTTTAGACTAATGAAAGACAGCCACAAAGAAATCTACTTAATAAGTACATCAAAATTTCTATAGGTGATTGACTGAAGAAGTTGGAATTTAATTATTATAATTTTATTTTCTCCATGTAAAACTTGAAACTATTATTTGAACATTTATCTGGTACATCAAATATTCATACATGCTTAATTTAATGCCATATTTTATTATTTAATGTTTTATTAGTTCTTTTCCAGTATAGTATTTTAAACCCAATCTTACAGTTACTGAGTTACTTAATGAGAATGAGCAAATAGGAAATAAATATGCAGTTCATGATTAGAAAATTTAATTTTCTAGCTTGTAATCATATTTTTAATCGGCATCTTTCCCATCGTATACATGCAGGAGGCAAGTAGAATTGGTAACAGTAATCAGGAAACCAAAAAAAAAAAAATGCAAACATAAACTTTGTGGTTTTCTTTGTAGTTGTCATGTCTCCATGTATTTCTCCTTCTCTTTTTCTTACTGCTTCAGTTTTGAATAGTTACAAATAGTATATTCAAATTAAATGTTATGAAAACAGAATGTACCAAAAGCTAAGAAATTTGTTTCTTAGAGAATTTATTGTATGTATAGGTATGTGTTCTATGCCCATGTAAATGTAAATGCATATGTGCACCTGTGTATCAGAAAAAAAATCTACATAGCATGACTTTTTCAATTTCTTTCTCAGTATATTTCCTTGATCTCCTAATGAATTGATGTTCACTAATTAGGCCCACGTATACTTCTGTCTCTACTCTCCAGTGCTGATATTATAGGCATAATCCACCACACTTTCATTTTGTTCTTTATATATTTTAAATAGATGTCAGGGATCCTAACTCAGTTACTCATGCTTGTTTTTCAAGTACTCTATTCATTGAGCCATTTCCTTACTTTTCTAGAGTAAAACTACCTTTTTTGGAAAATAGTTACTGATAATCCATCATAAAAAAATAAATATGTCCATGAAGAATGAATCAGTCTTCAAAGTAAGCAACATACCCAGGATATTTTAAAATACACTGAGGTTTGATTGGAACAAAATTCTCTATCTGAACAATGCTTCATGTTGTATGTGTACATTTGACATATCATCTCAAAAATTATTAAATTTTCTGTAATCTTCAGGAAAGAATTGGATGTATTCTTTTAAACTTTGGCAATTTTTTCTTGATATTCACCATCTTTTCTGTACTGACAAATACACTTTAGGAAAAAAGGAGAAAATTTTTGACTACAGAATATTAGAAAGTACAGATTTTTTTAAAAATCAATATCACTTAAATAATTGTTATGAACATGTATGGGAAAAAGGGTGAAAACAGCAATATAAAACTGATTTATTTTGTCCCTTTGCTATATTTTTTCTGGGTTTACATTAAGTGAAATAAATTTTAAATATTTCTTATCAAATAAATAAAAAAATAGCTGTTAACATGTGAAAAATATTTCAAGTGTTGTGGAATTCAGAACACAAAGACTGATTTATTCACACAGTAACTTCATCAGAAAATAATATTCTTAAAGCAACAGTTAAGAAGTTATTCTGTAGATTTCACTTGATAAATATATTAGAATGCTTGCACTTGTGTTGAAACTTTCATTTTTAATAGATTTTGAGGTTTGATCAGAACTATTGCTTATACTCATATATAAATGCAATAAAATATATGCCATGAAAAATGAAATTTACTTCATTGTTACTCTGCAGCATTAGATGAATCCGAGAAACCATTATTGATGATTTGGTCATATAATTATTTAGCATTATAAATATTGATACTATGTGGAATGTAAAAATTACTTTTGTATATAAAGTGCTGGAGATAATGAAGCATATTTCAAAAAATGTGCATGAAATAGCACTGGATTTATTAAAATGGTTTTCAGTTAAGGTTATAACACTTCATTTTAGAAATTGTTGTTGTTTGAGGTACTTTTGTTCTTGTTATTGTGGTAGGTTTTGTTCCTAAATATTAGCAGTCCATCTGACAGAACTTCCTTTATCCTGAATATTTGAATAGAAGAATGTCTATTTTAACTCTTGTGAACTATGCAGCATGAACAGGAAGTAAAATCCTGCTGTTGAATGGGGGTCTTTTGATTTTCTTTTTTAGCATTTCATAAATTTTTTTATTCCCCAATATTCTCACCCTCATATTTGCTTCTTATTCTTGTTTCTTTTAGACAAGTATGAATTGCTAAGAGATATAGTATCAATTATTAATCCCACAAATATTACACAATGCTCCTTTTACAAATAATATATCTCATAGACTTCAAAAACTACAAAACACTAGAAATTTGAATGCTTTCTTCTTGGTGCTTAAAAGAGAAGACAGACTAAAGCAATCATCAGTCATGTCTCTCAAATACTTCATTCAATTTTGTTTTGTATATTAGAAAATTTTGTGAATAGTTTCAGATGTAAATTTTGTTTTAGGTAATTTCTTTTGTGCTGTGTATACTATAAAATGTCTTTGATATATTTATACAAGAATTATCCTTTCTAACTTCCCCCTTCACGTTGGAAAGAAGAATAATGGGAAAGGAAGAGAGGAGTTCACTGGATATATATTGTCCAACTCAAAATTAGTTGTATAAATAACATAATTTTTATTATTACTTTAATGTACTAGGATTTTTTAAAAAAATTCATGAAGTATACTTCTTAAGTCACTTTTGATTGAATTTTGTTATTGTCAAAGAATATTCTAACTTTATTTTCATGTGGTTGCTAAATATATACCATTTTATTTTATTCCTTTATAACTTGAGGTAATTTACAACATGATAAAATAAAACAATTATTTTAGCATCCATTTTATTGCAATCCCAGTGGTCTCTCTATAATTTTTATCACATTTTATTTTCATCATACGTGTGAGTTAATTATCCCCATCTTACAGTTGATTAACTAAGCAGTAGAGAACCAAATGAGCTGTTCAATGTCACATAGTTCAGTGTCATGTAGTTAGTGAGCTGGGATTTTAAAACTAGCTTTGGCTGTTTCCAATTATTTCAATGTCCAGACACCTAAGGATAATGATAACTTTATGTAAATATACCAGAATTAATAAAAAATATTAGTAATTGATCATTAGGTCTTAATAACAGACTTTTCATATGGCAAAGGTCTTTCTTCAACATAATTTTGAAGAATTTACATCACTTGTGTGCATTAAATTCAACATATTTTATTTACAATGTCTTTTGTTAAATAGGTTCATTAAAGAAGCTATTTCTAACTTCACTCAGTAAGATACAAGTTTCTTCCTTATATGAGTGTTTTGATTGAAAACTGAATTTTCATAAAATATATTATGAGCACAACATCTCCTACTTTATCCTCTCCCAAACCCTTCCCACCTTCTCTGCCCTCCCAACCACACCTACACCAGTCTTTTATTTCTGTTTCTTTAAAAATACAATAGTCAAAGTAATATGGAATGCACAAACCAACAAAAATTGGATAACGTAATATACAAATAAAAGACCAATAAAACAATCAGAAATGCCCAAAGAAAGCAGTATAAAACAAACAAGCAAACAAAATCAAACAAAAAACAAAACAGGAACTCAAAACATGTTTACAAAAATATTTGTTTTGTGTTGACTACCATTCTGCATCCTGCTTCATGGGGCATGCAGTTAAATCCTGTTTTATATTCCCAGTGAGACTATATTGGATAAAAGTAAATTTTCCTTAGCAAGCCTGCATCAACAGCAGATAGCTACTTGGTAGGACTCTATGTCTACATTCACTACTCAGTGGTAGGACCCTATGTCTACTTTTGCTACTCAGCACTGGGATTATATCTGATTTGAACCTATATGAGCTCTGTACATGTTGCCACAGTTTCTGTGTGTTTATATGTGCATTTGTCCTGTTGTATTTGGAAGATACTGCTTCCTTGGAGTCTCCACCCCTTCTTGGTCATAGAGCACTTTCTCTTACTCTTTCGTATAGCTTCTTTCTTAGCCCAAGAGGAAGGGAGTTAATGAGAACATTCCATTTAGGACTGTGTGTTCCAAATTTTCTCACTATCATCTAATCGTCAAGTTGTGTATCTCTATTTTAGTTCCCATCTACTGAAAGATGAAACTTCTCTGAGAACGGCTCAGCAAGGTACTGATCTATGAATGCACCAGAATGTCATTATGAGTCATATTATTATTATGTTCTTTTAGCAAACAATCATTTTCCTTAGGCTCATGGCCTTTCAAGTCTTATGTTCTTGACCAACTGGTCACTGTCAGCCACAGATTACATTCTATAGAATGAATATTAAATCCAATCATGGAATCGATGCTTACTCTCACAACTTTTATGTCAGTGCAGCAGCATATCTTGCAGGTAGGTCATTGTTGTAGATAACAGCGATTGTAGCTGTTCTGATGATTATTTTCTCTTCTGGTGGTCACTTAGTAGGGAATGATATTTAGTTATGGCATTGTCACACTTCCTATTTATTAACTTCATTTATACTTCTTCCATATAAGTACATATTTTAGAAGCTTTTCCAATATTATATTTACATGTGGACTCTCAAATATCCTTAGAATTATTTTCTCTTCTTATATTCCTTCTCTAATCACTCTATTCCATTCACCTGATCCCCATTTAATACTCCTACACAAGTCTCCCCTGCTCTCTTCATAATTAAATATCATATTTTCTCTTCCTTGTGAGTTCCAAATGAGGCCATAGACTAGGATGAACATCTGCCTCACTTGTGTAAGACCCTGGCTATATTTTTATGGACCCCAAATTTAAGTTATACTATGGAATAAAATTTATAGAATTTGTTATTACCCAGAGAAAAGAATAAATAAATATTAAAAACTGTGTGATAGTGATATCTCAACAGGTAAATGTCCTTGACCCACAAACCTGACCACCTGAATTTGTTTGCTTGAATTCATGGAAGAAAAGGCAGTCTACTAAAAGTTGTCTTTGAACTCCACATGTACGACATGGCATGTGTGTGCTCATCTCTCTCTCTCTCTCTCTCTCTCTCTCTCTCTCTCTCTCTCTCTCTTTCTTTCTCTGTGTGTGTATGTGTGTGTGTGTATGTGTGTGTCTCTCCATCTCTTTCTTTCTCTCTCAAATACACACACAGAGAGACACACAAATTAACTTTAAAATTAAAAACAAAATACATACATTATGAGTTATTTTCTAAAAGCATACATTATAGCACTTTCTGAAATATTCTAAAAATAAATTTATTTGTGGTTCATTTTTATACTTTTGTTCCAAGTTTTCTAGGTAAAATTGCCACTCATTAAAGTAATGCAAGTGTAAAACTTTTACTTTGTGTACCTAAATATGTATTTGTGATTTAATAAAAGAAAAGGAGCAAACTATACATTTGAAACTGATGAAAGACAGCAAAATTTAAGTGCAAATAATAAAATATTGAAAGTAAAAATATAGAAAATAAAGCTCAAATGTGATTCATCAAAAACATCCAGACAATAGTGACAAAATTTTAGATAGAATAACATGAACAGTGAATCCTCTCATTGTCAGTAGAGTAACTTACTAAAATCAATACTTATATTACAGTTATTAACATGGCAATATAGATATGAATTAACACTTTTGCCTCATTAGATTACATAGCTTAAAGATAATGGCCAAATCCCTAGAAAAAAAACTACAGGAAACACAAATGAACTTAAGAAGAAATAGGTAATCTGAGTTCACTCATAAGAGAATTAAATTACTAATTTAGAAAGTTCCAATGAATAAATCCACTAAAAGACCAATGAAACCAGTCAACAATTCCAGCTAGGTTGCAAAGCACAAGGTTAGGCTACAAAATTTCATTTCACTTGTATATGCAGCAAAGAAAAATCCATTTGAAACTAAATGAACACTATTCTTTCTAAAAGCATCATAAAGCAAAATGTATCCAAGAAGAAATTTCACACAAGAAATTCAAGACTTGGCTATTTAAGTCTGTTAAATGTTTTGAATATGCAAATTAGCAAACATCACAATAATAAAATTATGAAGGCAAAGTTAAATACAGTAAAATTCCTAAGTGGGTCTACAAGATTACCTGGAAAAACTTACCTAAAATATAAGATATTGATATTTATCAAGGTCAATCTTGAAAAAAGAAAGTGTAAAAGTCTCAGATTTTGCTGATTCCAAATCTACAAAAAAGCTAGAGTCATTCAAATAATCTGATGCTACCATATGGATTCACATGTGAATCAAATGAATGGAATTTGGAATCGCAAAATACAACTCACTTTAAAATTGCTTGACATTTGATAGGTCATTGACATAATTCAAAGGGAAAGAAGTTTTCTTTTTCTCTATGTATTTATTTTCTTGAAATATTTGTTGGCATTTGTTTTTTGTTTGTTTTTTTTTAGGAGCCAAATTCAGTGCTTTGTATAGTCTCATCCAATAGGACTTTGTTGAGCAATACTCCTATTTATTTATTCATTTAGAGAAAACACCTCACTATGCATACCAGGTTCATTGTTTTATTACTAATACTCATCAGGTTTTATTTGTTTTGTTTTGTCAAATTAACGGTAATTGAACATCATGGGACAAAGAATAATTTTGTCATATACCCTATATCATGTACAGGTATAGAGAGAATACACACTAAAAACTAATATATACACAGGTGTAAATGCCAAAATTATATAACTTCTAAGAAAGGGGACCAAGGTTTACCCTTTTGTGACTTAATGTTTTCAAAAGACTTCTTAGAAATCCAGTCAAAGAAACAGGTGACTACAAAAAAGAAAGCAAAAAATATTACTTCAAACTCATCAAAATTAAAACCTTTTAATATGAAAATGTCCCAAACTCATCAAAATTAAAACCTTTTAATATTAAAATGTCACAATAGTGAAATTAAACACCCCAAAATATGAGAAAAAATAATTATAATTAATATAAGACTTGTATCTATAATCTATAAAAATATAACATTAGAAAGAAAAATCAGATAATATAAAAATGATTAAAAGAATCAAACAGAATTATTTGCAGAGACTGTGAGCACAATTCAATGATAAAGCACAAGACAATAATGAATGAGTCCACTCTTCAAACCCTAATACTTCAAATAGTTCCACCATTATACAATAATAAGAAAAAGCTTTAATGAAAACGTTGTGTGTGTATTCCAGAGGGAGAGTAATTTCTACTAAATACATCCAAATATATTCAAGAATGTTAGTCAGTTTAAAAAATCCAATGAAAGCAGTTATGAGAATTAGACCCCTAAACTATTTGAATGTTGTAAATATTCAAATCCATATACTAGAAAGAGATGACTTACAATACAAAGTATGATATTAAAAATACTTGAAAACTAAACCTTGTTGATAACAACAATTTTTAAATATACTAAAGCTCTCTGAATTATACATGTATCTTATATGAGAAGTAGATGAGAAAAAATTCTGAAAAGTTAGATATAAAATTGCATATAAAGGCTTTTCCTGCTAGTATAAAACACTAATTGAAAAGATTATAAAATATAATCAAATCATATGACTATAAAGTTAAAAATTCTTTTTCTTATTATTTCTATATTTAAACCATATAATTTTATAATTTATGTTATTGTGTATGCTAATTAAATATTTGTGGAAAAACTGTATAAAATTGATAAATTACTGATTTTATCTTCTTATCATGGGCAATATTTTAAAAAATTAAAAGTATATGAGTATACTATAAATGCATAGATATTTGTTATTCAAGATGTTCTTATATATGAAAAGAGTAGATACAAAACATAATGACTATGTCATGTGTATATGGCATACATACATGTGTCAAGTTTTTAAATTCAACACAAAAATAAAATTTTGTTTCTAGATTTCTCCTTATAACAAACTGTTAAAAAATAAAGAAGTGGCCAAAATAGTCTATGAAATTATAATTATAATTTAGCATGGTTTTCTGTCCCCAAATGACCTCCCGGAAATCAAAGACTAAATAATTTCTTGTTTTTGTTTGTTTGTTTGTTTGGTCGGTTGTTTTTTTTATTATTATTAAAATTTTATTTTTTGGAAATTTTGAAGATGATTTTCTTATTGGAATTTTATTTACATTTCAGATGTAATCCCCTCTCCCCCCTACCCAGGAACCCCCTTATCCCATCCCTCCTCCTCCTGATTCTATGAGAATATGCCCCCACCTGCTCTCCCACTCCCACCTCGCCATCCACGATTTCCCCACACTGGGGCATCCAGCCTTCACTGGACCAAGGACTTCCTCACCTACCTATGCCTGACACTGTCATCCTCCCCTACATATACGGCTGGAGCCATGGGCCCCTTCCTATATGCTCCTAGGCTGGTGGTTTAGACCCTGGGAGCTATGGTTGGTTAGTATTGCTCTCCTCATGGGAACTGCAAACCCTTTCATCTCCTTCAGTCTTCTCTCTCACTACTCCTTTCCGAACCCCATGATAAGTTCAATGGTTAGTTGTGAGCTTCTGCCTCTGTATATTTCAGGCTCTGGCAGACATCTAAGGAGACAACTATAACAGGCTCCTGTCAGCATGCACTTCCTGACATCCACATCAGCATCTACCTTTGATGAATGCACATGAGATGGATACCCAGGTGGAACAATCTCTGGATGGCCCCTCCTTCAGTTTCTGTCATATGATTTGTCTCCATATTTACTCCCATGAGTATTTTGTTACCTCTTCTAAGATGGGCCAAAGCACCCAAACTTATTACAAAATATTTATGCCTTAAAAGTTAATTGGAAATTTTTTAAGTTTTTTGCACTTGTTCAATTTGGTAAGATTAGGAAACTATATATGCTTGTTTGCATCCCTATTCTTAGGTGATTTTTAGACAGAAATAAGAGGAATATTTGGTCCCCTAAGATTGAAATTAGCTGTGAACAATAACAATACTATATTTCAAACAAATCAGAAAAGTAACTTAAAACTCCAGGAACATTAGAAAATTGATCAAATGATAAATATTTACTTCTTCCTTTAGCATGTTGCTTAAAATCATCATTATATAAAATGTTTTCTATCAAACTTTTATTTAACTTTATAGGTGGGCATTTAATAATGTGATACAAAACTGTACATTTTAATTTTTGTATGTTTATATTTTTATTTGGAGGAAAAAGTGAACATTTTTTTATTACGTTTTAACTTTTCTGGTTAAAACTTAACATTTCACAGAAAAGACCAGAGGCAATAACTGACAATGATGTTCCCCAATTTGGAACATTTATGCTTCCTCTAAGATCAAAAATAGTGATTTTATTGAAATCTGAGTAACAAAAATAACTTTCAGAGAATTAGTTGAAATTAAAATAAATATACTTGAAGATGAAAATAAGAAGTAAAGAATATCAAAATACAAGGAGCTTATGAATATTAGTAAAAGGTAAATTTTAATTTAAAATGTTTTCAACATGGAACAAAGAAAAATATAAATTTGATAGAAAGACAACAGTCACATAATTTCATAAAGATAAAAAATAAAGTGCAGTATCTTTCCTCCATGTGATATTCTATTTCTAGATTTTCTGTTTATGCCTACAAGTACTGGGGAAACCCCATGAACAGTAGCTTGTCCATTTGTCTTGTCAGTTAGTTTTATGGAAATTTATTAACAAGTACATTAACCACACAGCCATGGTTACAAAGAAAATCAATCTTCATTTATATTGCATATCCAAAAGCATTCAGAACATTGTTTAGATTCCTAAATAAATTATATAAGAAAGTTTAAAGTGATACAATTTTAATCACGAGAAATTAGAATCTACAAGTAAAGGAAAATATAAATCTAAAGCACTGTTTTATGGACATTCATGATGAATGTAAAGATAATACAGAGAGAACAAAGCCAAAATTCCTGAAACTGATAGCACACTGATAATAAGATGGTTGATTAATTAACTAAATATCCATAAAATATTAAAAGAAACCAAGGCATGATGAATTAAAAAGACATATATGTTTATATGTGTATGTGTGGCTTTGTGTTTATTATATATTTATATGCAAATATTGATACATTTATGATTAAATTGTAAATGATACCTATAAACCACATTATAAAAGACAAGGGAAGTTAAATGTAAGTGCCAATATTTAAAAGTTATAAGAATTATATGTATTTATTGTATTAAAATTTCAAACATAGAAAGCACAGATTTTTGTCAATTATGTTTAATACTAAAATGCTTTCTAAAGTTAAGATGAAACTTATTTGTTTTTGAAGTTTTTAAATATAATTCTTAATTATGTGCTTGTATCTACATGAATATATGTATTGTGTGTGAATGTGCCCACAAGCAGAAGAGGGTGTCAGATGCCCTAGAACTGGAGATACAGGAATTTATGAGCTTTTTTGTATGAATGTTAAGAACCAAACTCCTATACTCTAGACTAGTTGAAAGCATTTTTATACTTGTTGCAATTTCTACAGGTATCATACCTGCTATCCATTTTCTCTGCAAAAGAAAGTAACATGATTATATTATATATAGTTTAAGTTAAGCATGAAGCAGACTTTATTATGGCATAGAGTTTAGACACTATAAGATATCAGACATGTGTAAGTCCATGAGATGTAATTCACCATATCAGAGCTTTTTGTTATAAAATACAAAAATGAATTCAATTTAGTAAAAGTTTTTTTTTAGTTTCTTTATAACAAATTACTCAAGTTTAAATCACTTCAAACAGAAATATTAATGTATTAGAATCCAAAAGGCAATGCTATGTGATTATGAGAAAACTTAAACATGTTATCATAATCAACTCTAAGCTTAGATGCAAAAATGGAGATAGAAACTATATATTAAGAAAGTCTATTAAAAGCAAATGTATTACTTTGTTACCAAATGTATTTCTATACCAAATGATAGATTTAACCAAGCTGTGTTCCAACATATTTATTGAATAAAAATCAAGAAACAATTTAAAATAGAAATTAGAAATCTTTGGCAATGTACTTCATCTTCTAGATGCTATCAAAGGAATTAAAACTTCCTTTTTATCTGTCATTGCAAAATCAACAATGTGCAATAATGACTGAATGGTAAATGGTAAATGTTCTTTAATTTCCATTTGACTTTGATCTATTTATGACTTATAAATTTTCATTGTGTTCCTACAAGAAAAAAAAACAAATACAGGATACATTCTGAAGGATTATGTCAATAAGAAAGATAAGGTTTCAGAAAACACAAATGTAAATCCTATTCTCACCTCTTCATGTCTTCTAAACAAAAGCAAGGTTAGCAATGTACGTGATTTTATTTATAATATTAAATTTTTCTTTGGCAACCTAGTAGAATCTAGGTAGCTCAAACACAAGTTTTCTGAACTTACAGAAAACCAAACATATTTTGAGATCTTAAAATTACATATTTGGTTCTTGTAGATGATCTTATTTTCTTTGGTGTTATAATTATTTCTTATTGAAAGTCCATTAAGATGGTGTTCACCTCATTTTTAAAGATACATAGAAAAAGTAAATTGCCGACAAGTTTAGAGTTTCTTTCACCACCAATTAACTAATAACAAAAAAACCAAAATTAATGAATTGAAAACAAGGAGTGGGAATATCATTTAATGATAAGTGCTTATTTTAGGTATAAATATAGTTTACTGAAGTTTAACCTAATTTTCAAACTTAGAACTATTAACAGTCAAAAATTATAAGAGTTAAAGTGATAATATATTTATAGGATTGTGTGTGTGTGTGTGTGTGTGTGTGTGTGTTTGTATACAAGTACATGTATCTATTTTATTTACTGTTATAGAATTGTCATCAAGTAGCTCAATTCCAACATTTTAAAATCACCCTATACTCTTTCATTTACTGATTATGACAGTTAATCTTGTCAGAATAACTGGATTTAGAATCAACTAGATAATCATAAACTTGTAAGCATATTTTAAGTGTCTTTTCCTTAGATCTTAAACTATGAAAAAAGTCACACCCTGAATGTGGCCTGCACCATCACATGGAAAGGGTTCCTGGACTGACTGAAAGCAAGAAAGCCAATGACAGCTAGAATTATCTCATCAATACATCTTCTCAGAACACCCTGATGGACTGTAACCTCAAACTATAAGCCCCAATAAATCATTTCTTCTTTAAGATGCTCTTCTAAGATGGTTTTTCATAAGAAGGAGAAAAGTGATTCTCTGATCTTTAACATTTGATTTTAATTAACCCATTTACTGCTCTCTGAATTTTCATTAGTTTCTTTTTGTTTTTTGTTTTTTTTTAACTTGGTTACATTAATTATTTATATGTCAAGTGTTGTCTCCCTTCCCAGTCTCTCCTCCACAACCCCCATATCCCATCTCCTTCCACTTTCCCTCTAAGAAGGTGCTCCCTCATCCACCTACCTACTTCTGCCTTACTTCTCTAGCATCCCCTTACTTTGGGGCATCAAACTTCCACAGGACCAAAGGCCTCCCCTCCCATTGATGACAGATAAGGCAAGTCTCTGTTAAATATGTAACTGGAGCCATGGAACCATCTATCTGTATTCTTTCGCTGGTGGTTTAGTCCCTGGGAGCTCTGGGGGGTCCAGTTAGTAGATATTGTTGCTCTTCTTATAGGAGTGTAATCCTTTCAGCTACTTTAGTTCTTGGCCTAACTTCTGCTGAGTTCTCTAGGATCACTCATATGGTTGGCTGCAAGTATCTGGATCTGTATAAGTCAGGTGCTAGCAGAGTTTCTCAGATGACAACTATACCAGGTTCCTGACAGCAAGTACTTCTTAGCATCATCAATAGTGTAGGGGTTTATTGTCTGCAGACAGGATGGATCCCAAGGTGGGCAGTCTCTGGTTGGCCTTTCCGTCAGCCTCTGCTCCAATTTTTGTCCGTGTGTTTCCATTATATAGAAACAAATTGAGTTAAAACTTTTGAGATGTGTGGGTGGTCTCATCTCTCGGAAACTTGTCTATCAAATAGATGTGGTCTCTAGAGGATTTATCTCCCCTTTGTTGGGTATTTCAGCTAATGCCATCCCCTTTGTTTCCTGGAAACCTCTCACTTCCCTTATATCTGGAATTTTCTAGTGGATTTATACCCCTTTCCCTAACCCCCACTGCTACATATTCATTTTCTGACCCTCTGGACTTCTCTCCTGACATTTACCATACCTGATCCTGCCAACCTTTTTTCCCTTTCTTTCAACCCTCCCTCCTTCAAATGTCCTCCCCCTCCCTCTACATCCTGTGATTACTTTGTTCCCCATTCTAAGTAGGATTTGAGCATCCACACTTTGGTCTTTATTCTTGTTGTGATGATGAGTTGCACCATGGATATTCTGAGCTTTGGGGCTAATCATTTATCTTTGAATACCTACCATATCTGTCCTTTTATGTCTGGGATACCTCACTAGAATAGTTTCATTTATTTGCCTGCAAATTTCATGAAGTCATTGTTTTTAATAACTCTTTAGTACTTCATTTTGTAAATATACCACATTTTCTGTGTTCATTCCTCCCTTGAGGAATATCTAGGTTGTTTCCAACTTCTGGCAATTATAAATAAGAGTGCTATAAACAATAGTGTGGCACAAATCCATGTTATATGTTGGTGCATCTATTGGTTATACCATTAGTGATTTAGCTGGGTCTTCAGGTAGAACTATTTCCAATTTCTTGAGGAATGACTTTGTTTTACAAATTGGTTTTACTAGCTTTCAATTCCACCAGCAACAGAGGAGTGTTTCTCTTTCTCCACATCCTCTCAAGCATGTGCTGTCACCTGAGTTTTTTGTTTGTTTGTTTGGTTGGTTGGTTGGTTGGTTTTGGTTTTGGTTTTGGTTTTGGTTTTGGTTTTGGTTTTGGTTTTGGTTTTGGTTTTGGTTTTTTGAGACAGGGTTTCTCTGTGTAGCCCTGGCTGTCCTGGAACTCACTCTGTTGACCAGGCTGGCCTCGAACTCAGAAATCTGCCTGCCTCTGCCTCCCATGTGCTGGGATTAAAGGCGTGAGCCACCTCTGCCCAGCCTGAGTTTTTAATCTTAGCCATTCTGATTGGTGAAAGGTAGAATCTCATGGTCATTTTAGCTTTATTTCCCTGTTGACTAAGGATGTTGAATATTTCTTTAGGTGCTTTTCAGCCATTTGAGTTTTCTCAGTTGAGAATTCTTTGTTTAGCTCTGTACCCCATTTAAAAACAGTGTTATTTGGTTTTTTGGAGTCTAATTTCTTGAGTTCTTTGTATATGTTGGATATTAGTCCTCTATCAAATGTAGAATAGGTAAAGATCCTTTCCCAATCTGTGGGTTGCTGGTGTTGTCCCATTGACAGGGTCCTTTGTCTTACAGAAGCTATTCAGTTTCATGAGGTCTCATTTGCCAATTGTTGATCTTAATGCCTGAGCCATTGTTCTTCTGTTTAGGAAATTTTCCCCTGTGCTGATGTATTGAAGGCTTTTTTCCACTTTAGGTTTTATTAGATTCAGTATATTGGTTCTTTTATTGAGGTACTTGATCCACGTAGACTTGAGCTTTGTACAAGGAGATAATAATGGATAAATTTGCTTTCTTCTACATGCCAATCACCAGTTGAGTTAGCACAATTTGATAAAAATGCTGTCTTTTTTTCACTGGATGGGTTTAGCTTCTTGTCAAAGATTAAATGACCAAAGGTGTATGGTTTTATATCTGAGTCTTCTATTCTATTCCGTTGACCTACCTGTCTGACTCGGTATCAATACCATCTGGATGTTATTACTGTTGCTCTGTAGTTTGAGGTCAGAGATGGTGACTCCCCTAGAAGTTCCACAATTGTTGAGAATAGTTTTCACTACCCTGGATTTTGTGTTATTCTAGATGATTTTGAGAATTCCTCATTCTATCTCTTTGAAAAATTGAGTTGGAATTTTCATGGGGATTGCATTGAATCAGTAGATTGCTTTTGGTAAAATGGCCATTTTTACTATGTTAATCCTGCTTACCCAAGAGAATGGGAGGTATTTCCATCTTCTGTGGTTGTCTTCAATTTCTTTCTTCAGAGACTTGAAGTTCCTGTCATACAGATCTTTCATTTGTTTGGTTAGTGTCACACCAATATATCTTATATTATTTATGACTATTGTGAAAGATGTTGTTTCCCTAATTTCATTCTCAGCCTGCTCATCCTTTGAGTAGAGGAAGACAATTGACTTTCTTGAGTTAAGATTATATTCAGCCACATTGCTGAAGTTGTTTATCAGCTGTAGGAGTACTCTGGTAGAATTTTGGAGGTAGCTTATGTATACCATCATATCATCCACAAATAGTGATATTTTGAATTCTCCCTTCCCAATCTGTATCCCTTTGACCTCCTTTTGTTCTCTAATTTATCTGGTTAGAAATTTAAGTACTATATTGAATAGATAGTGGAGAGTGGGCAACCTTGACTTCTCTCTGATTTTTGTGTGATTGTTCCAAATTTTAATCTAAAATTATGCTGGCTATTGGTTTGCATTATATTGCTCTTATTATGTTTAGGTATGTACCTTGAATTCCTGGTCTTTCCAAGACATTTAACAAGGGTGGTGTATTTTATTTTGTCAAATGCTTTTTCAGCATCTAATGAGATGACTCTGTGCTTTTTTTTCTTTGAGTTTGTTTATGTAGTGGAATACATTGACGGATTTCCATATATTGAACCATCCCTGCATCCCTGAATGAAGCCTACTTGATGGTGAATGATCATTTTGATATGTTCTTGGATTTGGTTTGATAGAAATTTATTGAGTATTTTTGCATCAGTATTGATAAAGGAAATTGGTCTAAAGTTTTTTCATTGTTGGGTCTTTGTGTGGTTTAGGTATTAACATAAATGTGGCTTTATAGAATTAGTTAGGTAGTGTTTCTTCAGGTTCTATTTTGTCGAATATTTTAAAAAATAAAAAAATAAAGGAACAACATTTTAATGAAAAATAAAATTATTTCTGTTATCAATTCACCATCTAGAAATAATTAGTTAATATTTGGCTACATTTATTTCCTTTCTTTTAAAAATATAAATATGTCCATGAGAATATTAGAAATAAAGATATATATCAATATGCAAATATGTATGCATATGTATAATATATTTGCAATGATACTATGTGAAAAAAAGAAGTATTAGTGACATTATTATATCTTCTTTGGAGTTCTGATAAAATTCTACACTAAAACTATCTGGACCTGTTTTTTTTGTTTTTGTTTTTGTTTTTGATTTTTGGTTTTGGTTTTGTTTTTGTTTTTTGGTTGGGAGACTTTTAATTCCTGTTTCTAATTTTTCAGGGTTTATGTAACATTTTTAGATGGTTTATCTGATGATGATTTATCTTTGGTATATGTTATCTGTCTTAAAATATCATCCATTTCCAGATTTGTTCAGTATAGGCTATTGTAGTAGAATCTGAAGATTTTTTTTTTAATTTTCTCAGTTTTTGTTGTTAAGTATCCCTTTTTATTTCTGATTTTGATAATTTGGAGATAGTTTCTGTATCCTCTGGTTAGTTTGGCTAAGAGTTTATCTATCTTGTTGACTTTTTCAAACAACCATCCTCTAGTTTTGTTGATTCTTTGTATAGTTAGTTCTCTTTGTTTCTACTTTGTTAA
The DNA here is from genome assembly GCA_030674055.1 of Rhabdomys pumilio. NCBI lineage: Eukaryota > Metazoa > Chordata > Mammalia > Rodentia > Muridae > Rhabdomys > Rhabdomys pumilio. The sequence continues at coordinate 55,591,136 of JANHMN010000005.1, forward strand.
TTTTTGCCCTGGGTTGAATAATTTCCTTCTGTCTATTCTACTTGGGTGTATTTGCTACTTTTAGTTCTAGAGCTTTCAGATGTGTCGTTAATCTGCTTGTGTAGGATCTCACCAATTTCTTTATTTCTTCATTTCTTAAATTTTATTTAATCTTTATATTTTTTACATTTCAAAATTTTTTTCTCCTCCCAGTCCACCCTGTGACTGTTCCCCATCCCATACTTCCTTCCTGTCCCCTGTCTCCACTAGGATGCCACCACTGTACCACATACCACTTCACCACATCTCTAAGCTCCCTGGGGTCTCACATCTCTTGAGGGATAGGTGAATTTTCTCTGACTGAAACTAGACCCAGCAGTCTTCTGCTGTATATGTATGTGTTACGGGCCTCAGATCAGCTGGCACATGCTATCTGTCTGGTGGTCGAGTGTCTGAGAGATCTTGGGGGTCCAAGTTAATTAAATCTGTTGGTCGTTCTATAGACTCACTCTCCTCCTCATCTTCTTCCAACTTTTCCCTAATTCAACCACAGGGGTCAGCAGGTTCTGTCCATTGGTTGGGTACAAATATCTGCATCTGACTTTTTCAGCTGCTTGTTGAGTCTTTCAAACGGCAGTCATGATAGGCCCCTTTTTGTGAGCATTCCATAGCATCTGTAATAATATCAGACATTAGAGACCCCCCCCTTGAGCAAAATGCTACTTTGGGCCAGCTGTTGGACCTTCTTTTCCTCAGGCTCCTATTCATTTCCATCCCTGAAGTTATTTCAGACAGTAGCAAATATGGGTCAGAGTTTTGACTGTGGGCTGGCAACCCCATCACTTACTTGATGCTCTGTCTTTCTGCTGGAGGTGAGCTCTCCAAGTTGCCCCTCCCCACCATAGGGCATTTTATCTACGGTTCCTCCCTTTGAGTCTTGTGAGTCTCTCACCCCCCAGGTCTCTGGTACATTCTGATGGGTCCCCCTAATCTACCTCCTGAGGTTGCCTGTTTCTATTCTTTTTGCTAGTCCTCAGGCTTTCTATTCTTCTCCCTCCACCCAATACCAGATCAGGTTGCTCCAACACCACACTGTCCCTTTTACAACCCAGGTCCCTCCATCCCTCCTCCCTTGTGATTGCTTTCTTCTCCCTCCAAAATGGGACTGAGGCATCCTCACTTGGGCCTTTCAGCTTGTTGACCTTTTCGAGTTCTGTGGACTGTATCTTGAGTACGCTGTACTCTTTTGGGCCAATATGCACTTATTACTGAGTATATACTATGTATGATCATTTGGGTCTGAGTTACCTCACTCTTGACAATATTTTCTAGTTCCATCCATTTGGCTATAAAACTCAGATGTACTTGTTCTTAATAACTAAATAGTATTCTATTGTGTAAATTAATCAGATTTTCTGTATCCATTTATCTGCCGTGGGAAATCTGGGTTGTTTCCAGCTTCTGCCTGTCAAAAAGAAGGCTGCTATGAACATAGTGGAACATGTGCCCCTGTTGCCTGGGGGGAGAGCACCTTGTGGGTATATTCTCAAGTGTGGTATTGCTGAGTCTTCACGTAGTTCTATTTCTAATTTTCTGAGAAGCCTCCAGATTGATTTCCAGAGTGGTTGTAATAGTTTGCAATCACACCAGCATTGGAGGAGTGCTCTTCTTTCTCCACATCCTTGCCAACATGTCCTGTCACCTGAGGTTTTGATTTTAGCTATTCTGATTGATGTAAGGTGGAATCTCTGTTTGATTTGTGTTTCTCTGTTCACTAACGACTTTGAACATTTCTTTAGGTGCTTCTCAGCCATTCGAGATTCCTCTGTTGTGAATTTTCAGTTTTATACCCCATTTTTTGATTGGGTTATTTGGTTTTTTTTGGTGGTTAGCTTTTTGAGTTCTTCATATATTTTGGATATTGGCCCTTTAACAGTTGTGGGGTTAGTGAAGATTTTTTTTTCCAATCTCTAGGTTGTTGATTTGTCTTATTGACTATGTCCTTCGCTTTATAGAAGCTTTCCAATTTCATAAGGTCCCATTTATCAATTTATTGGTCTTAGAGCATGAACTATTGGAGTTCTGTTTAGGAAATTTCCCCATGTGCCAATGAGTTCAAGGCTTTTTCCTAATTTGTCTTCTATTAAATTCTGTGTATCTGCTTTTATGTTGAAGTCATTGATCCACTTGGAATTGAGTTTTTTTTTTTTCAAGGTGACATATATGGGTCTATTTTCATTTTTCTACATACAGACAGCCAGTTAGAACAGCACCATTTATTGAAGATGTATTCTTTTTTCCATTGTTTATCTTTGGCTTCTTTGTTAAAGACCAAGTGTGTGCAATTGTGTGGTTATATTTCAGGGTCTACAATTCTATTCCATTGATCAATTAGTCTGTGTTTGTACAAATACCACATGGTTTTTGTCACTATTGCTCTGTGGTTTAGCTTAAGGTCAAGGATGGTGATTTCTCCAGCAGTTCTCTTACGGTTAAGATTTTATTTCTCTATCTATCTATCTATCTATTTATTTATTTATTTATTTATTTATTTTGCTATTCTGGGTTTTGTGTCTTTCAAGATAAGGTTGAGAATTGTTCTTTCCATGTCTTTAAATAATTGTATTTGGATTATGATGAGTATTGTAGTGAATCTGTAGATTGCCTTTAGTAGGATGGACATTTTTATTATATAAATTCTTCCAATCCATGAGCATGGGAGATCTCTCCATTTTCTGAGACCTTCAATTTCTTTCTAGCACAACTTGAAGTTATTGTCATATATATCATTCATTTGTTTTGTTAGAGTTACCCCAAGATATTTTATATTACGTGTGGCTATTGTAAATGGAGTTGTTTATCTAATTTTTTCTCAGCCTGGTTATCATTTGTATAAAGAAAGGCTACTGATTTACTTGAATTATTTTTTACAATCAGCCACTTTGCTGAAGTTGTTTATCAGCTGAAAATGTTCTCTGGTAGAATGTTTGGGGTTGCTTATGTATAGTATTCTATCATCTGCAAATAGTAATATCTTTATTTCTTCTTTGACAGTTTGTATGCCCTTGATTTCTTTTTGTTGTCTTATTGTTTTAGCTAGCACTTCGATTTCTATATTGAATAAATATGAGGAAAGTGGTCACCCTTGTACCCAATTTTTTTGGGATTACTTCAAGTATCTTTCCATTTAATTTTATACTGACTGGTGATTTGTAGTAAACTGTTTTTATTATGTTTATGTATGAGCACTAAATTCCTTATTTCTCCAAAACTTTTAACATGAAGGAGTGTTGTATTTATTTCAAATTATTTTTCTGCATCTAAGGAAATGATCATTTGATTTTTTTTGAGTTTCTTTATATAGTGGATTATGTTAACAGATTTTTATATATTGAACCAACCTTGCATTTCTGGGACAAAGCCTAGTTGATTGTGGTGAATTATGGTTTTGATATATTCTTAGATTTTGTTTGTAAGAATTTCACTGAGTATTTTTGCGTTGATATTCATAAGCAAGATTGGTGTAAAGTTCACTTTTTTGGTTGGGTCTTTTTGTGGTTTAGGTATCAGAGTAATTGTGGCTTCATGGAATGAATTATGTAGTGTTTCTTCTGTTTCTATTTTATGAAATGATTTGAGGAATATTGGTATCAGGCCTTCTTTGAAGGTATGGTAGAATTCTGCACTGAATCAGTCTGACCCTGGAATTTTTATGGTTAGGAAGTTTTTAATGACTTGTAATTCCTTATGGAATATGGGCCTGTTTAGATAGTTTACCTGCTCTTGATTTAACTTTTGTATATGGTATATGTCTAGAAAACCATCCATATCCTCTAGATTTTTCAGTTTTGTTGAGTATAGGCTTTTGTAACAGGATTTGACAATTTTTTTTTGAAATTCTTCCCTTTCTGTTGTTATGTCCCCCTTTTCATTATGGATTTTGCTAATTTGGATACTGCCTCTGGGCCCTTTAGTTAATTTGGCTAAGGGTTTATCTATCTTGATGATGCTCTCAAAGAACCAGCCTTTGGATTTGTTTATTCTTTGTATTATTCTCCTTGTTTCTATTTGGTTGATTTCAGCACAAATTGTGAATGTTTCCTGTGTCTACTCCTCTTAAGTGTGTTTGCTTCTTTTTGTTCTAGAGCTCCAGGTGTGCTGTTAAGTTGCTAGTATAAAATCTCAATTTCTTTACCAGGGTACTTAGTGTTATAAATTTTCCTCTTAGCACTTCATTCAATGTGTCCCATAAGTTTGAGTATTATGTGTCAAAATTTTTATTAAATTTTAGAAAGTTTTTAATTTCTTTCTTTATTTCTTTCCTGACCAAATTATCACTGAGTAGAGAGTTTTTCAGTTTCCATGTGTGTGTGTGTGTGGCGGGGGGCGGGGGTTCTGTTGTGTTTGTTGTTATTGTAGACTTGAGTTAGGTCATGGTGTGCTGATAGGATGCATGGTATTATTTCAATCTTCTTGTATTGGTTTAGGATTGTTTTGTAGCAAATTATATCTTTGAATTTGGAGAAGTTACCATAACGTGCTGAGAAGAAGGTGTATTCTTTTGTTTGAGGGTGAAACATTCTGTGGATATCTGTTAAATCCATTTGGTTCATAACCTCTGTTAATTTCATTGTGTCTTTGTTTAGTTTCTGTTTCAATGTTCTGTCCCTTATTGAGAGTGAGGTGTTGAAGTCTCTCACTATTATTGTGTGGGGTTCAATGTGTATTTTGAGCTTTAGTAAACTTTCTTTTATTAATGTGAGTGTCCTTGCATTTGAAGTATACATATTTAGAATTGAGATTTTCTCTTAGTAGATTTTCCCTTTGAGGAATATGAAGTGTCCTTCCTCATCAAACTTAATAACTTTTGTTTGAAACTCTATTTTATTGGATATTAGGATGGCAACTTCTGCTTGTTTCTTGGGACCATTTGATTGGAGAACGTTTTTCCATCCTTTTACACTGAGATAGGTTCAGTTTTTGTTATTAAGGTGTGTTTCTTATATGCAACAAAATGCTGGATCTTATTTGAATATCCATTAGGTTAGCTTATGTCTTTTTATAGGTAAGTTGAGTCCATTAATATTGAGAGATATAAATACAGATGACTGTTACTTCCTGTTATGTTTGCTTTTGAAGGTGGATTTATGTGCATGTGACTCTCTCCTTTTGGCTTTGTTGTGAGATACTTAATATCTTGTCTTTTCTTTGGTGTAGGTACCCTGCTTGTGTTGGAGTTTTCCTTTTGGGATCCAATATAAGGCTGGATTAGTAGATAGACACTGTTTGAATTTGGTTTTGCCCTGGAATGTTTTCATTTCTCTGTCTATCTTGATTGAGAATTTTTCTGGGAATATTGTAGCCTGGGCTGGAATTTGTGTTCTTTTACAGTCCACATGACCAGGCTCTTCTGACTTTTATTGTGTCTGATGAGAAGTCTGGTGTAATTCTGATAGGTCTACCTTTATATGTTACTTGGCCCTTTTCCTTTACAGTTTTTAATACTCTTTCTTTGCTCTGTGACTTTAGTGTTTTGGTTATTATGTGACAGGAGAATTTTCTTTTCTGGTCCCATTTATTTGGTGTTCTATAGGCTTCTTGTACCTTTGTGGCCATCTATTTCTTTAGGTTGGGGTCGTTTTCTTCTATGATTTGGTGAAGATGTTTTCAGATCTTTTGAGCTGGGAATCTTCATTCTCCTGTATTCTGATTATTCTTAGATTTAGTCTTTTCATTGTGTCCTGGATTTCCTCTCTATTATGGATTAGGAATTTTTTGTGTTCTGAATTTTCTATATTTGTGTCAAACTTTTCTATGGTATATTCTACTCCTGAGATTCTCTCTTCTATCTATTGAATTCTGTTGGTGATACTTACATCTGTAATTTCTGACCTCTTTCCTAAGTTTTTCATTTCCAAGTTTGCCTCCATTTGTGTTTTCTTTATTGTTTCTACTTCTACTTTGTGTCTTGGACCATTTTATTCAATTCCGTCACCTATTTGATTGTATTTTCCTGCCTTTTGTTCATTGAGTTATTTATATCCTCTTAAAGATTCTGTTACTTTTATGAGATAGGATTATAGGTCAGCTTCCTAATTTTCAGGTGTCTTGGTGTATTCAGAGCTTGCTGTGATGGGAGAACTAGGTTCCTCTTTCAGGGCTTCTACCTTTTTATTTGTATTCTCCAGTATTTGTTTAAAGAAATTATTTATGTCCTTTTAAAGATCTGTCATCTTTATGAAATGGGATTTTAAATCAAAATCTTGCTTTGTTAAAGATAAAAATCTATATTTGTTAAAGATATCCATGGCTTGCTGTGGTGGGAGAACTGGGTTCCGGTGTTGCCAATTAGCATTGGATTCTGTTGCTTGTTTTCTTGAGATTGTTTCCTCTTTTTTTATGGTAGGATATTTATTCAGCCTTAATTATTTTTATATTTTTGAAATTCATTATACTAATAAAACAAATCATATACAGAAGGATAAATACTGTCTGATATCAATTATATTCAGAATCTGTTCTTTTTAAAAGTCAAACTGTAAAGATTCATCTTCAAGAGTCACAAGATCACTAGAATGGAGAACATTGAATCATATATCTGGGAAAGCTAATGCTAACACAGATAGAAATACTCAACATAACCATAATCTATTAGAAAGTAATACAAATATAGATGTATATAATGCCCTCTAAAGGTCTTGAGTTTAGTCTAATAGCATACATAGCACCTAAATAATTTGAAGTTATGAAAGCAGGACAATTGTCCAGCATCACAGTTTATTCTTGTTCTCCCTCTTACTACATTTTTTTCATTAGATTTTTTTAAATTTACATTTCAAATATTATCCCCTTTCCAGGTTTCCCTTCTAGAACCCCCCTACAACATCTCCCCTCTCCCTGGTTTTATGACAGGGCTACTCCACCCATCCATCCACTCCACCCTAGCATTTTCCTGCACTGAGGCATTGAGCTTTCACAGGAACAAGTTCTTCTCCTCCCATTTATGCCAGACAAGGCCATCGTCTGTTACATATGTGTCTGGAGCTATGGGTCCCTCCATATGTGTTCTTTGGTTGTTGGTTTAGTCCCTGGGAACTCTGGGCAGGAGAGTCTGGTTGCTTGATATTGTTGTTCTTCCTATGTGGTTGTAAACTTCTTCAGCTCCTTTAGTCTTTTCTGTAATCTCTTCATTGAGGTTCCCATGCTCAGTTCAGTGTTTGGCTGTGAGCATTCACATCTGTATTTGTCAGGCTCTGGCCAAGCCTCTCGGGAGATAGCTATATCAGGATGCTGTCAGCAAGTACTTCCTGGCATCAACAATGGTTTCTGAGTTTAGTGTCTGTATATGGAATGGATCCCAAGGTGAGGTAGTCTCTGGATGTCCTCTCCTTTAGTCTTAGCTCCACACATTGTCCCTGTATTTCCTTTGTAAGTAGCAATTCTAGATTAAAAATTTGGAAATAAGTGGGTGGTCCCATCCCTCAACTGGTGACATCTGACAATTTGTGATGTTAACTGGCCTTGCTGTCTCTGACTGGAGCCTGTCCCTCCTGTGATCCTAGGGTCAGATTCTCTCTGGGTGTTGGAAATGTTCTAAAGAGCCTGATCTGTGAGCCTGGCTGTGTCAGAACTCCTGGAGGTCAAACTGTCTCTGAGTGTGTTTGTGGTAGAGATAGTTCTGAAGCACAGTATCTGCTCTAAGGTGCAGATGGGAACTGGAAGGAAGGTGTGTCTCTGGCAGTGCAGCAGGTCCTGTGTCCTCTGGGACCTGGGGATCCCAGTTAGACCAGGTATTGGAACAATTGTGGTGGACTCACCTTTGAGCCTGGGGATTTCAGAACTCCTGGAGTTCAAGCTGTATCTGGGTATGACCAGGGTTGTATGGAGCTGGAACACCAGTTCTTCTCCTGGGCCCAGATGCAGATTGGAAGCTTTTTAGTTTCTAACAGCCAGGATGTAAAATTATTTTGTTATTCCTTTGATTTACATTCCCTAGCTGTTTTTTGAACTTAGTGAATTAAACTATGATTTCCTCTTTCCTGATTCTAGCAACTTTTCCTGAAGTTCATGAGAAACTCATGCACAGGTAAACAAAGATCTCAAGAGGGCTCTCAATGCTCCCAGGCAACAGTCTGTTCATTATTTCCTAATCAGTTAGCTGTCCTATTAAGATATTTATTCACATGTCATTTATTTTGTTTTCAAATACTGACAACTGATAAGATGGTTTTAAAATTTACTGAGAAAACTAAGGACAAAAGACAACTTCCACAGATACCACTTTGACCCATTTATCTATCAGATTCTATATTGTTTCCTTGACTATATATATAATGTTTGAGTCACACATACCTTCTCTCACTCCATCTGATCCCCTTATCTTAGTACAACATGGTATTTGTTTATTCTTTAACAGTGTCATAAATCCTATAAGTCTCCCTACCTTTGCCCAGTTTGTGTATGTATGTCTGTGTGTTTATGTGTGTACATGTATGAGAGTGTGCATACAATTGTGCATTTGTGTTACCATGTTCTTATATATGCATAAGTGGTGGGTACAAGTTTGTATGTGAAAATATATATGCATGACTATCAGGGGTATACTTCGGGTGTCATCCTACAGGAGGCATATTCCTTAAATTTTGAGACAGAAGCTCTCACCGGCTTAGGGTTACATTACAATCAACCTCAAGGGATCCTCTTGTTTCTAGCTCCTGCTTATTGCCCAGTGGTAGAATTACAAGGGTTTGCCACTGACCAAGACATTTTTACATGATTTGTTGGAGTCAAATTTATGACCTGTTGGTAGCCAGTAAGCATTTTATGGAATGAGTCATCTCTACAGTCATTCCTATATTGCTGGGATTGTGATTGTTGTTTTATTTCATTCTGTCCTTTATTTTTGAACAAAGCTTATGGTAATGACACTTCTTAGTCATAGATCCTATCAGTCTTCTTACCTTTGCCCAGTTTTCGTGTGTGTTTGTGTGTGTGTGTGTGTGTGTATGTATGTATGTATGTATGTATGTGTGATTGTGTAAGTATGCATACAAATGTGAATTGTTGTTACTATGCTGTTATATATGCATGGGTGGTGACTTTTCTTTTGTTGTAATAAACTATTCTGACAAAAGCAACTTAAGGAAGAAGGACCTATTTTGGCTTGTGAAGGGTACATTTTACCATGGAGGCTACCTTTACAATCTCCTTTTCAACTGATTGTCTGATAGGTTCTCTTCCAGCTAAAGTTCCCACACCTGTCTGTCTCTCTCTCCTCACCAAATCTGTAAAAGCAGTGCTGAGCTCTACAATTGTGCCATTTAAATTATGTTGACCAAATAAATAGAAATGGGTTTGTTTCTTGATAGTTTAAGATCCATCCACAAAATTTCTATTTAATGATATTTTGAATAAAATTTTGGAAACATTAGTAACTTCTGAAATTTTGATTAAGAACAGAATAGCAAACCTCTTCCATAATATAAAATATAGACTACAGTTAGGATGTAAAAAATGTAAAGCTGTGAAAATTAACAAATGGTTATAAATTTCAACAATGTCCTATTGGACTTTAATGTGTTCAATAATGGAGTATGGACATGAAAAAATGGTGCTATAGTTACACAAAGTTTGTATCCATAGTTTAATATTTGATTTTGTATATTCACAGTTCTGTGAACAGAATATTTTGTTGTCATAAGAATACAAAAACTCATGTGGAAAGGGGAGAAATTTTCCCAATAGTAAACAACAAACACAAAACTTTACAATCTGATATGTAGAAAAAAGGAAGAGACAACAAACAACATTAAGGGGAAAAAACTGTGTGGAATCTGGTATTTAGACCTTTTACCTGATAAATTAGCAAATAATTGTTTAATGAATGAATCCCATATTTGATTTCACTTCTGGAAGAATGATACCAACCACTGGAAAATGGAAGAAAAATATTGCATGATCTACTAAGAACTTTTTATGCATACATATTCAAAAGAACTTAAAGTTGTAATATTTTATGGTTTTATTTCACTATAGAGAATAAATGAATATGAAAGACTACTCTAATTATAACAGACAGAAAATAATGGAAAATATAAAATGTTGTCTTTAATTGCATAACAATTTCCAGAATCACCATTTATTTTATTTTCTTCAATTTTTCCAAATATTATTTTATATTCTTTTCTATGAAACAGTATAAGCATAGCAAAGTAAAAATTTCAGGGGTGTAACCTGCTATCGTGGGCCAAGTTTTGTAAGAAGATAAACAGGTATATTCATGAAGATAAATGACTTCAGATTTTGTCAACTTGATATACTATTGGGGAAATAAACTTTATCCTAACACTTCTATAACTCATAGATGACTTTTCATATATCTTGATTAAATTGTTTTTTGTTTGTTTGTTTGTTTTTTGGACATAGGTAGAGAAGGACAACTCATTCATTTTCTTTTCTATGCATTTTCTGAACTGGCCTAAAATGAATGGGTTACCATATAATGGGTTTTATATATATATATATATATTTTCGAATATTTCCAAACATTCAAATACACCTATCTTTCCAAATAAATCTATCATTTCTTTATCATTAACACATTAGAAATTTTTGGTACCTCTTAAGAATAATCAGTACATTATCATTATCTGTAATCAGCCTAACTACAATAGTACATCAGCATTTTTTTACTTCAATATAATTGAAACTAAATATCTCCTGATTAGCCTTCCATTATCTGCCTGCCCTTTGCTCTCTTGAGCCTTTCTTAATCATCTCTGTGTGTTTAACTTTCATAATAGTTATGCTTTTCTATCCCACATGAGTCACTTTATCCAGAAATTCAGATTGTGTCTAACTTTTGTCATCAGCATGATTTTCTAGTTCTAGTTCTATTAATCTGAGAGTAACTTCTTTCTTTATATTTTATATTTATTATTTGTGTGTATTGTAAGAAGCATTAAATGTAAGTTTTTTCTATCATATACTATAAAATTGTACTTATAACAAAAATTACAAAATATTTTTGCCATCCTCAATTTGAAATTCTTTTATGTAAATGCTTTAGTTACACCTACACGCAGCAAAATTATTGTTAACACAAAAGCCCTGCTATTTTACTAAAGTGGCTGACTTCTATACTCAACATTTCCTGTGAGTGGATTAAAAAACAAATATATGTTGAATTTCAAAAGATTTTAAGGTAGAAACATAGCCACTGTGGAAAAGACACAGTCACCTCCTGAATCAGAATAAAAACTCCCATTCAATTGCTACCCTCTGTGCTTGTTCTTTAGCTTTCAAAAGCAGTACATCCTTCTGATCAAGAGTAACAATTTGTCTGGTAGAGACACTTAAGTTGTGGTAGTTGTCTCTTTGTGATCCAGTACTTATATCTAAAAATATGGCAAAAGATATCTTCCTTTCTATGTTTCTTGCAACACTATTCATCATAGCCTACAAGTGGGAAATTTTGATATTTAATTTACACTTCTGAACAATAAAACAAGCAAAAAAATATGAATGGACTATTCCAGAAAAAATTGCATGTAACATACTGGAAGCATTATTACAGTCGACTTCTAAAACATATAATTCTGAGTACATGCTTTTACTTTATGACGACGTTTATCATTAAAAGAATGTTACATCAATTGCCCTAAATTTAGATCACCTGCTGCTTAACTCAAACTTCACCAAAACTTGTGCCAAGTTGGAAAAAAAGACTTATATTTAGGTAAGTGTTTTCATGGAGATTTAACTTCTGTAGCATTGGTATTAAATATGTTATAATTATTCCTATGTATTTGATAATGATGTTACTATTAAATGTACACAAATTGAATGTTGTTTGGAAAATATCATGCTGGTATTAAAAGGTCTATACATTGAACAAAAAAGACAAACATGTACTATGTTTCTTTTTCTTTCCTCTTTTTTCTTTCTCTTCCTTCCTTCCTTCCTTCCTTCCTTCCTGCCTGCCTGCCTGCCTCCCTCCCTCCCTCCCTCCCTCCCTCCCTCCCTCCCTCCCTCCCTCCCTCTCTCTCTCTCTCTCTCTCTCTCTTTCTTTCTTTCTTTCTTTCTTTCTTTCTTTCTTTCTTTCAGACATGGACTTACATAGACAGTGTTGGCCTTTACCCCTCATACAGCTGAAGATGAATTTATACACTTGATCCTCCTGCCTCCAACTCCAAATTGCTTACTTTGCAAGCATGAATAGTTTATTTCCTAGAGTTGAATCCAGGTTTTTTGCACACTAAGCAAGCAGTGTCACAGCTAATTTACATTACTGGGCCTCATGCTATTTTTAATTGATTACATATCTAAAGAATTCTATCATACAAATAAATATACCAAAAAAGCAGTATAAAGATAAGTTATTTATTAGATATTTGTCTTTCAATTCTAAATATTTTTAGCCTATTACAATATGTTTAGACAAAACAGAATTATATGACTTAATTATCCACCTTCGTACTGTTAATATAAAACCTTGGGGGAAATGAAAAGCATAAATTACAAGTTGTATTTCTCTCAGAAAACAAAATTTGAACTTTCTAATATGCAACCTGATCCTTTTACTTATAAAACTATTTAAGTTTATGAATAGCCAATGGTATACTGTTATAGCTAATCTAAACTGTAGTCTATCTGTGAGAAAATATTTCAGAGAATTTAGACAATTTTCCTTATATGACTGTATTAATGACTTAAATATGTGCATATGTATGTATATGTATCACAAAATTTTAATGTAATTACCTGCTCTAGCATTAAATGCATACATAATTTTAGTATTCTAATTTGTCTAATTACAGTATACTTATCTATACTCTCATGTCTGATGTGATCATTTAGAGTATGTTTATATTGGCAAATAATCATTGCATTATTTATATATAAAATACAATTCATTTAAAATTATTTCTCAAAATGCTTTGTATTAGTTATATTAAAGTTGCAATAGTTGTTCCTTCTCTCTTTTTTTCTAGTAAATCTCAAATATGCATTTTAAAACACAATACTTATTATGCATTTGCTTTGATGACTTTCACTCAACAGTAGATTTCTAATTAACAAATGCTTTTTCATCCACTTATTTATTTTTAACTTGTGGTTATACATGTAGATTGTTCTATATCTATTATAAGCACAAATATGATTTTAAACTATAAAATTGGAGAATATAGAAATAATATATTTAGTTTAAACAGTAGTTTCTTGACTATAGCTATTCCAAACCTATCTATCTGCCTGTCTGTCTATCTATCTATCTATCTATCTATTTATCTATCTATCTATCATCATCTATCTATCTATCTATCTATCTATCTATCTATCTATCTATCTTTGTCAGAGTGTGTGTGTAAGTACGTGTGCATGTGTATGTGTGTGTGTGCGTTTGTGTGTGTGTGTGTGTGTGTGTGTGTATAGAATGTAATAATGTCTTTTATAATATCCAATGTCATTGTTTTTAAGAAAACTATGGGATTTTATGTTATCTTTATTGACAAATAGTTAAAAGTGATTCATTAGGTTTTTTATTTGCATTCTCATTTTAGCTAAACATTTACTGGTTTCCATTTTCTTTCCTATAACAGCATGTCAATTATAATTTTGTTTCTTTAACATGGTTTCTTTCTCTGGAATCCACATTTCTTCAGTGATATTTTTATTTATCAATATTATTTTATATAGTGTTTCACTCAAAGTTGTTTTATTAGACACTTTATAATTCTTTTCGGTTAACATTTTTTAATTATTTATTTAACTTTTTTTACATTTCAAATGCTGTTGCACATCCTGGTCTTCCCTCCACAAATCCCTGATCCAAACCCACTGCCCTTTGCCTCTAAGAGGGGGATCCCCAACTACCCACTCCCATCTTACTCTTCCACCAACCCACTATGCTGGGGCAACAATCCTTCCCAGACCAAGGGCCTCTTCTCTCATTGATGCCAGATAAGGCCATCCTCTGCTACACATGTAGCTGAAGCAATAGACCAAGCCATATATACTCTTTGGCTGGTGGTTTAGTCCCTGGGAGCTATGGGGTGTCCAGTTAGTTGATATTGTTGTTAATTTTAAATCAGATTTGTTTTAAAATAAAATTATTGAATTGCTATTATCTAAATGTATTTTTCTTATGTACATTCTCATATATTACACAAGTGAGTTATATGCATAATATTACAGATAAATTGTAGAGTTTCTGATTTCTATTTTTCTGTTTAGTTTGAAAGTATTATTGATTATGTTTGAAATGAGTGAGCTCTATGTTGTTTCATTTCCTTGTTCCCATGGCCAAATACCTGACAAGAAACAACTCAGGGATAAATGATTTATTCTGTATCAGAGTTCAAAAGAGGTACAATAAATACATCAAGATGGGGAAAATGTGGCAGCATGAGTTCTAGGTAACTGGTCACATTGTACTCACTATTAGGTAGAAGATGGTTATGAATATCGGTACTTAGACTTCCTTCTCTTTTTATTCTGTCCAGAGTGAGAGTCCCTGTGAGTGAATATCATCTTTTACACCAATTATGATACACAACATATATTTAAATGGTCTTCACCAGATACCTTATTATGAGGTTTATTTCTTTAGCATCAGTTATTCTGAAATGATATTTGATGATGCTATGAAAAATATTAGTAATTTATTGGCCTTTATAATTTCTTTTACTTATGTTCATTCTTATACTGTAACATTTTCAAAGTATATTCTACTACTTTGAATCATAAAACTAAGTATAAATAGTGAGCTTTCATTGTCATACTCTCATACAAAATTCACATATGGAACTTAGTATAATTACATGAAAATCTATGTCTATATAATGTTTAGTCAGTCTGGAAGTCTATGCTGTTCTCTTTTCACTTTAAAGAAACAGGCAAGCAAATGTAGAGATTTTTTATTTTTCTATATTTCTCAAGTCACTTATACTTTGTGAGTTTACAGAATAAAGGGATAATGTATAACTATACTGAATATCATTTTAAACTTTTTACAGAGCCAAATCACAGAAATCACTTTTTCAACTGCAAAGGAGTTAAAAAATTTCAGGATTCTGTATTATGCAGTGGAAGTACATATCTTTGCAAAAATGATGTAAATTAATGTATTTTGTGGGAAATTTGAGTAATCTCCTATACTTTATAACATTCCACATAATACAGTCATAGCATGTTTCAAAAGAAAAGGTTGATCATTCAGTAGCCATTAAGTAGTGACATTTAGAAAGAATAAACTTGTTAATTAAATAATATACCAGCTAATTAAATCTTAAATTTCTGTTATAGACTGTCTATAAGCAAATTTTATCCCAATTTACATTGTTTCTGGTATTAATAAATATGTCAGTTTCTCAACCACCTTATAGTTCCTTGACATTTGTATACAGAATTTTTTGAAATAATTTGACACAAAGCACAGTTTTTGTAGCAAAAGATATAATTTTTAAAATTCCAAGATCTGTTTTTGTCTTCTTTTATGATAATTACATACTCTGAAAAAGTAAAATGAAATGAAAATGTAAAATTACATCATTTTGTTTGTTCCAGTATGTTTGTCTCAAGAAACTCTCGGCAGACTGTATAAAATTAACTTGACTCACACAAATGAAATTTGCAAACTGTCAATCCAATTTTCCTGTGTATCAGAAACTGACATGAAATGTCACTTTCAAACTGCCATCACAACTTCATGTAAAATGTCGGTAACTCAATAACAGAGTGTTCTAGTCTGATTCTCTGTAGCTATGGTAAAAACAATAATGAAAACAGCTTGAGAAAGGGTCACTGATGGAAGGCAGGGAAGAACTTTAGCAAGGAGTTGACCCAGGCAAGAGAGGAGTACTCTTTACTGTATTTCTTTCTCTGTGTTGCCTAGATCCTTTTCTTATACCACCTAGGACATTATGCCAAGAGTTAATATAACATAGAGTGGACTGGGTTTTACAACAGCAGTTACTAATCAAGAAATTTTTCTCACAGGCTTGCCCTTCAGACCCACTTGATGGAGGAGATTTATTAAATGAGGTTTTCTTTTCTTAGATATATTCAATTTGTTTGGTGTTGTTAGAAAATAGCCAAAACAAATGACTTTATTTTAAATTGATACACATATACATCACAATAAAAACATATTTTTCTTTCCAACATGTTTCAAAGATTTCATATTTGTATTATAACATAAATACAATATAATTTTAAAAGTACCAGATCTTTTATGAATTTTAACATTTCAAAATTTCTACCTCTCTTTCAACAGCTAAAGTGTCTTAATTGTGGAGAGTCTATAGAATTCAAAAAGAAATAAAAAGTAAATTATATAGCTATTATTACAGGAAGAAATAACAAGGCTATAGTAAGCAATTGATCAACACAAACCAAACTCTTGAGGTTTGTCTTCTTGGACTCAATAATGACCTTACATGTGCCAAAGTTTTTGAGTATCCCCATGTGTATGGCTTTGTCAACCACAGTAAATGCAACTTGTACCTTAGGTTTGCTCTGGCTCCATTGTATATCTGCTACTGCACTTTGTGGACATCCCGTGTCCTGGCTTCTCTAATATGCTAAAGGTTTCCACATAAACTGAGGTTCTATCTTTACCAATGGTTTCTTCTGGATTCTTGAAGTTCAAACCTCAGCCCCTTTCTGTGAATCTATCAGTCCTGGCATCTCAACTGAAACTGAAACTGTACTTTTATTAAAAGTATTTCCTGACCTTTTCAGGGATTTAAAATCTGCTAGAGTGCTGAACCTCAGCTTTACTACATGACTCATTCTTTGTGGGTTACCTACTGACATTGAGACTGTACCTTTATCAATCATGTCTCCTCATCTCTCACAGTGGCAAGTTATAATTCTTCTGCATGTCCTCAATGTCACTAACCAATCCCACATGAGAGACTGTTTTCCTACTATCTTGGATTATAGCATTGGACATTTTTACTACAGCTAGTAAGGAAACTGGCTAATGCTACAGTTATTTCCAAAAATACAACACAGGGTATCACAGCATTACCCAACTCCATGGTACCAACTTTGTTCTGTTGCTGTGATAAGACCAAAGTCAGTTGGGGGATGAAAGAGTTTATTTACTTCATCTATTATTTACTATAGTCCATCACCAAAAGAAGCAAAGGAATAAGCTCAAAGCAGGAACCCCGAGATAGAAACTGAAGAAAACATGGTAGATATCTGGTACTTATTTGTTTTCCCCAGGCTTTATTCCTTTTCTTTTCTTATGCAAACTAATATCATTTTTCATTAGGAACAACATTCACTGTTGTCTGGGCACTCTTATACCAATCATTAATTAAGAAACCTCCCCACAGACAAACTTGCAGACAAACCCACAGACAAACCCACAGACCAATATGAGGGAGAAATTTTAAATTTGTCATTTCTCAGGTGACTCTAGTTTGTGTCAAGTTTACAGAAACTAGCAAGCACTAAGAACACATCAAGAAAGTTGAACACAAAAGTAAATATTCCTCCTAGTAGAGGTTTAGAGTTTTCTAAGTCACCAACATCATAACATTTTTCTACATTTGGCTTGTTGTACTTGAAGTTCTAGCTATAGCAATAAGACAACTAAAATAGATTAAGGGGATACAAATTGGAAAAATCAAATTATCGCTATTTGCAAATGATAAGATAGTATCCCAAAAAATTCTACCAGAAAATACCTACACTGATGAACACTTCAGCAAAGTGGCTGGATGCAAAATCAACTCAATGAAATAAATAGCCCTCTCCTACACAAGTGATAAATGAGGGGAAAAAGAAGTTAGTGAAAGAGTACCCTTCATAACAACCACAAATAGCATAAAATACCTTGGTGTTAGTCTAAACAATCATGTGAAAGAACCATCTGACAAGAACTTCAAGTCTCTGAAGAAAGAATCTGAGGAAAATACCAGGTGGAAAAATCTCCATTGCCCAAGGATCAGTAGGATTAACATAGTGAAAATGGCTATCTAACCAAAGGCAAACAACACATTCAATGCAGTTCCCATCAAAATTCCAACACAATTTTTAACAAATCTTTAAACATCTATTCTCAACTTTATATGGAAAAACAAAAAGTCCACAGTAGTTAAAACGATCCTGAAAAATAAAACACTTCTGGAGGTATCCCTACATTCAAGCTGTACTACAAAACAATATTAATAAAAACTGCATATCACTGGTATAGAAACAGATAGCTGGATCAATGGAATCAAATAGAAGATCCATACATATACCTACATGTGCGGCCCGAGCTGGCCCACACTTGGGGGCCAAAAATGTGGACCACTCTGTCAATGTTGGGTCCGCACTGCCAAAAGCCTTGGGGGCTAAGTTATTAGAGCCTGCACTGCCCCAAGCTGCTCCAGTCCACAGGTTGGAATTCACTAAGAGGGAAAGTGAGGACGGACTCGAAGAATGAAGACCAGACAGAGTATGATTCAATCAATGTTTATTCTTCAGTCTCTCTTCTTAGTCTAAGTCCCAAGTCTTGAGTCCCTAGTTCCTAGTCCCTAGTGCCTCCAAGTTCCAAGTTACTTCTTCCAAGTGCTAAGTGCCTGATGTCTAATGATCTTCCAAGTGCCTAATAACTAACTCCAAGTTGTACTGTCTAATTCCAAATTCTTCTTCCAATTGCCAAGTGCCTAATACCTAATTCTCTGCCCCAAGTTGTACTGTCTAAATTCCTAGTTCCAAGTTGTACTGATGTCAAGTAATCGGTTGTCTGGTTGAACTGAACTCTCTTCTGTCTACCTCTTGCCTTTTATATGTCTCACTTCTAAGCCACGCCTCTAAGTCACTCCCTTAAGTCATGCCCTTAGGCCTTGTCTCTAAATCTAATCTCTAAGTCACGCTCTTAAGTCTCAGGTCTAAATCACACCTTTAAGTCTCACACACACAAGGGAAGATCCTGGGTATCTAAAACAAGATGTAATTAGAATGTGCTCAGCTGTTGTTGGCTAATGTAATCAAGTCTTTTATCAGGGTATATGGCTCAAGATGGCTACAAGGTTGATAGCCGCCTTCTGTCAGCTCCCCACACCCACATACCTATGGACATTTGATTTTTGAGAAAGAAGCCCAAACCTTACCATGGGAAATAGAAAACTTCTCTAACATATGGTGCTGGTACCAGTAGATGTCTGCATGTAGAAAAATGCAAATTGATCCATTTATATCACCTTGAAAGAAACTCAAGTCCGAATGGATCAAAGATCTCAATATAAAACCAGCCACACTTAATCTGATAGAAAGCACGAAATAGTCTTGACCATGTTGGTACAGTAGACAACTTCCTAGACAGAACACCAATGGCTTAGACAATAAGGTCAAGAATTAATAAATTCAACTTCATGAAATGAAAGAGCTTCTGTAAGTCAAAGGACACAATCATCAGGACAAATTTGCAGCCGATAGAATTGGAAAAGTCTCAAAAGATCCACTGTATTTGATAGTGGACTACTATAAAGAATATATAAAGAACACAAGAAGTTAATCTCTGACAATCCAAATAACCCAATTGAATGTGGGGTATAAAGCTAAACAGAATTCTCAAAAGAGGAATCTCGAATGCCTTGGATCTTTAGGAAGCACCTAAAGAAATGTTCAACATCCTTAGTGAGAAGGAAAATGCAAATCAAAAGGAAACTGAGATTTTACCTTACACTAATGAAAATGGCTAAGATCAAAAACTCAAAGGATAGCACATGCTGACGAGGTTGTGGAGGTTCTCCACTGATGAAGGAAGTGAAAACTTGTACAACTACTTTGGAAATCAATTTACCATTTTCTTAGAAAACTGGAAATAGTGCTTCTAAGTCATGAACAAGCCATACCACTCCTGGGCATATACCCAAAAAGTATTCTACCTTCCCACAAAGACACATGCTCAATTGTGTTCACATCAGCCTTATTCATAATAACCATAAACTAGAAACAACCTAGATGTCTCTCAAGTGAAGAATCAACACATAAAATGTGGCATATCTACACAATAGAATACTGTTCAGCCATTAAAAAACAAGAAATCATGTGTTTCTTGGGCAAATGGATGGCAGTAGAAAATAACATCCTGATTAAGTTAAGCCAGACCCAAAAGAACATGCATGGTGTATACTCACTTTTTTTCCTATAGATAAATGTTTATTTATTTATTTATTTTATTTATTATTAATAATTTTGTGCCTTTACATTTAAAATGATATCCTCTTCTGTTTCTCTTCCACAAATCCCCCCATTCCATCACTCTCCCCCTCCTCTTTGCCTCTACAAGTGTACTCCTACACTCACTCACCCACTCCTGTCTTACTGCTCTAGCATCACCCTATGCTGAAGCATTAAGCATCCATAGGATAAAGGGCCTCCCCTCCTATAATTCCAGATAAGTCCATCCTCTACTACATATGTAGCTGGATCCATAGATACCTCTTTGGTTGGTGGTTTAGTCCCTGGTAGCAATGGGTGGTGTGGTTAGTTGATATTGTTCTTCCTATGAGGTTGCAATAGCCTTCAGCTCCTTTAGTTCTTCCCAAAGCTCATGCATTGGGGTCCTCAGGCTCAGTCAGATGGGTGGCTATGAGTATCTGGATCTGTATTAGTCAGGCACTTGCTGAACCTCTCAGGAACAGCCATACCACATTTGTCTCTATAAGCACATCTAGCCATCAGAAATGGTGTCAGGGTTTGGTGTCTGTAGATAGCATGGATCCCTAGCTGGAGAAGTCTCTGAATGGCCTTTCCTTCAGTCTCTGCTCCAGTTTTTGTCTTGGCATTTCCTTTAGATAGGAGTATATCTGGGTTAAAAATTTTGAGACGAGTTGTTGATCCCATCCCTCAACCTGTGGCCATGCCTATCTACTGGAGGTTGTCTCCACAGGTTCTATCTCCCTTTTGTTGGGTATTTTGACTAAAGTCATCCCCCTTAGGTCCTGAAAGCCCCTTGCTTCCCTGGTTTCTGAGACATTCTAGTGGATACCTCCTGGTTCCCATGCCCCACTGCTACATAATTTTATTCAATTGCTTCACCCTCTGTAATTCTCTTCTGTCCCTTCCCATACCTGATCCTGCACCACCTTTATTTCCTCCTCCTCCTCTCTTCCTCACAGGAAACTCCCACTACCTCTACTTTCTACAATTATTTTGTCCCCCCTTCTATGTAGGATTTAAGTACCCACTGTGGTCTTCCTTGTTCTTAAGCTCCATATGGTTTGTGGGTTGTATATTGGCTAATCTGAGCTTTTGGGCTACTATACACTTACCAGTGAGTACATGCCATGTGTGTTCTTTTGTGTCTGAGTTACCTCACTCAGGATAATATTTTCTAGTTCCATTTATTTCTCTGAAATTTCATGAAATCATTGTTTTTAATAGCTGAGTAGTACTCCATTGTATAAATGTACCACATTTTCTGAATCCATTCTCCTATTGTGGGACATCTGAGTTGTTTTCAGCTTCTGGCTATTATAAATAAGGCTACCTGAATATAGTGGAACATGTGTCCTTGTTATCTGTTTGAGTATCATTTAGGTATATGCCCAGGAGTGGTATAGCTGGGTCTTCAGGTAGAATTATTTCCAATTTTCGGAGGAACCACCAGATTGTTTTCAAAAGTGGTTTTACAAGTTTGCATTACCACCAGCGATGGAAGAGTGTTCCTCACTCGCCACAGGATCTGGTGTTACCTGAGTTTTTGAACTTAGCCATTCTGATTTGTGTGAAGTGGAATCTCAGGGTTATTTTTATTTGCATTTCAATGATGACTAAGGATGTTGAATATTTCTTTAGATGCTTCTTTTTGTTCTAGACCTTTTGGATGTGCTGTTAAACTGCTAGTGTATGATCTCTCTATTTTTTTTTTTATTGAGGCATTAGGGCTATGAATATTTCACTTAGCATAGTTTGCATTGTGTCCCATAAGTTTGGGTATGTTGTGCCTTTATATTCATTAAATTCTAAAAAGTCTTCAATTCATTTATTTATTTCTTCACTGACCAAGTGATCATTGAGTAGAGAGTTGTTCAGCTTCCATGTGTATGCAGGTTATTTGATATATTTGTTGGTATTTAAGACTAGCCTTAGAAAAGTGGTGGCCTGAAAGTGTCGCTACCCACGTCGAACGAGCAGAATAAGGCAACAGTAACCGTGTTCTTCTTCAAGTGGTTTATTCAGCAACCCTTGTACAGCAAGCTTCTTCCTTCTTTTTCCTCTTCTCCCCGCTCCTGCAGCCTTTATAAGCATTGCCTTAATCCTATCAGCAGCTGTCACACTGTCACTGTTTATAGGCTTGTCCATATGATGCAAGCTGGGCTGATTGGGTAACCACACCTCGAAGAGCAAACAACTCCAAACATGGAGTTGTTTTTCTCTTTAGCAGTGCTTACTCATGCTGGCTGGCTACATGTAATGGTGGGTGGAGCCGCTTCCCACATGAAAGAATAAATGGAATTAATTCTATCTTTTATTTACCTTTTAAGGTTTGTTTTGTGACTGATTATATAATCAGTTTTGGAGAAGGTACCATGAGGTGCTGAGAAGAAGGTATTTTCTTTTGTTTTAGGATGAAATTTTGTGTAGATATCTGTTAAATCCATTTTCTTCATAACTTCTGTTAGTTTAACTTTATCTCTCTTTTTGTTTCTGTTCATAATCTATCCACTGGTGAGAATGTGGTGTTGAAGTATCCCACTATTATTGTGTGAGGGTCAATGTGTGCATGAGCTTTAGTAACATTTCTTTTACTAATGTTAGTGCCCTTAAATTTGGGGCATAGATGTTCAGAATGGAGAGCTCACCTCGGTTGATTTTTTTTTTTTGATAAGTATGAAAGGTAATTCTCCAGTTTTTAAAATATTATTTGGTTGAAAATCTATTTTCCTGGATATTAGAGTGGCTACTTCAGCTTTTTTCTTGGAAATATTTGCTTGGAAAAGTTTTTCCAACATTTACTCTGAGGTAGTGTCTGTCTTTGTCACTGAGGTATATTTTTATTATGCAGAAAAATGCTGCATTCTGATTTATGTGTCTAGTCTGTTAATCTGTCTTTTTATTGGGGAATTGAGTAGAAAGATATTAAAGACCAATTTTGATGCTTCCTTTTATTTTTATTGTTGATGGTGGAATTATATTTATGTGGTTTTCTTCTTATGGGTTTGTTCTGAGAAGATTAATTTTTTGCTTTTTCTTGAGTATATTTTCCCTCCTTGTGTTAAAAGTTTTCTTCTATTATCCTCTGTAGGACTAGATTAGTGGAACGATATGGTTTAAATTTGGATTTTTCAGGGAATATCTTTGTATCTCCATTTATGGTAATTGAGACTTTTGCTGGGTATAGTAGCCTGTGTTGGCATTTTTGTTTTCTTAGGGTCTGTATGACATCGTCCCAAGATCTTCCGACTGTTAGAGTCTCTGTTGAGACTCTGGTGTAATTCTTATATGTCTGCCTTTATATGTTACTTGACCATTTTTCCTTACCACTTTTAATATTCTTTCTCTGTTCTGTGCATTTGGTGTTTTGATTATTATGTGACAGGATGAATTTCTTTTCTGGTCCAATCTATTTGGCATTCTGTAGGCTTCTTGTATGTTTATGGGCACCTCTTCCTTTAGGTTAGGAATGTGTTCTTCTATAATTTTGTTGAAGATGTTTACTGCCCCTTTGAGTTGGGAATCTTTGCTCTGTGCTATATGTATTATTCTTAGTTTTGAACTTTTCACTGTGTCCTAGATTTCCTGAATATTTTGGGTTAGAAAATTTTTACTTTGTATTTTCTACAACTATTGTGTCAGTGCCTTCTATGGTACTTTCTATACCTGAGATTGTCTCCTATTAGATTGATGATACTTGGATCTGTGACTTCTGCTGTCTTTCTCATGTTTTCCATCTCCAGGTTTGTCTCCCTTTGTGATTTCCCTAATGTTTCTATTTCTATTTTTATTCTGGGCAGTTTTTTTAATTCCTCCTGATCTTTGATTTTGTTTTTCTATCTTCCTTTAAGAGATTTAAAGAGATTTATGTGTTTCTTTTTTAAGGGCTTATTCTTTTTTACCTGTGTTCTCTTTTATATCTTCTAATGAGTTATTTATGTCCTTCTTAAAGTCCTCTATATTTATGAGATGGAATTTTAGATCTTAATTTTGTTTTTCAGGTGTATTGGGTATCCAGTGCTTCCTTTGAAGGGAGAACTGGGTTCTGATGTTGCCAAGTAGTACTGGTTTCTGTTGCTTAATCTCTTTGGCTTGCCTCTCTCTGTCTTATTTTCTCTGGTATTTCCTGGCCTTGATGTCTCTGACTGTAGCCTGCGAACCTGGCTATGTTGGGCCTACTTGGAACACAATGTCTCTGAGTATGGAAGTGGGTCTTGAGAGCCTGTTCTGTGAGCCTGATTGTGTTAAATAAAAAAAAAAGAAATAAAGAAAAGAGAAAGAAAGATGGGGCTTTGATTGAATATGATAGTCTAAAATTTCATTCAGTTTTCAGACATCATCATAATTTTAGTCTCTTTTTAACAGTTCAGTAAGTTAATATTTTGTTTGTGTCACATGCTTACTGTTTCCTTCCATGGATAGATTTTTAATTTGTTACCATATCTTGGCTAATTTATGGCCTTTCTTCAAAAATATAAAAAAAGAACTACTATGTGGAACTAATCTCAGTGTCCATCAGCAGAAGAAGGAAATGAAAACTGTGGTACATATACATAGCATTACATTACTCAGCTTCCAAGACAATTTACATAGACATTAATTTATATTATTATATTTTCATTTGTGTTTATAATGATACATTATTTATAGAGTCTCAGACAAGTATTAAAATAAGCAGTTTCTCTACCACATTTTCTGTTATAAAACTTAATTTGACTACAAAAATAAAATAATTTGGTGAACCTTGTATGACTTTTCAGGACTATGACACAAAAGAGAAGCTTCCCAAACCTAAATACCAGAGGAAGTAAAGGGCTATTAGATACTGGAGAAAAGATTATGTCATAGCTCTATCCAAAACACAAAGAATATCATCATCACTGTTCATCCCAAACAAGTAAAAGAAAGGGAAAATACTTTATGGAGATCTATTTTCTGAATTATCATCAATGGCCAAGCAATTGAAGGAATAAGAAGCTGTTGTGTGTCAGTAAAATCCAAAAGATAACATTGAAAAACTGTAAAGTCATGTTTTTTGTTTTCTTTTTTTTTTTGTGGTTCTTCTGAAAATACTCAACTTATATTGAAGTAGTTAATGAGTCAGGTTTAAGAAGAAGCAAGAGGGTAGTGGGGTTGATTATTGCTGGTATAACAACCTTGATTTCATTAACTGGTAGCACCACTGCTTTTGCAAATGCTGTGACACAAGAAGTAAGACAGCTACTTTTGTTAATCATTTAGCAAAAAAAAAAATGTTACTAATGTGTTGAATATGCAAGATGATTTCGATAGGGATCTCAAAGAACAGATTGATGCTCTTTATGCTATTCAAATTACTGGAAGGTCGTTCAGATTTTAAGGGTAAGGAGCCGTCTTGAGTGTCATGTCAAATACCATTGGATTCATGTTAGTTTTACAATTTCTAATGGTAGTCATTATAATTATGAGGAAGTTTAATGACACATGCAGTGTATTTGACATGATTCTAACAACTCTCTGGATGTTTTAACCATACATAGGGAGCTTATGAATTTCAAGATGCTCTTCTGAGCATCAATGTGGTAGATACTGCAGATAAAATTACCCCTAGCCTGTGGTCAGTATTTCTATTTTGGTCAAGGTTCAAAAATGGCATATATAGCTTGATCATGCTAGCCTTTTTTGTCCTGGAAATACTTTTATTCATGTCCATTGTGTTAAAGCTTTTCTTCAACAACATCAAAATGTTGGCAGCCAAGTACATGGCTTGAACCTGAAAATAGACCCCCTCACAGAGTTATTAAATAACAGCCTGGCAAGCCAAGGATGAGTAAGATTCTGTACTGAGCCTTACCAACCTAAGACATAAGAGCATTGCATTTCATAATTCATATTCCATTATGGATAAAGAAGGCATTCTTGTCAGAATGACCTAAGACAGGTTCATTCTTGTTAATGAAAAGGAAAAAAAAAAAGGAGAGTTGGAGAGCCTTTGGGGCTTCTTGGAAAGAATATGACATAAGCCAAGGAAAATAAAATGGGCTGCTTGGCAGGAATATGACATTAGGCTAGTACAAAGAAGCAATTTCAGACAGAAATCTAAATTTTAGGCAAGAACAAGGAAGTAGGCTTCAGACATGAAAATGATGGGCTAGGACAGGGAAGAAGGCTCTGATATTTTGGTCATTCTAATAAGCCCTTAGAAACAGTAATCACAGAAGTGTTCACATACTTTGTTTTAATGCCTTGCTTTTTCTTTGACTGTGTTTATTGTATTGCTTGTTCCTTGACTGTTTGTATCTATTGCATTCCTAGACCCTCATTCTAGAACTGACCTTAATACATGCATGTAATCAAAATTGTATAAAAGTATAAAGGAGGAGGGGAGATGGAATCGGGGATTGTAGGGAGAGGAAATGAAGAAAGGGGATGACATTTGTATTGTAAATAAATAAAATATCCAACAAAAAAGAAAAAAAAACAAATACTGACCTATTAATTGCCATTAGCAAAATCATTATACATGCATGTGTAACCAAACACACACACACACACACACACACACACACACACACACTGAGAGAGTAAAGAGACATAGAGAAGGAAAGAATTTACAATATGTTATACTAGCATGCTAAATACGTTAAAATAAGATAATCAATATGTTATTGGAAAAATCAAATGTATCTAACATATTTAGTATCTTATATTTAATAAAATTATCTTTCACTAAGAAAAGTTAAAATAGATATTTGAAAATTTAAGTGGTTACGTGAATCCAATAGAATCCACAGAATCTGACAGAAGACATACATCCAAAAATTAATACAGTTTTTCATGTTGAAATAAAATGTAGTTATCATGTAAAAATGTACATAAATAGAGGTGATTATATAATTATATGATAATGTGCATGATTATTTTTTTCTTGTTGTTTTTCTTAATTTATATTGACCCTAATGCCTAGAGGTGCATTGTATAATCAGAAATCACAACTCAATGAAGTAGGCACAGGCAAACAATTACAGCTTCAGTGGAGTTAAGAAATGATAGCCCAAATCATAGCTGTATAAAACATATTTGTTAAAAAATAATAATCTTAACACAAAAAGATTTTTAACAAGGACCTAATTATAGTTGAACTACCTCTCAGACTCTAGTTAAAATCTAATTTCTAGTGCAACAACTCAAAGAGAAAAGACTTTATGACATACTTCTACCACAATGACCACTTACTTGTGAGTGAGATAAAATTGTCCCCATGAAACTTAGCCTTTTTGCCATTTTCACTTCTTCCATGCAAAAACATAGTTTTTTTTTAAATCAAATTATTTGGGCACAGAAAAACATATTGTAAACAATATGTAGCCTTACATGACAAAGCAACTAAGCACTGAAAACCTCTTTGTGTATCTCAGAGAGAAAAATTAAACACATTTTGATTCAACTAATGTCTATATGACTACCACTTCATCACTGATCACTTATTTCATGCAATCAAGTTGTTATTTAAGCACATAGAGATAAAAATCCAACAACCTTTGATCTCAAAAGAATTGCTTCTGATGTTCTACTAAAGTAGATGATTTCATTCATCATAGAAACATAATACATTAATGGGGTTATGTGCATGAAGTCTAGTGTTATCAGATTCAAAAAGTTTTTTTTTCAATATTTCTAAAGTCAGTTTTAGAGAAAAATAATCTACCTGATTATGAAGACTACTTTGAATCATTTTGATTTTAATCTGAAGTTCTGAAGTCTTCCTCCCATTAGATTTTTTACTTCAAATACCACTGAATATAATATAGACACTTCAGATAGCAATAGTATTCTAAGTATCTCAGTCAAAATGTAATATCAGTTAATATTTCATAGAAGAGAAGCTTAATAAAACATACCTAAATACAGTTTCTGTTATATAAATTTACTGAATCTTTATCTAGGAGGCACATAAAAGCTTCATGCCTCAGACTTTCTTTCAAATAACCATGGCAGCTTCTGGGCTTTACTTCTTCACTTGGGAACACTTGGGAACAATCTTATTGGTCTTCCTTTAGTATGACCAATTAACTTTTCTATAAAGATGAATTTACATGCCTATTATGTTTGAGAGATAACAGAGAAAACAGTTCCCAGCCACATATACTACCCCATAATTCACATATACATAAGAAATAGTTATTTTACATAAAGTCAGCTGAACAATATCAGTTTCTGTCTTCAACCTTTCATTCGTTCATTACTACCTACTTTCTGTCTAATGATAGTTCATGTTAATGAGTTAATTTTTGAATACTAAACTAAAATGTTTTCCATTATGGCATAATCTTAATTCAGTTATCAAATCTCTTGAACATAAAGTTTTATTTAACAATTTAGCGGTCATCCAGTTTTACCCTAAGCCTTTTAAACAGCTCACTTCTGCCTAAACTGATTTGCATACCTAGTTTGGAATGCATATTTGACTGTGAAACTGCATGGAACACGCACATAAATAAAGAATCTCAAACATGTATTTTCTACATAGTCTTTACTTAGTTTGTTCATGATCACATATCTTGTCTCTGGTTTTCTTTTTGAAGTGCTTATGATTAATGCCAGAGCTTCACACAAGATAGGCAAGTGCTCTCTCCATCACTGAGTTTCATCCCATCTCCCATTCCAGCTTTATTCTTTTTGTAAAGCAAATTTTTATCATAAGCAATCTACCTGAGTATTTTTTTTCAGGTAATTGTAGATCAAGATTCCAATTAAATTTTTCCAAATTCTTCCCAAGTAATGAGTACACTAATATAACAAATAATTGTCAATATTCAGTAGCATTTTCTCCAGCTCTTAAAATTGGTTTCATGTGAGAAAATGTATCAAAAATATATCGTATGAAAACTATTTAAAGTCTCATAATAATTTCAATAGATAAAGTCAAAGAACATAAAATCCAAAATACATTCATGATGAAAAAGCTAAGAATACTAAGAAAATTTTATAACTTGAAAAGCCTTTTTGTGAAAACAATACAACTACCAATATACTTTTTATTTCACAAATAAGAAAAACATATCCACTATGATTACATCCATGTACTAATAGATTGTAGAGTCCATGAGCACACAGAAGGACAAAAAAATGAAAATTGAACATTTGTTTTGGTAAACAATGAAAGCTTCTTTTTAAAAAGATAAGATATCTTTGTCGTGGAATATACAAAAGAAAAATACTCTAAGCATAATAAAACAAGGAGACAGCAGTAGTAAAGTTCATCAAACTCAAAACAAAACAAAAATTCAAGTAACATGATGAAAGCCATTAAAAAAAAATCAATGTTTTTAATAAGTATTTAAAAACTAAAAGTAATAAAACAATTTCACTGTCAGTTGTTATACAAAAGAATAAATCCTTCTTAATTAACAAAAGAATAATTATAAAACTACTAAGCATTGTTAAAAGACATTTTGTAAGATCTCTTATACAATAAACCAGCCTGTGTGTGTATGTGTGTACACATGTGTATGCATGTGTGTATGTGTATGTCTCTCTATATGCACTAAACCTTATGTATTATAGTAGTTATAGTTGCACTTACCTTAATATTCAATGAAACTATAAATTATACAAGTCCTTATCAAAGTTACAAAATTTAAATACTAATCATGATAATAAATCACTTATAATAAGAATTTGACTTCACAAATCACATTACTAAGTAAAATAATCCATATAATAACTATAATATACATATAGTATGGTAAATTCACATGCTATAGTTTGCATAAGAACCATGACTGGAAAGTACATACAATTCTTAATAAAATGCAGAAAAATATTTTAGTTGCATTTAAAACAATTCTGAAAACCATTCATATAAAACTGAAAACAAATTCCTAAGGCATGAAATAAAAAATAAAGTACTTGCTTCAAATGTCACCAAAACTGTCATCCAGGACTATCAATATGTCTCTATTCATCAAGTTAGTGTTTTATCTGTTCTGTGACAGTGTTAAAGCTAAATCATATCATCCACCTACAACAATGAATCATCATAGTACCATTGTGCTTCTAAGCAAGTACCTATACAAGGACCAACTTCAGGAAAATGGGGAACCTGCAAAATTTGAATGTGCAGATCAAAGGAAATTAATTTGTCTCAGAAATAGATTGCTTTATGTAAATCTACAGTAATATCCTTTAGTTTCTAGAGCTATGAATTGAATATGAGCAAATATGGTAACAGAATCAAGCAATTTTTTGTTATCTAGAACTTGTCTTATTCTATTTAAGTAGAAGTAAATTTAATATTTCCTAGGCATATAATACATATTCAGAAAAACATGATAAAAAACATTGATTGATTGATCCATCCAATCACCATCCATTAATCTACCTTTATTTTATGTGTTTATCTCTGTATTATTTATAAAGATTTTAAGGAATTCTAGCTCATACTTCTGTCCAGCATGATTTCAAAATATAAAATGATAACAGAAAGTAAAAACATCCATATTGAATAGAGGAGAAAAGTAATCATTAGTGTTACTCAGATATGAATACTGTGAGCTGCAATAATGACTGACTCAGCAAGACATGACCATCTTGAACAACAGTAACACCAATATCATTGAAGTAACTAACCACTTTCTTATTGGATTTAAGTCACACTCCACAAAGTAAAATTTATATTTGGTTCCAGTATTGAGGCTAAAAACTTGTGGATGTTTTCATAGGCTGCAAAGTAGTACATGATAATATTATTATTTAAAAGAGACATATATTAAACTGATTTCTAATGACTTGTGGTTTTATCTGAGGATAATACATCTCAATCCTTTTCATAGAAGTTTTTCTTTGTAGTACAGAGTGATTAACACAGAGATCCACAACTGGCCAAGGTACGGAAAATAATAAACAGTAGAATATTCATCCTTAAGCGATATTTATATTACATCCTCTTTTCCAAAACCTGAGACATTGTTATGAAAGAGGAGGCAGAATGTTAGTAAGAGCAAGAGACAATGCATAAGTACAACTAAACACTATCCTCTAGGAAGAACATGGAGATGCATATAAAAATTAACACAAATTATGAAAAAATGTCAAAGTCTGTGCAAGCTCATGACACACCTTATATCCCAGGGGAAGGTATATATGAAGTCCCACCCCTAGCCTATGGGAAGACTTAATTTTCTATAAGTATATCCCTGGTAAGTCAAAAACACAACAATGACAGGCCATATATCTAAGAATATATATACAGAACAAATAGACTTGATTAATGTTCAAAACTGTGATCAAACACATTGTATAAAAATTTCAAATAATTTATTTTTTAAAGAGTGAAAATTTTAAAGACAATTTATTCAGTTTCCAGACTCTGAGAGCTTTTATTTCTAAAATTTTCTGCCATTAGGATTTATTACTTAAAATTGTGGTTGTTATCCTGGAACAAAGTTAATACTTTATGAAATGTTCTCATGTATTTGAAGATTTCTTTGTTTTATGCCATTAGCAATTAATTTTGGTGCAGAAGAAAAATTTTCTTTGTCTGAAAATATCAAGGTCAAAATATCAGAGATCCTTTGTTGGCACATCTGTTGTGGCTATAGATTATTGAAACAGACAATTTTAAGAAACATAAAAATACCCAACATAAATATTCTTAATTAAAATGTAGACATTAATTATAACATTTTAATCTAGGGATTTAAATTTTTAAATGTATATGCTTCCTTTTGTGTGTGAATACTCATTCATATGTGCAGAGGTCAGAGAACATCACCATGTGGGAGTTATTTCACCTTTTCACAATTTGGGGTTTAGGAGATTGAACTCAGATCTTCAGTCTTGGTGGCAAGCACCTGATTAGTAATCTTATCCATCTCCTATGGTGATGTATTAGACAGAAATCAAGAAGGATAACATTATAACTATATTTGAGACTGAACTTTGGCTTCTAAAAGATTTTCTAAATGACATATAATGAAATTAAAAATTAAAAGTAAAATATCTAAGATAAATATTTTACAAATATGCTTTTACAATTTGAATCCACTGGTTGTCTGATTGGGCTTCTGATTCATAATTTTAATTATTCCATGATTACTAAATTCATCTGGGTAACTTTCTTGTGTTTTATGTAATAACATTCAGAAACATCTCAGCAATGAGAAAATATTGTGAGTGCGGGACTTGTGGTACAGGCCTGTAATTCCAGATTTAATATGTTGCAACAGAAGAACTGTAAATTTTAACACGGCCTGGGCATTTTATGTGAGATACAACAAATGAACATTTTAAAAATGAAGAGTAGTAGAATTAAACACTGTGAGATCTTTATATAATTTTTTAAAATTAGGTTAAAATTAATTTACCCTTTATGAATTTGACTATACTATAAGTTAATAATCTTACGATATATGTTCTGAATGCTTACTTGATGAAATATAGTATGATGTTGTGGTAGCTTACATGAGAAATGCTCCCCATAGTCTCAAACATTTAATGATTTGGTCACTAGTTGCTGATTCTCTTTTGAGAGATTTAGGAAGTACTGTATCCTTGCTGAAAGAAGGGTAGACTTTGGGATTTAAAGTCACTACACCCTTTCAAATTGCCCTCTTTGCTTCATGTTTTGCTTTTACATATGAAGACACAGCTTTCTGTTCCAGCCATCTGCTGCTTGTTGCCATACCTACATTCTTCTATAATGAAACTAAAACCTGAAATAAACTCTTTCCTCCCCAATTTGCTTTTGTTCTTGATGTTTATCACAGAAAGAGGAACACCACCTAAAATAGAAATTGATACGAGGAGTGTGGTATGGTTATAAAAGTCATGAATACTTTGCTTTTGCAGATTAACGAAGTGTTCTACACTAGGCTGAAAACAACATTGAGTGTTTGAATCTCAGTGGGCTCTTCTGTGGGATCTTGGAAGATACACCTGAGAGAGGGACAGAAGTTAGATTCCTGACTTCAGATGTTTCATAGGAAATAAAAGATTCTACAAGAGCGAATCATATGATTTCTAGACACCTGGTTCTAAAGAATTGTCTGGAATTAAAAAGAAACCATCATCAGTTAAATGAAACCTTAGCTTTTGTGGAACAGGAGATGCTGGATAGCTGAGGTTGAAAAATACACTGTTATTAAGATAAGACCAGTGTTGTAATTAAAGTGAAATATTCTGGACAACACAGAGAAGCTTTTATCCAAAATAGAACAAGACTGCATCTCATACTGGCAAAAGGATTCAGTAATGTATAAGTCTCCCATGTGTTACTAGTTTTGCTGGCATGAATATTACAGGATTCAAGGAATCATGGAAAGAACAGCTGAGGCTTAGCATTTTGAAATGGTAGAAGATCTTTTAGAATGTGTAAATGCAATCTCAGTAAAAGCTTAGAGTTTGGCACCATGTGTCATGCTAGAAGTACGTAAAACAAAGCTAAGAAGCCATTTGTAAAGAAACAGTCTCAGTTTCAATGTTGTATTTATGATAGTGGAGAAGGTAAGATAATTTGAAGACCACAAAAGCCAGGATCAACAGCGTACCAGGAGTAGAAAAAGCCCAAGAAACAAATGTATATTGTAAGCAGCAACTTTAGTTGGATAGAGCCATCCAAAACTTTTTTGACATCAGACATAGAGATATAAGATTTCAGCCCAGTGTTGATTTAGTCTATTATTTCCTCACTATGGCACTATTCTTCTACTTTTGGAATGGTATTGTATATTCTGTGTCAATTTATATTGTAAATTATTTTTTTTATTTTTCAGAGAGTTGAAATTGGGGGTACATTTCAGAATTTTAGAAGACACTTTGAATATTTAAATGGTGTTTTAAAACTTAAAGTTTATACATATTTTTGAAGTTGAAAATATTTATTTAATATTATGATATGGCAATAAGACAGTGGAGACCAGGGAGTGGAATGTGGAAGTTTGAATAAATAATGTACCTATTGTCTTAGATATTTTAGTATTTGTTATCAACTTGATGACACTGCTTGCTGAAATTGAAGTAAATATTTGGAAAATTTTGTATATATACTATATTATTATTATTGTATCAGATTGACAAATATTTGAGTGTCATTTTTGTGAAAATACCCTACTTTGACTTCTGTTGCTGTGAAAAAGACCATAAGACAATGTAATTTGGAAAGAAAAGCATTTATTTGGCTTATATGTCTCAATAACAGTTGATCATTGAAGGAAGAAAGAAAAGACAGGAAATCAATACAGGAACATAGTGACTGTAATAAAAGCAGTGGATGGCACAATGCTGCTGGCTGGCTTGCTTTACCTAATTACTTGAATCACCAAGTACAATTTTCCCAAAGTACAATCTTCTATTTGGTTAAGCAGTCTCATATTTATCATTACATGAGAAAATGCCCCAATGACATGCTTATAGATTATGTGATGACGACATTTTCTCATTGAGTTTCTTTCTTCTCAGATTACTCTAGCTAGTATTATCTTGAAAAAAGTTCTAACCAGCACAGTAACTTTCAAATAAGACAATACCTTCATAAATTTAAAGACTGTGCTAGAATAGAAGATTGAATGAATTATATAAACTATTCCACCATGAAATGTGTATGTCAAATATTGTCTAAAGATAATAAACTCAAAACTTAGTGGAGGAGATGTAGTTATTACTCAGTGGTTAATAGATTGATGTCTTTAGCTGCTACATGTATCTTCACTCACATGTACACACCCAGAGGCAAACATATACATGAACACACACAACTAAAAATAATTTGAAAAAATCATGTTCTAGAATAAGTAAAAACTGAATGGAAGTCTAGAAAGATAACTCAGAAATTTAAAAAACTGACTGTTCATTGAGAGAATGTAGATTTAATTCAAAGCACCAGCATGGCACATGGACATTTGTAATTCCAGTTCCAGGTAATCCAATAATTCCCTCTTCTAATATCCATAGCAACCAAGCACACATGTGGTATAAAAATATACATGATTGCAAAACATAAACATATTTTTAAAATATAGTCCAAAAAGTTAACATAAATAAAATACATAAGTAAATAATCAGGATTTGAAACAATAAATAGAAATTTTAGTAGTGTTTTTTTTTATTTTTCTTACTTATGTTATAGAAATTCATTTAAAAAACATTTTTTTTCTTTTTACAAATGAAAGTAAAGTTTCTTATACAATATACTCTTGATCATGATTTCCCTTCCTTCACCTACTTCCACATTCTGCTCACCTTTCCAGTTACATGTTTTATTCAAGAATATAGAATTATTAATCTTGTTCTGAAATAGATTTCCAGAAGAAAGATAGAAAATGCAAGTGGTCTGAGCCAGTCAATTCAACTCTGCTGTGACAGGTACTTTGTATCCACCTCTTTTGTGTTTTGTGAAACAAATTTGGGTATTCTGAGAGAGAAAAAAAATAAGCATTGAGACATGTCTGCATCCTATAATATTGTGAGTGTAGAAAATATTTCATTCATATAATTTGCCATGTTAATGAATTGTATTAAAACAATATAAAATTTTTATGCCTTTGAAAATTTGTTGCATAGTCTATGCCTTTCCATATTAGCTTTAGAGTAAATATATCTGTCCATGAAAACCTTCCATAGATTTTGATAGACATTTTATAAAAATTTATAGGTATAGTTATAGAAATAAGATACCCTTTGTAAAATGCAGAATATTAAAATACATGAAAACTTCATTTATTTCCATTCATTTAGGTATTTGGTAGTCAGGATTTTATATCTTTTAGGCTGCAAATATTTAATGTATATTGCTAAGTTTATCCTTATCCTAACTAAAATTTGTTTGGAATTTTTAATCTTCCATTCTCTAAGGTTGATTCTTAGTATATTGAAATGTGTTTGTTCGTTTCATTTGTTCATCTTATATTTTAAGAATTTGCTGTATGAATTATCAATACTACACGAGATGTGTAAATTTCTTGGGAATTTCTACCTAAAAATTTATTTCACCTGTAAATGCATTATATTTGCTTATTAATTTACAACCTGTGTGATCGTTTGCCTTTTTTAAGGCTTTGCTACAGCATAGAGTATGTTGTATAAGAGTAATGAGAACTTCTTTTCTGGCCTCATCCCTTGTCATCTAGAGAAAATAGGCAGTATATACTCATTTAATATTATATTATTTAAATTTATTAAATATATTATATCTAAGAATTTTTCTAGATGAGCTATATAGTTTACCAATTTCAGCCATTTTTCATTCTATGTGTCAATATAAAGAAATCTACCTCTTTCTCTACCTTTCTGAGAATTGTATCATAGCATGTGTATTGTACTTATCTAAACAGAAATCAACAATTTTAAAAATGAAATTAATAGGGAGGAAGTTAATTAAAATGGACTCTCCTAATGCAAAAGAAATTATTCCACTAGACTGTATTTAGACTGCATACAGAGAATTAGTATTTCTTGTAGTCTACTCCTTAGACTTGCCAGCTTCCAGAATGGTGTAGTAATGAGAAAATGTGTTTCCAACTCAATCTTTCCTTCATCTCTTCTTTTATTATTTTTTGAGGGAATATTGAGTTCTTGAACTTAAATCTTCTTTGTGAATAGTGATAGCCTATTAATTGCAACCTAAAAAATGAACACTGCCTTTACCTGAGAAAATTGTGATGATTACTCCTGAAGCAGTAGCCTTGTAAATCTCCTGAATCAACTTCATCTTTCTTCCCTGAATTATTGCTAATCTTAGGTTCTACCAAGTTCTAACTGGATAAAAAATTCAAAGTATGATCCAAGTAATAATTATTGTGATAGTTAAATTTCTGCCTCCAGACTCTTGCTGTGAGCATCCCTCTTCAAAGTATCATATCTTCTACGTTTCTTCTACCTGTTTCTTTTGGCCACATTATTTTATTGCAGCAAAAGAAAGAAAACTGGAATGATCATATTTGTTAGTATACATCAATGGATGAGAAAGATTTAGCTAGATGGTCAGCTGATTTTAGAAATCTAATTTAAATATGGATAACATGGAAATCTGAAGAAGAAAAATTTAGATAAATATTCCTAAATAGGAAAAATATGTTTTCTCATAAAAATTTTCAAAAGTCAACTCAGGATAAAGACCTTGTAATAATGAATAGACATATAGACCAGTTTGTTGAATATCTTTCTATTAATTTCAGAGTCATATTATCCTGCAATGGTCTTTGAACAAAATGGTTTAAGCAATACATGTTATATTATTCTAAAATATGAACTTCTATTCACCAACAATAAAGGTTATTGCCATTTCTGGATGTTATTTATACTAACAATTCAGAAGTCCATACCAATTTTCCTAGTAATGTTACTACGATTTTTAAAACACCACTACCGCAAACAATTTGGGGAGGAAAGGGTTTATTTGGCTTAAACTTCCACATCACTCTTCAACAGAAATCAGTACAGGAGCTCAAAAAGTGTTGGAACCTGAAAGCAAGAGTTGACATAGAGGTATAGAGAAATGCTGCCTAGTGCTTGCCATGGCTTTCTCAGCCTGCATTCCTATAGAAGCCAAGACTACCAGCCCAAGATGGCAGAATACATAATGTGATAGCCACTCTCACAACAATAATTAAGAAAATGTCCTTTACATACAGCTTAATCTTTAGCCAGTACACTGATCATCTATGTAGATCTATCATTCTCTTGCATGTTCAGCCAACTAACATAAAATCTAACATTGAGACACCTCAATCATAGAAATAAAAATGTTCTGTTCATACTGGAATAAACAAAAAAAAAATCCTGATTTGGTATCCAAGTATAAAAGGCTGCTGATAAGATTATAGTCGTTTACAAATGTCTCATTATCAACAGCAGAATTCACATTCATGGCATCTAATCAAAGAACTCAGATCACAGCAAATAAAATACAGCATTGGTTCATGTTCTTGAAACTTACTGATATTGCCCTATTTTCTACTTTCCTGAAAAAATAAGCAGGTGAGGTGGCCTTGTGAAGACCCTGCAGTTAAACAGCATCATCTAGAGGTATACACCCTGGAAAACAAGCAGAAGATACTTAGAGTATTATTTAAATTATGAAGAGTACATGGTTTCATTACTCCCAATAGAGTGAATTTGTATATCCTGCTATGAAAAAAAAAGTAGCTTTCTGTTCTCATGAATTTATACTTTTATTTAAAGGATTGTTTCTTAAAGGTAGCCATTTCTATGCAGAAGAAATATGAGTCCAAAAACCTAGAAGTCAATAGTATCAATATGTTACCCAGCTAATTGGGCTCCAAACAGTTTGAGTTTGAGCTACCTGAGATGACTGACATGCACATACAGTCTAAAATTAAAGCATAATAATACTTGTTTCCCTTTTTCTTATTCAAACACTCCCCATGTGCCTACTTCCTCTCTTTCAAACTAATACACCTCTATTTTTATTTTTACATATATTCTGTGTATGTAACTATATATAAGTACAATATGATAGCTGCACAATTATATATATATATATATATATATATATATATATATATATATATATATTTACATGATATAACCATATTACGTACATGATTACTTGGTATTGAATTAATTTTTGGAATATTTTAAGTGAAAGGAATTTTGCCACCATCAGCATTCCTTGTTGTTTCCCGTTCTTTGGGATACAGGTGAGTCCTCATGAGATTTTTTTTTCCTTTCACTTTACAAAGTTTCCTGGTGTCACCTTATCCTGCAATCAAATGTACAGAAATTACTGACATAAATTACCAAAAACATATTAAACTATCATTAGACAATGGTAGTAAGGAATACAGTAACCTGAAGTACAGGAGATTCCTCAAGGCATTTATTAGCATTACCAGGTCATGAAATTAACACTAATGTAAAAATACAACCCCACCCATACAAAGACAATAATTATTCAAGCAGTTCTGAAAGAAATTTTTATCACTCTATCATGTAAATATGATCAACTGAGGTGGTTATTAAGGGAAAAAGTGATCTGAGTGTGTAGTGAACAAAATTTGTGTGAATGTGTATGTGCATGTGTCTGAATAATTTAAAAATAAAGTCTATAGTTGTGAATATTTCTTCCTCATTTCATTATGAACAAATTTACAAGTTTATACACTAACATTTGATGGGATTTTTATCTTTCCCTTTCATCTTTTTATTCTATGACATAATATATAATAATGTTATACCATATTATAGAAATTAATCATTATTGTCAACTGGATTAAGTTGTGCCATTGAGAGAAAATTAGATCTTGTGGATCCTGACTTGATGAATAGTGATTTCTCAAAGGATTCAAACAGTTATTCAATTATTGGAAAGTGGTAGAGTTGTGGGAAGTTGGACCTGTTTGGAGACAGTCTGTTACTGGGAGACAATATCTTTCAGTACTGTATCTTGTCCTGGTTCTTTTCTGTTATAGATTTGCTCTCCTTCTTGTTTCCTAAGACATAATTTGAGTTGCTTTTGGTATGTCTTTTCTACCATGAGGTGAAGAAGGCCTCTCTTTCACAAGTTCCAGTCCCCAAGATACTTAATGTGTGTACAGAGTATCAAGCACCAATGAACTGAACACTTTTAAATTATGACTGAAATAAATTATTCTCCTTCAATTTTACTTTGACATTACTGTCAGAGAAACAATAATAATGACAAAAAGAAGTAAATACATAGTACTTAAGTTACTAGATATAAAGAAAAACATTTAAATATAAAAGAAATATATAGCCAGAGAAACATATGTTAGTTATTTTTTCAAATTCCTAGAAAAAAAAATGCCTGAAAGAGCTAATTGTTCATTTTAACTAAGAAATTCATAGATGTTTTGTCCATCACAAAAGAGAAGATATGGCAGACCAACACAGTTCATACCATATTAGAACAGGAATGAGAGAAAGAGAAAAATAGTAATCAAAATAAGATATATCCATCTGGAGCTCTAGAGAAGACTCAAAATTTAAATCCACTTATTGCACTCATAGAAGGTGCATGTTCAGTTATAAGCTCCCATGTGGTCACTCAAACCACCCCTAGTTCCTGTTCTATGATATCTGATAACGCCTTCTTACCATAGGCACCAGGATCACACATAACTCATATTTGTATTTGCATGCAAAACACCCCCATCCATATAATAACATAAAACTTTTAAAAAGATAACTCCAAAGGTAAGACCTTAGAGACTTCCTAGATGTCATCTCTTGACATTCACTAAAATGTCATTCTATTTAGATTTCATAAAAATGAAATTAACCCATTGATTAGAACAGATCCGTGATGAATGTTTCTCAAAATTTAATCATAAATGAATTCAGAAATGTACTTTATTCATTACTTACAGATTCTTTAATCCAATGAAGTATATAATTAAAATGAACTGTCACATAAAGTTAGAATAATTTGAGCACTATGTATGTTAGACATAAATATAATCTCATTAGTGTTGTTTATTTTTACATGAATTATAATGTAAGGATGTACATGTAGGTTTAATTGATATTGAGTAGGCTTATCTGAGATATATTTAACAATCATCTTGGCTATGAACCTGTGTGTGTGTGTGTGTGTGTGTGTGTGTGTGTGTGTGTGTGTATGTAGAAACATATGTGGAGGTTGTTAAGATATTTTAGAGAGGCGATTAAAATTTGGAAAAATTAACTGAATAAATATTTTGCCCATAATAATGTTGGTGGGTTGAATGTAATGTGCACATTCAAATATATTAAATTTGTGCACATTTTTTCTAGAGACCTTTGATATCATAAAATAACATATCCTGATGAGATTTTACTAATCACAACTAATTCCTCACTAAAAAAGAAATAAATTTTTATTGGATGTTTTATTTACATTTCAAATGTTATTCTTCTCCTTTCCCAGTTTTTCTCCACAAGCCCCTTATCACATCCTCTTCCCACTTCCTCTATGAAAGTGCTCCCCAACCTGCCCATCTACTCCTGCCTCAGTGCCCTAGCATTCCCTTACCCTAGGTCATAAAGCCTTCACAGGACTAAGGGACACCTTCCCGGTGATGCCTAATAAGGCAGTTTTCTGCTACATATGCAGCTGGAACCATGGATACCCTGATGTGTAGTCTCTGGTTGGTGGGTTAGACCCTGGGATATTTGCGGGTTCTGGTTAGTTGATATTGTTTTTGCTTGGGGGATCCAAACCCCTTCAGCTCCTTCAGTTCTTGCTCTTTCTTTCCCATTGGGATCTACACGCTCAATCTGAATTTTGACAATGTGCATCCACATCTGTATTGGTCAGGCTCTAGCAGAGCATCTCAGGGGACAACTATATTAGGCTTCTGTCAGCAAGAGTTTCTTTTCTTCAGCATTATTGATGGGTTTGGTGTCTGCTCATGGCATGGATAGCTAGGTGGGGCAGTTTCTGTATGACTTTTCCCTCATTCTCTTATCTACTCTTTGTCTCCACATTTCCTTTTGACAGGAGGAGTTCTGGATTAATATTTTTGAGGTGGGTGGGTATACCCATCTCTAAACTGGTGCCATGCCTGTCA
Source organism: Rhabdomys pumilio (assembly GCA_030674055.1). NCBI lineage: Eukaryota > Metazoa > Chordata > Mammalia > Rodentia > Muridae > Rhabdomys > Rhabdomys pumilio. The sequence continues at coordinate 55,632,790 of JANHMN010000005.1, forward strand.
ACTGGATATGATCTCTACAGATTCTATCTCTCCTTTTTGGGAATTTCATCTAATGCTCTCCCTGTTGGGTCTTGGGAACCTCTTGGTTCCCTAGCATCTTGAACTTTCAGGTGGCTTTCCCCAGTTCTTCCTTTCATACTGCTACCTCTACAGGAAACCTGCAACAACCCAGAGACACAGGAGGCAGGTTCAGACAGAGACATGTAGGCCAGTTAACACCAGAGCTAACCAGATAGAGGCAAGTGCAAGACCAAGAGCAACAGAAGCCAATATACTTTGACACCATCAGAACCCAGTTTTCCCATCACAGCATACCATGGATACACTAAACACACCTGAAAACCAGGATGCTGATGTAAAATTCTATCACATGAAGATAATAGAGTCCTTTAAGAAGGATACAAATAGCTCATTGAAAGAAATACAGGAAAGCACACGTAAACAGGGAAGAGCCCTTAAAGAGGAAATAAATAAATCACTTTAAGAAATACAGGAAAATACAATAAAACAGATCAAGAAACTGGACAAGGTGGTCCAGGAATTAAAATTGGAAGTAGAAACAATAAGAAAAACACAAATGGAGGTAGACCTAGAAATGGAAAACCTAAGAAAGCGGTCAGGAGCTTCAGATACAAGCATCAATAAGAGAATACAAGAGATAGAAGAAACAATCTCAAGCATAGAAGATACCTTAGAAGATATTGACACAATGGTCAAAGACAATACAAACCATAAAATAATTACTAATGTAAAACATCCAGGAAGTCCAAGATACAATAAAAATACCAAACATAATAATAATAGGAAGAGAAGGGACTAAAGATTCACAACTCAATAGATCAGAAAACATCCCCAAATTAAGGAAAGAGATGTCCATAAATGTACAAAAAGCCTACAGAACACCAAATAGGTTGAACCAGAAAAGAAAATACTACTGTTATATAATAATCAAAACACTAAATGTACAGCACAAATAAAGAATATTAAAACCTGTAAGGAGAAAATGACAAGTAACATATAAAGGCAAACCTGTCAGAATTACTCAAGATTTCTCAACAGAGACCTTCAAAGCCAGAAGAGTCTAGACAGTGGTCATGTAGACCCTAAGAGAACAAAAGTACAAGCCCAGGTTACTATGCCCTATAAAACTTTTAATCATCATAGATGGAGAAACCAAAATGTTCCATGCCAAAACCAATTTAAAGATTATTTAACAATCCAGCCCTACAGAGCATCCCAGAAGAAAAGCTCCAACAAAAGGAGGGTACCAAAGAAAAATAAAAGAAATTAATCATATCATAACAAAACCAAAAAAGAGAATGGCATGTACATAATGCCACCTACAACAACAAACATGATGAGAACTAACAATTGTTGAGCCCCATTTCATCCCTGGTTGGGCCTTGTAGTCAAATTCGAGTCTAGCTTGAGTTTCTGTGGCCTACTGGGAGAGCCTAAGCCTGGCTCAAATTTTGAGACATGTTTCAGTCATTTCCATACCGAGGTGACTCAGCAAGACCTGTTTGGCCCTGTCTCTGTCATGCTGTTACTAATGTAGAGTTGGCCTTGTCTGTGACCATATACCTTCCATTACCCTTCCCTGCCTCCTATGTCATCTTACCCCACCAAAAATTCCCCTCCCTGTGCTCTGAGTATAAGTGAGAGGCTGATGCAAAAAAGTTTAATTCCTTCTTCCACAAAACTCCTTGCTCAATGTGATTTGGGGAGGGGGGATTAGACATTCACAATCCTGCCCAGGCCAGGAGAGACCCAGCAGGACTGGGACCTATCTCCTCTTTCCTTGACCTTCCATCAAGGAGCTGTAAAACTATCATCTGCCTTTAATATCTCTCAATATCAGCAGATTCAATTCCATAGTAAAAGACATAACCTAACAGACTTGATACACAAGCAGGATTTAGCATCTTGCTGTATACAAGAAACAGACCTCAATGACAAAGACATATACTACTTCAGAGAAAAAAATTCCAAGCAAATGGTTTCAAGAAACAAGCAGGGGTGCATTCTAATATCCAACAAACTAGATTTTCAACCAAAAGGTATCAATAAAGATGGGACAGGATACTTCATATTCATCAAAGGAAAAATCTACCAAGAGAAAGTCTCAGTTCTGAACATCTATGCCCCAGATTCAAGGGCACCCACATTGGTAAAAGAAATATTGCTAAAGCTCAAAGCACAAATTGAACATCACAAAAAATTATCACAGAACATCAGGGACAACAAACTCTACCTGCAGTACCAGAGGTCTGCTGCCATCAAAGAATATCAGCTCTATGTGCAATGCCAGACATCTGTTGCCATCAGGAACCACCAAGCTTGATAATACCAGCTACAACCAGATGTTTAGCAGCCAGGGTAAGAATAAAATAAACAAGAGTCAGGGCAATATAATACCACAAGAACACAGATATCCTATTACAGCAAGCTCTGAAATTCATTACACACTTGATTTGTAAGAAAATGGCCTTGAAACTAATTTTATTAGTATGATAGAGGCTTTAAAGAGGAAATAAATAAAGCCCTTAAAAAATACAGGGAAATGAAATCAAACAGGTAGGTCTTTTAAGAGGAAACAAACATATAAAAAATACAGAAAATACAAACAGGTAAGGAAAATGAATAAAACTGTTCAAGACATAAAAATGGAAATAGAAGAATTATGAGAACACAAACTAAATGAATCTTGGATATGGAACACCTAGGAAAAAGAACAGGAAATAAGACAAGCATCACAAGCAGAAAATAAGAGATAGAAGAGATATTCTCAGGCACAGAAAATAATATAGAAGAAGTTGGTACATCTGTCAAAGAAAATGCTAAAAACCTTTCTAATACAAAACTTCCAGCAAATTTGGGACACTTTGAAAGAATCCAAATGTAAGAATAATATAAATAGAAAAAGCAAAAGACTCCCAACTCAAAGGCCCAGAAAATATCTTCAACAAAATCATAGAGGAAAATTTACCTAACCTAAAGGAACAGGAGCCTATGAATATAAATGGTGTTTAAAGAATACCAAATATTCCCATGAGTGGTATAGGTGGGTCTTGGGGTAAAATGTTTCTCAGTTTTCTAAGAAAATGGCAAATGAATTTCTAAAGTGATTGCACAATTTTGCACTCCCACCATCAGTGAAGAAGTCGGACCCTTGGTACACATCCTTTCCAGCTTATGCTATCTCTTGATTTTTTTTTTATCTTAGCCAGTCTGATGGGTAAAAGCCAGAACCTCAGAGTTGTTTTGTTTTACATTTGCCTGATGACTAAGGACTTTGAACATTTCCTTAAATGTTTCACAGCCATGGGCATTCTAGTTTCCTCTGTAGAAAACTCTCTGTTTATTTGTTTCTCAATTTTAATTGGGTTATTTGAATTGTTGCTGTGTAACTTTTTCAATTCACTGTAAATTTTGGAAATTAACTTTCTGTCAGATGTAAGATTGTTGAAAATCCTTTCCTAAACTTCTTTTGTCTACAGATTCATGTCCTTTGCCTTACAGAAGCTTTGAAGTTTTATAAGGTCTAATTTATTAATTGTTGATTTTAGGCCCTGAGTCAATGGTATTCTATTCAGTACCTTATTTCCTCTACCAGTGTGTTCAAGGGTATTTCCCACTTACTCTTCAATGTGATCTAATGTATCTAGTTTTATGATAAAGTCCTTGATTCACTTGGGCTCATTTTGTGCAGGGTGATAAGTCTGGATCTATTTTCATTTTTCTACATGTAGACATCCAGTTAGTCCAGCACCATTTGTTGAAGGTGCTTTCATTTTTCCAATGTATCCTTTTGTCCTTTTTATTAAAAATCTAGTGTCTATAAGTTTGTGGGTTAATTTTGGGGTCTTCGACTTGATTCCATCAATTAATGTATCTGTTTCTGTTCCAATTCCATGCAGTATTCATCACTATTGCTCTGTAGTACAGCTTGCAGTCAGGGATGCTGACACCTGAAGAAGTTCCTTTATTGTTCAGGATTGCTTTTGCTATCCTGAATTTTTTTCCATATGAAATTGAAAATTGCTCTTTCAAGTTCCATAAAAAATATGTTGGAATTTTGATGGAGATTTATTTTGGTAAGATGTCGATTTATTTATTTATTTATTTATTTTCCCAATCTGCTTTTATATCATTTTAATTACATGCAAATTTTGAGGACAGTTCTAGGTTGAGGATCTAGCAATACAATAGATGCAAATAGTCAAGGAACATGAAAGACAACAAACACAAATGTTCAAAGAACAAGCAAGGTAATAAACAATGTTTCATGATCACTCCCATGATCACTGTTTCTAAGGACTTATTATTATGACCAAATATTTGAGCATAATTCCATGTCCTAGCCCAAAGTCATTTCATGTCTGAAGCCTACTTCCTTGTTCTAGCCTAAGATTTAGACTCCTGCCTGAAATTAATTCTTTGTTCTAACCTAAGATTTAGATTTCTGTCTGAAATTACTTCTGTGTTTTAGCCAATGATTTAAATTCCTGCCTGAAATTACTTCTTTCTTCTAGCCTAATATCACATTTTTGCCTGAAACCCATTTCCTTATCCTTCCCCAATGTCAGATTTCCACCAAGCAGCCCCAAAAGTTCTCCAAAACTCCCTGTTTTTTTTTTTAATTATTTTCTAAACAAGACTTAGTCTGTCATAGGTTAAGTGCTGAGGATCCCTTTCTTACCTGTCATAGAATATGCATTATCTAAAGCAATACACTTATGTCTTAGGTTGTTGATAAGGCTCTGTGCAGAATCTTACTCACTCTTGGCTTGCCAGCTTGTTGAATTAATAACTCTGTCTGGGGGTCCATTTTCACATTCAAGCCATGTACTTTGGTTGCAAACATGTTGATGCTGTTAAAGACAATCTTTAACAAGATGGGCAGGAATAAAATTTTCCCAAGACAAAAAGGCTAGTATGATCAAGCTATGTATGCCATTCTTAAAGCTTGACCAAAATGGAAATACTGATTTTAAGCCATGTATAATTTTATCAGCAGTGTCTGCTGCATCAAAGCTCAGCAGAGCAGCATTATTTAAATTTACAATCTCACTATGCAAAATTAAAACATCTAGAGAGGTGTTCACCTGTAAGCTAACACCTCTGCAAGTGTCTTTAAACTTTTTCCTAATTATAATGACTATCATTGTAAAGCTTAGCAGTAACAAAATACATTTTTATTTGGAATGACACTTGAAATGTCGCCTTACTCTTAAACTCTGAATCACCTTCTAAGACTTTGAATAGGGTAAAGAGCATCAATCTGCTGTTATAAATGCCTATCTAAATCCTCTTATATATTCAATATATTAGTAACATTTTGCTAAATGATTAACAAAAGCAGCTGTCTTAACTTTTTGTGTTAAAGCAGTTCCAGAAGCAGTGGTGCTAGCAATTAATGTAATTAAAGCTGTTATACTTGCAATAATCAATCCCACTATCTACTTCCTTTTGCTTAAAGCTAGACTCATTTTCCAGTACATGAAAGTTTTTTTTCAGAATACCAAGGTCCTGTAGTACTCAGGGCAATGAAACCATACTGGTTGATAGACTCCCATAACAAACATGACAGGTTTCAACACACTAACACAATTAGAAAGTGTATAATCAATACAACTTATATTAAATACTGTAAAAACAAAACCAAAATTTTACATTGACAATTGAAAGAGCCTTAACACATGCAGTAATACTTGTTTGAAATCCAGATCCTGTCCCTGCTTTATCTCTTGCTAACATAACATCATAGAGAACTATAGCTAACTTCTAAACATGTCTCTGAAAATGTCCAGCTTTCCAAATGAAGACTGTTATTTGAAATATTGAATTGATTTCTAAACCAGTTCATGATTGAGTCTGAATAACTGGTCACATTTAAGAAAAATATAAGAGTAATTATAACTTCTCTTTTTGATTCTCTGTTCCACAAGTCTAAACACTTGAGGCAAGGTGGCTTGTCCAATCCAGAATATAGGCAAACAAAATTGGGTCAGGAACATGTATCTAATACAGCTTCCCAGCCATCATTGTCAGGGCACTCAGCATAGTCACAGGTCAGCATCATTCTTTGTCCCAGGATCAGCATGTCTCACCTATCACTTTGGCAGCCACCATGATCCTTCAGCTTCCTGCAAAAAAATACACAAACAAACCCTCTTCCCCATATTAAATACTTGATTGGGATCATGTCATATGCCAGTAAGTGGATCCTTACTTTTCACCTATACATAAGTATGCCTAGTTGTAGAGTGCCATAGACACTCAGCAAAAAGTTTTTTGGCATCAAAATTTTTCAAAATTTAAAATGAAAAGATTATGATTTAAATAAATTTGTGGTTTATGGGGATATACCACACCATTTTTTATTTTATGAAGATATTGTTTAAAGTTCCATACACTTGTTCAATAATACCTTGTCCTTGAAAATTATAAGGAATCCCATTAATATGGGTAATATTAAACTGTTGACAAAATTCTCAAAGGCTGGACTGCAATAGCTAATTGCATTATCTGTTTTAATCTGATTTGGAAAAGCCAGCATAGAAAAGCAATGTGAGCAGTAACTAATTGCATTTTTAGTTGCTTCTCTTGTTAAAGCAGTTGCAACTAAAAAGCCTGAGAAGGTGTCAATAATCACTTGTACATATTTTAATTGTTGAAGATCAAAAATATGAGTATCATTTATTTGCTATAATTGATTAGGTATGAGTTGTTGAGGATTAACACCATTATATGGTACAGGTAGAAATTGAGGACATTTAGGATAGATCTTTACTGTTTGACATGCACATTCTCTAGAAATACCAAATTGTTGTCTCAAGCTATTACTATTTTGATGATGTAAAGAATGAAATTGTTTGGATAACTGTTCCTGTGTAAGGCCTATAATCAGCCTGGTATACAAATCTGCTGTGTAATTGCCCTAAGGTGTCCAAGCAATCCAGTATGAGATCTTAAATGTCCTATAACGTTAAGAAACAGTACATTCACTTAAATAGAGTTATATTTGCATAATTGCAAGACTTGAGATTTAGCAGTATATAAAAAAAGGAAGTTTCAAGTAATTGTAAACCATGAGATATATATTTGTCAATCGGTATACAAATTAAAAGCCAATTTTTTTCAGCATTCCTTTTTGTTATTTTAAATTGGATATTGTATTTATTTACATTTCAGATTCATCCTCTTTCACCATTATCTCCCTGAAATGCCCTATCCTATGCCCCCAGCTCCTGTCAGATTCTGGCAGAGTCTTTCAAGAATCAGCTATATCAGACTCCTGTCAGCATGCATTTCCTGGCATCAACAACAGCATCTGCCTTGGGTGACTACACATGGGCTGGATCCTCATGTTGTGGAGTCTATGAATGGCCCCTCCATCAGTTTCTGTTCCACACATTGTCTCCATATTTCCTCCCATAGGTATTTTATAACTCCTTCTAAAAAGGACCAAAGCCCCCACACTTTGGCCTTTCTTTTTGAGCTTTATGTGGTCTGAAATTTGGATCTTGGGTATTTAAAGCTTTTGTGCTAATATCCACTTCTCAGTGATTTCATATCATGTGTGATCTTTTGTGATTGGGTTACACTGAATGTTATATTCTAGTTCCATACATTTGCCTAAGGGTTTCATGAATTCATTGCTTTAACAGGTGAGTAGTAATCCGTTGTGTAATTGTATCACATTTTCTGTATCCATTCCTCTGTTGAAGGACATCTGGGTTCTCTCCAGCTTCTGGCTATTTTAAAAAAAAGGGAGGGGGGCTGCTATGAACATAGTGGAGCATGGGTCCTTGTTATATGATGGGGGATATTTTGGGTATATGCCCAGGTGGGGTATCACTGGATACATAGGTAATGCTATGTCCAATTTTCTGAGAAACAGTCTTACTGATTTCCTAAGTGGTTGTACTAGCTTACAATCCCATCAACAATGGAGAAGTGTTCATCTTTCTCCCCAATCCTCACCAGAATCTGACACCTCCTGAGTTTTTGATCTTAGCCATTCTGATTGGTATGAAGTGAAATCTCAGTGTTGTTTTGATTTGCATTTTCCTGATGACTAAAGATGTTGAACATTTCATTAGGTGCTTTTCAACCATTCAAGTTTCTTCAGTTGAAAACTCTATGTTTAGGTCTGTATCCCAATTTAATATGGTTATTTGATCATCTGGAGTCTAATTTCTTGAGTTCTTTAACCCTCTATCAGTTGTAGGATTGGTAAAGATTTTTTTCCTATGTTGGTTGCCATTTTGTCCTATTGATAGTGTCTTTTGACTTACAGCATCTTTGCAATTTTATGAGGTCCCATTTGATGTTTTTGATCTTAGAGCATAAGCCATTGGTGTTCTGTCCAGGAACTTTTCCCCTTTGCTCATGTATTCAAGGCTTTTCTTCACATGTTCTTTTATTACTTTCACTGTATCAGGTTTTATGTGGAGGTACTTGATTTACTTGGACTTAAGCTTTGTACAACCAATCAATTTGCATTCTTCTACATGCTGACCTTCAGTTGAACCAGCATCATTTGTTGAAAATGCTGTATTTTTTTCTACTGAATGTATTTAGCTCTTTTGCCAAAGATCAAGTAACTATAGCAGTGTAGGTTCATTTCTGGGTCTTCAATTCTATTCCATTGATCTTCCTGTCTGTCTCTGTACCGATACCATGCAGTTTTTATCACTATTGCTCTGTAGTATAGCTTGAGATCCGGGATGATTATTTTCCCAAAATTTCTTTTATTGTTGAAAATACTTTTCACTATCTTGGGCTTTTGTTTTTGTTTTTTGTTTGTTTGGGTTTTTTGTTGTTGTTGTTGTTGTTACAAATGAATTTGCAAATTGTTTTTTTCCAACTCTATGAAGAATTGAGTTGAAATTTTGATGGGGATTACATTGAATCTATAGATTGCATCCAGCAAAATGACAATTTTTACTATATTAATCCTGCAAATCCATGAGCACAGGAAATCTTTTCATCTTCTGAGATTTTCAAATTCTTTCTTCAGGGACTTGAAGTTCTTGTTATACAGATTTTTCACTTGCTTGTTTAGATTTGCACCAAGGTAATTTTTATTATTCGTGACTATTGTGAAGTGTGTCATTTCACTAATTTCTTCCTCAGCTTCTTTATCCTTTGAGTAGGGGAAGGCTACTGATTTGTTTCAATTAATTTTATATCCAGCCATATTGTTGAAGATATTTATCAGGTTTATGAGTTCTCTGGTGGAAATTATGGGTTCACTTAACTACATTATCGTATTATATGCAAATACTGATATTTTGACTTCTTCCTTTCCAATTTGTGTACGTTTGACTTCCTTTTGTTCACTAATTGCTCTGGCTAAGGACTGCCTATACTATATTGAATCAGTAGGGAGAGAGTAGGCAGCCTTGTCTAGTCCTTGATTCTAGTGGGATTTCCTCAAATTTTTTTCCATTTAATTTGATGTTGGCTACTGGCTTGCTGTATAATGCTTTTACTATGTTTAGATATGGGCCTTGAATTCCTGTTCTTCCCAAAACTTTTATCACGAAAAGGTGTTGAATCTTGTCAAATGCTTTCTCAGCATATAGTGAGATGATCATGTGGTTATTTTTTTTCAGTTTGTTTATATAGTGGGTTATGCTGATCGATTTTCATATATTGTACCATCCCTGCATTCCTAGTATAAAGCCAATTTAATCATGTTGGATGATTATTTTGATTTGTTCTTGGATTTGGTTTGCAAGAATTTTATAGAGTATTTTTGCATCGATAATGATGAGGAAGATTGTTCTGAAGCTCTCTATTTGTTGTGTCTTTGTGTGGTTTAGATATGAGAACAAATGTAGTTTCATTGAATGAATTGGGTAATGTTTCTTCTGTTTCTTTTTGTGGAATAGTTTAAAGAGTATTGGTATTAGATCTTCTTTTATGGTCTCATAGAATTCTGAACTATAACCATTTGATCCTGGGTTTTTGTTGGTAGGGAGACTTTCTTTTTTATATTTTATTTACATTTCAGATGCCATCCACTTTCTTCATTTCCCCTCCCTTAAAAACCCCTACTCCATGTCCCCTTTTCCTTTTTGCTTTTATACATTTTTTTAAAATGTTAGTCAAAGGCTTTATAAGTTTGGTAATGCTCAATCAGAAGTGTAACCCAATACCCAACCTAGATATATAAACTGTCTTTGACTGGTGGAGACACATGAACATCTGCCTCCATGTCCCCCCTTTCTTTCTCCCTCTCATCATTTTGCTTCTCCTCTCCTTCATCTTCTCCTCTCCTTACTCCAATTCTTCCTCTCGGTACTCCTTTCCCAGAGACTTTTAATGACTGCTGCTATTTCTTTAGTGGTTATAGGATTATTTAGGTGGTTTAGCTTTTCCTGATTTAACTTTGTTGTTTGATATCTGTCTAAAAAGTTTTCCATTTCATCCAAGTTTTCCAGTTTTCTTGAGTATAGGCTTTTGTAGTAGGATCTGTTTATTGTTTGAATTTCTTCCTTGACCAAGTTATCACTGTGTAGAGTGTTTTTCAGTTTCAACGTGTATGTGGGCTTTGCCATTTTTTTCTGGTATTATGTCTCCCTTTTGATTTCTGATTGTATTAATTTGGATACTGTCTCTGTGCAATCTGATTAGTCTGGCTAAGGGTTTATCTATCTTGTTTATATTTTTTGGAAGAACCATCTCCTGGTTTTGTTGATTCTTTGTATAGTTCTTTTTGTTTCTTCTTGGTTGATTTCAACCCTGACTTTATTTCCTGCCATGTACTCTCTTGAGTGTATTTGCTTTTTTTTTTTTTTTTGTTCTGGAGCTTTCTGGTGTGTTATCAAGCTGCTAATATATGCTCTCTTCCATTTATTTTTGTAGGCATTTAGAGCTGTGAGTTTTCCTTTTAGCACTGCTTTCATTGTGTTCCACAAGCTTTGGTATAATGTGCTTTCATTTTCATTAAATTCTAAAAAGTCTTTAATTTCTTTCTTTATTTCTTCCTTAACCAAGTTATTATTGAGTAGAGCGTTGTTCAGTTTCCATGTGTATTTGGGCTTTCTATTGTTTTTGTTATTATTGAAGACCTGCCTTAATTTGTGGTGATCTTATAGGATGCATGGGATTATTTCAATTTTCTTGTGTCTGTTGAGGCCTGTTTTGTGGCCAATTACATGGTCAGTTTTGGAGAAGGCACCATGAGTTGTTGAGACAAAGATATATTTTTTTGCCTTAGGGTGAAATATTTTATAGTTGTCTGATAAATCCATTTTGTTCATAATTTCTCTTAATTTGACTGTGTCTCTGTTTAGTTTCTGTTTCCATGATCTGTCCCTTGCTGAGTGTGAGTTGTTGAAGTCTCCCACTATTATTTTGTGAGGTGCAATGTGCACTTTGAGCTTTAGTAATTTTTTTTTATAAATGTGTGTGCCCTGCATTTAGATCTTATATGGTCAGAATTGAGAGTTAATCTTGATAGATTTTTCCTTTGATGAGTATGAAGTGTCCTTTATCTTTTGGATAACTTTTGGTTTAATGTTGAGTTTATTTGGTTTTAGAATGGCTACTCCAGCTTTTTTCCTGTGACCACTTTCTTGGGAAATTGTTTTCCAGCCTTTTACTCTGAGGTAGTGTTTCTCCTTTACAGTGAGGTGCATTTCTTGTATGCAGCAAAATGCTAGGTCATCTTTATGTATCCAGTCAGTTAGTCAATCTCTTTTTATTGGGGAATTGAGTCCATTGAATTTAAGAGATATTAAGGAAAAGTGATTGTGGCTTGCTGGTTTTTTTTTTTTTTTTATTAGAGATAGAATTATGTTTGTTTCATTCTCTTCCTTTGGATTTGTTTGTAGAAGTTTACTTTCTTGCTTTCTGGATTTTTCTAGGGTATAATTTCCCTCCCTATGTTGGAATTTTTCCTCTATTATCTTTTGTAGTGCTGTATTTGTGGAAAGATATTGTTTAATTTTTTCTTCATGGAATATCTTGGCATCTCCATCTATAGTGATTGAGAGTTTTGCTAGGTATAGTAACATGGGTTGGGGTTTTTGTTCTCTTAGTGTCTGTATGACATCTTTCCATGATCACCTGGCTGTTAGAGTCTCTGTTGAGTAGTCTGTTGTAATTCTGACGTATCTGTCTTTATATATTACTTGACCATCTTCCCTTACCACTCTTAATATTTTTTCTTTGTTCTGTGCATTTGATGTTTTGATTATTATGAGATGGGAGGAATTTTTTTTCTGGTCTAGTCTATTTGCGGTTCTGTAGGCTCCTTGTATGTTCATGGACATCTCTTTTTTAGGTTAAGAAATGTTTCTTCTATGATTTTGTTGAAGGTACTTACTGGCCCTTTAAGTTGGATTTTTTCATTCTCTTCCATACCTATTATCCTTAGGTTGGTCTTCTCATGTGTCCTGGATTTCCTGGATGTTTTGAGTTAGGAGCTTTTTCCATTTTGCATTTTCTTTGACAGCTGTGTCAATCTATTCTATGATATCTTTTGCACTTGAAATTCTCTCTTTTCTATCTCTTGTATTCTGTTGTTGATGCTTTCATCTATCACTTCTGATCTCTTTCTGAGGTTTTCTACCCCAGTATAATCTCCCTTTGTGTTTTCTTTATTGATTCCACTTCCATTTTTAGATCCTGGATGTTTTTGTTCAATTCCTTCAGCTGTTCGGTTGTGTTTTCATATAATTCTTTAAGTATTTTTGTGTTTTTTCTTTAACTGCTTCTACCTGTTTACCTGTTTCTCCTATATTTCTTTACAAAAGTTATTTTTCCTTCTAAAAATCCTGTATCATCATCATGAGAAGTTTTGTATAAATCTGAATCTTTCTTTTCTGATGTTATGGGGTATTCAGGACTGCTATGGTGGGAGAACTGGGTTCTCATAATGCCAAGTAACCTTAGTTTTTGTTGCTTCTATTTTTGCCCTTTCCTTTTGCCATCTATTTATCTCTAAAACTACCTGCACTCACTGTCTCTGACTGGAGCCTGTCTCTCCTGTTATCTTTTTTGTGTCAGAACTCTTCATTGTCCAGCTCTCACTATGATCCATCCTTTGTATAAGAGCTCCTGCTATTTAGGGCCTCTGAGATCCTGAAATCCTGGTTTGACCAAGCTCCTGAGATCCTGCAGTTCTATGATCCTATATTCCTGTGTAAGTTAGTGCTTCTGGGAATCTAGCTTCATCTGAGTATTGTGGGATTGAGTGCAGAGCTATGATCCTGGGTGTGTTAGAGCTCCTGGGAGTCCAGCTTCCTCTCAGTCTTGTGAGAATGGGTGCAGATCTGATGCCCAAAGTCTTCTCAGGGCACAGGTGCAGATGGGAAGGCAAGATGGCCATTTTTAATCTGTTAATTTTTTCTATATATGATCATTGGAGATCTTTCCATCTTCTGATATCTTCTTCTATTTCTTTCTTCAGAGACAAAAAGTTCTTGTTATGTAGATCTTTCATTAATAACCTGCCCAACTTTAGACCCATTTTATGGGCAAGCACCAATCACTAATACTATTAATGATATTCTTATACTTGCAGACAGGAGCATGCTGTCTTCAAAGAGGTTCCACCCAGCAGCCAGCTTGGATAGATACAGACACCCACAGTCAATCATTGAATAGAGATTGGGAAGAAGGGGATGAAAAGTTGTGGTCCCAGAATGAAATAGGAACTCTACAAGAAGTCCAACGCAGTCAACCAAAACTGACCCTTGGTGCAATCAGAGTTTGAACCACCAACCAAAGAGCATGCACAGGCTGGGCATAGGCCTCCCAGATTACATGCAACAGATGTGCAGATTGGCATTTGTGTAGTTCATGAGCAAATGGAATCTTGGCTATCCCCAAAGCCTTTGTCTGTTTGTAAAATATGTTCTACTTGCTGAGCTGCCTTTTCTGGCCTCAGTAGGAGAGGGAGCACCTAGCATCTCAGAGACTTGAAGGTCCAGGGCAAGGAATGATTCACAGGAGCACCCCCAATGGCTTAGTTAAGGGGAAGTGGATGGGGGAAGAATTGTGGGAGGGGGTGACCGAGAGGGGAACTAGGAATAGAATGTAAAGTGAATAAGTAAAAAATTAAAGTTAAATTAAAAATGCAAGAACACCAACTACAGTAAACCAAACATGGAAATCCTCCCATCACATAATAATCAGTAACCTAAATAAACATAACAAAAAAGAATATTAAAAGCTGTAAGTGATAAAAAAAAGCCAAGTAAAATATAAAGGCAAAGCTTTTAGAATTAAAGTAGACTTCTCAACAGAGACATTAAAGCCAGAATGGCCTAAACAGATGTTTTATACTCTCTAAGAGATAATACATGCCAGCTCAGACTACTATACACAACAGAACATTCAATCATTATAGTCAGAGAAAAGATATTCCATGATAAAATCAAATTTAAACAATGTGTTTTCACTAATTCATTTTTATAGAGAATACTAGAAGGAAAACTCCACCACAAGGAAGGTCACCACACTCAAAAAATCACAATAAATAGATATCTTCACAACAGCAAAACCAAAAGAAGAAATAAACACACACACACACACACACACACACACACACACACACACTACCATTACCACCATCAAAATAACAGGAAGTAACAATCATTGGTCATTATTTACTGTCAACATCAATCGACTCAATTCCCCAATGAAAAGACCCAAAAGACACAGAGTAACACAGTGGATGCAGAAACAGGATTTGCTATATCCAAGAAACACATATCAGAAACAAAGATACGCATTAATTCAGAATAGATGACAGGGTTGTTCAAGTAAATGATACCAGAAACAAGCTGGAGTATCTATTCTAATATCTAATTAACAAGACTTTCACAGAAATATAATGTAAAAAAAGATGCAGAAAGACACCTCATATTAATCAAAGGAAATATCTACCAAGGTAATACCACAATTCTGAAACTTTATGCTGCAAAGGCAATGACACATTATTAAAAGAAACATTACTAAAGCTTAAAGCACACATCAAACCTTACACATTAATGGTGGGAGACTTCATCAACCCACTCTCACCCATTGGCTGATACAGAGACAGATACAGAGAAATAATAAAATTAACAGAGGTTATGAATCAAATAGACCTAACATATATCTGTATACCATTTCACCCAAAAACAAATATTTATACTTTTTCTCAGAACTTCATGGAACCTTCTACATAACTGACCATATACTCAGTCAGAATATAATTATTTGTATCAAATCAGATGATTATGGATTAAAGCTGGTCTGTAGCATTCACAAAAATGAAAAAAAAACACACATACTCAAGGAAACTGAATAACTCTACTCAATGATCATGAGGTCATGGGTGAAATAAAAGAAAAAAATTAAAACTAATTAGAATACAATAACATAAAGGATCAGTATGCTAAGGAGTGTTAAGTGATCAGGAATAAAAGGCCCATGCCTCAATACAATAAAGGCAATATACAGCAAGTAGATAGTATACATCAAATTTACAAGACAGAAACTTAAAAGAATTCTACTAAAATCAGGGACAAGACAAGGTTATCTACTTTTTCCTTATCTCTTAACTACAGTACTTGAAATTTCTAGCTACAGCAATAAGAAAACTAAAAGATATCAAGGAGATACAAGTTGGAAAATAAGAAGTCAAATTATTGCTATTTGTAGATGATATGCTAATATACATAACTGACCCCTAACTTATCAGACAAAATGGAAGCAGTAATAAGAAGAACGTACATAGCACTGAGTGCTTTTATAATCAAATTGAAGAGTTTTCATACTGATTTAAAAGTACACCTAAAACCTCTAGAAAAAAGATCACATACCAAGGAGAACTAGATGGTAGGAAATAATCAAGCTAAGGTCTAAAATCAATCAATTAAAAACTAAAAGAATGATATAAAGAATTAACAAACCAAGAGCTGGTTCTTTGAGAAAATCAACAAGATACACAAACCCTTAACCATACCAACTAAAAGGTAAAGAGACAGTACCCAAAATAAGAAAATTTTAAATTAAAAGAGAGTAATAACAACAGAAACTGGGGAAATGTACAGAATCAGGTCTTATTTTAAACCTGTACTTCATAAAATTGGGAAATCTAGATGGACTAGATTATTTTCCAGATAGATTTTACTTACAAAGTTAAATTAAGATTAGGTAAACAATCTACATCATTTTTGGAATTATTTTTTAATTCATATCCTTCAGTATTTTATTATATTTTATTTCTTTTGTATACTTTCTAATGAAAAGTCATTGCCATTTCTATCTATATTCCTTCGTGAAACAGCAGTTACTTGTACTCTTAGATTATATAAGACATTTTCATGTTTTTGTACCTTTGGGTACACTAAATGTGATATGCCTCAGAATTTAGCCGCATTGTACTGCTTTATGCTATCTGTGCTTTTTGAGGCTGTGATTTGTAATCATTAATTGGAAGTTGTCAGGCATTCTTACTTCAGATTGCTCTGTTCTTTTCTCTGTTCTCACCTTTTGCGATTCTAATTAAACATGGGATGTAGCTTTAGAACTTATCTCACTTTTCTGACAGTTTTCCTATTTGTTTTGTTTTGTTTTCTCTTTTCACTCCAGTTTGATAATATTTCCTTGGCTTACTACTGTGGATATTAATATTTTTATATTGGCAGTGAGTCCACAAAGTATGTTTCAGATGATATGATATCAATTTCTGGTATCCCTCTGTAGTTTTTATTTTAGTATTTTACTTATTTTCTGTTAATATTCTATTATTTTGTCCTTTGATTTAGCCTTGACATATTTGCTAGTTGTTCTATAACCTCTTTTTTTTATAAATCCAGTATCATAGATATTTATTAATCTAATCATATTGTTTATATTTTAAATATTAAGACAATATTTTTGTACTTTAAACTACTTTATTAAAGGCATATATTTTAAAAATAAACATGTATTTTAAAGATAAGTATTCTACTACAAAAAAGGATATTGGTAAATAGGATTTTTTTTAATTTGGATTTGTCTTTCAGGGGATTGAACTCAGGAAGTTTTATTTTGTTATAAATGCATTAAGTAATCATTGGGTTACTGTCTAATTTTTCTATTGTGATGAAGAGACACCATAATCAAAATAATTTATAAGAAAAGCATTTAATTGGAGGATTGCATACTGTTTCAGAGGGTGAGTTCATGACTATAGAGAAGGGGAACATGGCAGCTTGTTTACAGGCAACCATGATGCTAGAATAGTAGCCCAGAGCTAACAAAGAAAGCTGGGTCTGGATAGCTTTTGAAACATTAAAGTTTACTCCTAGTAACATACTTTTGCTGGAATTCTGCCCAGCCTGGAATGGGCTGAAGAGGGCCACAATATTGGACATAGGCTTTAAACTCTCAAACTATGCTGAATGTTGAATCTGATGAATTCTAAAAATATTTAAAAACTTCCCTCTTTTTTCTGGGGTTAAAAACTCCTGGCTCAAGGGATTAAGTAAAGAGGTCCTTTGTTCTTTTCTCTGTACATCCTCCAAGCCCAGGCCCTAAGCCTGAGAGTTTATTTAATTAGAGAAAATCACTCACAGGAAGAAATAAGACACTTTTAGAAGAGATTCTTATCTATACTTATAAGAGAATGAACATAGGGGAGAACCTATCAGATTATCTGTTTTCTTAATTTCTAAATTACTCTGCTCTATTACTATTGTTCATAGTTCTTACATCATTTTTCAAAATATGTGATAACATGGTATGCATTTTAAAAGTTCACAACAAGTTTAAAAATAAATTCAAATTACATATTAAATGAAAAGTTTACAATGGAGATGTTTATATGTGTTTTCATTAAGAGTAATTATCTAATTAGACATTCATTTTCAGTCACTAGTTTCACAGGTTTATTGAAAGTTAAAGACTATAATTGTTATGTCTTAGTTACCAAAACTTTTTTGCAGATAAACTTAGTCAATATTTTATCTTCTGTCCTTGTAGGTACAATAAATCATTTGTTCCCTTTTATAACCTTTGGTTAATTGCT
Source organism: Rhabdomys pumilio (assembly GCA_030674055.1). Classification (NCBI taxonomy): domain Eukaryota; kingdom Metazoa; phylum Chordata; class Mammalia; order Rodentia; family Muridae; genus Rhabdomys; species Rhabdomys pumilio. The sequence goes on from JANHMN010000005.1 coordinate 55,650,815, forward strand.
TTTATAGCATTAAGGAATGTATTCTTTAATTGTGAATCTGAAGTGGAAGTTTATGGTTGTGGCATGTAATACAGATTTGCTGAGGCAAATCCTGTGGGAGAACAGATGTTTGAAGAAAATATAAAAAGAACTCAACAGACAGAGATGGGATGCTTGCATAGCTAGCTTTGCAATGCTTCATTGGTCTCGCATCTTTGGTGATCTTCACTTCTTGAGAAAGAAATGACAGAGAACTCCTGGCATTTGATCATGGTCCTGGTCACTCCTGTGGACCTGTGCCAATTTGGTGGAGTCCTGGCCATTTCTGCTGAATCATGTCACTGCTGATGATTCATGTTTAGTATTCTGACACTACTAAACTAAACTGCCAGCATCCTGATAAATGGGTAATGGGATCACCCTAAAGAATTACTTACCAACAAGTCCCACAACCCCTTGCCATATTTATTGTCTTTTCTGCCCTACCTAGAAGAGGGGTAAAATCATTTGAGAACTCTTATTAAAGTAGTTTTTAAAATATCCAAGCCTATGTGAATCCTTCTGCTGTCTAACTTTCTGCAAATGACCCATGCCTTATGAAGACTAGCAGAGTTCTAATTGCAGTATTCATATCACAGAGGCCTTAATTGAAGTCTTATTATAAAATGCTCAATAATTACCAGCATGAATTGAATCTAGGAATTCTTATACAATTATCATTGGGAATTAAGAAATCTTCTATTTGTATATCTACATAACATCACTACAAGTCAGTACATCTTTGCTGATCTGCAGAAAAATCTTCCCAATTGTGTGGTCTAGTGCCCAGGTTAATTATATTAAGTTTTAAAAAAAGGCATACAAGTAGCTGGAATCAATCCTTAAATATTGTTTCTTGAGCCTTGTCTGTAAGGACTCATTCACTGCAGTCCACAGTCCACAGTGAAATCAACTCAAAAAAATTACCTGCTAGTCATTTGCTTTTACTAGATGTCTTCTGACATAACTTCTTCTACAAGACCATACCTCCTAATTCTTTTCAAAATAGTTCCACAATTAGGAAACAAAGATTCAAATACATGAACCTATGAAATTCTGTAGGGGCCATTCTCATTCAAACAATACTAGTACAAAGCTGTGTCTTACAGGACTAAGTTTCTGGTAAATAAAATTGTACTGTATGATTATTTTAAGGTAATAGATTTAAGAATACCTATAAAAAGAAGTAAAACTCTCATGAAGCATTTGCTTATGAATCTTGTGGACTGGTGTCTTAAAAACACACTATTTTTATAAGCCTGTCATGCAGTACACTCTTTAAGAACAGTGTTTGCTGTTGTTATCCTCAGTACTCAATTCATATTCAAGGATGCACAAAGTCCTGACTTATGGACAATACTGAATATAGTAGCCAATTTCAAAATTATTACTTATAAATGTCATTTATTCATTCTGTTGATGAATGATACTTAGGTTCTTTTTAAATTGTTGTCCATCTTTGTATATACTTGATAAATGTTTGAGAGTTTTCTGGTGCATGAAATTTCTTTTGTGGCCATATAGAGGGAACAGTGGGAAAGTCAACAGCTGAAGCTGCTCAGAGGTGGTTCAGACTTAGGGTCTCCAGGTGTCCCAAGCACTAAAAGGCCACTCCTGGATTAACAATGAGGAAAAGATGCTTTATTGTACAATAATACAAGTAAGAATGATAAGCTGATTCAGTCAGAGAGGGAGGAAAGGACACAAAACTGAGGGTGAGAACAAAGGGTGCTTCAGCTGTGTGCTGAGGCTTTACAATGCATTGGAAAAATGCTATCTGTATTGTATTTTTTTTGCTCGTGTCATTTCATAATAACTCTTTTTTTTTAATTTTACTGGTGTATAGTCAGCCTCAGTTTTGGGAAGATATAGCTGATGGATAAAATGAAGCATTCATGTCTTCAGTAAATTCATATCATATATTAAAAAGTAGTAAAATGTGATTTTTGAAAGTGTCTCTGCAGGAGACACTTTCAGACAGAACTGAACTCAAGAAGAACTTAGAAGTAAAGGCATTGAGAGGAATGATATTGAGAGTGATGGCATCCCTGTGACATTAGAGCAGGAGAAGAAAGAAAGATTAGAAGTAGAATGCAGAGTGGAATATCTTAGAAACTATAAGGTAACTTTAAAAATTCTAGAGAGCAATATGTGGAATGCAGAGTGAAAAAGGAAATAGAAGATGCTACAGAAAGAGTAGAAGGAGTGGACAGACTTCTCCTTACTATGGGATAGAACAGGCCTTTTCTTAATAGCAAGTTATGCTTAATTTTATTAAAGAAAATAAAGCTTTCTTCTTACAGACTTGAGCTTAATCCATTTAGCAATAAAAGGGTCGATTCTTTTTCTTTCTATATGCAAGAGAGATTGGAGCTCATTTTTTATCCAGAATTAGTAAGCTCTTTCTGCACTAGCGCTTGGTCTTTTGCCCCATATACATATGTAAATATGGATGTTTGTGTGTGTGTGTTTAAGTGTGTAATTATGACTTAATATGAAAACTATTCCCAACTGGATCTAATGGAGATTTAAGAATGTATATGCATGAATCTGTATATATGAACTTATGTCAGTTTAATTTACATTTGCCTGTGTAAAAGTTTTTCCTTCTAGTAGCATGACTTTATTCTGCTTCAACAGAAGCTTATTGCTCCAAAATTTCACCTAGCCTAAAAAGGAAAAGTCATCTGGAGAGAAGAGAAAAGATTGAGGCAATTAATCCCTTAGGTAATAACCTGCTGTTTTACAATGAGGTGCAAAATGCCAGAGACTGCACTTTCTGGCCTCAGAAACACCCAGGTAGGTCAGCTACAGTAGTAAAGTGACTTAGACTCAGGTAAATGCTTTATTATTATACGGCAACCCTAAATATCTAGTAAGAACAGGTCTTACCCCTTCTTTTTCTATATATTGAGACTCAAAGCTAATACTCATATTTTCCATCTTTCCGGTACTAGCTTTTCATTTCTTGCTATATGGAGTGATAAATCATGGTACAACAAGAAGTCTACTATCAGATGTTGATCCTAAATCTTACATATCATACAGAATAATATTATATAGAATGATATTATACAGAATGATGTCATACAGTATGATACAAATCATACAGAAATATAAGATGTGTATATACACACCAAAATTACTCTTTCTGTGGAACTATGTTGTAGGTAGAATAAAATGCAATAATAAAGAACACTAATACCAAAACATGAAAGGTTACAACAAAATATATGCCTGAAAAGATAGAAGCAGCCATCATATATTTGATGTGAATTATATGTAAAACTTGTATTGTCATGAATGTGAACATTATAGACAGATCAGCTAAGGTAAAGACAAAGAAAAAAGATTGTAGGGAAAGTTAAAGTTTTCTTTGAGAATACGGAAATGATTAATATAAGAATTTTGATAAAAAAGTATCAATGATAAAAACAATTCTGATGAAATCTCTAAAAAAATTAGAAACAAAGTATTGAAAATTATAGTTAAAGGACATACTTGTTAAAAAGGACAAACATGGCTGAAATATATTTCAGTTCTAGGGATTTGTAAAATGCATAATTGAAGCAGTATCTGCTAAGATATGTGATAGAAAAATTATTGGCAAATTATTAAGAAATTGTGTAGTTTTTCATGTGAATATAATAGTGTATAAGAGGAAGGACATTTAAAGACAGGAGTCATCATTAAACTAAAAATCAAATTGTTTTGCTTTCAACATTTGCAGCCTGGTCTTATAAACATTAAAATAATATCTTCTGAGAACAAAACAAAGCTATGGCAAAATAAACATTATGAAAGGGACTATTATGCACAGAAAAGAACATGCTCTATTCAGTATAACAGAGAAGTGTCCCTAAAGACATTTCAGAGAACTCTGCACAATCTAAGGCCTTGAAATCAAGGCATATACAGAGATATCATTGGAATGTCCACATCCCTTGCCCTAGGCTGCCTCAGTACTCTGTTTCTCTCATTCCAGCACTATTTTCTTTACTGGTTTATGTCAAGACCCAAGTATGCCCAAGTGTACCTATAAGTGAACTTTGAAAAGTGTCAACAGTGTGGTTTTTGTGATATCAATTTTATTCCAGTCACAGATGCATAGAGTTATAAAACCATAGTAGAATAATGGAGTCTACAACCTTCCAAAAGATATCATTATATAGTATGGATCTCAGGCAGAGACTTCATTCAAAATATGAGACATCAAAAAATATTCTTACTAGAGGGATAGCTAACTGAGTCATAAAATATAGCATTTTTAAAGAATAGTCACCTAGTACAATACCTAAATGACATGAGGCAGTCCTTGAGATCACACAGCTATAGGGACACCAGTTCGAGTTTCTGGCATAAAGACAGGAGACTGCACATGGAGAGATGTTGGCTAAACTGATTCTAGCAATGTAATGAAGTGAGAACTGCCTGAGATTTTGGAAGCCCAATAACTGCTCTGGAGATTCCAGAATATTTGACATTAATAAAATTGAGATCAACTCCAATGTTTAAATATAAATGCAGTTTTCCAGGTTCAAATTTGGACTTACTTGAATCATGTTATCTATTCTTTTTTCCTCACTTTTATTTTGCAGTATAATTGTATATTATGTGCCAACTTCAACAATGTAGTTTGAATGAACATATCTTGATATAAATTTATAGGTCCACAGATGGGTGAGAAATACCTCTTGATAATTCATATTGCATGTGTTATTTGTTTATTCATTTATTATGATTATTATTATTATTATTATTATTATTATTATTATTAAACTTCTGACTTAATTCTAGATCAGATAAAATACTTAGACCTACTGAAGTAGAATCAATGTGTTCACATGTGACAAAGACACAGATTTTGAGTTTCAAGGTAAACATGATATATGATTTATACATTTCCTCATACTTTGAATGCTGACAATTTAATTCATAATACAGTAGTGCTGTTTTTGAGTATTTGAGTTATAGTGATTCTGTCCTCATGAGTGGATTAAAATCATTATTCCAGTTGCTTACTGATGAGTGTAGCATTGTCATATTTCTCTGTTCTCTCTCCCCCATGATGTTTATTCATCTAAGTTTTATTCTACCTCTCTACCTTCCACTCTAAGTTTTTTTTTTTACATAGCATGAAGGCACTTACCAGATGCAACCCTACCTTCATAGCGGAGTTGAAGCATGAGACAGATATTACTTCATACTGTGATCTTATTGTTGCACAAAGATCTTTATGTTAACAAAGCAGAAGTTTGTATTTTCTCTGATTCCCTTGCTTTTGTCTGCATAGTATGGTTTGTTTTCCTAAGAGTACTGGTTCTCAGGAAACCTGCTATGAACAGCTCTTCATTTTTTTTTTATGTACTGTTTGTTATATGGGTGCCTTTAGCAACATTTAGAGTTTTGTAACCTCTTGATTGAACTTTCTTTAGTAGATCTATTTTCCCAGAAATATGCTATTAAAAGTGTTTCTCGGCACAATGAAACCTTTTCTTATCTCTGTACCTCACTTTCTTTTCTAGCTGAAGTGATCTCATTTTGACTCACTGAAGCCTTTCTACTATTGCTTACAGTCAGAAATGAACTGAATTTGGATCAAAACATTTACTTCAACTGATAGAAGTCCTGAAAGATATATTTTCCTATGGGGAATTAACATTTGTTTGGTAGAAGGCTGTAGTCTCCTTCAAAAATAATTACCCTTCTCTTTCTCTTATCTATTGACAAAGGAATAAGGGAATATTTCTTATACATTATCTTTTTTCATGGCCTAGAACTCTGGTACATAAATAGTACAATAATATGGGGGTTATATTAGTCAGTTTTCTCTCAGTGTAACAAAATACATGAGAAACTCAACAATGTGCAACTTGAAATTGGTTACTATTTATTTTGGCTTACTTTTTGAAAATTTCATGCTATAATTAATTGCCTAGATAGCTATAAAGCTTGTTATGGGACAGTTCTTTATTGCAAGAGTACAGAAAAGTATCAATTTATCGTCAATGATCAAGAAATTAAAAACAGAATAAGAAACAAGACTCAAATATTCATATGGTGGGCATTTCCTTCACATCATTAAACATTCCATTAGTTTCACCTATTGTGGTTTGAATGAGAAATATCCCCATAATCTAAGTCATTTAAATACTTTATCCCTGATTGATGGCATTGTTTGGAGGAAGTTTAGGGAACTAAACTTGCTAAAACTGCTAGAATCAGTAAGTCATTGGAGACAGGCTTTGAGAATATATAGCCTCACCCTCTTTCCAGTTCTTTCTGCTTTGTGTTGATAGTAAAAGATGTGATCTTTCAGTGTCCTAATCCTGACTTCATGGCTGCACTTAGTGACATGCTTCCTCTCCATGATGGACTCTTTGACTTCTGCAACAGTAAGTCCATATACATTTTTTTATATGTTGCCTTTGTCATTGTAGTATTTGAATAAGAACAGCTGCCACAGGTTCATATATTTAAATGTTTAGTCATCAATGAGTGGAGTGGCATTATCTGAGAAGTGGGGATTAGGATTTGCCTTGTTGGACAAAGTGGGTAACTATGGGTGAGCTTTAAGGTTTCAAAAGCCCACACTCAGCCCAGTTTTGCTACCTTTCTACTTTAGAATCAAGATGTAGTGCTTTCAGCTCTAGTTTTACAGCAATAAAATAGTGACTAAGACTGCCATCATGCTTTATCACAGCAACTAAAATGAAAGTAAAATAGCAGATGGTACTTAGCATGGGTGTTACTGTGAAGAACCTGACTATGATGATTTTTGGAGGAATGGGGAAGTCTTTAGAACTTTGGAATAGAAAAGATATTGAATGCTATAAACAAAGTATAGTAGGTCTTCCTAGTAGCATCCTAGAAGACAGTGCTGAAAGAGAGAAAATATTAGAGGCCTGATTCAATAGATCTCAGAGGAAAAGAAGGACTTTAACTGCAGTGGACTAGAGGCCATTCCTATGATGTATTGGAAAATAATATAGCTGCCTCTGCCCTCATTTTAATATATTCTCCAAGGCTAAATTTAAAATCATTAGACAAAATGATTTGTTGAGGGAAATACAAGACAGTATAATTTTGAATCTATGGCATATATGTAACTTATTCTGGTCATGTAAGTTTACAGTTAAATCGAGCAAATATAGCTAAAAGAAATATAAAATAAAGAGAAAACAACCACCATGAAGTTGACTTTTACATGCAAAATGTTTGCTGGAAGAGACACTAAATTGTTAAGGTGGTTAGTGTCATTAAGGAGAGACTTGCTTTGCATTAGAATAAAGGCAGAAATATCCTCAGGGCCAGATCCTATCCAGTTAAGCTTCCACTGTGAATGAAAATTATTTTGAGTTGCTCAAGGAGCAGAATTCTATTCCAAGCTGGAAACCAGACTTGGGAATGTACTTCATATGGTACTTGATTTAGAGGCATGAAGGAGTCATGGATTCTTTTCCCATGTTTTATACAGACAATGATGCCAGGCTTCCTATGGCTGGAGCATCTTTCTGCAAAAAGACCTGAGATACCATTGTGTGAATTTACAAAAAAGAAGTTAGCAATATTGAGACTCTGAAATACTATGGGTACACTTAAAATCGACTTAATTGTAGTTTTTATTATTGTATGTCTATGAACCTATGTGGTCCAGGGAATAGAATATGGTAATTTGAATAAGAAATATGTCCAATAATCTTAGACAATTTAACACTTGAGTGGTGCTGTTTCAGGAAGTTTAGGAGTTGTTACATTTGTGTGGATATAAGTCAGTTACTGGTATGGGATATGAAGATGTATAGATTTATCATACTTCTAACACTTTCTCTGTTTCCTACTTATAGTAAAATGTGTAACCTCATACCTTACTGATTCTGATATCATACCTATAACTTATCCCCATGTTAAAGATAAAGAATACTTATCTTTAAAATACATGTTTATTTTAAAAAAATATGCCTTTAATAAAGTAGTTTAAAGTACAAAAATATTGTCTTAATATTTAAAATATAAACAACACGATTAGATTAATAAATATCTATGATACTGGATTTATAAAAAAAAGAGTTTATAGAACAACTAGCAAATATGTCAAGGCTAAATCAAAGGACAAAATAATAGAATATTAACAGAAAATGAGAATGGAATATTATCTTATAAAGTTTATGTCAATGTAAAATTACCCCCTGACCCCCTCTCTTTCCAGAAGGGTGAGGACACACAGTCCCAAGAAAAATCACAGGATCCCTTCCTTCCCAAAAAGGGTGAAGCCACACAGTTCCAAGAAAACCATAGGTTATCAGACAAATGGAGGCATCAGGCAGCAGATAGATCCCTGTTAGAGGGTCCCCCACAGCACACTAATGTCAACCAACCAGTTTATTGCTAAAAGACCCTGCCCTATTCAAACTGTATGTAAGCTTCTGCCCAAGTGAATTTACTGCCACTTCTTATCCTGTGTAAAAGAACGGCCCCAATATGCTTCAATAAAATCCTCTTGCAATTGCATTGGTTACTGTCTCCCCGAGCTTCCTTCAGGGGTTCCTGGTAGTGCAGTCTTTAGGCTGCACAGTCCCTCTATCAACTTAAGTCCAAATAGACATTTTTTATAAGTTTTCTTGGCTATGGTGTTTTAATCACAGCAATTGAAAAACAACTAATATACCACTGCAAAATACCTACCACTTTACAAGCTTCAGACGATGCTATAAAATGTCATTTTTTGAGGACATGGAAGAAGCAAACTATAACAGTATCCTAGTTATGTGTTCCTTAAGATTTTCATTTTTTTATATTGGTCTTCTGAAGTTTCTAATCTCATCAAATGGATCATAAATACATCAGTAATGTCATTTCTGAAAATTTTGAATTGACAGTTTGATTTTATATTTATTCAATGTAGTATTATGAGAATGAATTGTTCTCTGTGAATTTATGTTGTTATAGATAAAATTAAAGTACATTAAATGATTTTACTTTGAATATATTCATACTACCTGGATTTAAGCATAATTTGAATAATTTATATATAGAATAATATATATTTTAACTCTTAAAACAAGTTAGTAAGATAATTGACTGAATTTCTAACATTTTCATTTAAAAATTGAAAAGAAAGCATAGCCATATGTTTAATATTAAGGTTGAAAGACAACTGATACTTAAATTAATTAATTTAATTTATTTAATCTAAATTGAATAAAATGAAATGGGGTAGAATTTTTTTAAATAAAAAAGCTTTAATCCAAAATGTTTGAGGACACTGGGAAAGCATTACTCATTAAATTCATGTAAGTTGGCCTCATGGGGGATAACAGAGACTGAAAGCAGCAATCAAGGAACCTATATGAGCCTCTGTCAGGTCTTCTGCATATACCTTATGGTCATTGACTTGGTGTTTTGGGGGCACTACTAACAGTAGGAATGGGAATGTTTCTGACATTCTTGTCAGGTTTTGTGACCCTTTGTCTCCTACTGGATTGTCTGGCACAAGTTTAATGTGAGAGTGTATGGCTGGTCTTATGTTATCTAGTACTGTGCAATTTTTAGTTGATGTCCCTTGGGAACTCTGGTCTTTTTAAGGGTGAGGTTTGGGGAAAAGAGGAGTGTATCTCAGGAAGAAGGAGGATGGCAGAACTGGGCGGAGTAGAGGGAGGAGAAAGTACAGTCAGGATTCATTGTCTGAGAAAATGAATAAAAAAGTTTAAAATAGACTTAAGAATCAGTGAAACATGGATTTGAATTTTATATAACCAAGTTGTAATTATATGGCTGTATAAAAGTAATTTAAACAAACTTGTTTCATGATAATTCATGGGAACTGACAATATTTGAATAAGGCAGATTCAAATTGACAAATTACAAATGCTTTTCTATTATGTGTGGATCCTAGATTTAAATTTTATATATGTGGGGTACACAGATATGTAAGTCTTAAACTATAAATGAGGATTATGAGAGGAGAAAAACAGTCAAAATATTTTATCTGAAAGCTGAAATTGGACTACTGAGGAGACAATAGAGACTAATGAGGAGACGATGGATACTGAGAGATTTCAGGAAGACTGAGGAATAAAAGCTGAGAGGAGGATCATAAAGTTATGAGTATGTATGAAGATGCACAGTGAACTTCATTAATATGTTAGTTTTAAAATTTTAAATAAAAATGTAATATTTGGAAAAACAATTACAAGACAATATAGAACTGATCTTGTGGTCTGGTTAACAATGCTGTTCTTATTCAGGTTAACAGTGAAAACAAAAAGCAAGTGATATGGGAGCTAAAACAACTGAAAATGTAAAATTTAATGTGCAAAAAAGTACAAATTTTAAAGCTTTGAAGAAAAAGAGTGCAGAAATATTACACATGGTTGTTAAAGATATTAGCACAATTGTGGAGTAAACTTATACTGCATTGAGAAAAACTACAATGAGAGCAACAGAAGCTTTAGCTTAATTTAGCAGGAGTTCAGATTTTTAATACTATGTATTAATCTGAATGAATAACTGAGAATACTACTAAATAGGTTTTCTACTAAAAACCAACTCTCTGGAGGAATATATTTCCAGGTTTTGTCATTACAGCTTGCCAAAATTATTATAGCTATGGTAGAAATGGTCCAGACTGCAAACTATTTCTTAGCTAGCAAGAGGATACAGCAGCAGCATCAACAAGGTTTTAATTTTTCATACTGAACTATGTAAGGAGTTCTGAAGTGATAGAAGTTTTTATCCCAGTTTGTCGAAAACTGCTGAGGCCAGGCAATACATGTCTGGGCCAGATTCCCTGTGAATTTTTGAAAGGCTTTTCAAGAGACTGTAAAGGTTAAGCCTAAATTGTGTTAGAATTCTAAAGATGTTGGAAATGCTAGGACTTTGGTAAGGCTGCCAATTAAAGCTGTGGGCAACAGAATTGGAAGGATAGGTCAGCTCAAGGCTTTTAAAATCAAAATGTCACTATGAACACCAGATATAAGAAATGGAGTGATAGGATTTGGTGTTTACTATGCTGTTTTTAGGCCTTCCCTTAATCTAATATATTGTCATATACAAAGGTCCTTTCTCCACCTTCAAAATGAGAATATTTTCTAAGAATCCTTTTTTATGTACCTTGTATAATTACTTGTTTTTTGTTTAATATGGCCTCATGTTAGAATTTGGTTTTGAGTTTTCTTTAGATGAGATATTGCAAAGATTTATAAAGAAGAAATTTTATAAAGATTATGGAGAAAATTAAAATGAAAAAGAACACATTTGGAGTTATGAAGTGGCCATGTTACCATGGAGGCCAAGAGTAGAATGTTATGGTTTAAAATCACATGGCAATGTATAGTGTGTAGAGAGTGAGAGATTTTGGAGCACTTGATCCTAAATAGAATATCCTCATCAAATCTCTAACCTCAGGGCTCAGGGAACCCTGCAGAAGAGAAGGTGTAAAATTTTTGAGATCCAAAGAGAATGAAAGACACCAAGGAAGCAAGGTCTCCTGTATACAACAGGACTGGCACACATATGAACACACAGAGACTGTGACAGAATGCACAAGGCCTCCTCGGGTTCAAGGTAGACAGCACTGAGAAGGAGATTGAACAAAAGTCCACACTTCTAAACAAGAAACTATTTTTAATCAACAAACTGATGTGCAGGAAAAATCAGTTTTCTCCAAGGAGTTTTACCAGTGATATAAATCACATTTAAGAATTGGTCTCATGAGTAGCAGTAGATGGACAGCAAGAAAATGAACTCATTCATTTGTTGTTTTTTTTTTTTTTTCCCTCATGTTGATTTATTTGGATTTTTAAAAATCTTATTGGTCTTTTGCTTGTATAATATGGTTTCTGAATTTGTGGGGGCTTTATCAGTTTTAAGCTTGAATGTATATGTCTATTTGTGTTTCTTTTTGTCTGCTGTTTTCTTTTGTTTGTGGTTTTGATTCTTCTAATTCTGGTTTGCTTGGATATTTTTTGCCTATTTTTAAAATAGTGAGATAAAGAAAAGAAGGCTTGTAGTTTGATCAATGTGGATGTCAAGAGGATATGGGTGGATATAGAAACTATGATCAGAATATTTTGTATACATTTTCATTGAAACATAAAAATTAACGTCACATGGCCTCATTGACAGAAATTAAACTTGTATACTGTCAATTTTGAATTGATTGTATTTGGATTTATATTGAATATTAATGACATACATATTTTGGGTATGAGAAGTTATTTCTAGTGAGGCTTAACATAGGAGTGAGGACCCATCACTCCTAAATCTCATGAACTATACAAAAAGGATGAAAGAAAAAAGCCACATGAGCTCTATTTCTACTCAGATAATATGAGAAATCTCAGCCACATTACTCCACAACTATGGGTTATAACATGTCTACCTCAATGTTATATTACTATACCATCAAACTGTATCCAGCCAAGTATTTGGTCACAACAAGAAGACAATTAACTTAGAATAAGAAGAATGGGACATGACAGAATGTGAAAAAACAACATACAGGGGAAACTTCAAATGTTAAGTCAAGTAGCAGGGCAGTGGTGGCACATGCCTTTAATCCCAGCACTTGGGAGGCAGAGGCAGGCAGGTTTCTGAGTTTGAGGCCAGCTTGATATACAGAGTGAATTCCAGGACAGCCAGGGCTATACAGAGAAACCCTTTCTCAAAATACAAAACAAAAAATGTTAAATCAAATAAAAATGCCTGTTTTAATCAAAGTCCCTTCACACACAGTGCTTGAACTCAAAAACATATTTCCTGAATCATAAGAAGCAGACACTGACATAGAAACAAGAAGCTCAGAGAATATCATTCAGAAAAACAGGAAATATAATTAATGGGATGAAGATGAGAATACTTATCTATATTCACTCACAATATTTGTATTCATTATTTTTTAAGTTTTTATAATCAAATATTATGACCAATAAAATTAATTTTTTAACTTTTTTGGCTAATGATTCTAAAGGTTTAAGAATTTATCATGGTAGGTAAGGCATTTCAGTCAGCAATAGGCATGGAAGCAAGAGCCAGAGCATCTACAAACAACAAATATTAAACAGATTGAATAAAGTGGAAGTGTAGGTGAAGCTAGAAATTCTCAGAGCTAGCCCATAGTGAAGTTCTTCCTTCAGCAAAGGTCTAATACCTAAAAATTTCACAATATCCTCAGATACCAACATCAATTATGGAGCAGGTACTCACATAAATGTCTTTATAATGGACATATCTCACTCAAACTAATATACTAGTAAAGTGGAAGTAAATAAATAAGAGTCCAGATTTAAAATAAAGAAGTTTAAACATGCTTATCTATGGAAGAAAAATTATGATATATAGGTCACTTTTATTAATAAGTTATTCAAAGAAACTTTCTTTCACACTGATATTGCAAAGTTCTTTATTTTTTATTGGATATTATATTTACATTTTAGATTTTATCCCCTAACCCCATTCCCCCCACCACCCAGGAACGCCCTATCCCATCCCCCCTCCTCTATGAAGATGTGTCCCCACCTATCCCCCCTACTCCCACCTCTCTACCCTCGAATTCCCCCCCACTTGGTGTTCAGTCTTCATGGGACCAAGGATCTCCTCTCCCATCTGTGCCCAAAAAGGCCATCTTTTTTTAAAAAAATATGCTTTTTATTTAGAAAATTCCAGACAAAATGATATATTTCACTGATATTTAAGTATCTGTAAAATATTTCTCCTATTAATAGTTGCATACTTTCCATTGCATAGAAGTACCATAATTTTTCATCCCATTGATAATTTACAAAATTGTAGTATCTTCAAGTTATAAACTATGCTTCAGTGAATAGTTATAAACTATGCTTCAGTGAATAATAATATTTAATTTGTCATACAAATTAGCATAAATCTTCAGAAGTGGAATTGCTGAACAGGAGTTATATAAACAAACAAACAAAATTAGATTTAGGGGTTTGACAGTCTTCCAACAGTGACTGAGCATTATTTCCTTGTTACCTTTGCAGCAGACCATACTCAGAGTTTTAGTGGTTTTCTTAAATTATTAGGTGAGAAAGTGGTGCTAGTTGTTTTAAGTTAACTCTTTCTATCATGCAGTTACTTGTGTTCTGAATTTTATTTTAGACCTCCATTTGTTGGTATATTCTGGCAACTGTCTACCAAATAGTCTCTTTCCAATAAAAATTTAATTCTTAATTAAGATGTAGTTGTCACAGCAAATAACAAAATTGAATCTAAAAAAAAAAAAGAAAGAAAAAAAAAACAAAAATCAAAAACATATAACTATCCAGAGTGGTCTGTCACATAGGTAGAAAAAAATAGTGTGAAAGTAAAATCAAAAATCTCAAAGAATTGTCAAAGGAACAATAAGTGAAATCAAATAAAAGCTTTTATTTGTCTTATATTTAAGCTTACTAGAAGATAAATATTAAACAAAAACTTCAAGTCTATATCTATCATATGTATATAAATATATATGTATATATATATGAATAAAAATTAATGAAGTAAATAAGAGTAATGTAGTAATGTCATAGAATAAAGGAAGTTTACTTTTATTTTTGTGATTACTGTTTTTGTTTTGTGATTACTGTTGTTACTATCTATATTATACACAAAGAAACCACAAGTATTTTAAGGGTATACGATTTAGAGAAAAAGAAGAAAATTTAATTTATAAAAAATATAATTAAAATCAGAAAATTATTTAAAAAGGATGAATAGAATGCAAATATCAAAAGCAAAAATTGAAAACTCACAGAAAAGCAAAATATTATGCTTTATTGATTACTTTGTATTCTTACTGAGGAACTTTGTCAATTACCAAATCACAACTAGAAGTATTTTTGTGAATTACTGCCGTGGTTATTTTTTTGTTAACCCTATCCTACTGTGAGCAATGCCACATAGACAATGTGGTCTGAGTTATATAAACATGGGTAGCTGTGTGAGTCAGAAACAACACATAAGTAAACAATGTTTCTCATTTCATTATTTTTGTTTGTTTGTTTCAAACTCTCACCTTGAGCTCCTTTCTTGGCTTCCCTTTATGATAGACTGTAACTGTAAGCAAAAATAAGCTATTTCCTCCTTGAGTAGATTCATTATTTATTTATTCACGTCCAATATGTTCCCCCTTCCATGTCCCCCTCCCAGAGTTCTTCCATCAACTTCCCTTCCCTTCCCCTCTTACAGGAAGGGTCAGGCTTCTCCACACCTCTACAGGATTAGTTATATCCTCTCCCACTGAGGCCTGACAAGGCATTACTCTACTACATTTATTCCTGGGCCTTGGACCAGCCCCTGTATGCTCTTTGATTGGTGGATTAGTCTCTGGGAGCTCCCAGGGTTCTTGGTTTGTTGACACTGTTAGTCTTCCTATAGGGTTGCTATCCCTTTCAGTTCTTTTAATCCTGTCCCCAAACTCTTTCACAGGCATCTGAGAATTCAGTCTAATATGTGGCTCTGTGTATTGGCATATGTCTCAGTCAGCTGCTGGTAGAGCCTTTCAGAGGACAGCCATGCTAGGCTCCTGTCTTTAAGCACAACACAGAATCAGTAATACTGTCAGGGTTAAGTTCCTTCCCTTGGGATGGATCCCAAAACGGTCTGGTTACTGGTAGGCCTTTCCTTCAACCTCTGCTCCATTTTTGTCCATGCATTTATTTTTAAATAAGAACAATTTGGTGTCAAAAGTTTTGTATGTGGGTTGATGTCCCTATCCCTCCACTGGGGGTCCTCTCTGACTACTGGAAGTAGCCTCTTTGGCTTCCATTGCCTCATTGTTGGGCATTTCATTGAAGGTTACCCATCTTGAATCCTGGGAGCCTCCTCAATCCCAGGTCTCTGGGACATTCTAGAGATTCTTCCCAGTCTCTAACCCTGGCAGCTACAAATTTTGATTCATTATCTAGGCCCTCTGGGATTCTCTCCTGTCCCCAGCCATACTGAACCCTACAGCCTTTTCCTCCCTACCTTCTCTGATCCAGGTCTCTTACTCCCTCTGCCTCCCATGATTATTTTGTTCCTCCTTTTAAGTGAGAGTGAAGCATTTTCTCTTGTATCCTCCTTCTTGTTGAATTTTTTAGAGTGTGTGAGGTGTATAATGGGTATTCTGTACTTTTTGTTTACATGGTATTTAACACAGCATTAGAAAGCAAGCTAGAATAATCATATTCAGGTATAAATACTAATTAATATAAATGGTATCTAGCTATCAGAACTCCGACATGTCAACCTATTAATATACTTTTCTAATTTCTTAACTTTATGTTTTTTTCATTTTGATTTAGAACTCTCCCTCACTTTAAGATTTCAAAGTTTCTCTAGTTAATACTATGGATGTTTCCACACCAAACTTTTCAGTACTCAATTAAAACCAATTAGTTCTTGAATGCAGGCTTATAGTCATTATGTAGCCTATATTATGATTCTTTTCAAAGTTTAAATATTGCTTCTAATATTTTGAAATTTTGAAACTTAACTGTCCATGTGAGATCTCTATTCATTATATAGCATCTACATAAAACATGAGAATTCATACATCATGGAAGTTAATGAGTACTTAATGGATTTCTGGATCCTAGCATCCAGATATGATATTTGTGTAAGGGGATAAGTCTTGAGAATATACATGTATGTATCTTTTTATATTAGATTTTATTTTTCTGATAACTCATTGTTTTGTAAATTGAGTTAGATTATTTCATGTTAACCGGTTGACATATATATATATATATATATATATATATATATATATATGCAAAATATCTTAAACAGATAAATCTTTTAATTGATAACTAATGTGAAAATGTTTAAATATTGGGAATAAACTGATGATTCAGTAATTTAATATGAGTACTTGTCAGTAACTCCAGTTAAGTTCCCAATACTCAGGTTACCAGGCTCACAGCAAACTATATAGCCAGTTCCAGGGGATTTGACTTCCTCTTCTTCCCTTCAAGAGCACCTACACTCAAATGAACACATATGCCCTACCTATCTTACATTCCTACACTCATAAATAAAATAAGTTACATATTTTATGATCATAAAATAATGAAGTACTCAGGTTTAATCATAGCGTAAAATGTAAAGGACAAATTTTTTGTTATATATTTTTCCATTTAAATAATAAATGTAGGAAGTAATAGAAAACACTTATTAAATCACCTTCAGAGTACTGCTATAGTATTTCTGAGATGACTCATCAGTTGAAGGGACAAGCTGCCAAGCCTAATGAACTGAGTTTCATCCCTGATGATGGAAGTAGAGAACTGAAATGAGGAAAATTAATTAATGTTTGTTAGTAAATCAAACTAAATAATAGAATTCATCTTAGTTATTTTTTTATTGCTGTGAAACAACACCACAGTCAATCAAACTGTAATAAAAGAAAGCTTTTAATTGCAGTTTTAGACTGCTAGTCAATAGTATCCATTGTGGAAAGCAGACAAGCATGGTACTAAAATAGTAGCTCAGAACTTTATATACTGCTCTGCAGGCAGAGATAGAACACATCTGATGCAGTCTAGTGTACTCTTTTGAAACCTCAAAGCAACGCCCCTCAACACACAAATAATGCATCTCTTCCAAAAAAGACATGTAACTTCAACAAGAATACACCTTCTAATTTTTTGAAATATTTTATCAACTGGGGAGTAAGTTTTCAATATATGGGACTGTGAGGACCACTATGATTCAAACATCACACTGCAATCACTAGCCTTGATAGAGCTAAACAAAGAATTCTCAATCTCAAATGCATGAGAAGCACCTATGGAATGGTTCAGCATTCTTAGTCATCAGGGAAATGCATATCAAAACAAGCATGAGATTACCTCACATTAATCAGAATGGCTAATATCAAAAACTCAGATGATAGCAGATGCTAATGAGGATGTGGAAAAAGAAAGAAGAACACTCCCCCATTGCTGGTGGGATTGCCAGCTGATACAACCTCTTTGGAAATTGGTCTGGCGGTTCCTCAGAAAATTGGAAATAATTCTACCTGAAGACCCAACTATACCACTACTAGACATATACACAAAAGATGCTCCAACACATAACAAGGACACATTCTCCACTATGGTTATAGCACCTTTATTTATAATAGCCAGAAGCTAGAAACAACCCAGATGTCCTTCAAAAAAAGAATAGATACAGAAAATTTGGTACATTTACACAATGAAGTACTACTCAGCTATTGAAACAGTGACTTTATGAAATTTGCAGGCAAATGAATGGAATTAGAAAATATCATCATGATTGATGTAGCCTAGACAGAAAGAAATACACAAGGTGTGTATTCATTGATCAAACCAAAAACTTAAAATACCTACAATAAAACCCACCAACCATATGAAACTTAAGAAAAAAGAAGACTAATGTTTGAATGCTTCATTCCTATATAGAACATGGAACAAAATAATATAGAAGGTAGAGGATGGGGGGGACCTGAAAGGGATTGAGGAGGTGGGGGAAAGGAGAAGCAGAATCAGGTACTGGAAGGGACAGAAGTACAGAGGTTCAGGAAGTTGAATAGAAATATGGAGCAGTGGGGGATGGGGAACTGGGGGTAGTCACTAGAAAATCCAAGACTCCAGAGAAGCAAGAGGCTCCTAGGGCCATTATAATAACAATATAACATTATATAACATTATAATAACAATATAATAACATTATAATAAAAATAACGTTAGCTAACATACCTAACAAAGGGGAGTCATAAACTGTAAAGACCACCTCCAGTAGATAGGCACTGCTCCCAGTTGAGGGATGAGGCCACACATGCATCTTAAATTTTTTTTCTTTTTTTTTAATGTAAAACACTTTATTTATTAATATTTATATAAACATATATACTTATACATGTATACATATATACATACATATATAAATGATAAATAAATAATAAGATGTATTTAAAATGTATGGGGGTTTGGGAAGAGTGGGAGGAAGGAGAGAAAGGGGAAAATTATGTAAAGACAGTGTTCATATATGAAATTCTCAAAAAGGAATAGAGTTTTTTTAAAATGTTTGACAGATTAACTAGCATTTTACAATATGAAAATAAATATGACCTATAATTATGTTGAAGAACATTTTAACTCACTACAAACTTTGAAGTTTAAAATGAGATTAATAAAACTTATTTTACCCAGCATACTAACACAAACCAAATAATGTTTTATAATTCAAAGTATTTCTGAGAACAAGAAAATATATTGTCAGGAGCTAAGTCAGCAGAACCAGGGGTACACTGTGTGTTATTTTTTTTTTTTTATCAAATCATAATTTTTACTTTTTAACACAGGGGTTATAAACACAAAAATGCAGTATGTGGGGAACGGGATGACACAGGAGCATAGGTGTTCGGGAAAGTACAGATATCTTTCAAAACAGGGTATCATCTGGGTGAAGGCTTAGGGGTTAGGTCACTATGACTCTGCCTATGATTCACTTGTCCTTATCTAATTTAGTACTATCTGTCAAAGGCTGCCTATTTACAAGGTCTATGACTACGCAGGCTGGTAGATTTCCACAAAAGCTGCCTGTTTACAATAGTTTATAGCCCTCTGTTTCAGTGTTTTTCCATAGAGAGCCAAGAATTTGTGTTAGCAGGCATGTATGTCAGGCCTATTGCAGATTTTAGGCTTATGTCTGATTTTAGACTTTCAGTGTATAAGCAGGGCTGCCCCTGACAGCTTCTCCCTTCTCCAAGTATAGAAGGGCTGTGGCGATTCTAATCTTGCCAAGGCAGGGATAGAGGCCTGACCTCCAGTAATTAAAGGGGACCTTATAATGACTCCAGTCCTTCTGTCATTGTCCAGTGAGGCATAAGGGCCATACCCATCCCAATGTCTTTTTCCTGGAGGGGAGATACTTTTGACATCTACCCCTATGCAGTCAGGCTTGTCCCTCAGAGAACCCAGAAACATATTTTTAACTTTTATTTATATTCCCTTGCAGTACTTAGCCTCACAGCCTATGCAAGAATTCAGATCGCCAAACAGAGGGGGTTCTGGGTGGCCCCTCTCTGCTTGGTCTAGGGCTGGAATACCCCTCTTTTAGGTTGGGTGAAGATGGGTCTTAAGAACACCCTGGATAGTGTAACAACCTCATCTAGAGTCTCGTGGTCCTCCAAAGCTAACATATGATAGTGTATCTGAATAGATATTGCTATCAGATTATCTGTCTGTTGTTTCACAAAGTTAGTCAGCCCACTTAAGGCCCAGGGACCAAAGGAAATAAGCAAAAATAACCGAACTAATAATCCCAAAATGGAAGGAAGTAGGGTTAACAATCATGGAGAGGTTAAAGATAAATTCTTGTACAAGTTCTCCTTTTTCTCTTTCTCTCTCTGTCTTTTCTTAAGACCTTCTCTGGTCTTTTTCATGCTCTCTTTAATCATCCCTGTTTTGTCTGTGTAAAAGCAGCATTCTTCTTTAAGGGCTGTACACAGTCTAGAGCTGTACACAGTCTTTTCTATTGTAAAAGAGAAAATCAGGTCCAATAAAGTCCTTTGGAATTTTTGGGGATCGCATCAGACAGTGAAACGAGGGATTTCTTCAGATTAGGGATGGCAATCTATAGCTGTTTGATGTACTTGTCAAAGGCCTATTCGAGGTCTGAGTAGTATAATTCCAGAGGCCA
Organism: Rhabdomys pumilio; assembly: GCA_030674055.1. Classification (NCBI taxonomy): domain Eukaryota; kingdom Metazoa; phylum Chordata; class Mammalia; order Rodentia; family Muridae; genus Rhabdomys; species Rhabdomys pumilio. Next base: position 55,671,482 of record JANHMN010000005.1, read on the forward strand.
GCATCAGGATTAGAACTCCTAATAGCAGATATCACGAGTGATTAATGTTTACCTGGAAGAGAAAAAGGAAAGGAATTCTCAGGGAAATTTCTCTTCCCTGGATGTCAATTGTTATTCATCTTATTTATAATTGGTCCTGGTTTTGTGAAGGTACCTATTTAATTCATTAATCTTTTTGGTGGCCATTTAGTTGTGCCCTCTGTGGTATCAAACAGTCATATCAATCCTTGGTCCCATGTAGGAACTGGGTCCTGGCCATTCCATTTAAGGGTAAGAGGGTTCTTCCACATAGTTGTGGCATAGTTTTTATTGGTCTCAGCGATGCCAGTGGCAATCAGTGGCAGATTTGATGTGAGCTTTCAATTTTAGAAAGTTAAAAGTAAACAAGGCATGCTCCTTCCACCCTCAAAGAATCATGAAGACACTACTTAAAGAAATATAATTCTTTATTAATAAGCTTTTTTAACAAAGGACTATTATAAAACAGCCAACAATTAATCAATCTATATAATATATCAATTAGTGAGAGCTTCTTCTACTTTTTGTAAAATTACTCCTCTTTTTTCAATTAATTGTTGAGGGAAACTAAGATTTGCATCTCTCTTAAGAATATTAAACAGAGACATAAATTCTTTTGTGAAGAGCTTAAAATAAGATCTTAACTGATAAGCATCTCCTAGAAACTTTTGAAAATCATTTGAAATAAGTAAACTATCTTTTTTTTTTGCCAGACCAATTATCTGGGTTTTTTTATTGAATATTTTACATATTTACCTTTCACTGTTATCTCCTCTTCCTTTCTCCCCAAAAACCCTTTCTCGTACCCCCTCTTCCAATTTTTATGAAGGTGTGCTCTCATCATTCTCCCAATCCCACCTCCCTGCTCTCACATTCCCCAACACTAGGGATCCAAACTTTCAGGGACCATGGCTCTCCACTTTCACTGTTGCCTAATGAGGCCACCCTCAGTTACCTATACAAGTGGAGCCATGAGTTCCTCCCTTTCTGTTCTCAGGCTGGAGGTTTAGCCCCTGGAAGCTCTGGTTGAGTATTTTGCTATTCCTTCTAAAATAATACCAAAACACCCACATGTGTCTAAGCATTGTGTCTTAGGTATTGTGAGATTTTAGGTTAATATCCACTTATCAGTGAGTGCATGCCATGTATGTTCTTTTGTGATTGGGTTATCTCGCTCAGGATATTCTCAAGCTCCATCCATTTGCCTAAGAATTTCATGAACTCATTGTTTTTAATAGCTGAGTAGTACTCCATTGTGTAAATATACCACATTTTCTGTATCCATTCCTCTGTTGAAGGACATCTGGGTTCTTTCCAACTTCTGGCTATTACAAATAAGGCTGCTATGAACATAGTGGAGCATGTGTCCCTGTCGTATGTTGAAACATCTTTTGGGTATATGCCCAGGAGTGGTATAACTGGATCCTCAGTTAATGCTATGTCCAGTTTTCTGAGGTACCACCAGACTGATTTCCATAGTGGTTGTACCAGCTTATAATCCCACCAACAATGAAGGAGTGGGTAGAGGAACAACCTCATAGAGACAAATGGGAGGGAGGAGAGGGGAGATGGGATGAGATGTTTGTGGAGGGATAATCAGGAAAGGGGATATCATTTGAAATGTAAACCAATAAAATGATAAAATAAGAAGACCTGATTATCATACTTAACTACTTCTTTTTTAATGTTTTAAAATATTTTATTAATTATATATATATATTATATAAATGGTTCACATATATAGCATATTCTTATAAAATAAAGAATTTTGTAAGTAAGGGGGTAAAACTTTAAAGTAGTAAGACTTATCTCACTTTTTGTTTCTGTTTTTCTTTTATTTTCAATTAGTCTTAGAAGAAAATTTTTCGTTTTTAACTGCTTTTCTAGTCTTATGTTTCAGCATACTCTTTATTCCTCTAAAGAGTAAAGTTTTAGAGAGTCAGTCCATTATCATCATGGCAGACAGAAGGCAGACATGGTATGGAGCAGTAGCTTAGATTTACATCCTGATTCACAGTTAACAGGGAGAGAGAGAGAAAGAGAGAGAGAGAGAGAGAGAGAGAGAGAGAGAGAGAGAGAGAGAGAGAGAGAGATGTTTGGCCTGCCATGAAGGCTTGAAACCTCAAAATCCACCCCAGTGTCATACCTCCATCAAAAAGAAATATCTCCTAATTCTTCTTTAATTTTCCACTAAGCATGAAGTTTTCAACTATATAAATTTATTGTGGCCATTCTCATGCAAACTACCAGAACTTCTAACAGTTGTTGGAAATAATAACTGAAAAATCCCTTTGCCTTTTTTGCATATATCTTATTTTTGCATATACCTTATTTTTTTATATGTTTGGATACATGTTTCATTGTATACATGTGAAAATCAGAGAATAACATGTGATAATTAGTTCTAATTGCTTACAGGAAATCTTTTTTCACATAAATATTCTATTAATATGGATGCATTCAAACAGTATCTTATTGTCTTTTTTTTTTTCACTGCTGCAGAATCCTGCCGGTTCCACTCCTGTGTGGACACCGGACTTCTCCAGAGACATCATAGAGGGTCCACTGAACCCAGAGATGTAGGTAAGAAACATACAGGAAATCCAAGACACAATGAGAAGGCCAAACCTAAATATAATAGGTACAGATGAGGTGGAAGATTCCCAACTTAAAGGACCAGTAAATATCTTCAACAATATTATAGAAGAAACCTTCCCTAACCTAAAGTAAGAGATGTCTATAAATATACAAGAAGCCTACAGAACTCCAAATAGTTTAGACAAGAAAAGAAATACCTCCTGCCACATAGTAATCAAAACATCAAATGTACAAAACAACGAAAAAATACTAAAAGCAGTAAGGGAAAATGGTAAAGTAACATATAAAGGCAGACCTATAAGAATTACACCAGACTTCTCACCAGAGACTATAAATGCTAGAAGATCCTGGACTGATATCATACAGACCCTAAGAGAACACAAATGCCAACCCTGAATACTATACCCAGCAAAACTCTCAATCAGTATTGATGGAGAAACCAAAATATTCCATGACAAAACCACATTTACACAATATCTTAACACAAATCCATCACTTCAAAGGATAATTGGTGGAAAACTCCAACACAAGGAGGGAATCTACAACCTAGAAAAAGCAAGAAAGTAATCTTCCAACAACCCAAAAAGAAGGTAGCTATACAAACATAACTCCACTGCCAATAAAAAAAAAAATAACAGGAAACAACATTCAGTTTTCCTTAATATCTCTTAATATCAATGGACTCAATTCTCCAATGAAAAGACATAGACTATCAGACTGGATACATAAACAGGACCCAGATTTTGCTGCATACATGAAACACACCTTTGTGAGAAGGACAGACACTACTTCAGAGTAAAAGTTTGGGAAATAATCTTCCAAGCAAATGGTCCCAAGAAACAAGCTGGAGTAGTGATTCTAGTAAATATCAAATAAAATCGTTTTTCAACCAAAATTAATCATAAAAGATAAAGAAGGACACTTCACATTCATCAAAGAAAAAATGTACCAAGAGGAACTTGTAATTCTGAACATCTATGCCCCAAATGCAAGGGCACCCATATGCATAAAAGAAACTTTACTAAAGCTTAAAGCATACATTGCATCTCACGCAATAATAGTGGGAGATTTCAACAGCCCACTCTCAGCAATGGACAGATCATGAAAACAAAAACTAAACCAAGACAAAATGAAACTAACAGAAATTATGAACCAATTGGACTTAACTGACATAGAATATTTCATCCTAAAACAAAAGAATATAACTTGTTCTCAGCACCTCATGGTACCTTCTCCAAAATAGACTATATAATTGGTCACAAAACAGGCCTCAACAGATACAGAAAGATTGAAATTAACCCTTGCACCCTATCAGATCACCATGGACTAAGACTCATCTTTAATATAGACAAAAACAACAGAAAGCACACATACACGTGGAAACTGAACAATGCTCTACTCAATAATAACTTGGTCAAGAAAGAAGTAAAGAATGAAATCAAAGACTTTTTAAAATTTAATGAAAATGAGGACACATCATATCAAAACTTGTGGGACTCCATTAAAGCAATACTAAGAGGAAAACTGGTAGCTCTGAGTGCCCACCAAAGAAACCAGAAAGAAACTAACAACTTGACAGCACACTTGAAAGCATTAGAACAAAAAGAAGCTAATATACCCAAGAGGAGTAGACATCAGGAAATAATCAAACTCACGGCTGAAAGCAACCAAGTTGAAACAGAAAGAACTATACAAAATATCAACAAAACCAGGAGCTGGTTCTTTGAGAAAATCAACAAGATAGACAAACCCTTAGCCAGACTAACCAAAGGGCACAGAGACAGTACTCAAATTAATAAAATCAGAACTGAAAAGGGAGCCATAACAACAGAAACATGAAATTAAAAAAAAATCATCAGATCCTACTACAAAGGCCTATACTCAACAAAATTGGAAAATTTGGAGAATGGACAATTTTCGATATAGATACCAGGTACCAAAGTTAAAGGAGGAGCAGATAAACCATCTAAACAGTCCCATAACCCCTAAAGAAATAGAAGCAGTCATTAAAAATCTCCCCACCAAAAAAAGTCCGGGGTCAGATGGTTTTAGAGCAGAATTCTATCAGACCTTCCAGGAATACCTAATACCAATTCTCTTCAAACTATTCCACAGAATAGAAACAAAAGGAACAATACCCAATTCGTTCTATGAAGCTACAATTACGCTCATACCTAAGCCTCACAAAGACCCAACAAAGAAAGAGAACTACAGACCAAGCTCTCTTATGAATATTGATGCAAAAATACTCAATAAAATTCTCGCAAGCAGAGTCCAAGAACACATCAAAGCAATCATCCATCATGATCAAGTAGGCTTTATACTAGGAATGCAGGGATGGTTCAATATTCAAAAAGCAATCAATGTAATCCACTACATAAATAAACTCAAAGAAAAAAACCACATGATCATCTCACTAGATGCTGAGAAAGCATTTGACAAAATTCAACATCCCTTCATGTTAAAAGTCTTGGAGCCCACACACCTATGATCATTTGATCTTTGACAAAGGAGCCAAAACCATCCAGTGGAAAAAGGACAGCATTTTCAACAAATGGTGCTGGTTCAAGTGGAGGTCAACATGTAGAAGGATGCAAATCAATCCATTCTTATCTCCTTGTACAAAGCTCAAATCCAAGTGGATAAAAGACCTTCACTTAAAACCATATACACTCAAACTAGTAGAAGAGAATGTGGGGAAGACTATCTAATAACTAGGCACAGGAGAAAAGTTCCTGAACAGAACACCAATGGCGTATACTCTAAGATCAAGAATTGACAAATGGGACCTCATAAAATTCAAAGCTTCTATAAGGCAAAGGACATTGTCAATAAGACAAAATGGCAACCAATAGATTGAGAAATTATCTTAACCAATCCTACATCCTATAGAGGGCTAATATCCAAGATATACAAAGAACTCAAGAAATTAGACTCCAGACAAACAAATAACCCTATTAAAAAGGGGGTACAGAGCTAAACAAAGAATTCTCAACAGAGGAAACTCGAATGGCTGAGAAGCACCTTAAGAAATGCTCAACATCCCTACTCATCAGGGAAATTCAAATCAAAACAACACTGAGATACCACCTCACACCAGTCAAAATGGCTAAGATCAAAAACTCAGGTGATATTAAATGCTGGCGAGGATGTGGAGAAAGAGGAACACTCCTCCATTGTTGGCATGATTGCAAGCTGGTATAACCACTGTGGAAATCAGTCTGGTGGTTCCTCAGAAACCTGGACATAGCACTACCCAACGACCCAGCTATACCACTCCTGGGTATATACCCAGAAGATGCTCCAACACACAACAAGGACATATGCTCCACTATGTTCATAGCAGCTTTATTTATAATAGCCAGAAGCTGGAAAGAACCCAGATGTCCTTCAACAGAGGAATGGATACAAAAAATGTGGTACATTTACACAATAGAGTATTACTCAGCTATTAAAAATAATGAATTCGAGAATTTTTTATGTAAATGGATGGATCTAGAAATTATCATCCTGAGTGAGTTAACCCAATCACAAAAGAACACACATGGTATTTACTTATTGATAAGCAGATGTTAGCCCAAAATCTTGGAATAGCAAAGACTCAACTCACAGACCACATGAAGCTCATGAAGAAGGAAGACCAAGTGGGGATGTTTCAGTTCTACTTAGAACGAATAAGAAAAATACTCAAGGGAGCATATATGGAAACAAAATGTGAGACAGAAACTGAAGGAGGGGCCATTTGGAGACCGTTCCAAATGGGTATCCATCCCATGTACAGTCACCTAAGCTAGACACTGATGTGGATGGCTGAAAGTGCATGCTAACAAAAACATGATATAGTTGTCTCCTTAGAGGTTTGCCAGAGACTGACATTCAGAGGACGATGCTCACAGCTAACCACTGATATGATCAAGGGTTTCCCGATGGAGAAGTTAGAGAAAAGACTGAAGGAGCAGAAAGGGTTTTTGACTCCATGAGGAAAGCATCAATACCAACCAACCAGATCTCCCCAGGGTCTAATCCACAACCCTGGGAGCACATAGGGAGGGACCCATGACTCCAGCTGTATATGTAGGGGAGGATGGCCTTGTCAGGTATAGGTGGGAGAAGAGATTCTTGTTCTCATGATAAATGGGCACAGATTGTGTGGGAATGTGAAGGTGGGGAGGGAGTAGTGGGGGTGGGTTGTAGGTGGGGGCACAGCCTCATAGAAGCATGAGGAGGGGGGATGGGATAGGAGGTTTCTTGGTGGTGGGGGCAAGTGGGGTAAGGGGATAAATTCTGAAATGTAAATATAATACCCAATAAAATATATTAAGAAAAAAAAAGAGTGAAAACTGTGAATCCAGAAATAAGACCAGGTGGAGAGGCTTTGGTAAGTGGGGGAGGTTGAAACCATGTCTTTAGCCTGCAGCAAGTGACAGAGTACCAGGAGGCCCAAACCATGGGCCTTTGCTGATGCTGTCCACATAGACACAGAACAGAAGGAGAAAGTAGGGATCCAAGCCAAGAGCCTTTTTGGTGGCTCAGCCTCTTGAGAGCAGCAGAGACAGAGCCTTGGGTCCAAGTGTACGCTGTAAGATCTGTTTCAAGTGGAAAAAAAATGTAAATCTTCATGAAAAAATATGGTCATAAAAGCACACTATTCATACACAATCAAATAATCAATATCTACTTTAACTTGAAAATTTACAGACTGTGCAATAGAAGTCTTCAATTTCCCAAAGTATAATTTTTATTTATGTGATTTTGTAACCTATATTTGAGATGAAGAAACATTTTTTTATTAATTTACTTATTTATTCATTTTACATCCTGAAAACAGCCCCTTCCCTCTTCTACTCCACACTTATAAATCCCTCCACATCCACCTCCACAAGTTCTTGTCCCCTTTTCTTGGAGAAAGAGATACCTCCCTTGGGTAGGCTCTACTCTGGGACATTACATCCCAGCAGGACAAAGAATATCCTTTCCAACTGAGTCCCAACCAGTCAATCCAACTAGGGTAAGGAGTTCCATTGGCAGTTACCAGAGTCAGAGACAGCCACAATACCAATTGTTAGGAGACCCATATGAAGACAAAACTGAACATATGTTACAAATGTGTCCAGCTCCTGCATGCTCCTTGGATGGTGGTTCAGTTTCTGTGAGCCCCCATGAGCCCAGGTTAGTTAAATCTGGAGGTCTTTTTATGTTGTTCTTGAACATCCTGGTTCTCTCAATCCTATCTCCCTTTTTTTCCCCAATGTCCATTTGAAGTTTGGCTATGGATATCTGAATCTGTTTTCATCAGCTGTTCAGTGAATCTAGGCTCCTGTCTACAAGCAGAGTAGAGTATCATTAATAGTGCCAGGGGCTGGCTCTTTCCCATGGGATGGGTCTCAAGTTGGGCTAGGCATTGCTTGGCCATTCCTACCTTTATCCCTGTGCATCATGTAGAAAGGATAAATTTTGGGTTGAAGGTTTTGTAGGTGGGTTGTTGTCCCTGTCACACTACTTCATGTCCTGTGGGCTACAGGAGGTGGCTATATCAGTCTCCATTTCCACAGCTGCTAAAAGTCTCAGCAAGGGTAATCACCATTGACTTGCTCCCAAGAACCTCCCCAGTCCCAGGCCTCTGGTGAGGCTCAGAGATGACCCTTCTGATTTCCATTCTTATTACCAGTCTTCTCCTGCCCCCAACCCATACCTGATCCCCTTTTCTGTCCCACTCTTCACTCCATTTTCAAACCTGTTCCCTCCCAACCAGTTCTTTCCTTCATCTACCTTCAATATCTATTTTATTTACCCTTATGATTGAGATTAAAAATCCTCCCTTGGGTCTCTTTTTACTTAGTTTCTTTGAGTCTGTGGATTATAGCATGGTTATCTTGTACTTTATAGCCAATGTCCACTTATAAGTAAACACATATCATACAATTATTTCTGAGCCTGGATTATCACACTTAGAATGACATTTTCTACTCCTATACATTTTCCTGCAAATTTCATGGTATCTTTGATTTTAAGAGCTGAGTATAATTACATTGTGCAGATGAACCATATTTTCATTATCCATTCTTCAGTTGAGGGACATGTAGGTTGTCTTCATTTTCTGGCAGTTACAAATAAGACTGCAAGTGTTCTTGTTAGATGGTGGAGCAGCTATTCGGTATATGCTCAGGAGTAGTATAGCTGGATTTGGAGGTAGAACTATTACCAATTTTCTAAGAATCTGCCAGATTAATTTCCAAAGTACTTATATAATTTTGTACTCTGACCAGCAATGGAAGCATTTTCCCCTTGTTCCATATCTTCACCAGAATGTGCTGTCACATGAGTTTTTGATCTTTGCCATTCTAACAGCTGTAACATGAAAATGCAGAGTCATTTTGATTTGCATTTTTCTGATAACTAAGGATAATGGACATTTAATTTGCCTAATATTTAAATTCCTCCTGGAGCACAGGGTGTACAATAGAGAAATTAATTCAGTCTATAGCATTAAACTACAGCTACTGAGAGTTATTATGTGATTACTGTTTGCTAAACAAGAAAATTATCTCTAAAATGATAAACAAATGTTCACTAAAGAGTAAAATTGAAATACAAGAAATTTCATTACAAATAAAAAGCAATTTTGATATAAAATTACATTTAAAAAGGGAGACTAAGGGAAGAAGGAAACTGGCAATAGAAAAAAAAAAGAAAGAATGTACCAAGGGAATAACAACAGTAATAAATATGGTAAAAAAAATATGACATATTTGAAAGAAATAGACTTTGTGGAACCAAACATTATGTGCAATGATATGCATCAATAAAAACAAAACTAAAGAGAAGGAAGTTGGAGTCTTGAAGAAATTAAAACTCAGAGATTTATTTTTTTATTGGATGTTTTATTTACATATCAGATGCCATCCCCTTTCCTCATTTCCCCGCTCTAGAAAAATCCCTATCCCATGCCCCCTTTTCCTTTTTGCTTTTATACAATTTTTTTAAATGTTAATCAAATGCTTTATAAGTTTGGTAATGCTCAATCAGAATTGTAACCCAATACCCAACCTAGATATATAAACTATCTTTGACTGGTGCAGACACGTGAACATCTGCTGAGAGATTTATTTTAATGGTAAAGATGAAGCAATGTTTCTGATTAGAATGTGGAATGTTATCTTAATAAAACTAAAAAATTCTATAAGGTAAGTTTAGATAATATGTAAATAATCAGAAGTCACTATGAAAGTAAGTATTGACATACAGTAGAAGAAAGAATTAAGGCAAAACATTAGAAAAAACTCACACACAGTTGTTTATTTCTACAGCTTCTAAGAATTGATTTGGAACATAACATTTACTCAGAGATGGGTTTCTTAGTACAGTTTTTTACTTTATTTTTAATATCATTACAATTATAATAAAAGGACCAAGGTCCATACTAGAATTAGTTGGACAAATAGATAATGACCCTGTGTCCAATTGGCTCATAACAACCATAGCTAGAAAAGACAAATGATACCTCTGTACTAAATGCATTTTATCTAAAGAATGTGCTACATTTAATGTTTATCTATTTAATAAATTCAAACAACATTCTTACCTTGACTTTTGAGTTGACAGCCTGAATTTATTTTTCCCAATTGAATTACGTGTTATAATTTTAAAAATGATTTCTCTCCATCCTTTTATGCCATACAGATATGAATTGCTGGCTTTTTGCTTTTAAATTGCTTGACATAAAAATCATTATTTATCAGCATGACATGGTCCCAACATATTTAAAACATTGCATTTAATTCTGAAATTTCCTTCTTGTAAACAATATGTTATGAGCAATAATTCTCCCATTACCTCTCTAAAAAACATAAGGTCAATTTACTTGAATAATGGATTAAATTAGCAGCTGCTTTAATGTTTAAGAACAAAACTGAAAACTCTCCAAAATAGTAAGAGAAGCTCAAAAATTATATTGCACTTGTAAATGTTATATACCACTTACGTTTCTTTGTATCTTTTACTATCTATGGATATAAAGTGAGCTATTAAGAAGTTAAATTTGAATCTGATTTACTTTATCAAAAAATTTCCCCAGAGAACCTTCCAATTTAATATCCCATTAACCTCACCCTTTGATTCAAATGTATTTTGTTGAAGAACAATCTTGAATTTATTTAAGCAATACTTATAAAGATACTTTTGCAACAAATTGGTTAAAAACAGCTAAACTGTAAGCATTGATCTCCTGCCATTTTCTCTACATGCACTTTCCCTTCCTGTAGGCTTGGCTGCCTTGTGCTTGGTGGGAGGAAGTGATGTGCAATGAAGATGTGAGTGGTGGGGAGGATGGCTACATGAAAATAATACTTATCTCCTGTTGTGCATGGTAGGAAATTTATATTTTTGTAATTATATCCTGTTGTTAAAAATAGACCATCTGTAATCCTCTATATATTAAATTTTCTAATCTTCCTGATTGTAATTGAGAGATGAAAAATCAAGCTTCAGGAATAAAAAGCAGATCAGAAAAGAATAATGATTTGTGTGTGTTTTTCAACCATGATTTTTCAATTACTCTTCTCAGCTGGGACAAAAAGCTGACAAATTGGCTATGTTCTGATCCAAAAATTAATCCTGTCAGAAATATTGCTTATTTTCTTTAAAGACTTAAATTGCTTTCTCTGCCACTGAGTAGAAAAAAAGTAAAAAACCATATATTTTATAAAAAGTTCCTTTGCTGTCACAGAAAAAAAATTCTGAAATATATCACAAAATCCATCATCTGAAGTTTGTCCTTTTGTTAAAATATTATTTCATCAAATAATAGTGTGTGTGTGTGTGTGTGTGTGTGTTTGTGTGTGTGTATGTGTGTGTGTGTGTATGTGTGTGTGTGTGTGTGTGTATGTGTGTGTGTGTGTGTGTGTGTGTGTGTGTGTGTGTGTGTGTGTGTTCATCATGTGTGTGTCTGACCTCAGTCCAGAGGCCAGAGGAGGACATAAGGTGTTTGTGATCTATTGTTCTCAACCTTGAAATATGTTCACTTACTGAGACTGGACTTCACTTGTTTTTGACTATGCTGCTGCTCAGTAGTTTCCAGTAATCTCCTACCTGCTGTCCCTAGCTAGATCTTTAATAATAGGTATAAGTTGAGCACATTAACATGCTCAGAAATTTTATATGGGTGCTGGGAATCTGAACAGACATCTTCATGCTCACATAGCAAGTGTTCTTATGGAACCATTTCCACAGGCCACAAGTAATAGTTTTTTTTTTGTTGACTTGTTTGTTTTATTTTGTTTTTATCATTATCAGATTATATTAACCAAAGATTGAAGCATGAAGCACATTTTTAAAGCTCAGATCTTATAAGAATATATCAGATAATTGATAATCTGAATTCACCCCAAAATTTGAATGTCATAAAAATCAATCTCACATAAGGCATCTTGTGTAATCTTGGAATGGTAACAGTTTTTAAAAATATTCTCATGAAAAAGAAAATCCCTTCTTTCTTTAAAATTCACTCACATACCCCTCCCTGTCTTGGATTTTGTAAAACTATTGCCCATGAATTGCCATTCTGTACTTAAGAAGCCTTTCAAAATTTGACCACAATCCACATATTTTCCTCATTTTTTTTCTCAAAACAGCTTGCTCAACATCTTCACCTACAGGCTCAGTGTTTTTGCTTAATTGTGGTTGCTAGATTTAAGTATTCAAATATTGGCCTCATATGTTTCAAGAGTCAATTCTCTGTACTTTACTCTTGATATATGATAGCAATGGAATCATAATTTAACTCATTCAATTCTAAACTTGATTGAAATAAGTAAGAAAATATTTGCCAAGTGGTTAAAGAAACTATACTACCTCTGAAACTATCAGTGTTTCCATGAAAAATCAAGAATCTTTTGCTAATATGAAAATATAAAGATACTTTAAAACAAATATCAGTCATATAATCTTTGCTATATCAAATAATAGCATACTTTTTAAGAAGCAACTTGTGCACCTCCATAACAGTTTCTATTTTCTCTGATCAATCAAAAGTATAAAGCTCTTTTATGTTAAAATATACTTTCCCTATGTTTTAAAGTTTCTTTTTACTTTTCAGTGTTATTTAAATATGGAATATGGCTTTTTTGTTTTTATAAGATAGCATACACTTTTTGTTTCTCCTGGCATTACAAACCATAGAATAATACAAGAGAAGAACAGAAAAAAATTATTAAACATGAATTAGAAGCAGAATTTCAAATGACAAAATGCATATCTTACAATATTAATCTGTGAATGGGTACATTTGGAGCTTCTTTAAACATGAATATGGAGTTCATTGAGGTACATTGTTTTACTAGGCATATGTTTCTAACCTAGCACAAGGCTACAAAATAAACTTATAGAGTCTCATCCTAATTATAGCCACTGAAAGTAAGAGCAGAACAACTCATTCTCACTCTGAGAAAAAAAGAAAAACCCTATAACAAAACCAACTGGGAATAAAAATTCCATGTAAGATTATCACTACAAATGAAATGGAAGAGTCATTCAAGATCTATGAAAAATAAATGGCCAATTTCTCCCCCTCATTTTTTTCACTAGTGATAGAATTACTTAACAGGCTATGATGTAGTGCATTACTGTGCTCTCTTGGTTTGAATATGCTTGGTTCATAATAGTGGCACTATTAGGAAGTATGGCTTTGTTGAAGCGAGTGTGGCCTTATTTGAGGAAGTATGTTAGGCTTAAGTGAGCTTTGGAGATTTTCTCCTATGCTCAGGCACCACCCAGTGTAGAAGAAAGCCTCTTTCTAGCTGTCCACAGATAGAGTTCCCTCCTGGCTGCCCTCAGATCAATATGTAAAACTCTCAGTTCCTCCAGCAACATGTCTATCTTCATGCTTCCCATCATAATGATAATGGGGTTAATTTCCAAAACTGTAAGCCAGACCCAATTAAATGTTTGCCTTTGTAAGAGTTGTCTTGGTCATGGTTTCTCTACAATGCAATAAACCCAAACTAAGATAGTAGTTTGTACCAGGGACTCAGCTATTGCTGTGTTAGGTCTGGACACACTTTTGTTTGCAATAATATAAATTTGAGGACTTTGGATCTGGAAAGCATTGGAATGAGTTAAGCAGAGCTTAATTGGCTATCCCAGTAGAAATATGAAAGATGTTATTGCTGAGGGTGATTTGAACTGTGCAAGCCTGATTCTAGAGGTATTAGAAGAAAATAATTTTAGTATATGGCCGAGATACTGTTCTTGTGATATTTTGGTGAAGAATGTGGTTGCTTTTTGCCCTTGTCTGAAGAGTCTGCCTGAGGCTAAAATGAAGAGAGTCAAATTAATTGCACTAAAAAAGAAGGACTCAAAATAACCCAGTTTAGACTCTGTGCTGTGGTTCAATCTTATAAAGAACATTTATATCAAGTATAGAAGACTGAGAAAGGAAACATATAAAATATATGGTACAAGTAAGTCATCAAGGGACACTAGAAAGTCGAATGGAGCTGAATCCTACTTTCAAGAAGATAAACAAATTTTGGATGTGGTGAACTTGGGGCAAGATCTCATCCAGATAAGTTTATGGTTTATATGTTTGCAGCTGCACAAAGGATAGTTATATAGTGTTAGGCACTACTACATAGTTATTGTTTTCATTTGAGGTTTTAATCTATAATCAACTACAATTCCAAAACTGAAGGCATACATGTGGTGCAGATCTTGAGGCTGGAAAACACAGGCTTTTGATCTAAATCTTGAGGCATATTGGCCATGAAAAGCTTAGTCCCAGGCATGATGGTATAAGGCTTTAATCTCAGAAGACAGAGGCAAGTAGGCCTCTGAGTTCACAACCAGTCTTGGTCAAAGAAAGTTCTAAGTAGAAAAAAAAAAGCTTAGGTGAAAGCCTGTTGGTACACAGCTTTAATCCCAGAAATCATGAGACAGAGGCCTGTAGGTCTCTGAGTTCATGATCAATCTACAGAGCAAGTTCAAGGACAACCAAGCTTAGGCAGTGAATGAAATCATCAAAAGCAAAAAGCTGATGAAGATGCAACAGAAAAGGGGAACTATCATTCAGCCCAACAAGCAACTTTCACCATTTGGTTTTGTCTTTAGAGTCAACTGAAGCTGATAAACTAGAGCTAAGAAATTAACAATGATTAAGAAGAAACCAGCATCACTGAGGTGAAGTTTTATGGGAAGAGTTTTCTGAAAGCACAAAGAAGCTGTGTTCTAGAGAGAGCCAAGGTTGTACCTCAGGTTGTAGCTGAACTTGGTAATGTTTAAAAATCCCTAGGTGGTATGGGTTTTAAAAGTATGAAGGTCATGGAGACCAGCAGAAGCTTGGTACCGTGAGAGGCCAGAGAAGGCCATTGATGAAGGTACAGTATCAGTTAAAGTTGGCAGTCCATGACTAAAGAGGTCATGAATAGAAGTTGAGGATTGGCACCATAAAGAGAGCCTATGAGAGGTTAATAGTGAAGCCTAGTTACAGAAGAAGACCCCAACATATTGGAGATGCTAATGCCATGAGAAGACCACCAAGAATAGCAGCAACAATGTAGGGGCATCAGCCAGACCCTGGAACTCTATAGAGGGAAGAACAAGAAATGTTATCCATGCCCTTTGGAGAAGCTCAGAAGATCTTATGTTGATCCCATACATTAGAAAAAGAAGCTGTGAAGTTGAAGTTGCTTTGTAGACCCCAAGAAGTTTGAGACACTAGAGTACAGGAATATTTGCCAAGGAAAGCTGTTAACAGGTATTTTACTGAGCCCAAAAGAAAGAAGTTTTTTTCAGTCAGATGAAAGGAGTTGAAAATTTGAAGAGTACTTTGACAACAGACATGGATATGCAAAGTTCAGTGTTTTCTCCACTGATTTTTGGTCTTGCATTGGTTCAATAGTTCCTCACTATGATGTTTTAGAATGGATAATGAACATCCTGTGTTGTTGGAAATATGTTATCTGCTTTTGTATTTTGATTTTATATAGAATTAAGGTCAAGTGATTCTATAAATCTTAAAACAGATTTTGAAATTTGGATTTTTAGCATTGTTGAAACTACTATAAACTATGGGGACTTTTGAAGTTGGACTAAATTTATTTTGCATTATGCTATGGCTAGGAAAGATCTTAATAGACTCATGTGTTTGAAGAATCCTATGGGGGCCAGGAAGTGGAATGTAGGGGTTTCAATGGATTTATCCTCCATAAACTCATGTGTTTGAATATGCTTAGCCAAGGGAGTGGTACTATTAGGAGGTATGGCCTTGATTGAGCAGGTGTGGCATTGTTGGAGAAAGTGTGTCACTGTGGAGGTAGGCTTTGATACCCTCCTCCTAGCTAACTGGAGACAGTCTTCTGACTGCTTTTTGATCAAGATGCAGAACTTTTGGTTTTTTCTCCAAAACAGTGTCTGCCTATAGACTGTCTTAATTCCTGGCATGATGATAACTGACTAAACCTCTGAACATGTAAGTCAGCCCCAGTTAAATGTTGTCCCTTATAAGAGTTGCTTTTGTCATGCTGTCTCTTTTTAGCAATGGAAACCTTAATTAACACATGTGCTTTATTCTTTCTGACTACAAATGAGGTGCTTAACAGTTACCTAAGTCACTTCTGTGAATTGTGTGCTTGTTTTGACTTTTACTGTGTTTTCCTGATAATTTTTAAAATATGTTCTAAAATGTAACCCCTTCATACTTTTTGGCTTTGAGCTATACTATGTCTAACAGAAGAAACCAAAAGAAGATACAGAAAGCACTATTTCAAAATGAAGAAAAGAATGACCATAGTCAAGAGACTATAGAAAGAAAATGAATCAAGATATAGTTACTGAATCACAAGATATTATGAAAGAAAAATATTAAAAAATTCATAATACAAGTATACAAAACTTTCACATTAATGCTCTCAATAATCATATGAAAGAACATAGATTGGAAGAATGGATCAAGAAACAAAGTCAATGTAACTTTCATCTAAGAAACACATCATAGTTTTAAATATAAACACCACTTAGAGAAAAACACGGAAAAAAAAAAAAAACATTCAAATCAAATGGGACCAGAAAGCAAATAGGGGTCATTATCCTAATATATGACAAAATAGACTTCAAATTAAAAATACCACAAAAGAGAGTATGGGTACTTCATCTGAATTAAGGCAATAATTAAACAATGAAACATTGTTATTCTCAATTTACCCATAAGGGGAGGTACCAACAGAATCTCTATTATAGTCCTAGATCCTCTGAAGCTGATATTATAGGCATTTATGATAATTTTGATCTGGTTGATAGACACTGAACTTGAGTACTCAAAACAGCTATGGAGCCACATCTCTAGTCCTTAGTACATATTTTAAAATATCAAGATATTGAACAGAGGTGTGTAGTAATGCGGGAGGGTGAACTAGGGTAGCCAAAAGAAAGTGCCGGACACCAGGAAAGCAAGAGGCTCCCAGGACCCAACTGAGATGACATTAGCTGAAATACCCAGCAAAGGGGAAAGAGAACCTATAGAGACCAATATGGTCAATATTTAAAGTTTTAGCTATATCAATAAGAAAACCAAAGAACAAGGGGACACAGATTGAGAAGAAAGGAGTCAAAGCATCCCTATTTGCAGATGAGATAATAGTATTATTCATCAGTGACACTAAAATTTTCACCATTAAACTTCTACATCTGGTAAACACTTTCAACTCTGTGTCTGGATACAAGATTATCTTTTAAAAAAAAAAGCCAGTGGTCCTCCTATATACAAATAACAAATGAACTAGGAAATAAATCTTGGAAACAACACCAACCATTCATAATAGGCTCAAATAAGATAAAATACCCGGGGGTAACTTCAACCAAGCAAGTGAAAAACTTCTATGGAAAAAACTCCAAGTTTTTGAAGAAAGATGTTGAAAAAGATATCAGGATATAAAAATATCGCCAATGTTCATGTAATCAGTAGGATTAATATAGTAAAGATTGCCATCCTTCCAAATGTAATCTAATGATTCAATGCTATCTATATCAAAAGTCCAAGACAGTTCTCTTAGACTTTGAAGGGACAAGTCTCAGTATCATATCAAAAAACAAAATACCCAGTATAGCTATAACAATCCTGAATAATTAATGAACTGCTAGAAATATTGCCATCTGGACTTCAAGTCGTAATACAGAATTGTGGTAATAAAACATACATGATATTGGCATAAAAACATAACCGATCAGTGAAATAGAAGTGAAGAACGAATTTATACAGATGGACACATGATTTTTTTTTATAAAAACTCAGAAATACATACTGAAAAAATTAAACATCTTCACCAAATTGATGCTATACTTAAAGATCCCTGCCTTGTCTAGTCATCATCAGAGAGGTTTCTTCTGGCAACAGATGAGAACTGGTATATAGAACCATACTCAGATATAATGTGACCAGAATTCTCCAGGTGGTCCCTCCCCTCAGCGCATAAGGAACCCAGTAGATTAACAAAAGGAAAGACAGTAGGACTCAGAGGGAATGAAGACCACTAAAAGAACATGACCCACTAAATCAACTAAGCAGACCTCATATGGGCTGACAGAGACTGAATGGAAGTATCAAGCATTGGGCATCCATAGGTCTGTACCATATCCTTCACATATATACTCTGATCATTACCTTGGTGCATTTGTGAGACTCCTAACAGTGGGAATGAGAGTGTCTCTGACTTCTTTGCTTGCCCATGGAATTATCTTCCTCTTATTACCTTGTCCAGTCTCAATATAAGACTTATTGTATTTTGTTTTGTACTATTTGGTTGATGTCTCTTGGAAGTCTGATCCTCTCTTACGGAAAATTGAGGGGAATCAATCTGGGAGAGGGCAAGTAAAGGGTAGCTTATTTATGTAGAGGTTTGAAATTGTTATTCTGATGTATTGTATAAGAGAAGAATCTATTTTCAATATAATTAATTAATTAAATTTTAAAATACCTAAAATCAGGGACTTCACCAAATAGTTCTACCAAAAACATGGAATCAACATGAATCTTAAACATTTAGAATAAAATAGAAGTGAGTAGAATCTTGAATTCATAGTATAAAACTTCGTGTCAGAAATACTAATAAAAACGTCATCCAATAACTATAAAAAACTGAATCTCTTACTGCCATAAGCCTGTAACTTTTAAAGTAAATGTAACCTAACTCGACCTAACAGTTTATAGAAAAATATTAAACAATGTGGATAAGTGAAATGTCAATTAATTGACCATATATGTCGGTATTATTCCATAATCACAAATAATGAAAAAATTCATGTATGATAATATTAAAATAAACCAGGAACAAAAACTTTTTAAAGCTAAACTGAACAGAAATTCTATTTAATTTAGTAAAATATTTTGAATGCTCAATGTTTAGTCCTGTAGTTAATGTTTAAAAAGAATTTAATTTTTGTCAAATAAAAACATGACTAGAATATATTTTTTAATATCCTGTGTTATTATAGCCAATAAAACTAGGAAATAAAAATGTATCTAAATCAAAAATGAAAACATAATTGCAGATAAAATGTCTAACACAAAATAATTTTATAAAAAAAAGATATGCATAAAAGTTGTTGGACATAAAATATAATTCACCAGTATAGAACCCAATATATATTATATAATTATACTTTTATACAGTAGAGAAGACAAAATTGAAATTGAGAAAATTATTTCATCCAAAAAATTATCAGGAGGAATAAAATATGTAGAAATAAATGTAAGTAAATGAATATAGCACTTTCCAGTCTTCCTTGTCCTTCTCCTTAACCACCTCCTCCTCCTCCTCTGCCTCCTCAACATCATGCTTATCTTCCTCATCCTACTTCTCCTTCTTTGAGATAGGGTCTCTCTTTTTAGTCCTGTTTTTCTAGGGTTTCACTAGACCTGACTCACCTCAAATTCACAGATATCCTCCTGCCTCTGCCTCCTGAGTGACTGGACTCAAGACATGTGCCATTATGGTCAGTAGTGTTAAATCATTTTTAAAAGTCAAAGAAATGTAAGAACATTATTCCTTATCTCAGAGATGGCAAATAGTTGTATGACTAAAAAACGTCACGGTAGCCTTAAGGAATGATCAGGGCTACATAAACCACTGACTATGGGATGCCTGTGACACAGGATATTTTTATATTTGACCTAGTACAAGAAATAAATCATATTCTTGTCCAAATTATTAGATAATAAAGATGAAACTTTAAAATTGTAAAAAGGATTCACCACTTATCTCTGTTGTTAGGCAGCATGCTTTTTTATACTGAAAACAGTGTAAAGTTCAATAAAAAGAAATTCGAAATTAAAATTAATAAACTCATTTAAAAATACAGCATAAAAATAAAAAATGAAAAATTCAGTGGTGTTTTGATGGCCTATTAAACCCATCCCCAAACAAATCAGGTATATAATCCCATCTAGGATAGAATCACAAAAATATTTAGAAACAGACCCAAGTGGGTTAAAAAATAAAATATTTATAAAATGAATAAAAGAAAACAAATATAAATGCAAATATATCCCATGGTGACAGAGTAATTAATATTTTAAATATCAATAATACTCAAATCATTCTACATCTCTATGAAAATTAAAGTGGTGTTTTTCACATGTATAAAATAAAACATTTAAATTCATAGGAAACCATCAAGTCTCTGAATAATTAAAGCAATTTAAACAAAAAAATTTGAACTCTAGCTGTCACCATATATTATGTTAAAATCTACAATATATCTAGAGTAATAAAAATAGGATGAGTAGCAAAAATATGAACAAATTGACCAACAGAAATTCAAGGAATTACAAGTGAAGATGTAGACCTGACATTGATTGATTTTTTTTCTAAAGTGTCAAAAATGCCCAGTGAGATGTTTTGAGGTGGTCAGTGATTAAGAGCACTTGTTTTCTTGTAGAGTATCTAGGTTGGTTCCCCAGTACCAATATGGAAGCTAATATCTATAGGGGCAGTCTTTTATGCTGAGGTTCTGTTCCCCATTTGGTTCTCAATATGTCAGTAAAGTAAGCCATGAGCCAATTGTTGAGTAGCAGGGATAGGAGAGACTTCTGGGTCCCTGGAGGCAGGCAGGGAGATGCAAGGAAGAAGATGTAAGATGTAAGTTTGCCATGCTTTGGAGAGAGGAGAACCAGGTAACCATGTGATTTCGCAGGAGGTGCTGGGGCCTGTGGCCCCTACTACAGGTCCCTATTAATATTACATGTATTAGTTCCTAATACATGGAACTATGAAATTGATAATGGCATGCTTTTCTATGCAAGATATAGTAATGCCTAGAAATTTTGCCAAGAAGGCAAGTTGAAAATGAAAACTGTGTTTGTGTCTTTTTTTCAGTGGATTCAAGGGAAACTGGGAGGGGGCTGATTGTATAGTCACTTCCCAAAGCTAAGGCTAGTAGAGCAAAAACTACATGCTACAAAAAACTGCCAATAATTCTACTGGCCTCAAAGACCAGGGTACATGTAGTGCATATACACACATTCAGGCACCTGCACATCTGTAATACATATACATACATTCAGGCAAACACTCATAAACATAAAATAAAAAATATTAACAAAGTAACACAGTATAAAAGTATAATATCAGACAATAAAATTTGACATCACTTAATGTCTAAAAGTAAGCTTAAGATAAAAAATTAATTGTGAAATATGGAAGTATAAATTCAAAGGAAAGCATAAATATGCTGTATTAAAATATATAGACATGTAATGACACTTCTCAAAAATACAAACAACAATCAGATACATACACACATACACATTATACTTCAATTATTGTGAGAATAATGTAAAGTCATAATGATTTATCACCGCACACCTATTACGATAGGGTGGCAGCTAAGGCTGATGGTTATTATTCAGGATCTATAAGCACCTAGGTGACAATAATTTTAATATATTTATGAGGGAGTGTCTAGACTAGAATAGGTCAGCCTCTGGACATTCCTGTGATAGAAAATCTAGGTTAGATTATTTGTGTTGTGATGTTCCACTTGAATTGCTTATGGCATTATTCTTTGGGAAGGAATTTGGACTAAATAAAAAAGGATAAGCTTTTGCTTCCTGACCAGAGATGAATTGTGTCCAGCTTTCTTAAGCTTCTGTAAGAATGTCTTCTCTATCATGATAGTTTTTAACCTTCATAATTTGGACCAAAATAATACCATCCCTAAGCAGCTTCTGTTGAATATTTTGTAAAAGCAATGAGACAAGTAGCCAATACAGACATTCATTCATTGTTGTGACAAGGGCTGATGTGAGTTTGGAGAAAAGGCGCCTTTTGTATGTTATTTTTATAGCCAATATTGAAAATATAGGTCTCTCAAAAATTTTTAAAAATAGATATACTGAGCTGAGCACAAAGGTATATGCCTACAAAGCCAGAAATGTAAGGAATATCTGGAGCTCATGCTAATCCTTGACTACACAGAAAAACCCTTGTGTCAAAAACAATAACAACTTCTATTTAATACAGCAATTCTACTTCTGCATATATGTCTGAAGGAAATGTAAGCAGTTATCCATGAACACCTGAACTCTCCTATTCAGACCTACATTATTGAAAACTGTTATGAAATTAATTTAAAATCTATCAACATATGAACAGGTGAACACTTGTTGTATACAGAAATAAAGGAAAAGGAAATCTGGTATTCATGTAAGATAATTGAACCTACATAAAATTCATTAGGTAAAGTAAGATAGAGAAAGAACTTTGAACAATACATGATCTCTTGTGAGGATTCAACAAAGCTGAACTGAGAGAAACAAAATAGAGAAGAATCCTGGAGTATAGTTTATTGTTAGGGCATTTACCAAGGATGTGGGAGGCCTGTATTCCCTCTCAAGGCCATTTCTGCCCCTCTCCCACATTCAAAAATACAATGGTGATTACTAGAGACTGAGTACCATTGAGCTAAGAATTTGGTAACCACAGTAACCCAAATTTCAATTTGATTAGAAGAATAAGTCTACTAGCCTTTGACTGGAAACCCAAAGGAGATATTTTCATTTAACTTAATGGCATTCATCAATAAACTGGAACAAAATATTGACATACTCTATGTTATAAAAGAATTTCAAAAGTATTAGGAAAGTGAAGTAAGTCAGACTGAGAAGTCATATTAGTGGATTAATTTCTTATGCCATGTCTAGAAAAGGGAACACAGAACAAATGAATAGTGTTGCTCATGCTCAAGATAAGAATAATCTTGACTATAGATATATGAAATTCTTTTGCCTGGATAAAAATACTAAAATATAGATATAATGACCATCTTGAGACTCAATAGAACAATCTAAATGGCACCTTTAAATTCATGATCTCACAATTTGCACAATATAGTTGAAAAAGTAAATCTAAATCTCATATGACCATTGCATGTTTATTTAATTTAGATTTTCATATTTTGTAGCTAGATACAGGAGGTATCTAGTATCTCATTCTATTTCTTAGAACACATTTTTCTTCTTTAGTAAGGATGATTAAGCTAAATTTTACTATACTTTATGATAAGTTCTGTACTATTGCATTCATTTTGATTAGTGATTTAGATTTTATTTTCTATTCTATTATTTTGAGAAGTTCTCTGCCATCATTTTTTAAATGAATCTACTAAAAGTAGCATGTAACTTGATTTTAATCTCTGTGGTAATCTGTACTGTGACTTTTAGTTTAGCATTTAGGACAATTTTGTGTGTACCTTACCTTAAGTGTATATAGGGTGTGATATATATTCTCATCACATGTAATGTTTATATTTTCTAACCTTTGGTTTATTTATTTGACATTTTGCATTTTATTTTCATTTTCTTTTATGTAAATTTTGATATTATTTTAGTTGTTAACATGGTTCCTAGTCATTAGTTAGAAGATAAATTAGTATAGTATCCAATATTTGTACTGTGAAAAAAGTTAGAATTTTATACATCTATATGACTATGTCTACACATACAATATTCACAACATCTTGATTATACTGATAATGTTGTCAAACATTTTAGTTTTTATCATTTTTAAACACTTACTATTTTCTTCTCAAATTTTACTTATTATGTTATAGAATCTTTTCCTTTGAAGACTCAATCTTGAGGTAAATTTTACTATTTCATTACTCTAACTTCTTTAAAATCATCACTTGTCTTCTATCTGATGGATTTCTCTCCTACCCAGTGTTAATCTTATACTTTAATTTCAGTCAGTAGTGTCTCCTCAAATCATATACAAGTATTTGGTAAAATTTATTAGTACAACTAAAATAATGTACAATTTCATTTAAAATTCTTTTCTGATTCTCTTTAGTTTACATTTAGTTTTCTACTTTATTATATTTGGGTGTTAGAGAGATAATAAATTTATGAACAAATTGCTTATTGCAAATAGGTTCATACTACTTTTTCACTTCTGAATTTCTATACTTATAAAACATAATCTGAGACACTACATAATGAACACCATATAAAACATTATATAACTGCATACTGTCATTGAAATAATGTTGATATAGAATTTAATGAAGAAATATCAGTTGAAACTATTTTTATTACTGCTTTATTACTAGACTAATTTTTTTATAATCCAAGTTGATTTATAATACTGTTTTATTATTTTATGCTCTATTTTAATAGCATTTGAAACAACAATGTCCACATGTCTAACTAAAACATATACATGACAAATGGTTGAAAATATTAGCTACTTAATGGATCTATTCACAAGTTGATATATAAGTGATGTTATTCTATTCTCTGCTCCCATATCTACAATAGCTGGTAGCTAGAATACCTGTCTACAAAAAAAATTGAGAGTCCATGTCAAACTGAATAGTTATGTTGGTTGTAGTAGCATAACCAAGTCAACTTTAAAAGAAATGTTAGTAGTTTTATTTGAGAGAATTCAATTCTGTCCTATAATGAATATACTTTAAAAAGAAGTATGGCATTTTCTCATTTTATTCAGCTATACAATTAGATGTTTCATTGCAAACTTAAAATACTTAAGGCATCCATTTAGTATGTGATAGAAACAACTCTAAAGCATACAATGGTTATGAGTTAGACTACCAGTCATATCATAGGATAAAATTTCTAACTATTAGACTATCCTGTGATTATATATATGGGTAGATATATTTTCCATAAAATGAAATGTTTTCATTGATAAGATCTAAACTCACTTGTTATGTCCTTGACAATCACTCTTATTTAGAAGCTCCTGTCTGGCTAGGGTAAATAAATACATTTGACTATATTGAACTGAATACTCTCTACATTAGAGAAATGCATGCTTGTCAGTTTATGCTGATAAAATTAATAGGTAGCATATGCCTAGGAGCACAGAGTAATGCTGTTTTAATAATCAGTGTGTCCCAGAATATTTGACTGGTTAATTAAAGTAAAAATTTGTTAAATCACCAAGTAACACTTAATTAGAACACTAATTGATATTAAATTTTCTCCTCTTATCTTATTTCATATTAATAATTTTCAAACACATTAATTTCAAGAAACAAAATAAATGATGAAACTTAGGACATTAATAATGATAATATTCTCAGTTCTCTTATCCTCCCTTCATCTATTGGCCTAATTACCATCGGTCTTTCGAAGCAAATACTAGCACGAGTTTATGATAGCCCTATTAAATTAAATTAAATTGGAAGTTTTATTCTTCCTAATATAAGTATAGTTTAACTAAGAAAACAATGTGATTTACTTTTCACATTTTACTTTATGTTAACTATGTAAGATATGGTGTATGTATGTTTCCAAACTTCACATTGTATTTCTAACTTCAAACTCTTTTAACCCTGGGTTGTTTTTCTTCTGTAGGAGAAACTTAATCTACAGTTGAAACTTAAATTTGCCTTCTGGGGAGCATTATTAATTAGTTCATTAATGAATGGCACACCATAGATTATGGGTAGACATGCTTATATATGCTTATAACATATATATGTTTATATATATGAATATATGAATATATTTTAGACAATTATAAATAACAAACAAAAATTAGACAATGATGGTTACTAGAAGAAATAACAGACATAGTCAAATGAGTGCTTCAGTAGGCATAAAAATCTTAGTAAACAACAAATACTATATATCTATAAAAGACTGATAAATGATTATGGGAAAGCAGGAAAATAATTTGTATGTGTAACACGATAAAGGTAAATTACAAATAATCTTGATCAATGTGAACAAGAATAAGGTATCATACTGCATGAATGTATAAAATGTGAACATGTATTTTTATTACTAACAAGGCATTTAAAATTAAGGAGAAATTTTCCTATAAAAAAGTCATTTAAAATTAAAGAGAAATTTTCCTATAAAAATGTAAATTCTAAAAATTTCACTTGAAATATATACTATTAATATTAATTAATTATAGATACACTACTAATTTATACACTTACAGTATATCAATTCTAAATTACAAATGAGTTGACAGAACTGAGAGTTAACATGATGAATATTAGCTCTAAAATTTTCTTAAAAGTACATACTAACATTATAATTAATATCTACTTTGCAACTTCCAAATTACTATACTGATAGTTGACAAGATAAATATTCATCTCTACATCTTTTAAATTTAGCTAACTATAAAAGCAATTTACTTATATATTGTGATCACAGGAAATATAAAATAAGGAAACTATTATCAATAAAAAGAAGAAATATATGAACATGTCTATGTTTAAAAATATGTATTACTACAAACACATTTGATAAAGATTGTAACTTAGTCAATAAAATGTATGAAAACTGATAACATTTTCTTTATTATTCTTGAAATAAATGGACAAATACATGTGTGGTTCATTAGGAAGCTCGTGAATAAATATGAATTATATATATTTTTCACTTAAAAATAAATGCCATTTTATACTGTATTAATTTAAAATAATTATAAAGCATAACTGAGTATTTAGTATATTATATGATATTGACAGACAAAAATAATATATTATATCCTGAAAAACATTAGTTAATTTCTTGCATGTACAAAAGGATCTTTTTTTTCTATTTTTATTAGATATTATATTTACATTTTGGATTTTATCCCCTTACCCCATTTTTCCCACCACCCAGGAACCTCCTATCCCATCCCCCCTCCTCCTGATTCTATAAAGATGTTCTCCCACCTACACCCCCAACTCCCACCTCCCGACCATCGAATTCCCCCCCTACTCAGTGTTCAGCCTTCATGGGACCAAGGATCTCTTCTCCCACCTATGCCTGACAAGGCCATCCTCCCCTACATATACAGATGGTGTTATGGGTACCTCCTTATGTGCTCCAAGGTTGGTTGGTGGTTTAGACTCTGGGGAGCTCTGGTTGGTTGGTATTGTTGCTTTCCTCATGGGGCCACAAACACTTGCAGCTCCTTCAGTCTTTTCTCTAACTTCTCCATTGGGAGACCCTTGATCAGATCAGTGGTTAGCTGGGAGCATCTGCATCTGAATATGTCAGACTCTGGCAGTCCTCTAAGGAGAAAGCTATATCAAGCTCCAAAAGGATCTTTTTTAACACCTACCTTACATTAAGTCATAAACCACAGAAAATAAGTTTAGAAAGTTATAATTCAAACTATATAAACAAACAACTGAACTGATTAAAAGTCTGATAAACAAAATTGTATTTAAAGCATTTTATACGTGATAAATTTTGATAAACAAAATGTCCATTTACAGGTGTTTAACTTTAATAACCTTATGTATAAGATTTTACCATCAATAAAATGTGTCCCAATGGAGTCACAGATTTTGAAAATTTTATAGACATCTGTAAGTACAACCATTTTAGATATTTGTTATCCTGTCATAGAAACTTTTGAAAGAGATAGGAAACTATATATTTGTTTTCCATTCCTCTTCATCTTTGAAATCAGGATACCTATTTTCTTCTGTTGTTTATCATTATCACTACTTCTGTTATTTGATCTTCCATATCATGTTTAAAGCTAGTTTATGGACATATCCAGGCTTCAAATGACTACAAGTAACCACCATTCCATTCATAGAAACATAACATAAACATCAGCCCAATGTACAAAAGTAAGAAACAAAAATGATTTTCCTTTTTTAAAAATGAAAGGCTCTGCCAGAGCCTGACAAATATAGAGGAGGATGCTCATAGCCAACCATTGAACTGAGCACAAGGTCCTCAATGGAGGAGTTAGAGAAAGGACTCAAAGAGCTGAAGGGTTTTTCAGTGCCATAGGAAGAACAATATCAATCAACCTGAACCCCAGAGTTCCCAGGAACTAAACCACCAATCAAGGAGTACACATGGAGCGACCCATGGCACCAGCTGCATATGCAGCAGAGGACGAACTTGTGGGACATCAATGGGAGGTGAGGTCCTTGTCCCTATGAATGTTCGATGCCCCAGTGTAGGGGAATGCCATGGCAGGGAGGTAGGAGTGGGTGGGTAGGTGAGGGAACATCCTCAAAGAATCAACGGAATGGGGGAATGGAATATGGGGTTCCGGGGGGTGTGGAACCAGGAAAGGGGATAATATTTGAAGTGTAAATCAAAATATTCTATAAAAATATTATTATTATTTTTACTTTTTTACAGTCTAGTCATTTCCCCCTCCGGGTCTGCCCTCATATAGTTCCTCATCTCATTCCTCCTCCCTTCTGTCTCCAAGAGGATGCATCCCCGCACCCAAGCCACCCTACTCCCTGGTACCTCAAGTATCTTGAGTGTTAGGCGTGTTTTCAACTGAGGCAAGAAC
The DNA here is from genome assembly GCA_030674055.1 of Rhabdomys pumilio. Taxonomy (NCBI): domain Eukaryota; kingdom Metazoa; phylum Chordata; class Mammalia; order Rodentia; family Muridae; genus Rhabdomys; species Rhabdomys pumilio. Next base: position 55,699,885 of record JANHMN010000005.1, read on the forward strand.
AGGAAGTTCTCTGCTGTATATGTATTGGGGACCTCAGACCAACTCCTGTATGCTGCCTGGTTGGTGGCTCAGTGTAATGATTTTTTTTCAAGTATGAGTCTAATTAGAGTGTTGTTCATAAATTTAAAAGTCTAAAATTTTATATGTAACACAAGACTGAAGTTCTCATTTAAAAACTACATTAATATTTTATAATAGTAAAATAAAAGTTTATACTGAAATTAATTATGCAATTACAAAGGAAATTAGGTAACTAAATATTTCTTACTTCAATATTTACTGAGTTTTTTCCAAGTTTCATGTTCCTGACTTGATAGCTGTATAATATAGTTTTTGAATTATTTGCTTAGTTTTAGTTTTGTTTTTATTTTATTTTTTGTATGGTTATATTGTCTGAATACATGTTTGTGTAACAGAAGGTGTATGAACTCTCCTCAGTGGCCAAAGGAAGTCACTTGATATCTTGGAAATGGAGTTACAACAGGTTATGATCCAATAAGTAGAAACTGAAATCAAACCTGGGTCCACTAAAAGAGCAACAAGTACTCTTAACTACTCAGTCATATTTCTTGATATTATTTTAGGATATTTAAAACAAATTATCTGTTTTGGAAGGACATTGTGATTTATTCTTCACTTAAACATAAACCTTCCATTAGACATTTATTCAGACTTAATTTTCTTCACAAAGAAACAAATAGAAAAAAATAATTTACGATTGCTTTGTTTCTTTGTGGTCCTGATTATTGAGTCAAAACCCAAACAAAAACATAGTAAATAATCATTCTCTTACTGGATTGACCCTCCGTCCAGTTCTGACACAATCCATCATATAGTACTGCATGAAAGATGGTGCAGTTTAATACAATAACTCTAAAACATTGCTTAACTTTCTTTATAGTAAGTTTTTCCTCTTTATTCCTGGCAGCTACCAGTTATCCATATATTCTAATATTGTTTGAGTGTGTGTGTGTTTAAGAAAGGAACTAATAAAATTAAATATAACTTAGCCATTTTGATATCATTTACCTTCTTCAGAGAATACTTAAGATTAATTCATGCTTCTATTTTTTATTAAAAATTTTATTTATTTACATTTCCCCTTTACTGGTCCCCCCCCCCCCGGAAACCCCTTTCCCACCCCCATCCCCCTGGTTCTATGAACTTGATATAGCTGTTTCCTGAGAGGCTCTGCCAGAGCATGACCAGTACAAATGTGGATGCTCACAGCTAACCATCAAACTGAACATAGAGACCCCAATGAAAGAGTTAGGGGAAGGACTGAAAGAGCTGAATGTGATTGAGAACACATAGGAAGAACAACAATGTCAACTAACCTGACCACCCAAAGCTCCCAGGGAATAAATCATCAACCAAAGAGTACACATGGATGGAGCAATGGCTCCAGCTACATATGTAGCAGAGGATTGCCTTCACTGTCATCAATGAGAGGGGAAGCTCTTGGTCCTGTGGTGTCTTGATACCCCAGTGTAAGGGAATGCTGTAGCAGTGGGGTGGGAATGGGGGAGAACACCCTCATAGTGGCAAAGTGGAGGGGTGATTGGATGGAGGTTTTTGGAGGGGAAACTGACAAGGTCGATAACATTTAGAACGTAAATAAATAAAATAACCAATACAAATTTCAAAGAGTGCATTTTGAATACATTTAGAAGCATGAATTATCAGGTTGCTGTCAGTATACACCTCTTGGCATTCACAATAGTGTCTGGGTTTGGGGTCTGCAGATGGGATAGATCCCTAGGTGGGGCAGTCTCTGGATTGCCTTTTCTTTAGTCTCTGCTTCATTTTTTTGTCTCTGCAATTCTTTTAAATAGGAATAATTCTGGGTTGAAATTTTTTAGATGGATGGGAATCCCCATTCCTCAGCTTGGAGTCCAACTTACCTAATGGAGGTGGTCTCTATAGGTTGTATCTCCCCTTTGTTGGGTATTTTGGCTAAAGTCATCCCTATTGGGTCTATGGAGCCTCTTGCTTTTCTGGCATTTGGCACTTTCTAGTGTCTACCCCTAGATCCCATCCACCACTGCTATAAATTTCTGTTCAAATTTTTGACCCTCTCTACTTCTCCCCCTTCTCCAACACCCGATACTGCCCCCCTTTAAACCTCCCACTCCTCTTTTCATCCTAGGTCCCTCCTTCCTTCTAGCTTTCTGAGATTTTTTGTTTCCCCTTCTAAGTAAGATTGAGACTTTCATACTTTGGTCTTCCTTCTTCTTAAGCTTCATATGGTCTGTGAGTTGCATCATGGGTATTCTTAACATTTTTCCTAATATCCACTTATTAGTAATTACATACCATGTGTGTTCTATTGTGTCTGGGATACCTCACTCAGAATGATAGTTTCTAGTTCCATTAGCCTGCGAATTTCATGAAGTCTTTGTTTTTAATGGCTGAGTAATATTATATTGTATAAATGTACCACATTTTCTGTATCCATTCCTCTGTTGAGGGACATCTGGGTTGTTTCCAGATTCTGGCTATTATAAATAAGGCTGCTATGAACATAGTGGAGCATTTTCTTTTAATTTCTGAGTAGTATGTAATTTTTAAATAACAGTTTACTTTATGAACATTTGTCTTTGAACCAATTGAATGGCTAAGGTTAAACCAGTTATAAACATTCTGACACAGAATTTTTAACATGAACTTTAATTCCATTGGGGAAATATTTAGGATTTGGTTACATGCAATGAACAAGTTTGTGATTTACTATATAAAAACTACAGAGATGCTTTTATAGTTATTTAAATTTATATGGTTTTATCTATGTGTATATCCACATGTATGGAGGTAATTGTTCAGAGATGAAAAGATCTTATGGTCATATTCCCAGTCCATATGCCCTAGAATTGTAGTTATAGGTATATAATTGAGTCATATGATACAGGTTTTAGCACCTGAACTTTTATGTTTCAAATGAGTAGAAAGATTTTTAATCCTAAATTATTATCTTTAGCACTTACGACTGAGTTTTGAAGTAATGTAGTTTGTCTTTCTAGCAGTTATACATGATGGCTTCTGGTTCTCTACATTTTTACCTCCATTTGTTGTGTCATTTAAAAACTCCATTTGAATACATATGTGTAATAATCAGAATTTTTAAAGAAAAAGATGTATTAGCCTTTATTTTATAAGCAAAGATATTTTGCTTGAGTGTACATCTGTGCACCACATGTATGCAGTGCCCTTCTCTGCATACTCAGTTATAGATAGTTATTAGTCATCTAAAAACTAGAAATTGAAATCTGGCAAGAAGAATTATCCCTGAGCCATTGTTCTATTCCTGATTTTGATGATTTTCATCATCATGTTTTTAGATAACAAATGTGGTTAAAGTTTTTACATTCTCATTTGCTATGAGAACATTATTGAAATGCCCATCTTTAAAATTTTACTATGTTATACATGAAATGATAATCTGTGAAAATAAAAGTTGGAAGCAGGGATAAGTGTAAGGTATAATGTCTCTTTTTCCCATAAGGATGGGTCTTGTGCAAGATATTAAAACTGCAAAACATAACTTGCAATAATTCACTCTAGAAAAGACAGAAAATCTAAGTGGAACACAACCGCAAAGGGAAACAAAACAAAACAAAACAAAACCATGAACTCCAAAATTTCTTTTCCCTTCTCTTGACAATAATTCATTAATTCCAAGACATTTCTCTGGAATTTCATAAAGGACTAAATATTTCAAACTCGATATAATGTGTTTTTGATTGTATTAAAGAAGAAAAAGTACACATTTTAGGAGCAGCATTAAGAATTCATAGACTTTATGTAGAGAGGGTTTAAATTGGAGGTCCTTATCAGGTCCCCACAGAGTTCAGGAAACCCCTCAAAAAAAGAGAAGAAAAAAAATGTAGGAGTCAGAGGGTATGAAAGATACCTGAAGAACATGGGTCATTGAATCAGCTAAGGATGGCTCATTTCTGCTCACAAAAGCTAAAGCAGCTGTATGGGGTCTGAATGGGGCTGCACCAGGTCATCTTACATGTTGATGGCTCTTCGAATGGTGGAACTCCTAAAAGTAGGACCTGACTCTGACTCTGTTGTTTGCTCTTATGACTGCTTTCCTCCTGTTTTGACACTTAGTCCAGCTTCAGTATGAGGTCTTTTGCCTTGTCATACTGTATCTTATTTGGTTTTGTTTGGACATTTACTCTTGGAAGCGCCTGTTCTTTTCTGAAAGGAGACAGAAAAAGAGTGCATCCGTGGAAAAGAAGGGATGGTAAATATCTTGAAAAAATGAAGAGAATGAAAAATGTAATCAGGATGTATTGTAAGACAGAAGAATCTAATGTCAATAAAAAACAAACAAGATAAACAGAGAAATAATCAAAACCCTTAAAACACAACAGTATATCTTGGGGATAGAGTACTTGGCATGTGTGAGCGCCAACATTCTGATCCCTAATACTGAAAAAAGTAACAAAATATTTAGAAACCTACATCACTTTTATCTATAAATATTTTCTAAACAAACTTAAAACTTTTCGAATAGATTTGATATAATAAAATTCCACAAAACAAAGTTTATTTTAAAAAGTAAATTCAGCATTAGAAATTCCTAAAGGAAACAATTTATTACATTAAATAATACAGAAATAAAGTAATAAAAATTACTTATACTAAAATAAAAATTAATAACTGTCTTTATGTACTATAGATTTAAGAAAATAAGGTTCTTAATGAAACAAGAATAAGAGAAAATCTCTTAACCTGGTAAGATATAATTACCTAAACCCTAAATTGTGATTTCCTGAGTTATACAAATAAGTAAACAATAAAGACAATGTTATTAGCCAGGAAAATCAAGGATGATCTGAAAATAATCCATGACATTAATCTAGGAATGTCTCATAATGCAATTTAACAAGAAATCAGAAATAAATAAAAAGTACAAAAGAGATTCTCACATTTTAACACTGTACGAAAATGTGTTTTGCACAGGCTTTGTTGTTCCTTCTAGCAATACAAAAGCTGGCCAGCTTTGAGAAAATTTCCCAATCAGTTTCAGCTTGAGTTCTTTTTGACCCATAACTAAATTGTAGTATCTTCAGCCAACGGTTTTATTGTATTGTTATAACCAAGAGCCATTAAAATAGCATGAGTTGTTTTAGAGAACTTTGATGTCTCTCTGGCCAGTAACACATAGACATGTATTTCGTGATTAGTTCTTGTTACTTTTTGTATACATATTATCTACCCATGAAGTGCATCTGTATTTGAATTCATTTTTTATATTTGTATTTGAAATTAAATTACTATTTGGATAGTTTTCCTAAAGCACTTTCATTCATCTGTAGTTTAGAGTAGTACACCTATCTATGCTCTATGCGACTACCCCAGTGCCATTAAACTCAAGTATTCTCTCCTCTTCTTCCAGATCTACACCCCTCCAATAATACTTTTCAATTGGATTGTGAAAAAGACTTCCACATCACTTGTTCATAAACTTTTTTGGGGGATTAGTGTTCCTTGCACTTTTTGATTTTCTCATAATCCTATGCCTTTCTTCGTTTAACAGTTTCTTCTTCCAGTTTTTCACTTCTTTACTAATATTTTATTATCATGAAACATATTTTAGTGACAGAAGACATGGCTTCTTTAGAAAAGTGTTTGCCATAAAAGCATGGGAATCTAATTTTGGACTCCCAAGCATAGAAGTATTTACTTATAATCTCTGTACTGGAAAAAGTTCAATGAGATATTTTAGGGTATCTCTTCATTTTTAGGTTTAATAAAATATCTGGTCTCAAATAGTATGGTAGTAGGTGAATGAAAAGAATATTTGACATACATTGCGCACATTCATATATACATACATACACACCCACATATAACACACATTTGCACATGAACATACTAACATGGGCACAAAGAGAGACACACTGCATAAACACACTGAAGCTTGAAGTGTGATTATTTTACATTTTTATAATGCCCAATATACTAGTTTTGCTAATATAATAATGTATTTTCAGTAAAATATTTTAATTGAATCTTTAGAAAAGAAAAACAAAAATATTTTGTGTCTATTGGTAGAATTTGCATATGTGAAAAAGTTTCTATATGGTTCTATGAAGCAAGTTTATATATGTATATAATGAAATTTTTTTATATTTTTTTAATTCTGTTATTGGGGAGTGATGTGAATATAAAAATGTTTCAACATAGTTTAGTGAAGTTTTTCAATGTGCTGTTAAATTCTTCTGCATTTCTTTTGAAAATTAACATACTGGCCATATACATTTGGGTATAGTTATTGTAGTATTATTGGTGCCGCTTTAAAAAACATGTCAGAGAGAACAGAGAACTAATATCTAGAGTGGTAAAATAGCATGCTAAGTTTTCTTAATTTATGTATGAAAATACATTAATTTGACAGTCTAATTTCTTAAGATAAATTTCATTATTTCTTTGTGGTATGTAGGTAAGAACAAAAGAAAGAAAACTAAAAGCAGCATGTTGATTTTGAATGCCTCTGAAAGTTACCATAGTAAAATAATTCAGAATGTTTGTAAATGGAAACTGTTGCTTTTTAACTCTAGATTTGATACCAAATGTTATTTTTTAAATATATTGTATCAAATTCTCAAAGAAAATCTGAACACAGTAAAATTTGTTCAAAATTTTTGTGTGAATGGTATGAATAATGGGATGTACATATGCCTGTACCACATTTTGTATATAAAGGTTCAAAGAATACTTTTAAGAGTTGGTTCTGGCATTCTACCTTCAAGTGAGTTCTGTGGATTGACTTTCGGTTACTAGACTTGTTTAGCAAGGGTCTATACTGGCTGAGCCATTTTGCAAAATCCTAAATGTCAGTTTTTAAAATAAATTGAAAAATGCTTTAAAAGTCAATTCTCTTATCCACTGAGGGTTTATTAGAGGTTAATAAAATATCATATGTTTTATAATAATTTTATATTCAGTGCTGTACTTTTATTTCTGAAATAGATTGACTCATTAATACAGATAAATACAATAAAAACATGAATTTGAAAGACTACTCTTATATATTTTGATATCATTGTATATTACATGTACTTAAATTTTCTCATCTTTAAATTTAAATACCACCATGGAAAAATCAGCAGGCAATAGATAATGTATATTAAGATTTTCTAAGAGCAGACATGGTTCAAGAGATGAGTTTATTTCTGTACTAGTTAGTATTAAATGTCAGCATGACATAGCCTAGAATCACATTAAAAATAGTCTCGATGAATAATTGTTAATTAATTTTATTGTGAGCATGAGAGATTATATTAATTGATTATTGATGGAAATGGCACAATCTTTAAGCAGATGGCCATGGGCTGTATATGGACGATAGTGAGTGAGTCACAGAGCAAGGCAAAAAACAACTTTCTTTCATGATTTGTTCCTTCCAGTTCTTGCCTTGAACTCTTGCCCAAACTTCCTTCAGTGATGAATTGAGTCCTAGAAGTGTAAGACAAGTAAAACTATTTCTCTGCTAACTTAATTTTTATGGTCTGTTATCACAGCAACAGAAAGCAAACTATAGTAACTTCTATTGCAACCAACAGCCAATATTTCTAAGTGGCTTAATTTAACCTGGCTGATACTAGGAGTAGATAATAGTAATGGTGAATAAATGAAAGTGATGTGGTAATCTAAAAATAAAAACGTACATAAAGAGTCAAAAAATGTTTTTGAGACATGGTGAGAAACAGAAAGGCTATGGAAGACAGAGTAAATATTTTGAGCAAGTGGATAATTATCAAAATGAGTAGTCCCACTCAGATATTAGGTTCTACACTTAGACATGGTTTCACAAGTGTTCAAGGTATTCCACCTGATATCTTAGGCAAGAATTTTAATAATATATATAAAAAGCTGAACTATAATTCATTGGATAAATATTATATATAAAAGTTAAATAACCTGGCATGGAGAAGTGGCTCAGCAGGTAAGAGCACTTACTGTTCTGGGTTTGATTCCTAGTACTCACATGGTGAAATGCAAATTACTGCAATTCCTGTTCCAGATAATTTAATACTTTCTTCTGGCTTCCTAAAACACTGAATTCATAGGATGCACAAGTGTAGATGCAAGCAAAATTTTTATACAGGTAAAATAAAAATAACAAGTTAAAAATTGATAACCATGCATAAGTTAGCTTTGTGATATGTGTGAAGAAGGAAGAAAGAATATAAGTGAAAGAATACAATTGGTGATAAAGAACAATGATGAGAGCAATGTTCAATATTGGCTTCTGAAACTGGACCAGTTATATATTTGCTAGTAAAAAGAACAAAAAATAATGGAGAGTTTGGACTGAAAGAGGAAACAAATGCACATAAATAATTTGGATCTCAAAAGATAGGAAATTAGGCATGTGTGCACGCGCACACACACACACACACACACACACATACACACACATACTTGTGTGCACAAGTGGAAAAATAAAATAGCAAGGTTGTTGTTACTAAGAACTAGCTTATCATCAACAACAACAACAAAAAAAGAAGATGAAAGTGCTTGAGAAGGTCTAAGAAGAGCATATAGGAAATTGTGAGAGTTTTTAGTCAAAGGACTTGATACTCCTATCTTTTTGCTTGAAACAGAAGAAAAGCTAAAAATTCCCTCTTGTAAAAAAATCTACAGAGTCCTGCCAGCACATTTAATGATGCAATGCCTGATCTCCAGGCAAAGAAAGCTTAATCATGACTGGAACCAAGGTAGCTCAATTAATTTATAACACTGTTTATTTCTCACCACCTCCTGAACAGATTCATCTCTAGTTGGCTTCACAGATGCTTCATAAATACCATCTGTAGAGGATAATGATTTATTGAAAGAACTGACGTCTCTTCATTTGTGTCACTGACTGACTCATAGAACAGCAATCATGAGTCACAATTTGATCAAAGAGTCAACTAGCTGACTACTGACAAACCAGTAAGTATTGATATAAAAAAATAAGTCAAATGAGGAAGCTCAATTCAGGTCTATAAACTTTGGTCAGGAGTTTCAATGAACAAAATCAATGTCGTAAATATTAGGGAACACTTGGCATTATACTCAGAATATTGTCTTCAAAGTATTTTCTGTTTTTTTCTCTTTTTTTTTCCTTTTTCTTTTTTGAGAATCTTCATTGCCAGGCATTGTGATATGTACCTGTATGTCCAGTGGTTGATAGGAAGTCACCAGAACCCTGGTCTATACAGTGATTTGTAGTCTATCATGGGTGGCACAAAAAGAGTCTATCATAAAAAGTCAATATAAACAACAAAACAGATACATGCACACACAGAAACTGACAACTATACACACAGACAGAAACACACACATGCACTAAACACAGGTGTGGTCGAAAGAGAATCTTTAATACATATCTCAAATCTTATAACTTAAAATAAGTTACTCAGAGTCTATGAAAATTAAAAAGAGTCTTTGAATGGAGAGATGGCTTAGTGGTTAAGAGCATTTGCAGCTCTTAAAGAAGATATAGGTTTGTTTCTTACTACACATGTGATGACTCAGAATCATCTGTATGTCCAATCTTAGAAGATACAATATATGCTTCTAGCTTGCATATAGCACATATACATATGTGCAGGCAAAATCACTTACATGTGAAACCAAAATATATATTTTTAAAAAAAATAAAAAAATTAAGCTTGTTCTTACTGTTGTAACAACATATGAATTTCAAACTACATATTGAGAAGGCATTGCCAGAGAACCATCTTTAATTGAAAGGCAACTAAATATTTGCTTAAGTGTTACTATGTTTGAAATGTAGTATCAGTGCACATTTATCAAATAAATACAATTACTGTGTGCATGTGTGGAACAGGTAAACCCATCCACTACAGTGTTGATCATTTTGAATAGAGAAATATCAAGATCTTCTAGTTATTTTTCAATTATTGGAGAATATAGTTACTTTGCTATGGTATAGAATACAAAATCTATTTATTTTTTCCTAGTAAGAATATAATATACCTATATAGAGAATCCACAGAAAAAAAATCTAAGCCCTTTTCAACATAAAATAAATTACAGAAATGAATTTAAGACTCATAACTATTGGAAAAAAAACAGAAAATGTACTTGAAGATATGTGAATGTAACATGAGATCTTAATACATATTCAAATGTAAAAACTGACAATCTTTAAAAAGAGAGTAATAACCAAGCAGGAACAAATGTAAACTATAATCAAATATTTTCCATGTTTTAGATTGAAGTTTCATTAGAGGTCTTACAAAGAGTGTAAGGGTCAGTAATATTACCTAAAATTTTCTCAATTCTTTCAGTTTATGTTTATTATCTGCATGAATATTCCTCATAAAAACAAAGAAAAATGATTAACATTAATGTATCAAAAAAACTCAAATGAAAAGAAAGAACAAGCACAAAGAGACCATAGAGGACTTTTTGTATGTGTGTGTGTGTGTGTGTGTGTGTGTGTGTGTGTCTGGGTGTGTGTGTGCACACTCCCTTGCATGTGGGTGGGTGTAACTGTCTGTCTGTCTGTCTGTCTAAGTGTTTGTTTATGAGTTTACAGTGTCTGTCTGTCTGTGAGCATAAATCAGCAAACACATGTATATGTGATGTCAGAGAAAAACTTGTGGGATTAATTGTCTCCTTCTGCCAAATGGGTCCTCAAAATTAAACTCATGTTATCAGACTTCAGGGAACGTATCTTTTACGCTAAGATATCTTCCTTGCTTTTATCAGGATATTTTGTCAGAGTAACAACAACAAAAAAACAAAAAACAAAACAAAGACAGAATCCTGTGTCCACAAAATATTCACACACACACACACACACACACACACACACACACACACACACACACAATCTTCTTTTGAGGAATAAAGTAAAATGGCAACAGAGAAAGATCCTTTAGGATCTTTGACATTAGAAACATCAAATTTAACAGCTATTTTTGTACCAAAATACAAGCACAAAATTTAATCATTTGAAGGTAGAGAACACAAGGCAGGCTTTTAGTACATTAAGACATAAAACAACATTGAAAGAGCCAGAAAATTGTTGCCCATTGCTTTCTCTTTCAGAACTCCAAGATGCCCAGTATTGTATAAAAGTATATTTTGCACATGGAGGTTCAAAACAATAAGTACAGGCCTTAGGTTTCAAATCACAGAGAAATGCAGTGTGGGACACAAATTTATAACTCTTTGAATAAAAATGACCCCTCTGAGAGGCCCACCAAGCAGCTGAAAGAGTCAGATGTGGATACTAGTACCCAACCAATGAATAGAAGCTGGGGACCCCTGTGGTTGAATTGGGGGAAATCTGGAAGAAGCTGAGGAGAGCAGCCCCATAGGAAGACAAGCAGTCTTAGCTGACCTGAACCCATGAGATCTCTTAGACACTGAACTGCAGACCAGGCAGTATATATCAGCTGACATGAGGTCCATGAGACATATACACCAGAGGACTGCCTGGTCTGGCTTCAATGAGAGAAGATGCACCTAACCCTAGAGACACTTGAAGCCCCAAGGAGTAAGGAGGGTTGGTGGAGTTGGGGTCAAGGCGATAGGAAAATCCTCTTGAAAACAGGGGAGGAAGGATGAATGGGATGGGGAGTAGACAGGGTGCTGAAACAGGAAGGGGATGTACTTTTAATTACAAAAAAGAATTAAAGAATAAAAATAAATGAATTTAATAAAATTTAATATTAAGAAAAGGAATGACTCCTATAGGTTTGAATGCTTAACCATCAAGGATTGGAACTCTTTTAAAGGATTAGGAGGATTATACAGATTGTCTTTATTGGAGGAAGTGTGCCATTAGAGGTTGACTCTGAAGTTTTAAAAGCCTATACCAGGCCCAGTCTCTGTTTTCTTCCCTGCTACCTATTCATAATTATGTTACCTATCAGGTACTTCTCCAGTTCCTGCTTTCCACTAACCTATCCACCATAATGATACTGGGGTAAACCTCTGAAACTGTAAAAAGTTCTCCAATTAAATGCTTTTTTTTTAAATGACAGTCTCCTTGGCTAAGGTGCCTTTTTATATCTGTAAAGTAAAAAATAAATCATCCCTTATTCTTATTTGAATAAGAATGTATTGCATAGGCTCATGTATTTGGTCTCTAATTGGGAAGCTTATGGAATATTTAAAATTTCTAATAACCTAATTAAACTATGCAAATAGACTATTCATACAAAAGACAATCTGCAAGATTGTAAGATATAAACATAATTGTCTCATTACCAATCAAAAACTTAACATTGCAAGATTAAAAATATTATCCAGCTTCGTGTAGCTGACAGAGTTCTGAAAATATAAACAATTCTGAAATTTACCTGATAAACTAGAAGCACAAAAGAAAGTACCCTTTAATAGTTCCATTTCAAATGGAATATGTAAGTTCCATTGCCATCATGTTGTTAGGGTATACTGAAGAAAACATTTCAATTTTTTTTTCAAATAACGGCTCAAAACAAATTTGTTTCTTATTTTGCCAAACTAAATAAAAAAAATAAAGGCAGCCAAATCTCCTAAGAAGAGTATAATTATGATATGTTACAGTGTACAAGCTATTAGGTCAACAAACCAGAAAATGATTTAAACATGCAAAGTTTAATAGTAACAAAAGTGAGAAGAGATACAAGAGGTGTCTGTGGGGAAATTACTAGACATAAGAAGCACCACATATTTGAGTTTAACGTTCTACTGGGAAAAGAATGTCAAAATAGTTTTATCACACGGCTCCATATTTTGTGAATTTATATTGCTATTTTTAACTGATGCATAAAATCATTAAAGTTGTATGTGTTAATAGTGTAGCATGATGTTATCCTGGATATATTGAAGAATGTTTAAATCAGGATAAATATGTTTATCTCTTCCAATATTTCTTTCTTCCTGGGAAAAACTTTTGAAACACTCCATCTAGACTAGAAATGTAAAGAGCAGTATTATTGTCTATATCCACACATTGTGCATTGGTACCCACTAATGTTCTACTTCTAAAATGCTGAAATTTAATTACCTTTGCTAACCCTTCTCAGTGTTCCCATTACTCCTAGCTCTTAAATGTTTGATCATCATCATTCTACTCCAATTTCTAAAAGATCAACTTATTTAGATGTGTGCCTTAGTTCACTAAATAGAGTGGTCCCAAGTTCTATACATGTTGCAAATGATATGATTTGATTAATACATTATATTTAGACACTATTATACTCTATACATGTTCCACATTTACTTTACAATTTTGGTATTTTATAAACGTCTAGGTTGCAATAAGAAAGAGAATAAAGACATTCCATCATAATAGTGATTTGATTAATTTTGAATGTATAATAAGGCATAAGATTTCAGAATTTTAAAATAGCCTAATTTATAATTTTTGAGTAATCTCCATACTGTTTACTATTGAAATTTAATTTAATGTGAGATTTTTTGATACTAGAATTTTGTGATGCTTTAAATAATAACATCCTGCGTAGGCTCATGTATTGATCACTTAGTCCCCAGTAGATGGTACTGTTTAAGGAGGTTTAGGAGCCGGTGCCTTGTTAGAGGAAGTATGCTTCTAATGGCCAGCTTTGAATGCCTATGTTCTTATACAATATCTACTCTCTGCTTTGTGTTTGTCATTAATGATGTGGGCTCATACCTTTTTAATTTGGCCACCAGGCCTATCACTTGCTGCCATGTTTCCATGCCATGATGAATTCTAATCCGTTCTTAGCCATAAGCCAAAATCTTCTTCCATATGCTGCTTTTGGTAATGTTCTTTATCACAGCAATAGAAATTAAACTAGAACACATTCATAATGTGATGAGTTCATATCTCATAGTTATTGTGTGTGTGTGTTTCTCTGATATTTAGCATTGTTACATACTTACTCTTTTCTATGTCTTCTTTTGTAAAAATGCTTATTTGGATCTATTCCACATTTTTATTCAGCATTTTTTCTAAAAATTTTTTGAAATCTTTATTGTATGTGTAAACAATTCTTCTCCTTTGCAGCATTTTTGCTTTCTTCTCTATTGATACTTTCCTTTAACATTCAGAATTGTTTGATTGCTGTCATCACATTTGACTTGCTTTCATTACATAATTTTTGGAATAAGATGTCTTTACCAAATATAATGAGAAATATGTTTCAACATTTCTTCCACTACTTTTATATTTTTAGGATTTGCACATGTGTTTTAACTCATTTTTGAGTTGGTATGTTTAATTGGCCAGCAGTAAAAGCCAGGTGTATTATACAGTTGATAGATGGCAACAGCTGGTAGGTACATTTCTATAGCCTAGTAAAGGAGTTTGTGGATAAAGGATAAAAGGGGCATGTGGTATTTATACTTATTGAAGTGGGACTTTTTTATTACATGATACTTAAACAGCATTTCACCTATTCTCAAAACCAAACTAATGTTGATTATACTGATGATCTTAATTTTAAATATAATACAAATATCTCTTTTGCTGAATAAGAGGTAAATTTGCAATAGTGTATATAGTGGTAACAATGTTAATTAAAATCATGATTTGTCAAACAATATAAAGAACATATATTATCATTCTGAAATACTGTTTACTCTTTTCCTAAAAATTACACTTTCAGAAAGGGTTGCATGTATTTCATTAATAATACCGAATATTAATTATATCACAACAAAATTGAGAAACTAATAAATTTCAGAATCATAAAATGAAAAGATAAAAAAATTGCTAGTTAATTATATTTAATGTCATAAAAAATCAGATTGTATATTAAAGAAAATCCCTTTTGCCAGATGGAGTAATAATTTTAAAGGGTTTCGCTATTGTTTTGTTTTTATTAGTATTATTTATTTCTGAGCAAATTTTGACAGAAATTATTCTGTCTACTACATCATAAAGTTATTGAGGAAGTCATTTTAACATTAAATCAAATATAAAAACATGCCAGGTCCTTGAGGTAGAGACCATAATTAATATTCTTCACTAGAATGTATAGAATGTATAGAATGATTAGACTGAATACAGAAAAGTTGGACTAGTATGTAGGTTTTACCTATCACAATTTAAGTAAAATAAACAAGGTAACTTAATGTAATGAATGCGAATCTCTCTCTCTCTCTCTCTCTCTCTATATATATATATATATATATATATATATATATATATATGCGTATATGTATATATATATATACACACACACACACACATACACATATATGTGTGTATGTGTGTGTGTGTGAGTGGGTGTGTCTTTGTCACTGTTTAAACAGTCAAAAAACATCTAACTATTTTACTCACTATAAATTTATGCTGAAAATAATATCAAATACTTATATAAATGTGACTTTTAGTATTAATTTCAGTGATAGAGAACAAATTTAACAAAATATATTCAGGAGTGAAATTTGAAAGAATAAACTAAAGTCACAGTATGTAATAGCTGCCAGTCATTATTCTTTTAAATTGATATTAGTATTGTTTTAAATTTATTCTTGCAAAATGCCTTTTAACAAAGAATCAATCCTTGCTTTAATGTACTCCTTAAATATGTGTCCAGATTTACCTAAGAAAATTTATGTAAAAACATTTTAGAAAACTATAATTAAACATTAGCATATGACCAAATTAATAAAAACATTTTACTAATTATTGTTTTTCTCAAGCAAATTATTACTAAATAATTGTAAGTTTCAGTTACACATTATAATTATTATACTTGTCTTATGAAACCTTACATTACCTCCTTGAATATGGACTTAAGACTATGTTATGTTAAACAAATGTTTATTTTCATGTTAATAGAACATATGGTAATTATTTTACAAACTAATTTAACAGTTGTCACAAAGTCAACATTTAAGATCTGAAAATACTTAACTTATTCTTGGTTGTGCCACTAGTATATAGCCTTTTCACAAATTAAATAGGACACATTCATTCAGCGGAACACCAAATACTTAAGTTTGCTTCAGAAAGTCTAAAATTATACTTTCCTAAAACACAATAATATGGTAAGGCACATTTCTGTTTAATAATTATATTAAGCTTTAACAACTAAAAATACAGAATAAAATTAATATATACTAAAATTTCTCAAATGTCTGCATTTTTAAATAATAAAAGCTGTATATAACAGTGAAATACTAAACATTTTTGTTTTTAAAATATTATATAAGTATAGATACAATTCTGAGGAAACAATATTATCATAGTAAAAAACCATTTTTATAATAAAAGAAAAATGTTAATATAACTAGAATATTAAATTTAAAATAAGATCTTCAACTTGGATTCAAGAAATCAATTCTAAACACTGCATTAAACCACATCTCATATCTCATATTTATATATTGTGTAAATTACATTTTAATTATTTCTATTGAAGATATTTAAGTTTTAAGATGATTATATTTTTATCAGTTACATAGTGAATATCAAATTAGTTAGAGAAAGTCACTACTAGAACTGTAATGTTTTAAAAGGATGACTCTTCACATATCAATTACACTTTTAGTTTTCAAATTCAATGAATAAAATGCTAGAAATTAAAGTCAATCCCCAGAGAAAAAGAAATAGTACAGTTATGGGAAATGCTAATTCTTTAAGTAATTTTGAATTATTGTATTAAAATATCTTATATAGAGTGTTCATGTCACTATAGACTGTCTTTAATTTCACCAATTTAAATTTTGTACCTATTTATGAAAACAAGATGGTATCATCTGTTTATCTCTGTGACATGCAAGACCAAAAAGCACAAGAAACTAAACATGTGAACCAAGTAAACATCATCTAAACGATACCACAATTCAGAATCTATCAATTATAAATTATACCAACCAGTCTGAATTTTCACAGAAATAACAATTTGCTCTTAGTATTTAATATCAGTTCAACATCTTGTGTGAATATTTCATTTAAACTTTTAAAATAGGAGAAAAACACTTAACTTACTATTTTGAACACAGGGTTCAACAATTAATTGTAATAGTGTTAAGACATTTTAATGGTAAATATTTTTATCTTTATAATTTGAACCATAAATCAAACATCTCTTTGTGACTAATTTATTTGCCAATAAGACACTGGTAATAATAATTGTAATAACTGATACTGACAACTGACATTAAACAAAGTAAATCATATTTGCTTTCATTTGTGAATTAAAAATACCTTAAAAATGAAAAGTATAATTTTTTCCTACCTCATTACTTCATACAGAATTGACAAAGTTTATTTAACCACATGAGGTTTCATGCATTGAATTTTACATGTATTGTATTCATTTTCTCTCTAACATCCTAATATATCTTTTAAAGAATTAGGTGCATATTTTTAAAAGTCTAAAGAAGTTAAAATAAATTTCTCGTTTCTTTTATATCCATGGGCACATGTCAAAAAATAATTGAAATGTTAAGCTGAATTGTTGTTTACAAAATCAGTTGAGAGTATGTTCTATGTCCAGGAAAAGGTAATATGGTGGGCTAGAGACAGAAGCACGGTAAAGTGTCTCCTCATATGTGAAACAAAGTAGTGAGTATAGCAGATGAGAGAATAGATGGGTGACATAAAATGTCAAGAAATGGTAACAGTAACTAGCACACTGAGAAATGGTAAATGTCAGACACATTCAACCTTAAATTTGTAAAAGAATCAATAGACACTAACTTGGAGTACTAGACAGAACAATAAGGAAGAAGTGGCATTCCTTTCATTGACAATGAAAGCAAAAGATTAATAGAAAACACCTCGTAAAAAAGATTATTTTAATATGGGAAGTTTGTGTAAGGCAAACTGGCATTGAAATGAGGGAACCTTGCTTTTTATCCTAACTTGAGAAATGTTGCCTTAGGTAGGAGATATCTTAAGAGAGATCATACAATAAAATGTTCCAGCTGGGATGAAAAGTAAACATTTTATGTTGGCATTCCCAAACCACAAACACTTCCTGTCTCCTATGAATAGATATGTAGTGGCACAGGGCATGAGATTTGACAAAGGAAACTGGTTTGGAATGGCCATCAGACTCACAGACACATTTCTGCTTGGCTGGGAAGTGTGAGTCAAACCACATTACAGAGAGATGAAAAGGGTATTTGCATCACTTCAAAGAAGCCAGAGCTTCAAATACAATGAAAAAGGGAGAAAATAAATGAGTGGAAATAAGAGGTAGGGCTGTTGCTGTGACAGAGAACTGTATTTCCAGGGCACACAGTATCATTTAAGAACCTTACCTCTCTCAGCACAGAACAATTTGATCTGATGACTTAGTAGACTTGAGAAATTTGTTGAAAATCTCTTGATGATTGAAAATTTTTTATACCAAAGCTATAGAAACAGATTTCTTGTAGTATGAGAGCAAATTCTGGAAGCAAGGTCTTGAGAATTTGTCAATTTGTACAGTAAGGATATTAAGTGTTTTTAATTTTAGCCTTACTGTCCTGGTCAATGTTGTATTGCAAATGGACACTTTGATCATGACAACTCTTATTTAAAGAAAGCATTTAATGGCTGTTTGCTTACAGTTTCAGAGATTTAATCCATTGTCCTATATTATAGCAGGGAACATGATAACACATAGGTAGACATGGAAGCTGAGTCTTTTTCATCTTGATATATAGGTAACAGAAAGAGAAAGGCAACCACTGTGCCCACCTTGGGTTTTTGAAACCTTAAGGCCCTCCCCTAGTGACAAACTTCCTCCAACAAGGCCACATATCCTACTCCTAATCCTTTCAAATAGTGCCATTTCCTGGTGACCAAGCAATCAAATATCTGAACCTATCAGGGACACTCTTCCAACCTAACACATTTCACACCCTTCATAGGCCTATTGCTATATAATAATTAAATATATATTTAGACAAACATCAGAGGTCCTCATAGTCAATTACACTCCCAGCACTATTTAAAAATCCAATGTTAAAGTCTGTTCTGAGACTCCAGAGAATCTCTTAACTTTAACCCCTGCAAAACAAAACAAACAAACAAACAAAAGATGTCATATGCTTCAAACATACAATGGTATATAACATACATTACAATTCCAGAAAGAAAACATAAGAGAGAAATACTAGACCAAAATATGACTGAACCACAGAAGAGCAAACTTTAAATTCTGTGTCTCCATATCTGATGTTAAAGGGCTCTTCAGATCTTACTCCTTTTAGACTTGTTGACTCCCACATACTTCTCTCACTTAGGTTGGCCCCATATCCTGTTAGCAATACATCTCGACCAGTATGTCATGATCAGTATGACATCTCAAACATGTTGGAGGACTTACAAAACTGAGGTGTCACTTTCAGTTTTTTGCAATGATGTTTGTGAACTTCCATACACAGACTACCCTAATAAACACACCTGGCCTTAGTACCTTTCATTTTCCAAGAAGATTCTACAACCCATTTCTTATGTCCTTGACTATAAAGACAAAATCATGTGACCAAAACAGCCAAGTGCTGCTACCGAAACTTGGCTTCTTCCTTCAAATACATTTTACTAGCTTTCTATTTTTGGTAGCTTCCTGTAGTGACATCTTTGAGAATTCTGGAATTTTGGTTTCTTTGAGAAAATACAGAAAGGTTCTATGAATGTGCTCTCATTTTAATTGCTGGGGAAGAAATGTAGAGCTGCTTTGAATGGTCTGCAGCAACTGACCATGTTGTGCTTTATGCTCTAGCAGATGGATGGTTTTGCCAGCTGCAGATAGTTTCTGAGATTGTGTGACACTTGGAATTCTGAGAAATTTTCAAGTACGTATAAATGCAAGAGACCCAAGTGGTGGTGAGTAGTTCTTGGTCATTTAGAGAGGTTAGTGGCTGATTTCTAGCAGCCATAGTCAAAGAGGTAACAAAAGGAAGAAAATTAGATTCAGGGGTGCTCTCTCTCTTTTTCTGTATCTATCTATCTATCTATCTATCTATCTATCTATCTATCTATCTAT
>JANHMN010000005.1:55724234-55816115 GCA_030674055.1 Rhabdomys pumilio
TTCTTTCTTTCTTTCTTTCTTTCTTTCTTTCTTTCTTTCTTTCTTTCATTTCTTGTTTTCTTGTTTGCTTGCTTTCTATTTATTTTGTTTTATGTAAGATATTCTGTAGCATAGGCAGACCTTGAAATAGCTTTTTCAATAAGATTGTCTATGAAATTTGGGTTTTCCTACCTCTACTTATCAGATGCTAGAATCACAAACATGCACCATAATACCTGTTTTTTTAATTCTTGATATATTCCTAAATATCAACTTGCTATCTACAAACTAGTTACGTTCAATATCAGTCATAAAAACTAAATATTTGCTGTTTTGTGCTTTGATGAAAATATTTATTTATATTTTATTCATAATATATGCTCACACATTTTAATTACAGAAATAAATATATGCATACATAAATACGTGTCTATGATGATGATGATGATTTAGACACAAATTAACAATGACACATGTGTTTAATTACATAATTAATTAAGTCATTTTTATTAGTAAATCATTTTGCTAAAATATTTTTTGCCCAAGTTGATTTAAAAAAGTTGCCAAGTATTATACATATTAGAAGATGTTAATGGCAAACTATGTCCTATTCTGCTGCTACACTGTCACTCCACTACTACCAAAGAAAACAGAAAGGTAATAATTTTTGTAAGTTACAAACTGAGGTTAGGTGTGGTGAACCAAGCCTGGAATCCTAGCACTTGAGAGGTGGAGATGGAAGTGAGAGATAATAAGTTAGATAGATCCCTGCTCTCTAGCAAAGAAGGATGTCCTCCATTATAGATTCTTCTTCACTGTCCTGATCCAAAAGTAGAGTGCACTCAATTTTTCTCTTATGTATTTTTGTTTAAGTCTGATAATTTTAAATTAATATATGATAAATATTGTCAGTTTGGGCTCTATACAATATAAAAATATCTATGTACATCCAAAAAGTATAGTTGCAAAGCTCTCTGTGAATTCACCAAATAGTTTTTAAATGGTGTAAATATCTTCCACCTGTACTAGAATATTCAATGAACAATCATCCCGGACCCTACATGGAAAATATCGTTTTTCTGTTTGATCAGGCCGAGCAAAAGATATTCTAAAGATATCCTAGCATGATTGACCTCTGAAAGGTCCAACAAGCGGCTGAGTCAGATGCAGATATTTACACCCAACCAATGGACAGAAGCTGCTGATCCCTGTGGTTGAGTTAGGGAAAAGCTGGAAGAAGCTAAGGAAAAGTGTGGCCCTAGAAGACTAGCAGTCTGAATTAATCTGGATCCCAGGGATCTCTCAGACACTGAGCCACCAACCAGGCAGCATACACCAGCTAATATGAGGCCTCCAATACAAATACAGCAGAAGACTGCTGGATCTGGACTCAGTCAGAGAAGATGTACCCTCTAGAGACTTGGAGCCCCAGGGAGTGGGAAAGTCTGGTGGGGGTGGGATGGTGGGGACATCCTCTTGGACATGGCTGGAGGAGGTATGGGATGTGGAACAGTCCAAAGGTGAACCGGAAGAGAGATAAAGTCTGGACTGAAAAAAATACAAAAGAATAAATTTTAAAAGTTAGAATTTTCTCAGAAGACTCATGCTTGGAGAAGAGGGCTCTTTCAGAGTCGTGACAGTACAGAATATAGCTCTCTTTAAACTTTAATCTAACTTCAGGAGCCCAATGTGTTTGCTGGATCTTTCCGCCCCTCTTCCCAATGTGGCCATATTTTCTACATTCTACTTTTAATTTAGCTCTCTTATTTGGTTTATTGAGGACCAGTGGCTAGACTCAGGTTAAAACAGAAGTTATATCCCCCAAGTTCAATAGCATTTCAGCTATCTTTTACTTCTCAGCAAATGACAATGCAGCATTTAACTTGATTAGACCCCAAAGCACAAATTTGTTTCTCACTTAGAAATTGAACTACCATATGTGTAACACAATCTTAATTACAGCAATCTGAATGCATTAAGTGTCTATTTTCCTAATATAGCAAATATTTTGGGACTTCTGTTATTAGCTTAAAGGTATAAGATATATATTTTTTAAAATTACATGGATTTTACTACACATTTCAAATATCTAAACAGGTATGAAGATTAGGAAAGTATACAGCTTACCTGAGGCACTCTTTTCATAGTATTTTCTTACAGCTATGTCTCTTGTCTCATAACTATAATCTCAGCATGAGGGCCTGAGACAAGAAAATTAAATACGTGGTAGTTTTAACCTGACATTTATTCCACTTCCAAAAGAAAGGGACATATTCCATACTTTTCTCTTTCCACACTATTAGCCTTGATTTAGTTTTTTTTTTTCTTTGCCAGTTAAAGAATTAAAAGGCAGGAAAGATCAGGAGTACTATACTTTGGTAGGATGGGTGGCTGGCTGAACATGGGAAAGATCACTCAGATACAGCAGACATCAGGAGACAGAATCCGTTTGTAATGAAAGGCTATAATTTGGAGTAATAAAATGCACACATGAGACACTGAGAGGGAAAAAAGAACCTCTGGAAAGCAGAAAGGCAACACAGAAAGCTGCACATACTCTCCTTTATGTATGGGGAGGGTATTAAGGGTCTTTGAATGGTATCTTTCACCCCAAATTTAGGGATGGTCAATTTTGGAGACTCTTGACTTCACAAGTTTACAGTAAACACACCTTGGTCTTGCATTTAACTTGTCAGACTGGTCTACTGGCTATATAAAAAGCCACCCTGGCCTTTACTTAAAGATGCCACATTTTTGTTTCAGGTCAAGAACATGAAAAAGAAGCCAACCATATTGGAAGTTCATTGTTTTTATTATCTCATCATGTTCCTCTTCCTATGTCTGCCATTTAGTGACTTGATCTAACTCCTAGTCTTTCACTCTGATAGATGTTTCTATTCTCATTCATAGACTTCATCTTCTCTATATTTTCCCTCCCTCTCCATTTTCCATATTTTGTTGAAGTATGACAATTAGTAGTTAATAATTAATCCTAACATTAAATTATAAAGTCTTTCTAATGAAAGATTTATATAAAAAGGGAAAAGGAAATGCTTAATTTGTGATCACTAGAGTCAAAGCCCTCAATCAGTGTCTTCTATATTGATGGTGTGATTCTTGTTCACATATACTAATGTGATCAGTGTTGCATTGTTACTTACCTGATTGCCTATGTACAGGTGAAATATGAAAGTATTTGCTCAAGTCAAAGACAATATCTTGTTTGTGTTAAATTTCTGAGGCATCTAAAAAGGACAGAAGGCAGAAAAGAGATAAAACCTTGATATTCCACACTGGACTGTTTATTATCACACAAAGGAAGGGCAGCCTCTCTGTTGCAATAAGTTGAGTAGTCTGCCAGACGAAAAAACTGCAACTCTTTTGGTGGGGTGGCATATTCTTAGGAATCAGGACAATATTAAATCACATCAACCATATTTTTGTGCTTCAGTCTTTACTTACTGAAGTTGTTTGTTCAATGTAAGATAGGTTGTTCCATGAGATTTATTTCTAGGATAACTGAGTAATGTCCTTGGAAACCTTGTAGAAATACTGTTTTATATTAGAGGTCTTCTCTTGAAGCAAATGAATGGATAATGATACTGTATTCAATAAGAAATTTATTGAATAATTTAGTTGTACAGATTCTATGTGATACTATGAACATAGAAAGCACAAAATATCCCTCATTTAACATGGAGAAAACCATTTTTTACATGGTCAATGAATAGGAAATATATATGAAGAAGCAATTTCTTTCATTTTAAACCTTTCTACTCTGGATCCATTAATGGAGTACTATTTTTATAATAAAAAGGAAATTATCAAAAGAAAAAAGTCTTTGAAAGACTTCACATTTAAAGTTCAAAGTTTCAAAACTAAAGTTTTGAAATTTTATTTGCTTTTTTGTTTTAGTAAAGCTAATATATTGACTAATCTAAAAATCTTAATTGAGTATCTGTAAAGTAAACAAACCACATAAACAAATCTTAGAACATAAAATAAAAGCAATATTTCAGAAAGTCACTCTCTTTGTCCTTTACAAGAGTGTTCTCTACACTCTCTACTATTCTGATTTCCCAAAACAAACTTGACTTTGTTTTCATTTCTATTTTTCTATGACTTAAAAATTGGTGTGTTTAGGACCTTGAAAGGCAGCCTGGTTTCTTGTCAAACACAGGCTAGAAACTCCCCAAAGACCCACGTGATCCTGAGGGGCCCCAAGTAGGACCCAAGTGACCCTAAAGAATGCCGGGTGTTTCCCCAAATCCAGGCTCCTGACACAAGGCCACAGCCCGCCATAGATTTGTGTCTTTCTGTTACATAGGGCAACTCTGCCTAGCCCCTCCTCAGGTAGAAGGCATGACTACAGGCCATAGAGCCTCAAAACAGATCTCCATATTAATGAGGTACCTAAAGGCTAGAAAGGCTTAGCCAATTAAAATTTCCTTCCCAGACACTCCTCCCTACAAAAGGTATTTAACCTCAAGCCCACCCTGAGAAATGGGGGTAAAGTTTCTCATCTACTTTCTGCCATGACAATAAACATCTTACAACCGTGTCTATTTACATTTATCTTCTGGCTTGATCCTTGACTATCTGCATCTATTGTATTGCTAGTTTCTCAACCTAGAACTGACCTTAATACTTCCATGTAATTAAAATGGTATAAAAGCATAAAGGAGGAGGTGGGATGGGATGGAGGTTTTCTATGGAGGCGAACTGGGGAAAGGGAAGGGCATCTGAAATGTAAACAAATAAAATATCTCCCG
Organism: Rhabdomys pumilio; assembly: GCA_030674055.1. Classification (NCBI taxonomy): domain Eukaryota; kingdom Metazoa; phylum Chordata; class Mammalia; order Rodentia; family Muridae; genus Rhabdomys; species Rhabdomys pumilio. The sequence continues at coordinate 55,728,986 of JANHMN010000005.1, forward strand.
TCCCCCCCCCAAGAAAAAACATGAACTGCTTCTTTTCATTGAGATCCACCATGGGGAACAATGGAACAGGTCTTCAGCTACAGAACCGAAATATAATCTCCTGCAGAAGACCTCTCTGCATTTTCAGCCACTGTGATAACTAACCCAAATCAGCCAACCTCCGACCAAGCCAAGTACTCTCTCCTTGAGGTGCACCAGGAGCTTCTCTCCTCGTCTCACCTTTGGCCATGGGCCAGCCCATCCCCTGGGCCTGCACTTGATTCTTAGTTCTTCTGTTGCTTCCAGTAGACTCTGGATGCCAAAGAGTCTGAGAACCAGATGATCCTCATACACCCTACGAGCCTGGGGATCCTCCAAGGCTAGCGCTAGTTGTCTCCCGCACCTCAAACTGTGCTCCTGCACCCCCAGAGCAGTTTTCTCCAACAATGTAGTCTCACAGCTTGACCTCCCTCCAATGGCAACAGCGAGGGTTGAGAGCACAGTAAAACTTTCCACATCCTGCATTCTGTCTTCTCAAGCAGTGGCCCCAGCTCTATGGTAGGGCATATGCAGAACCCCCACAGTTAACCCAACAGGTGTGTATATATTTTAAACAGCTCTTTCTCATTAATATTTCTATAATTTATTCCTATAAGCAGTTTGCTCATATTCATTCTGTATAGGAATTATTACCACATTGGCATGAAATTTGGTGGAATTATAGCCTTACTGTTTTTAGCTTTACAGACAATACATTTGAAATATTTTTGAACAACATTTACAATAGTAAAAGGTGAATTTATTTAAGATAGCTATAAGAGAGCCATGATACAATAAGACATTTTCTCATAGTTAAATTGAAGATATTAAACTTTATCAAATAGTAAAGAGTTGAATGAGAATACTTGTACCTGAAGCTCAAGTTCAGTCAAGCCAAATTTTTGTAAGGATTGCAATAAGATGTCTATCATAAATAGCTTAGGTTGTCCTCTTAACTGAGAAATTGCCACCATCAGATACGCCTGTGGGCCTATCTGTGAGGTGTTTTACAGCTCACCGTGTGCAATGTTGTCCCTGAACATGTGAGCTTGGGCTATATAAGCAAAGGAAGTTTGAAAACTAGTAGGAAACATTTTCCAGGATATCTGCATCAATTCCTACATCCAAGTTGTAGCCATGAGTTCCTGATTCCCAATATGTTCAAGTACAATTTGCAAAAAGAAAGAAACAGCTTCATCTCCAAATGAGTTATAGTACTTAATATTATAAACTGTGAAATATAATCTACATCAAAATATTAAAGACAGTGATAAGGAAAATTTTAGTGGTTATAAATATATATTTTCAGAGAATAACCAATTCATTATCCTGTTTTAATGATTCAATTGATTTGTCTCTAGTCTCTCCTCATCACCTCAAAAAATGAAAATACATAATATTAAAAAAATCCATAAATATTGAATTTGTTGTGTGAATGTGTACCAATTACCTTTTAATGACAACCTTTTGATCCTAGAGAGGTTCCCATGTTTAAAAGGGTCCTACATAAAATAGGCATCTGGATAGCCCTAATGTATCAGAAGATAATTCATTTGTTTATCTATTCTATACTAGAGTTTTCTGTTTTGTGTTTAAAATACCAAATAATAGGCAAGAATTATAACTCACTATGTGACAATATTTTGTATGTACCTAAAGCTTCCAAAAATTATGGAAAGCATGTTATATATGTTCTGTAAAATAATCATTGTAATAGACCCTTTAAAATTGTACATCTTTATCACCTTGTTTTCGAAAACATTTACTTATTTAAATATATTCTCTTGTAGGCCAATCTTGTCTTGAACTTCTGAGCCTTCTGCCACATTGTCTCGAGTACTAGACTTAAGGGGATGTGTTGCCACATCCTTTAATTTCAGATGAAAAACTAAGTCTCAGGATAGATAAACCCCTTTCTTGATATAATAGGAAAGTTAAATTGAACCTAGATTTTGATCTAAGTTTATGTGATTGTGAAGGAAAAAAGAAATTATACTCTTTCTACATGTTAATAAGGGAAAATATAAAAATAAAAATAGGACAAAAATTCTAAGAACATAGAATTTGTTGTCTATCCACAAATATCCTTTGAAAAGTTTAAGCAGAGATATGGACTTTGAATTGCTACTTCATGGAGACATGATCTATCAGTGAAAAGATAGTTATTCCCATGTCTTATTATTACCAGATGTCTAATGTGATGCCTTCCCATAGAGCTTATTGGTATGTGACTTCTTAAAAATATTGTAAACTCTCATTCCACTCAAAACTGATATGTAAAGTATATGTTATAGCCTGACTCCCCTATACACATTGACATGTGAAGGAAAAGATTCACTACTTTCCCATGGAGTAGAGATATATCCTAATGCCAAATCATTCCCCTTTTACAATTATTACTTAGAACTGAATGTCCTTATTATCAATGTATTGTTGTGCTGAACTTACAGATTTGGGGATGTGAATTTGATGTTTCACTTATATGAGTGATTATATCAACACTTTCATATGAAACACAAACTTAAAAGTATTAGAAGCTATTTCTGGCGTTTCCTAGTACTCAATATCATTCTTGTTAATCAATTTAGTGTTCCCACTCAACATTAAAGCAATGTACTCACAGTGAATACTTATTTTAATATTCAGATCTTATTTCCTTTTCAATAAATAAGCTGTTTGTTCTACTATGTTGAATAACAAATGGTTTCATGATTTTATTGTTTTTAGGTAAGCAGTCTGTTATTTTTTTTCTAGTTTCATTTCTGTTGCTATGATAATCTGCCCAAATGTATCTAAAGAGAGAAAGGGGTTTATTTAAGTATACAATTCTGGATCATCATCTATTACTAAGGGATATCAAGGCAGAAACTCACTACAAGAACCTGAAGGGAGGCCTTGCTTGTTATTCCACACAGCCTTATTTTTGACCAAGAAACTCATTTCACAGGCAAAGAAATATAACAGGAGCCATACACAATGCTGTTTTTTAAAATACTCACTGAGTCCAGATTATGCTTAGCTAGATATTGTAAACTGTTCAGGAATACCTATTTTTGGCATGCTAGTTCTTTGTAATATCAAATACCAATAAAGACAACCTCCCAAAAACATGTTGACAGATCAATATAAATAATTCCTCAATTATGGCTTTCTTTCCTCTAGGATGATTCTAGGCTAGAAAATGTTGACAAGAAAAGCTAACTAAGACAATTATATATAAATATTTAAATGTATAAAATTAGCAAGATGAGTGTAATAAATAGGTTATAGATTTTGTCTGCTATCTATGAAATATCATTATTAGAATTATGAAACAAAAATATGTTCCTTTTTTCAATGGGATAATAAACTAGGGAGAAGAAAACCTATCACAAAACATTGTATAATCAGTATTATGCTAATGAATTTAATAATTTTATCTCTACTAGAATCATATAATAAAAAACATAATTAAGAGATCATAAGATCATTTAATTACAATTTGTCAATTAAAGTCTGCCTCACTAGGTTATATATTAAATTTTTATACTGCATTTTTCATAACTCCTCTCCCTTAAAGCAATTATAAGAAATAACATTTTACAACAATTGTGTAATCGTTGGCAAAGGTTTATGTTATCCTCTAGAATATAAGTTCCATTAAAGTAGAATGCATACAGCATGGCATGAAGACAAACAGGTAAAATAAATATTAAAACTAAATAAAAGTTTAGTTTTACTCTTATTCATTTTTGTTTTAGATTCCATTCTAAAGTCTTATTTCAAAAACCTAACAATATTTATTGAGGTATGAAATAATTTTCTAGTCTAATTTGCACTTTTTTATGTATTTATCTGTCTCTGAAAATATTTTACATATAGAAGGAGAAGAAAGATAAGTTTCTAAAAACACAAAACAACTCTTAAAGACAATGAATATTATACTCCTGATCTTTGTGTTACTCCACTGGCTTTATGATTTACCCAAAAGATATTTTGTCAGAAGAAACTTCAATGGAGAATTATACTTAATACTAAAAACTAAGTCAAAGCCTGAGGATGTTGTTTAGTTGATGCAGTGCTTGCTTAGTATGCATGAGGCTATGAGGTATGGTGGTGCAATCTTGTAATCTCAGGACTCAGGAGGTAGAAAAAAGAGGATTAAAAGTTCAAAGTCATTCTTGCCTACTACATAAACTTAGTAGAAGAAAATATATTTATACTATTCTAATCTAAACATATTAGTGGAAAATAGAAGCTATAATATGGTTATAGTCATACCATGCTAAGGCTCTTGAAAAACCTTATGGTTCACTAATTGGTAGATAGTTTATTTAAGAAGGCATAAAATAAAATATTTCTACACATTTTGAATATAATTTCAATGTCAATTGCTGTGTCCTATCTTGTAATGTACATTGTTCAGTAAAACTGGAGAAATTAATTTTTTGATTTGAATCAAATCATTGCCATGCTCTTAATATTTTAGAAATACAAAATTTCAAAAGAATATATATATATATGAATATGTGTAAAGCAATTAAATAAACATCCACAAAATCATTGAATTAGTTACATAAAATATTGTATCCAAATTAAACAACTAACTTTTATTACAGTCTTGAGTATTACAGTCTTTTCAGATTGCTCCATACAGATATAAGTTAAAATAAATTTTAGAAGACTACATTGCTGTTTACATTATTCTCATCCATCACAAAATTGTCAGGTGAAACTAAGACAATCATATTTTTGTCTTTGATTAATAAATTTTGGCATATTTTCCAGAATAAGTATATTTAATAAGGCAAGGCATTGTGGTGCCTACCTTTAATCCTCATAAAAAAAGAGACTGGCATATTTTTGTGGGTTCAAGGCAAGCTACACTGACATAATGAGACCTGTTCTCAGAATAACATAAAAAGAGGATTTAATTAATTAATTGTCATTGCCAGAATTCTATGATAGGCACTAGACATAGTTTATACGTAAAGATGTATTAAGCCAGATAAACAGGAAGCACCAAGAACTTGTAATTTTTAAGCTATATTAAAATTACATATTATATTTATTACAATTTTTATGCTATTGCTCTTCTCATTTTTGCTATCCTGTATGCTATTTAAATAAATGTTAAAGTGGGTACATTTGAGTGAAGGACAAAATATTAGAAATCCAGGGGCTAGGGAATGGCAAGGACAGTGGAGGTTCAGGTCCAAGTTCCTCTGAATGGAGGATCAGGCAGGAGAGCAAGAGGAACAGGACTCAATCAGAAAGACAGAACTCAGAGCTACTACTGGTAGAGCCAGGGGAAGAAAATGAGAGGTCTTCTTTTGTCAACGCACAATGCATGGAAATGATGAAAGAGAAGCAGAGTTAAGAAACAGCTGGCTTTCACTCCCAGCTCTTCAAGAACAGCAGGGTGAAGTTTGACAGGATGTCCAAAACAAACATACAGAAGCAACTATGGATCTTTGATGTGTAGTAGGCTTATTGCTTAGGAAAATGTGATGCATGGCACCCTTAATGCTATGCTAAGATTTGGCCCTGAACCTTGGACCTAGAATTTCTGATTTTCAAACTTTTATAAGACGGTATTATAGAGAGCTGGAGACACATATTAGATATATATTTGCTCTGTTCTTACATCTTACACATCATCTGAAAAGAATAATAATTTTCTTCTTCTGAGGAACAAATCCCAGGTCACTTGCACTCATCTTGGTGGTAAGCAGTAGAATAAAGAGAAAAATAGAGTAAATAGAATAAAAAGAATAAAGAGTTGTGGCAGCAGATCGTTCAGGGCAGCGGAGAATCTGGAGGTCAACCATAGAAAGAAGCAAATTATGGAGAAAATTAGTAATATATCCTGATGTCAGTCACATTATATTCATTTAGTGGTGAAAGATTCTAGAAACTTTTGCCACTTAAAAAAAAATCAAGTAAAGAACATTCTTTTACCAAGAATATATTTTTTTAAATCTAGAATGTTCTCTTTCACCTTGGGTCAGCACAGTAAAATCTGAATTAATATCTGTTAAGAGTTCTTCTCAATTAAGCACAGACTTACCACAAGAGCTATTAAAGCTTAGCATGGACCAAGATCTCATTTCTTTTCCCAGCACCAAACCAAAAGTGACAGTGAATATCCTATATTTTGGGAGAATCAAAGGCTTGGTATAAGACATTCTCAATGTAGCACAGAAATACTGTATCATTAGAAAGCATTTTAAATGGTCAAAATGTTTAATAAAAAACTATTAAAAACAAAAGTCAATCTTATCTGATAGAATGGTAATTTGTTTGAACGATTAAATGGCTCATATTCTGATGAGGATTAGAGGAAAAAATCTTAAGCATTTTTTTTTTTAACAAATTTTATTTCTCATTGCCTACATAGAAAGGAAATTTATTTTTTTCTTAACAAACTGAGTTGATAAACTATAAAAACCCTTACGTCATGTATTATCTACTAATATAAAACTAAATCAAAATTAAAGAATTTTACAATGAAATTTCAAAATATTTGTAAAATGTAAAAAGCCTTATGTAAAGCTTATGATTGTATACTAAATATAAGCTAAAGAAAATAACACTTTCAATATTTTCGAAATATATTGGCAATACGTCTGTAAAGAAATAGATAGAATTTCATTACCCACAGTGTGATTTGTGCCAAGTCCATAGAAATTAACACCAGTATGTTTATTCATAGTTAACAAGAATAAACCATGTGTGATGGTTTGCATATGCTTGTCCCAAGGAGTGTCACTATTAAAAGATAAGGCCATATTGGAGTAGGTGTGGCCTTGTTGGACTAGGTGTGTTACTGTGAGGATCAGCTTAAATATACTCAAACTACCTGCCTGGAAGCAAGTATTCCGATAGCAGCCTTAAAACTTGTTAAGACTTCTTAGCTCCTCTTGCACTATGCCTACCTGGATGCTTCCATGTTCCTGCCTTGATAATAATGGGCTGAACCTCTGAACCTATAAGCTGGGCCCAATTAAATGCTGTCCTTCTAAGAGTTGCCTTTGTCATAGTTTCTGTTCACAGCAGTAAAACTCTAACTAAGACACCATGGATAATAATTTGGCTGTATATTTTTGAAAGACTATTTTTTAATTTATTTTTTGACAACTACATAAATTTAAACAATGCATTTTAATCATTTGCACCTTCACAGGAACCTGTAACTCTTGTAGAAACTGCCAACATGTCTGTCATTTTGTATCTCTTCCATTTTAATAACCAACTGATTGTAATTTGTGCTGCCTGTTGGAATATCTACTTAGTCTTAATCCTATACAGTGTCAATAAGTTTATGACAACTATTATTTTGTCATGTCCTAATGATAACCCTCTATAACACTACACTTTACCCAGGTCTCATATTCTTTCTCTTTCTCTTTTTTCAACATACAGGTTGATATATAGAATCAAATTTAAAACCCAGACATAAGTCCATATGTCTAAAAGATACTGATATTTGATAAAGAAATCATATAGACAAAATGGGGATAAAAAAACATCTTCAAATAGTGCTGGTTTAGCTGGATGTGAGCATATAGAAAAATACAAATTGATTCATATCTATCACTCTTCACAAACCTCATTTGCAAGTGGATTTAAGACATTAACATAAAACAGATACAGTGAACATGATAGAAAAGAAAGTGAGGAAAAGACTTAAGTGCATTGGCAAAGGAGATAGTTTCCTGAAAAGAACACTGATACTACAAGCAAGGACAACAATCACAACAAAGGACCTCATGAAACTGAAAGATCAATAAGATAAAATGGTAGTCTACAAAATGGAAAAATATTTTTACTAACGCCACATCTGATATAGGACTAATAACCAATGTATATAAAGAATGCAGAAAAAAAGACATAAAAAATCTAAAATTTCCAATTAAATAAAAGAATATATATCTAAACAGAGAATTCTCAATAAAGGAACTCAAATGACTGTGAAACACTTAATGAAATGTTCAATATCCTTAGCCATCAAGTAAATGCAAGCCAAAAATACTTTGAAATCCTATCTTGCACCTGTCAGAATGGTTAAGATCAAAACCATAAGCGTAAGTTCATGCTGGCAAGGATATGAAAGAAGGGAATACTTTTTGTTGCTGGTAGGCATAAAAGCATGCACAGCCATTATGGAAAATAATACAACAGTTCCTCAGAAAATTTGGAATCGATCTACCTCAAGACCCAGGAGTACCACTCATTTGCATATGACCAAAAAACATGTCCCAAACTGTTCTTTGTAGCTTTATTGATAATAGTCAGAAAATAGAAAAAAACTAGGTATCTCTCAGACAAAGAATACATAAAAAATTATGTAGTATATTTGCACAATGTACTATTGCTTAGTTGTTTAAGAAAATAACATCATGAAGTTTACAGTCAAATAGATGCAGCTGGAAAAAAGTATACTGAGGGAGTTACCTATATCCAGAAAGACAAATATGGTACATGTTTACTTAAAAGTGGTTATTGGCTATTAAGTAAATGATAATCAAGCTACAATCTAAAATTCCAGAGAGGTTAAGAGTAGTGTTCTATCAGGAAAAATTGATCTCCCTGAGAAGGGGAAATAGAATAGATTTCTCAGGTGGACTTGGGAAGGGTAACCATGAGCATGAGAAGGATCAGTTGGAGGGACTATAGGAAGAGTATGTAGGGAAAAAACTGGAATTGAGGGATGGTATAGAAATTTAGTGCAGTGGAAACTTCCTGGAATCTAAAAAGATGACACTAGTGACTCTGAGCAGGCTATCATTTGTACCCAGGCTAGGTTTTTATCCTCACATGTTTTATTGGTTATCTTATTTATTTACATTTCAAATGTTGTCCTCTTTCATAGTTTCCCCTCTGCAACCCCCTTATTGCAACCTCCCTTCCCTTTTCTCAATGAGGGTTCTCCTTCACCCAATCACACACTCCTGGCTCACCTCTCTATCATTCCCCTATGCTGGGGCATCAATCCTCCACAGGGCTAAGGGGCTCCCCTGCCATTGAAGCTAGAGAAGCCAGTCCTCTTCAACATATGTAGTTGGAGCCATGCATCCCTACATCTGACTGGGAGTGAATATAAGGAAACAAAATCTTAAAGGGTACTTAAGACAAAGTAGAAATTTAGTCTTAGAGATCCCAGGGAGCTCCCAGGGAGTCCTTCAACTCAAAGAGCCTCCTTTCTGTTTACTTATGTTCACTCCCTGTCAGATAGTTTCTTGCTCTACCACTTGACCTAGAGTTGACTTTATTTATCTCTGGAGTTAAAGGTGTGTACTAGGGATTAGCCACACTACAACAAGGATTTTCCAATTCATAGTCTTAGGGTTCATAATATAATCAAATATAATACAACATTTATGTTGTTCAATATTGTTAACTTTCAGATATAATACCGTATCTCTATTATAACATCTTCAAATTGGAACAAAGCTTTACTTAAAAAATCTTAAATTCTTTGAAATTGGTTTTCCTTGGCTGGCTGTCAACTGTCTTCTCACCCCAACTCTTCTGTGCTGTCCAAACTTTCTCCCAGTGGCCATATACTATGTTTACAATAAAAATCCTGAGTGTGTGAATTTAGTGGTATGGAGGATGCTGTTTCTTGTAACATCTGTCTCTTTTTTCTCAGTAGATAGAATTTTTTATGTGTGTAGACAAGAAATATTGAACAACAAAAACAAAAAAAGAACTAATGGCAGTCATTTAACATTTATATAAGGGTAAGTGTCTACTTTTATTGAAACTTGCTGTGCTATGATTGGTTGATATTCCTGGGAGGCCTCTTCTTTTCTGAATAAAAATAGAGAAGTATGAGTAGATCTGCAAAAATGAGAGGTAGAGGAGAGGAAAGAGAAAGAGAGAAGGTAGAGGCGAGAATGAGGAGGAGGGAGACTGACGTTAGGATGTAATATACAAGAGGAGAATAAGTTTTAAAAAAGAGAAAATAATGGCAGTATGCAACTTGAAAATTTTTTTAGTTTTTGGTCCTAAGATATGAAAATGGATCTTTCTGCTGATTAAAAATATCTATAGTCAATCACAGAAATTAAAACACTCAGAAAACTTCTACCTGTATGAACACATATTTTCTTGCCATTGATCCATGAACATTATATTTTCATAACTCTTAAGCACAAAGAATTTATACAACTTTAAGTATTATGAGTAATCTAGAGAGTTAAGTTCATTGGATAATTTTTATTGGCTTTATGCAAATACTACACCATATTATATTATATAAAGTGTAAAATTATCTTTTGGTTGTCTGATGTAATTGTCATCTTAAAGGCTTAGTACTGAATAAGCTCTTTCTTTCTTGTTATTTCTGAACTCTGGCTGTTTGGTTCAACTCAAGTGTTCTGGCTCAAATGCTTCTCTCCAAGTTGACTGATTTAATTTGCCTTCTCTGGGCTTCTTACTGAATTGATCTTCTTGTTCTCAAACTAATTCTGCCAATTTATTTTAATCTTTTGGATTCTTCTTATTCTCTGGCTTTAACTGCTGTAGAGAAATGACGTGAGGTGGTGAGATGACTGCCCCTAGCTTGCTAGATGTAAGGCAACACCGGATTTTTGTGACTATCAGCATATTGAGATAAGAGAAGACATACTTTCTCAAGCAGAGAATCCTGGTACATGTCTGAGAAAGTGGACTTCAGGATCCTTTCCTCAAGAGAAAGTAACTTTTCTTTTAAATTATAAGTAGCAACATATCTAAGAGTTGGACTGCTGACATATTTCCCAGTCCTCAAGGTTTGTGTCACTTTGAATCAAAAAAAGTTATTGCTAGGGAAACAGCAGTTGGTAAGAACTAAAAATCTTTATTCTGCTTTGTCTTTAAAAGAAGTTGAAACTTAATAAACTGTGCATTGGCTAACTTCAAAATGTATCCACTTTGTCCTGGGTAATGTAGACACTTGGGACCCCAATGCATTAGAAGTTGACAAACTGGCTTTGGTGACCTACATTGAACTGCATGAACTTATGAACAAACTCACCAATACTGTTGTGCATTTTCTTTCCTGACTTCCAAATGACTGACTTAACTCCACTGCACTGAACTCAACTTGCTGAACAGAATGAGCTCCCAATTGCTTGCCATATCTGAAATGAGCTGCCCCATGCTGCACTTAACTGAACTCTCTTTCTTACCTGTTCTTAAGTAGCCTTCCTTTTCTGTCTGTTTTAACGAGAATAGAGAGTACTCAAACTCTTACTCATTCTGTTTAATCTGTCTGTATTCCAGCAAGAGCAGCCATGTTGATGGATTAAAATTCCTTTACAAGAAGGTATTTGAGAACTATAAAATTTGTTATGCATGAGTTTTGTTGTTCTTGTCCCTCATTTTTTATTTTGAAAAAAAAAAGTTCTCCTGAAATAGCAAATGTCAAATCTACGTATTCACTAGAAAAGTATAGAAACAATATAAGATGGTAAAAATTGAGGAAAGTACAATAGAATATATACAGTTTGCAGATAATAAGAACATAACTATAGTTCAGCTTATTTTAATTTCTATGACTTCTATAAAAATCCAGATATTGTTTAGGCATAATTTGTCTAGAAATAATTTAATGTAACAAAATTCAAGCATCTTATACACAACAATATTATTAGAGTGACATGGGAAATAAAGTTACGAATAAAATTAAGATATTTAAACATGACTTTCCACAAGCCCTTGCAGAATCAATATGTTTGTTCCCAAATCCTGAGCATTTTAGCAATGTTTTACTGTGGCATTATTAAAGTATTACTACTTAAAAAGGAACCCAAAGATACTCATTTCTTTGTAAGTCACATTTTTTAAAAAAGATATTTTTCTATAAGTGTAATTTTAAGACTCTTCAAAGGTATTTTACCCCTTGGAGAAATGTACCTTTTATTGCACAGTAAAAGTTCACACGGGAAATAGAGTTTACTTTACAGAATGTCAAGGCTAATATTTCAGGTAAATGACATGTATTTTTGAAAAATGCCAGCAAGTACATTTAGAAATAACTGCTGTTTCTTCAAAAGTAATGATTTCTTTTTCCTATTTACTGGCTCATTTGTGATTCTTGGCAGAAGAAAGGAGAAATTTTGCAAATTTCTAATGAAGATTCATAATGACAGAGTTAGCTTAGAGGACTATATATTTTTAAATAATATTACCTTAGTTTTTTTAAACCTTTAACTGTACTAAATTTATACATAGAACACTAGTGATATGTATATACACTGGCATTCTTGGCACTTAGGGTAGATTTAATAAGGAAAACAGTGTGCTTTCATCACAAAGGTCAGTTGGATAGACAAAGATATTCAAAGAACATATATCAAAGTTGCCACAGGCTACTCATAAACTATGAATATTTAATACCTTTTTACTTTTATACTGTTTTAGACATACTGAGATCTGAGAACTGACTGCAATTCATAAAATTCTCTTTAAACAACCATGTAAAAATTATCAACAATATTATAGGAAATAACCTAGTTACTAAAATTAAGTTACCATTAAAGATTTCTTGAATTTTGTGAATAAAAGAGTCCATTTTCAACAGTAATGTTTCATATTTTGTGATTTTTCTCTTTTAGCAAATTGCAAGGTTTTTACAAATAGTTTGATATGATTTTTAGGGAATATTTTGATCTTGGAAATTCTTGAAGCATATCTTAAGCTTAAAACTTATTAATATATGTGTTAATTTTATTTATTTTTCTGCATGTCTTGGTTTCTGTGTCTGTCAGTCTTGGGGCTCCTGAGGGGTAGTCAGAGCCAGCTTATGGAAGTTAGTCCACTTCTTCCATCATATGGGTTTCCAGGTTTAGGATTTGCTTTTCAGTTTTGGTGGCAAATACCCTTATGCATTGAGCTAGCTTAATGGCCTTATTTTATATCTTTTAGTAATATAATTTTAACAATAGAAAACAAAGTAAAAAAATGGTTTATAATATTGAAATGCTAGGTGGCTTATAATCTATTTAGACAACTCAAAAATTATATTCTCTTGCTTTCTTTCTTTTAAATGCTTCACAGTTCTCCATTTTGCTGTATCATCCATTTCATGCACTGTATTGCATATACCTACTACATATCAATGTCAGAAATAAGTAATGATATTTTTAGGTAGCCAAATGACTTAAAAAGTAGAAGTATTTTATGCTGAAATATCTTTACTTTGAAAGTATAGTTATGGTATCACAAGAAATCTTTTCTTAATGTGTAATATAAAAGACTTCTTTTCATATTTCCATTCATTTTGCTGGCCCAAAATGTTCTTGTCTAAAAGAACTACAGGGACAAAAATGCAGAAAAGACTTAGTGAAAGGTGATCCTGTAACTGACCTAACTTGGGATCTATCGCAAGGGGAGACTCCAAGGTCTGAGACTATTACTGATGCTATGGTGTGCTTACAGACAAGAGTGTAGCACAGCTGTCCTCAGGCTCAACAAGCAGCTGACTGAGACAAATGCAGATACCAGATACTTATACCTAACAATTGGACTGATGTCAGAGAACACTGTAGTTGAATTAGGGAAAAGCTGGAAAAACTTGAGGAGGTGGATGACCCCATAGGAAGACCAGCAATTTCAACTAACCCGGACCCCTAAGATCTCTCAGACACAGGGCCACCAACAAGGCAGCATACACTAACTAGTCTGGGCCACTGAACACAGACCTGAGGGAATTGCCTGGTATGGCCTCAGTGGGAGAAGGTGTGCCTAACCCTTGAGAAACACGAGGCCCAAGAAAGTGGGGAGGCATGGAAGACTGGGGTTAAAGACATCCTTTTGGAGACATGTGGGAGGAAGAATGGAATGAGGACATGTTGGATGGTGGACGGGGAATGTGTGTAAAAACTGGACTGTAAACATTTTAAAGTAAAAAAAAAAAAAAAGTCTTTATTTTTCTGTCTTTAAGTACACTACTCCATTATTTCATACCCATTATGTATCACCATTAATAAAATTCAGTGACTAGATGATATCAGAGAACTTTTAGCCTAAGACTATTTCCAATATTTTTTGTATTTTAAAAGCTACTAATCTTGACATTTTCTTTCATGTCTTTCCTTTATGCTTTTAGCTCACTTTTAGATGACTTTAAAATTACATGGATCTTGCAAATTTCTTAATTTGGGAAGGAAATGAACTAATAAGGCTCTAGTCAAGTAAATCTCTAGTAGTCAATATAAACAGTAAATGATTTCAAAATTATATTACAAAAAATCAGTGGAGCATGTTCAACTGTGTTGTGTTGATCACATGAATTACAGCTAATATTTATGGAATGCTTATCAGGTCATGCTTGTTTTAAATTACTTGATATAAGTCAATTCACTGAAACTTCCTCAATATGCCTAATATTCTTATGATTTCTTTCCATTTTGCAAAGAAAATGTACTAAAGTTTAAAAGAGAGTAAAAAGAAATTAGATAATTTTTACAACGTCAAAGTAATACATAAATCCAAACACACTGGGTACCAAGTTCAAATTTAAAGACTAAATTCTTAAAATGATTAGCAGAAGAGACACCAGTCATATTTGACACAGATCATAAAAAAAATTAAAGAGTGAGTATATTACTAAAACACACTTTAAAGTTTGAAATCTATCCCCAGTCACTCTTCAATGTTGCCACAGAAAATGTATTACTAAATAAACTTCAATAAAATTGTGATTTGAGTGCCCTGGTATCTAGATAGAATAAGGCAAGAGACTTTATACACTATTTCTCCCCACTACTGCTAAAACTTTATTAAGTTTCCAGAGCCACATACTTTTAATAAATTAGCTCTTTCTATTAGCATTTAAAATTTTATGTTTTGAAGCTATCTATCAGGTTAAAATATATTTACTTTTGAGGTTTTTTGTATTCCTATTTTGAAAAACAAATATTAAGAATTATCAGGAATCCTAGTATTTCTTTCTGTCTGAGATGGTTCCCTGAGCAGACCTTAGGCTCTACCTCTGTACCCAATCTCATAATACCCAGAAGAAGATCAAATTTCAGGTACTCTAACACCTCCCAGATTATAAGTGAGAAAGCCATGACATCTGCCTCAACACCCCAACACCAGGAGTAACTACAACCAGCTGAATCCAGGGATGCAGGAACTCCCACTCAGAAAGAGGCCCTGATTCATTCTGTTCTGAGCAGGCCCTGAGCAGACCTTGGGCACTAGCTCTGCCCTCAGTCAAACAATATCCTGAAGAAGCTCAACTCCCAGGTGCTCTAAAACTCCCAGGATCATAGGATCTCAGGAGCTTCGTCACACCAGGATTTGAGAATCCCAGAGGCAGCTTCACTCCTAGGAGCTCTGACACACCCAGGATTCAGGATCACTGGGTCCCAGAATTACAGAATCACAGAGATAGCTAAACTCTGAGGAGTTCTGAAACAACCAGGATCAAAAGGGAGACAGGCTCCAGTCAGTAACAGCAATGGCTGGTAGTACTAGAGATAACCAGATGGCAAGAGGCAAGTGTAATAACATAAGCAACAGAAACCAAGGTTACTTGGCATCATGAGAACCCAGTTCAACCACCATAACAAGTCCTGGATACATCAACACACTGGAAAAGCAAGATTTGAATCTAAAATCACTTCTCATGATGATGATAAAGGACATTAAGAAAGACATAATTAACTCCCTTGAAAAAACACAGAGGAACACAGGTAAGCAGCTAAAAGGCCTTAAAGAGCAAACACAAAAATTCCTTTAAAAATTACCAGAAAAAAAAAAACGAACAAGTGAAGGAATTGAATAAGACCATCCAGGATCAAAAAATGGAAATAGAAACAATAAAGAAAACATAAAGGAAGACAACCCTGGAGATAGAAAACCTAGGAAAGAGATCAGGAGTCATAGACAGAAGCATCACCAACAGAATACAAGAGATAGAAGAGAGGATCTCTCATGCAGAAGATACCATAGAAAACATTGACACAACACTCAACAAAAATGTAAAAACCAAAAAGCTCCTAACACAAAACATCCAGAAAATCTAAGAGAAAATGAGAAGACAAAACCTAAGGATAATAGCTATCGGAGTGAAGATTTCCAAATTAAATGACCAGTAAATATCTTCAACAAAGTTATAAAAAAAAATTTCCTAACCTAAAGAAAGAGATGCCTAAGAGTATACAAGAAGCCTACAGAACTCCAAATAGACTGGAACTGAAGAAACAATCCTCCCATCACATAATAATCAAAACAACAAATACACAAAACAAAGAATATTAAAAGCAGTAAGGGAAAAATGTCACATACAAAGGCAGTTCTATCAGAATTATACCAGAGACTACAAAAGCCAGAGGATCATGGGCAAATGTCATACAGACCCTAAGAGAACACAAATGCTAGCCCAGGCTACTATACACAGCAAAACTTTCAATTGTCATAGATGGAGAAAAAAACTTATTTCATGACAAAAATAAATTTACACAATATCTTTCCACAAATCAAACCCTACAAAGGATAATAGAGGGGAAGTTCTATTGAGCTTTAGTAAAGATCCTATAACCTCTAAAGAAATAGAAGCAACCATTAAAAACCTCTGAACCAAAAAAAGCAAACAAGGACCATGTGAGTTTAGTGCAGAATTCCATCAGACCTTTATAAAAGACCTATTATACTCTTCAAATTATTTCACAAAATAGAAACAGAAGAATTGCTACCCAATTTGCTTTATGACAAGGAAAGAAAATACACCTTAGAAAAGGCAAGAAAGTAGTTCTCTTTCAATAAACCCCAAAGCAGATAGCCGCACAAGCATAATTCCACCTATAATAACAAAAATAACAGGAAGCAACAATCACTCTTACTTAACAACTCCTAACATCAATGAATTCAACTCCCCAACAAAACAACATAGACTAACAGACTGGATATGTAAACAGCCCCAAAATTTTGCTTCATATAGGAAACACACCTCAGTGACAAAAACAGACAATACCTCAAAGTAAAAGGCTGGGAAAAAATTCAAAGCAAATGGTCCCAAGAAACAAGCTGGAGTAGTCATTTCAATACTGAATAAAACTGACTTTCAACAAAAAGTTATCAAAAAAGATAAGGAAGGACACTTTATATTTATCAAAGGAAAATGTACCAAGATGAACTCAGAATTCTGAATATCTATGCTCCAAGGGAACCCACATTCATAAAAGAATCTTTACTAAAGCTCAAACCACACACTGCACCTCATACAATAATAGTGGGAGACTTCAACAGCTCACTCTCAGTCATGGACAAATCATATAAACAGAAACTAAACAGAGACACAGTAAAACTAACAGAAGTTATGAACCAAATGGATTTAACAGATATCTATAGAACATTTCATCCTAAAACAAAAGAATATACCCTTTTCTCAGCACCGCATGATACATTCTTCAAAATAGATCATATAATTGGTCACAAAACAGGCCTCAACAGATACAAAAAGATTGAAATAATCCCTTGCATCCTATCAAGAACCTAGCTGGTTCTTTGAGAAACTCAACAAGATAGATAACAGTATCCAAATTAATAAAATCAGAAATAAAATGGAATACATAACACTGGAAACTGATGAAATTCAAAAAATAATCAGATACTACTACGCAAGCCTATACTCAACTAAATTTAAAAATTTGGATAAATGCTCAATTTTCTAGACAGTTACCAAGGGCCAAAGTTAAATAAGGATCAGAAAAACCATCTAAACAATCCTATAACCTCTAAAGAAATAGAAGCAACCATTAAAAACCTCTGAACCAAAAACAAACAAGGACCATGTGAGTTTAGTGCAGAATTCCATCAGACCTTTATAAAAGACCTATTATACTCTTCAAATTATTTCACAAAATAGAAACAGAAGAAATGCTACCCAATTTGCTTTATGAAGCCACAATTACACACTGATACCTAAACCACACAAAGACCCAACAAAGGAAAAGAACTTCAGACCAAAATACTCAAAAAAATTCTAGCAAACCAAATCTAAGAACATATCAAAATGATCATTCACCACTATCAAGTTGGCTTCATCCCAGGGATGCACATATGGTTCAATATTCCAGAATCCATTAATACAATACACTCTATAAACAGACTTAAAGAAGAAAACCAAATGATCATTTTATTAGATGCTCAGAAAGGATTTGACAAAATTCAACACCGATTCATGGTAAAAGTCTTGGAAAGATCAGGAATTCAAGGCCCATACATAAACATAATAAAAGCAATATGCAGCAAACCAGTAGTCAGTATCAAACTAAATGGAGAGAAACTTGAAGCAATCTTATAAAATCAAGGACTAGACAAAGCAGCCCACTCTCTATCTATTCGATATAATATTTGAAGTTCTAGCTAGAGCAATTAGACAACAAAATGAAGTGAAATAAATACAAATAGGAAAAGAAGAAGTCTGCAAGTTGTATCTTGGTTATTTCAAACTTTTTGGCTGACATCCATTTATCAGTGAGTGCATATCATATGTGTCTTTTGTGATTGGGTTACCTCACTTGTAGGACCCTGAAATGATTGCTTAGTTTCTGGTCGAGCACTGGTTAGACATGGTCTAGAGATGGTCGAAGACACAACAGGTATCCCTGGAAGAAACGGCATGCATTTCACCACACTCCCAGACTCCAGGCTCCTGATAGTAGGCCAAAGACCTCAATTGATCTGTGCCGTTCAGTCTTGCAGGGCAATGCCCATCTCAGCCCTGCCACAGGTAGAGGGTGTGAATATAAGCCACAAAGCTTCAAGAGGTCTCCATATTACTGAGATACCTAAAGGCCAGAGAGTGTAGACAATTAAGTGTTCCTTCCCAGGCATTCCTCCAACATGCAAAAGCTATTTAATCTAAGGCCCGCCCTGAGAACACAGGGTACAGCTTCATCCACTTTCAGCAATGACAATAAAACTTTTAAAACCATGGACTTCCTCTTGTCTTTGGGGCCCACTGTGAAGAACCATAGAGGTGGCTTTCAACCATTGAACTGCTGCCTAATCTCCCACCAGAGGACTTCTCTACTTTCTAGCCATAGAGGCCTGCCTCCAGCAAAAGGAGTTGCTGTGACCAAGAATTTCATTTTCCTGTGGGGCACCACTGAAGCTTCTCCCTCTCTCCCCTTTCAGCTGTGGGTTGATCCAACCCATATGACCCCCCTCTCCAGTCTCAGTCTTTTTGCAACCTCTCAGTTGTGCCTGGAAGCCCAAGAGCTGAGGAAAGCAGGTCTCCAGCCACCCGCCTTGGCTGGGGACCCCTAACCCAAAAGATCTGGCCAACAAGGGACCTAAGATTGGGATCTCCCCATGCCGGAAGTGGATCTCTGTGGCTTTGTCTCCCCAGCACCATGTGGGGTCATCTCAGACCAATTCTGGCCCTTTTATCCCCTGAGCCATGGCACTAGCCGCCTGGGGCTGCAGACATGTGGGATGCACAACTCAGCTCAAACAGACCCATGCCAATGTGAGAGCTACAGCCCCACATCTTTTTTTTTTTTTTGATAATTTTTGGTTGAAAGTTGATTTTATTGAGATATTAGAATGGCTACCCCAGTTTGTTTCTTTAGATCATTTGCTTAGAAAATTGTTTTCCAGTCTTTTACTCAAAAGTAGTGTTTATTTTTGTCATTGAGGTGTGTTTTCTGTATGCAGCAAAGTTCTGAGTTCTGTTTGCACATCCAGTCTATTAGTCTAAATCTTTTTATTGGGGGAATTAAATCCATTGATGTTAACAGATTTTTAAGGAAAAATGATTGTTGCTTCTTTTTATTTTTGTTATTATAAGTCAAATTATATTTGTGTAGCTATCTTCTTTTGGGTTTGTTGAAAGATTACCTTCTTGCTTTTTCTAGGGTGTAGTTTCACTCCTTGTGTTGTAATTTATTTTCTATTATCCTTTGTAGGGATGAATTTGTGGAAAGATATTGTGTAAATTTAGTTTTGTCATGGAATATCTTGGTTTCTCCATCTATAGTGATTGATAGTTTTGCTGTGTATAGTAGTCTGGACTGTCATTTTGGTTCTCTTAGAGTCTGTATGATATCAGTCCAGAATGTTCTGGCTTTTATAGTCTCTGGTGAAAAATCTGGTGTAATTCTGATAGATCAGCCTTTATATGTTAGTTGTTTTATTCGCTTACTGCTTTTAATATTTTTCTGTTTTGTGCATTTAATGTTTTGGTTATTATGTGATGGGAGAAATTTCTTTTATGTTCTAGTCTATTTGGAGTTCTATAGGTTTCTTGTATGTTCATGGGCATCTCTTTCTTTAGGTTAGGAAAGTTTTCTTCTATAATTTTGCTGAAAATATTTACTGGCCCTTTAAGTCGGGAATCTTCACTTTCATCTATACCTATTAACCTTAGGTTTGATCTTTTCATTGTGTCCCTGATTTTCTGGATGTTTTGGGGTAGGAGCTTTTTGCATTTGGCATTTTATGACAGTTGTGTCAATGTTTTCTATGGTATCTTCTGCACACTATATCCTCTCTTCTCTTATATTCTGTTCGTGATACTTGTGTCTATGACTCCTGATCTCTTTCCTCAGTTTTCTATCTCTAGGGTAGTCTCCCTTTGTGATTTCTTTATTGTTTCTACTTCCATTTTTAGATCCTGGTTGTTTTTGTTTAATTCCTTCACCAGTTTGTTTGTCTTTTCTTATAATTCTTTAAGGGATTTTTGTGTTTCCGATTTAAAGGCTTGTACCTATTTACCTGTGTTCTCCTGTATTTCTTTAAGGTAGTTATTTATGTCCTTCTTAGAGTCCTGTATCGCCATCATGAGAAGTTATTTTAAATCTGAATTCTGCTTTTCTGGAGCGATAGGGTGTCCAGGACTTGCTATAGTGGGGTTACTAGGTTCTGATGATGCCAGATAACCTTGGTTTCTGTTGCTTATGTTCATGCCCTTGCTTTTAGCCTTCTGGTTAACTCTAGTGCTACCTGTACTCATTGTCTCTGACTAGAGCTTGGCTTTCCAGTTATCTTGCTTATGTCAGAACATCTCAGAGTCCAGTTGTCTCTGTGATTGTTTGATTCTGAGCTTCTGGGTGAAAAAACTCTTAGGAGTCAGGCTGCTTATGGGATTCTGAAATCCTGCTGCTCTGTGTGCAGTGGTTCCTCTAGGAGTGTCAGGATATGGGTTCTTCACAGGATCAGACCAGGTAGGAGTCTGCCTTAGCCAAAAGAAACAAGTGAGGAAAGATATTAATTCTCTAATGAATAAGTTATTTGTGTGACTGCTTCATAAAACAGAAAATATAATTCTTTATTCTGCTTTGTTAAAAGACTTTTAAAAATACATTATAAGAATAAAAGTAAAGCAATTTTATTTGGATTATTTTACATGGTTGTTTTCTAAAAAAAAAAGAAAAGAAAAGAAAACTTAAAACAGACTTTAAAACAGAATTAGGTGTGCATGTACTTCTTTAACAAAACATAATAAATTGTAGAGAAGTGACTCAGTGAAGAAGTAGGAGATTTGGGTTCCTGGTGGTCATTAAAATATATGAAGGTAAGTAAATGAAAAACAGACACATCTTGGTGCCTTGCTTCCAAAGTTGCATTTCTCTTTTCAGTGAAAGAATCCAGGGACATTTTCACAAAATAAATTTATACCCTGATTTTAATGTAGTTTTGTTTTATTTTCTTTTCTCAACTGAGTTCAAGTCAAAATAATTTTGATGCTAATATATCATATTTTGGAGCTGCAACTTATGATCTCCTTCAATTTCATACTTACTGATATTATTTATCTTCTTTGCTTATATTTATTAAATTTTCATACATCACTGTATGATTTTAGTTGAGTTCCATAAAACTAATTGCAGTGAGTTTTATTAATTCTAGTGAAGATGTAGAGCTAGTCCTTTAAAATAATTCCAATTTGTCTTGTTCCATGCAAGGTATTCTTTTATCTCACTAGGAATAGAATATATGTTTTTCTTTAACTCTTGGAATTTTTGCCTTTTTCTCATTCATCTCAAATATACTTTTAGAATGCTTATTTCCTTTTTCTTTTAATTTATTTAATTTTCTAGCAGTATGACTTTGAAATTTTTTTTAGAGTTTAAAATATGATATGATGTTAACAGTTCTTTGATTCATTCCCCATACTGTATTTAAAACAGACGTTCATTGTATTTGAAACAGAGGTTCATTGTATTTGAAACAGAGGTTAATTGTCCATGCAGTTAATAAAGTTGTGGCCATACTAGAGTAAAACAAATATTTATTTAAATAAGTTAGTGTTATGTAGGAAAAGAGAATGTCTGAATGACTACAAATAGCAGAAAAAACACTACATAGAACATATTAAATGCATCATCACATAAACTGAGTTACTGTTGGGACTACCATCATCTAGAAATACTAAGAAAAATATCTTTTTCAGCAATCCTAGGGGACATGCTTCTGCAAACAATTTTATCATGGCAAATCAACTCCCTGAATCAGAAGATTATAAATATGTAGGGGTCACTTCTTATGCACCAAACAGCGTCACCTTTCCTTGTATCATTCTATTATTCCCTCACTGACTTGAGATCCTGTCCTTTCCACTGTGTCACCATCTAGCATATGCTCTTTATATCTGACACTATGATGGAGTCTCACCTGAGGCTGTGCCCACCTAGCTTCAGGCTCCCTAATTTGTGTTTTTTTTTCTTTTCTTTTCTACAGTACACTCTGTAGCTCAGCTTGTATTTTGTTTGTTTGTTTGTTTGTTTTTGTTGTTGTTGTTGTTGTTCTGAATATGTAATCGTTAGTGTATATGTCAGAATGTGCATGTCATGACATGACATGACATGACATGACATGACATGACATGAGTGGCTGTCAGAGGACTTGTCAGAATCAGTTCTGTGTCCACCATGTGGTTTCCTGCATTGAACTCTGATTACAGACCTGATAGTAAGCATCATTAAAAGTTTAGTCACATCGTTTGTCACTCAGGTTTTATTATTTGATTCTGTCTTCAGTGTGCCTAGCCAGGCTTCTGAGATATTTGGAAAATACTATTCACAAAAATTTGCATGTTGATTTGAGGATTCTGAGAAGTGTATGTTTGACTAATGCTTTTCATTGCTGATTTCTTCACCAGGGCTTCCTGGATTGCTTTTTGGATGCAGTTTCTGCTCTGGCTTTCTATATCAGGTAGCTTTGGGCTATGAGTGTTGGTTGTAAGCTTATTTCTTTTCCCACAGTCAGCTTTTTCTGTTACATGACTTTTCAACTCTCTCATTACACAGTATGAATTCTACTTGGAATGATTTTGGAACAAAATCTATTATTTCTGATTCGGATTGTAGTTTCTTGTAAATTATAACCTTGGATTTAATATGAAAGTTTTCTTCTGTGTCTCTTTTCTGCCATGCCTGCTGTATCTACGTATGTTCTTCTATATGGGCTACAGTGACATAGGATTATGGTAAGTTCATAGGAATTTAATTTAACTGAGTCACCCCTTAACAAATACTCACAGAAGAAAAATTGAAAACAAAATGTGGAGCAAAGACTGAAGGAACAGTCATCCAAAGACTGCCTTATCTGGGGATCCATTCCATATACAGTCTCCAAACCAAGATGTTATTTCAGATGCCTAAAAGTGCTTGCTGACAGAAGCCTGACATGGGTGTCTCCTAAGATGTTCTGCTAGAGCCTGGTAGTACAGTGGCTTATTCTTACAGCCAAATATTTGACTTAATGTGGGGTCCCTAATGGAGGAGTTGGAGAAGAGACTGAAGAAACTAAGGAGGGTGGCAGGCCAGTGGGGAGAGCAACAATGACAACCAGCTAGACCCCAGGAGCACCTAGGGACTGACCCACCAACCAAAGAGTACACAGGAAGGAATCCATGGCTCTAGCTGCATATGTGGCAGAGGATAGCCTTGTTGGGCATCATTGGCTGGAATGCCGAGAGGTCCTCAGTGGAAGATTAGACAGTGGCTCAGTAGTTGAGGACCTTCTCCATGGTCCCACACAGAGGGCCCCCAAAATGAGAGGTAGTTCATGGCCTTAAAAACATTTATTGTCATGGCAGGAAGTGGATGAAACTGTACCCTATATTCTCAGGTTGGGCCTGAGGTTAAATACCTTTTGCAAGTAGAAGGAGGTTCTGGGAAGGAATACTTATTTGACTACACCCTCTGGCCTTTGGGTATCTCATGAACATGGAGATCTCTTGAAGCTCTGTTGCCTGTAGTCATGCCCTCTACCTGGGTTATGTGATTGAAAGCCACAAACTTTTCTTTGGGAGGAGCTGTGGATGGCTTTCTAAGTGAAAGGAGTCAGGGCCCAGGAGCAAGGCCTACAGTCCCTTTAGGGTCTCTGGAGATCGAGGCCTGTGCTCAACCAGGTACTCAGCTGCCTTTCACAGCCCATGTCCCCACACTCCACATTTATCCATTTATTTCTTTCACCTACTTTCTTTAAAAACACACCGTGGGGTTAGCAAAATAGCTCAGAGGGTAGTGGTGCTTGTTTTGCAAGCAAGCTTAAGGACTTAAGTTCTATTCACAGAATATAAAGATAGAATATTTAAACAGAATACTCATGGTGTCTACTGATTCACATGTTCATTTGATCATACATAAACATTTTATACAAAAATATAATAAGTTTAAAAGATCTTTTTTGGGGGGGGGAGAGTCAGGCATAGTATTGTATAACTTTAATACCAGAATTTTTGAAGGAGACGCATTTGTATCTCTGTGAATTCCAGTATACGCAGGGCTAGAAAAAGAGGTGATTTCTGAAAAAATATTTATAATATAAAAGCACATTAGGTATTATAGTTATTATAATTTTGCCACAACAATCAAACCCTACTTAATAAAACAAGAGTAGGTTATCCACATTTATTTATTTTTATTTTTCATTCTTTTCTTATTGATTAATTTTTTATTTATTTATATCCCAAATGTTGCCCCCTTTCTCTTTGCCCCTTGTAGAGTTCTTTCCCCTCTTCTCCACTTTGTATCTAAGAGGTTTCCTCCCCTGATATCCCCCCCAACCTGGGAATCAGGTTTGTACAAATTAGACACATCCTCTTTCCTGAGGTCAGACAATGCAACTTTCTGCTACATATGTGCTGTGCTGTGGGCCACAAAAAAGACCAACCCATTTATGCACTTTTTGGTTGATGGCTCACACTCTTGGAGCTTTTATGGGCCCATGTTAGTTGACATAGTTGGGATTCCTATGGGGTTGCTATTTGCATCAGTTCCTTCAATTCCTCTTCTAACTCTTCCATAATGATTTTAGACCTCCACTCAATGCTTGGCTATGTGTATCTGCATTTGTCTCAACTAGCTGTTGGCAGAGACTCTCAGAATACAGTCATGGTAGTCTGCTGTCTGGAAGCAGAACATAGCATCAGTAATAATAGTATCATGGATTGATGCTCATCCATGAGATGGATCCTAAGTTGGTCTGGTCACTGGTTGTTCATGTCTTTATTTTCTGTTCCACCTTTGTCCCTGAATTTCCTTTAGACAAAAGCAATTTTGGGTCAATAGATTCCACCTTACACCAAACAGAAAGGCAAAGATCAAAAACTAAAGCAACAATCACACACTGAGTAGGATGTGAAGAAAGAGGAACACTCCTATATTGGGGGTACAATTGCAAACTGGTACAAACACTCTGGAAATCAATCAAGTGGTTCCTCAGAAAATTGAAAACAGTTCTACGTGAAAAGATACTCTACCATATCACAAGAACATGTGCTCCACTATGTTTATAACAGCCTTATTTGTAATAGCCGGAAACTGGAAACAACATACATGTACCTCAACTGAAGAATGGATACAGAAAATATGGTTCATTTACACAAATTGACTACTATTCAGCTATTAAAAACAAGGACATCATGAATTTTGAAAGCAAATGGATTGAACTAAAAAGTATCATCCTGAGTGATGTAAAACACCCAAAAGGACATGTGTGGTATGTACTCACTGATAAGTAAATATTAGCTAAAAAGTGTAGAATACCCATGATATATCCCACAGACCCTAAGAAGTTAACCAAAAAGGAAGGCCCAAATGAAGATACTTAAATCCAAATTAGAAGGGAAAACAAAATAATCATGGGAGTCAGATGAAGGAAGTGACATTAATTGGAGAGTGGAGGGGGTAAGCAGAAAAAGGATCAGAGGACATAGAAGAGTAGCCCAGATGGCCAGAAGAATAAACAGAAATATGCATCTGCTTGGGCTAGGGGTGGGGGAAACTCTATAAAGTCTCAGAGATCTAGGATGGGCTAGGCTCCCAGGAATGTGGGTGACCTTAGATGAAATATCTAACAGTAGGTATTTGGAAACTGAAGAGACCATCTCCAGTAGTCAGACCAGACCTGTAGTGTTGGGATGGGGACACCAATCTATCTACAAATCCTTCTACTTAAAATTGCTCTTGTCTAAAAGTATGTCTATATTTGTAATATCTATTGTTTTCTTTACTTTTTCTTTATTCCTTTCTGATATACCAATTATTCTTTAAAATATACTTTTTAGATTTATGTCATTTTTTATGTACATGATTTTGCCTGAACGTATTTATGAGTATGTGTATGTGGCTGGTGCTACAGAGGTCAGAAGAGGACATTTATCACCTAGCTAATAGAAGATGGGAACCACCACGATATGGAAGATGAGAAGAGGGAAAATAGTAGTCTGAGTTTTCAAATTAAGTCTATTTAGCCACTAATACCATAGGTAAAATGAACCTTATATTCATTTTTCTTATCTGACTGATAGCAAATTTACACAGCTGTCTTTCAATAAAAGCATTACTTAGTGTTTATTGATATCCCAGTACTTTGAGGCAAGGAAAAGCTTTAAATGTTCACATAAACCTTAATTTAGAAGTCAGCAAACTTAGTTTTGCTGGAACCATAAATTCTATGCTTTGTATTTTCATATTGCTCTATTCAGACAGTGCCCATTATATGTATACATTGTATAAAATTACTTAGTATTGATTTTCAAATTCAGAAAGTCATGTTTCCTAGCACTGAGTCTTTAATATCATGATGACTAGAAAACATTTTAATCACCACTTCCAAGAACATTACTCTTCAACTGAGATCAATTTCCATACCCAGAATGTAGCTATTAAACTCACCATTCTCATCCTTTATCTGGCTTTCTGTCAAGTATCTTCAAGTTGATAGGGGACACTAGGTAATCTCTGCCCATTATTATTTATTTACTTTGAAAATGGCAGGACATCCCAAATTCATAAATGTAGAAATCAAAAATCTTTTAATATCAAAACAAATTGTCTGATATAAATTAAGATCTATAGCATATTATGCCTTCTGTTTTCAATATATGTTTATATTGAAATCATATATATATAATATATAACACAAACATGCACACACATACACACACACACACACACACACACACACATATATATATATATATATCATACAAATGTTTTTAGAATTCATATGTCTTTATGGAGAGATAGTAGTACTTCAAAATGCCTATATGACATGCAATAACAAAATCCAATATAAAACTATGTTTTAATTACTAGTAAATTATTGTGCTAGAAATTTCATATTTTTTATTTCTATGCATTTGAAATATATATCTTATAAGGTTTTTTTTTAGTGAATTGCCAACCAACTGTTTTAAAGAACAAATGGAAGTAAATTCTTCATTCAAAGGGAGTTTTTGGTGAAACCATTCTCATCACTTCTGTTTAAATGGCCTCTTCAGATGCCATGCTTCTACAAGGGTGACATACTTGTTTCCACAAATGAGTAAAAACACATCATTATTATATTATTGTTTTTCACATAGTAGTCCCTCCTTCTATTCAAGAGGCTAGAGATGACAGGATGTGTTTATTTTTATAGCTTAAATACCCTTATAGAATTCCACTGGGAAAATATACCATGTTTTGTTTCATTTTGTTTTGCTTACCTTATCAGGCATTGAATGACATCTTGAATAAATTTATGGTTTAGCTATTGTACACAGTGCTACAACAGATGATAGGAGAGTGTAAGAAATAAACTTTTTTTTCTCTTGCTGTGATAATTTCCTAGTAGTAGAATTTCTAGATTATGTAGGAGAACTCCATGTAGCTTTTCAGGTAACCACCATGTTGTTTTTCATAATGATTAGTTTTATTTACATTCCTATCAAAAGTGTAGAAGAGTTTTCTTTTCTTTCCTGTGAATCTTTACCAGCATTGTTCATTTCTATCTGTGTTATTTTTGGTTTTGTTTGAAGACAAAGACTTACTATGTTGCATCTTATCCTGAGTGCTGGGATTACAGACCCGTGCTACTGGTGCTACTGCTGTATTTCACATTTTTCTTTTCTTGGGGTTAGCATCTATTAAATAATTGCTTTTTGATACTTCATTCATCTCACAGTACAGATTCATTCTCATATAATATTTAGAAATATTCTCACATTATTTTTCATTCCTGGTTGTCCCTTTGATGTGTAGAAGCTTTGTACTTTGACATGATTATAGATTTATCAAACTTTTGTTATTGTTATTTATACCTTTAAAGTTCTGTATAAAATATTGTTGTCTATAATAATGCATTCAAGCATTTTCAATGTAGGCTGTTCTTTGCAGCATTATAGATGTTACAGTGAGAAGATTGTCATGAATTTGAAATCAGACTGTCATAGATAGTGATTTCCAGGATATCGTGGTATAGAAAGTGAGATGACAAACTCACCATGTTTTGTTTAATTTTGTTTTGCTTACCTTATCAGGCACTGAATGACATCTTGAATATTTATGGTTTATACACCACCCCACCCCCCAAAATCTTTTGAACTCCATTGCATTGATCTTTTAAAAATATTTATACTCTTAATTTTATTTATGTGTTAATTCTTCTTATTTATTTATTATAAAGTTTGTTTTGGCTTATTGTTAATTATTTTATTTACATTCTAAATATTGTGTGAACCCCTTCCTAGTCTCTCCTCCATGAATTCTTCACCCCATTCCCCCTCTCCTTTGATTTGGAAAGGGTGCTTCCCCCACCCACCCCTTGTTTCCTGCCTCACACCCCTAGAATCTCTCTTCCTTGGAGCATCAAGTTTCTACAGAATTAAGTACATTATTTCCCACTAAGGCCACACAAGTCAGTCTTCTGAGATATATGGAGAGGGAGCCACTAACCAGCTCTTTGGTTTGTGGCTTAGTCTCCGGGAGTTTTGAGGGTTCCTAGATAGTTGATACTATCACTTTTCTAATGGGATTGCAATCTCCTTCAGCTCCTTCTGTCCTCTAATTTTTCCATAGGCGTCAGTATCTGCATTTGTCTCAGTCAGCTGCTGGTAGAGGCTGTCAGAGGACAGCCATGATAGGCTTCTGTCTGCAAGCACAGCATGGCATCAGTAATAATGATAAGATCAAGTGCCTACCCATGCATTGGATCCTATATTGTGCCAGTATTTGGATGAACTTTTCTTCAGCCTCTGCTCCATTTTTGTTCCTGCATTTTCTTTAAATAAGAACAACTCTAGATACAACATTTTTAAATTGGACAGGTGTCCCCATGCTACAATTGAGGGCCATGTTTATCTACTGGATGTGGTCTCTTTAGGTTCCATTTCCCCACTGTTGGGTATTTCAGCTAAGATCATTTCCACTGGGTCCAAAGAACTTCTCACACACCTGGTGTTTGGGAATTTCTAGAGGTTCCCCCTGACCTCCATTCCATACTAATGCATATTTCTTTTCACTTTCCTGGCCTTTTCAGCTCCTCTCCTGTCATCCCCCATACCTGATACTGTGCCATTTTCCCTCCACCTCTACTTTCTACGTCAGGTCCCATCTTCCTTCTGCCTCAGATAATTATTTTATTCCTTCTTCTAAGTGGGATTCAAGTATCCAAACTTGGGCCTTCTCTATGGTCTGTGAGTTGTATCATGGGCATTCTGAACTTTTTGGCTAATATCCACTTATCAGTGAATATGTTCTACCATACATATATTTTGGGTCTGAGTTAAGTCAATAAGGTTGCTATTTTCTAGTTCCATCCATTTGCCTGCAAAATTCATGATGCCCTCATTATTAATAGCAAAGTAGTAGTCCATTGTGTAAATGAGGCGTATTTTCTGCATCAATTCTTCTGTTAAGTAACATCTTAGTTGTTTCTAGCTTCTGGCTATTACAGATAAGGCTGCTAGGAAAATAGTAGAGCACATGTCCTTGTGATATGTTAGAGCATCCTTTTGGTATATACCCAGGAATGGTATAGCTGAGTCTTTAGATAGAACTGTTACCAAATTTCGGAGGAACTGCCAATTTATTTTTCGAGTGATTGTTCCAGTTTGCAATACCACCAGTAATGGAGTATTTTTTTCTCTTTTTTCACATTATCACCTGTGTCTGTCATCACATGAGTTTTGATGTTAGCCTTTATGACTTGTGTAAGGTAGATTAGAGGGTTGTTGTGATTTGCATTTCCCTGATCACTAAGAATTTCTTTTTTTTAATTTTATTTTTTTTTATATTTTATTTACAATTCAGATGCCACCCCCTTTTCCCATTTCCCCTCCCTAGAGAAAACCCCTATCCCATGCCCCCTTTTCATTTTTGCTTTTATACAATTTTTTATATGTTAGTCAAAGGCTTTATAAGTTTGGTAATGCTCAATCAGAAGTGTAACCCAATGCCCAACCTAGATATATAAACTATCTTTGACTGGTGGAGCCACGTGAACATCTGCATCCATGCCCCCTCTCTTTCTCTCTCTTTCTCTCATCACCTTGCTTCTCCTCTCCTTCATCTTCTCCTCTCCTTACTCCATCTCTTCCTCTCGGTGCTCCTTCCCCCTTAGCTCCTCCTACATATCACCCTTCCTGTTAAAATAACACTTTTCTCTCAAAATACAATTAGAGTATAATTATTCCTATTTGTGCCAGTGAGGTACAAGATAATCTTAATACCCAGTCCATCATTTTGTCGACTAACCAGAACCTCTGTCATCTCTAATAATTAAAGCACTTAGTTTTGAACCTGGCTGTTTTTCTTGGCTTTAGAATGAATGTCAGCTGAAAACCATCCACTCACATTTTTTCTTTCAAAGTAAATAGCCAGGATTGGCTATGAGACTATCGGTCTTCAACCCCATCAGAAATCTAGAATGAATGAATTAACTGAAATTATGGGAAGCACAAAGCATAGCTTCTAAAACTTAGCCAATTTATAGAGACCGCTGAACACCTGGACAGCCCCTATACTACAGAACATTGCAGCATCAAATCTTCAGCCTTCTGGCCCAAACTCATCTGACAGACCTTAGTGTTGCAGAGTTATTAAGCGCTGATTACTCTGTCTAGGCAGATATAATCAGTCGGCTCTTTTCCAAGTGTGTCCTTTTCTAGACAGTAATTTGTCTGTAGATCGAAAGAGGCAATTCTTGCCTTGTGGCTGTCTCTGCACAACTGGAGTAACTGCAAGAATGCTCCATTTCTTCTTAGTATCCAAGACAGGAAGCTGTCAGGGGCAGACAGGTCTCTAATCAAAATGAACATTAATATAGAAATGTTTGTAATGTCAATTCTGTGGACTTCTAACATTTTGAAAACCAACTATTTATGTAAGGTAATCTGGACTGTTGTCTCTTAACTCCTCTCAGCTATTTCTAAATAAAACATAGAGAACATCCTAACAATATACTCCAAGCCATGAATTTGCTATAGTCCCTTAACTCACAGGCTAACCATCGCAAATCTGTTAAAAAAGTTAAAGAAGGACCAGGTCTAAGCCTTGTATTCCTATATGTGTTATATAGGCACAATGCCCATGAGAGTACCAATGTTCACCTCATTTATATATCAATAAGAAGCTCGTGCCAATGAAAATCTTAAATTTGAAATCAAAGTAAATTTTGTATCATTTAAGAAATTAAAACTTCATCTTGATACTAATTGTACACATTTCTATCAATAGGTTATGGCTATGCAATAAATCCTATCTAATCCTCTCTATTCCAACAAAACCTCTACTTTTCCCTAGAAAGACAGCCCAATAGTAACCACCTTAGTCCTGAAGCCCAGGGAATAGGGGCACTAACTCTTCATTAACTTCTTCAAGCTGATTATGGGCGTTGAGATATTAGAAGAGAGGTGGGGGGAAGAGTAAATTGATAAGCCTCTGACGCTGTGTCTTCACTGTGTCCAGGTGGAATTCCAGGACATCATAGGTTTGAGCAGGTCTGCTCAGTTTGCTTGATGAGTAGATACACTGAGGCTGTGTATTCTGCAATAAACAGTTCTCAGAACAAGTTTTAGTATCAAGAAAAAAAAAATTTTCCCCTAGAGGGCTGACATTTTTTTTAAAGATGTTGGTACTAACAACATTTCTTTTCTTTTTTCCCTTTTTCAAATTGGTTATAATATTTACGTTTCAAATTTTATCCCCTTATCTTATTCCCCCCCACACCCAGGAACCCCTTATCCCATCCCCCCTTCCTTGTGAGGGTGTGATTTTGCAGTTTCTATGATGCTGTTTCCATTAACATAATCTGCCTTCTAGATTTCTAAATCCTTCCATTTTTGTTATTAAATCTCCTATTTTTCTTTTTTCTTTTTTTCTTTTTTATCTTTTTTCCCTTTTTTCTCCTTTCCGCTCCTTTTTTTAAATCTCTCTTTTTTAAAAAATTGGGTATTATATTTACCTTTCAGATTTTATCCCCGTACCCCACTTCCTCCCACCACCCAGAAACCTCCTATCCCATCCCCCCTCCTCATGCTTCTATGAGGCAGTGCCCGCATCTACCCCCACATTACTCCCTCCCCACCTTCACTTCCCCTCCCCCCCCACACACTCTGTGTTCAGTTTTTATGGGACCAAGAAATTCCTCTCCCACCTATGCCTGACATATATCCTCCCCTACATATACCACTGGAGTCCTGAGTCCCTCCCTATGTGCTCCTAGGCTGGAGGTTTAGATTCTGGGGTCTCTGATTGTTTGATACTTTTGCTTTCCTCCTGGGGTCACAAACTCTTTCTGCTCCTTCAGTCTTCTCTCTAAGTTCTCTATTGGCAAACCCTTGATCATATCAGTGGTTAAATGAGCATTATCCTCTGAATGTGTTAGTCTTTGCCAGACCTCTAAGGAGACAGCTATATAATGTTCTTGACAGCATGCCCTTCCAGCCATCCACATCAGTGTCTAGCTTAGATGACTGTACATGGGATGAGTACCCAGGTGGAATGGTCTTCTGATGGCTCCTCCTTCAGTTTCTGTCCCATGTTTTGTTTCCATATTTGCTCTCTTGAGTATTTTTGTTACTCGTCCTAAGTAGAACTGAGGCATCCCCTCTTGGTCTTCTTTCTTCATGTGCTTCATATAGTCTGCTAGTTGAGTCTTTGCTATTCCAAACTTTTGGGCTACCATCTGCTTAACAGTGAGTAAATACCATGTCTGTACTTTTGTGATTGGGTTAACTCACTCAGGATGATAGTTTCTAGATCCATCCATTTGCCTAAAAATTTCTTGAATTCATTATTTTTAATAGCTGAGTAATACTCCATTGTGTAAATGTACCACATTTTTTGTATCCATTCCTCTGTTGAGGGACATCTTGGTTCTTTCGAGCTTCTGGCTATTATAAATAGTGCTGTTATGAACATAGTGGAGCATATGTCCTTATTATATGTTGGAGCATCTTCTGGGTAAATACCCAGGAGTGGTATAGCTGGATCCTCAGGTATTGCTATGTCCAGTTTTCTGAGGAACCGCCAGACTAATTTCCAGAGTAGTTGTACCAGCTTGCAATCCCACCAACAATGGAAGAGTGTTCCTCTTTCTCCACATCCTCGCCAGCATCTACTATCACCTAAGTTTTTGACCTTAGCCATTCTGATTGGTGTGAGGTGGTATGTCAGGGTTCTTTTGATTTGCATTTCCCTGATGACTAAGGATGTTGAGCATGTCTTAAGGTGCTTCTCAGCCATTTGAGTTTCCTCTGTTGAGAATTCTTTGTTTAGCTCTGTATCTCATTTTTTATAGGGTTATATGGTTGTCTATAGTATAGTTTCTTGAGGTCTTTGCATATCTTGGATATTAACCCTCTATTGGATGTAGGACTGGTTAAGGTCTTTTCCCAATCTGCTGGTTGGTGTTTTGTCTTATTGACAATGTCCTTTGCCTTACAGAAGCTTTTCAATTTTATGAGGTCCCATTTGTCAATTCTTGATCTTAGAGCATAAGCCATTGGTGTTCTGTTCAGGAACTTTTCCACTGTGCCTAGGTATTCGAGGGTCTTCTCCACCTTCTCTTCTATTAGTATCAGTGTATCTGGTTTGAAGTGAATGTCTTTTATCCACTTGGATTTGAGCTTTGTACAAGGGGATAAGAATGGATTGATTTGCATCCTTCTACATGTTGACATCCGTTTGAACCAGCACCATTTGCTGAAAATGCTGTCCTTTTTCCACTGGATGGTTTTACCTCCTTTGTCAAAGATCAAGTGACCATATGTCAAAGACATATGGGCTCATTTCTGGATCTTCAATTCTATTCCATTGATCTTCCTGTCTGTCTCTGTACCAATATCATGCAGGTTTTATTACTATTTATGAATTTTTTTAAGTGCTTCTCAGCCATTCAAGATTCCACAGATGAAAATGATCTGTTTAGCTCTGTTCCTCTGTTTTCAATTTTGGTTATTTAGTTTTCTGGAGTTTAACTTCTTGAGTTCATTTATATTTTGAATATGATCTCTCTATTGAATGTAGGATTAGTGAAGATCTTTTCCCAACGTGTAGATTGCAGTTTTGTATTATTAACATTGTTCTTTGCTTTATAGAAGCTTTTCAAATTAATGAGGTCCCATTTGTCTATCTTAGAACCTGAACCATTGGTCATCTATACAGAAATTTTTCCCCTGTAACAATGTGTTAGAGGCTATTTCTCACTTTGTCTTCTATTAGATTCAGTTTATCTGGTTTTATGTGGAGATCCTTAATCCACTTGGACATGATAAATATGGATACACTTGATACAGATGGATCTATTTGCATTTTCCTACATACAGACTGGCAGTTAGACGAGTAGCATTTATTGAAGATGCTTTCTTTTAACTACTGTATGTTTTGGCTTCTTTTTCAAATATCAAGTTTTGCAAATGTGTGTTGGTTTATTTCTGAATCTTCATTTCTATTCCATTGATCAACTTGCCTGTCTCTGTGCCAATACCATGTGGTCTTGATTCTCTAAATTTTAGGCTTAATTTCTTGAGACCACTGACAATTCTGAGGGTATTTTTTGTTTTGGTGAAGTGATTATGAAGTTTCAGGTTACTCGGAACAAGAACAAATAATGTTAAGTTTGTGGTGCCAGTCATATCAATTTTTAAAGCATTAGCTATTATGAGGTTACTTCATTGTTTAACCAGTCATGTCAGGATGAACATATTCTAAAGGTAGTAGGGATCCATTGCTGAGAACAATATTAAAAAATGTCATTGAACAAGAAGTCAAACTGTTGCCTGTATGGAGCATTCACCCCTATGTTACAGTGTCTGTGATAAAAGAAACTTTTCTGCAGGCCACCGTAAGAGAAATGTAGAGACCTAGACACAAAATCATTGACCCACTGTCCTGCCTACATTATACACTAGGGTAATGGTGGCACAAAACTTGTGGGAGTAGCCAACCAATGGGTTAATTGACTTAAGGCCTACTTCAGGAGAATGAACCTGTATCTGACATTGATTGGATAACCAAGAAGCAGAAAGTAGATATCCCAAATCTTAGATAAAACTAAGCAACATTGGTCAAAAACAAACAAACACACGTATAAACAAATGATATTGTATTATACACATAGATGAGTGCCTTACCCAGTAATTATATCAGAGGGTCTTCCCCAGGAAGCAAATAGGAGTGTATCAAGAGAAGAACAGCCAGAAACCATGTAGAGAAAGTCTAAATTGGATGTTTCCATCAAATCTCTTTGTTCAGAGCTTAGAAAATCCAATGGAAGAGGAACCAAAAGCATTGTAATTGTCACAAGTTATGGAGAACCCCACAAAACAAGGCTTTCTGAATCAGTTAATCAAGGTACATATGACCTCAGAGACACTAAAGGAGAAAGCACAAAACATGCATTCATATACATTACGTCTTCTGTGTATACATTATATCTTTCAAATTAGTATTTTTATGAGAATACTGATTATGAAAATGAGTACATTTTTGACTCCTTTACCTGCTCTTGGGACACTTTCCCTCCTATTGGGTTGTTGTGTCTAAATTCAATATGAAAATTTTTGAGTCACCTTGATATATTTTACTTTGAATTTTTTGGTTGTCTTTTAGCACACTGTGTTTTCTTGTGAGAGACATGAAGGGGATAGATCCAGATGGGCAAGGAAGTGTGAAGGAAATGAGAAGAGTTCAGAGAGGAGAAAATATCAGGGCTATGGTATGAGAAATTAATATATTTTCAATTTGAGATGGGGAAGAGAGAGAAAAAATATGTTATTCATCATGTTTGTCAAATTATTGGAATAACGGAGTTAAGGTAACTAGATTTCCTCAAGAATTTCATACTGGGAGAAGAGAAAGTCTAATCCTAGTAGTTCTAGCAATCTTGAACAATGTCTAAAGATGTTTTTTATTTCTAGCATAATTTTTAAGCATCTTTCTTTAGTCATTGCTTAGAAAAATCACAATTTTTTATAGATTTTGTATATTATTACACAAAATATATGCAGAAAATACTTTAACATTCTATATATATATATATATATATATATATATGACATTAATTAATATGTACTCACATAGTTGGAAAGAATATTGAATGAATATAAAAAAGGCATGAGAATGCAGCAGAAAAAATATATTTATAGACTAAAAGTAAAAACAATACAAACTAAATTACTGAATATGTTAATACAGTAGTTAAAATTTTAGCTAGAGTAACAATAAATCAAGAAGTATATCAAGGGAATACAAACTGGTTAAGTCCAAGTGCCTTTATTTGCAGATGATATCATAATATGTATAAGTTATCTTATAATTCTACTGGTAAAAACTTTCATCAAAGTAACAGATAACAAAATTAACATATAAAACTCAATACCCACCCAGGTGAGGGTGGCGTATGCCTTTAATCCCAGCACTTAAGAGGCAGAGGCAGGCAGATTTCTGAGTTCGAGGCGAGACTGGTCTACAGAGTGATTCCAGGACAGCCAGGACTACACAGAGAAACCCTGTCTCGAAAAACCAACCAACCAACCAACAAAACAAACAAACAAAAACAAAAACAAAAAACAAAACCTCAATACCTTTCCTTATATAAAAGACAAATGAACTGATAAAATAATCAAGAAAATATTATCTTTTCTAATATCCTAATATAACTTAACATATCTTGGGCTAATTCTAACCAAGCTAGTGAAAGGTTTGTATAATAAAATCTGTAAGGAATTGAAGATATCAGAATGTTGAAAGATCACCCATGCTCATGGATGTATAAGACTAATATAGTAAAATGGCCATCTAACTTTAAAAAAATTTACTGATCTAGTGCAATTTCCACCAAAATCCCAATACATTTCTTTGCATATCTTAAAAAGTTAATTTTTATCTTCATATAAAAAAATAAAGTACCCAGGAGAGCTAAAACAATCATAAATAATAAAAAATTGTGGAAGGTACCATTATTCCCAATTTCAATTTTTACAAAAGAGTCACAGTAACAGCTAAGTAAGCAGCTAAGTATTAATACTAAAACAGATATATTGTTCAGTGGAATCAAAGTGAAGTCAGAAACATAAATCCATAAAACTATAGACCCCTGGGTTTTGATAAAGAAATACACACACACACACACACACACACACACACACACACGCACACACAAACCCCAATAAAGAAAGGGTCTTCTACAAATGGTGCAAGTCAAAGCAAATGACTGATTATAGAATTATCCAAATAAATGTATTCTTATCACCATGTAGAAAATTTAACTCCAAATGGATCAAAAAATCCCAAAATATAACCTGATAGTTACACTTCTAATAGAGGGTTAATATCTACAATAATAAATTACTTGAAATACTAGATATCAAGAAAATAAATAAAACTGTTTAAAATGTGATGCATACAAACAAAACAGATAGTTATAAAATGAGAAAACTCAAGTAACTGAGCAACACTTAAAGAAATGTTAAATGTCTTTAGTCATTACGATAATGCAAATCAAAACCACTTAGATATTTCATTTTAAAAACATTAGTATGGTAAAGAACACTAAAATGACACTTTAAACTGATGAGACTGAGGATTTGGGGTAAGGGAAATAGTCATCTATTGCTAGTATGACTAAAAACATGTACAGCTACTATGACAATCAGTGTGGTGTTTCCTCATGAAGATGTAGGTATCAATCTATGTAGAAATGCAACTATAGCACTCTTGGACATATCTCCAAACAATGCTTCATCCTACCATAGAGACAATTATTCAACCATGTTCATTGTTGTTCCATTTGTAATAACCAGAAATTATAAAACACCAAAATGTCCCTCATAAGAAGAATGCATAAATTAAATGTGGTATACTTACACAATTCAAATTACTCAGTCATTGAATAAATGACATTATGGAAGTTGTGGGCAAATTGCTAGAACTAGTAAAAAAAATCACCTATAGTGAAGTATCTCAGATCTTGAAAGAAAAATATGGTATTCATTTACATATAAGTGGACATGAGTTGTAAAACCAATGATAACCAAGCTACAATCCATAGAACCACAGAATTTATGTATAGAGTAACAGATATGGGTGAAGCAAAAGCAGATGGATCTTCTTAGGAAATGAAAATAAAATAGATATGGATGGATGGATTGGGAGCTATAATTGAATGATCCATTAAGGAGTAGAGAAAGAAAATGAGGAGAGACAGATAAAATTAACGGGCATTTGAGGAATAGTATGATAACCTAATAGTAGAAGCTTCTTATCTATCTATCTATCTATCTATCTATCTATCTATCTATCTATCTATCTATCAATTTCTACATCTACAACTACATCTACATCTATATTAATATAGGAAAGCTAAATAAAATCACATAATAATGGAGTTGGGGGAAGACAGAAACTGATTTAGCCATTTCTTGTCACTAAATGACCATCCAGTACTGGAATTGTGTTACATCAAATTGAGTTTTTGCCAAAGTGTTCACATGGGAATTTCCAAGCAACCCAGACTATTGCCAAAGTAATGTCTTCCATTTTAATTATTCATAGCCTCTTCAGTAATCAAACCTGATCTAATTGTGGGAAAGTAGCTTATATTTGCCTGATATAATCGTCTTGAAGGCTTACTGCTGAATAAACTCACCCATTCTAAGACTGATGAACAAACTTACCCTTTCTAATTATTTCTGAACTCTGGTTGGCTGATTCATCTCAGATGCTCTGGCCCAAACTCCTCTCCAAGCTGACTGATTCACTCGTCCTTCTCTCAGCTTTTCACTGAATTGCTCTTTTTGGCCTCAAACTAACTCTAGCAATTTATTCTAATCTCTTGCTTTATTCTAATTCTCTGACTTGCTCTATCTTCACCTGTGTTTAGCTTGTTTTCCCTGCCTATCTGTGTAAAATTGTCCCTATACAACTGATTTTGAACTTCACAAACTGAACTGACACAACTCTGTTGCAGTGCACATCCTCTCAACTCATTGACACAGCTGAACTGACTCAATTCTCAACTGACAGACCACCAGTTCAACTGCACTGAATTTACTATACTGAATGGAACTCAATTCTGTTCAGTTCAACTGAACTGTCTCCTTGCATTACTCTTAAGTAGATTTTTTTCCTATGCTTGTGAAACTTGGGTATATTATATCTTTGATGCGTTCTGTCAATCTATTTCTGATTCATAACTTTGTATGTGTGTAACTCAATTAAAATTAACTTTCAAACACGGCTATTTCCTTCTACAAAGTAATTTTACCTTAAAGGTATCTACTCAGGGAACCTCTGTATTCTGGCCAGAGAGAATGAAGGTGTGTTCCTTTGCTAGATCACCCATGTTGCTCTGGAATCAACACCATTGAGATCTATTTCCATAATTATTAGGTTAACTTTTGTTCATTTAATGAAAAATTTCATACTACACTTTGAAAAATTAAAAGAAACAAAAATGTATTTGGAAAAAGACTGTATCATTACATACTCTGTAAACAATAAAACACCAAAATATTAGCCCAGTAATATTATGAATAACTGCATATATATATAAATTTGACAGCGTAGACAAAACAGACCAGTACTTAAAAAGAGACTGCCAAAATTATTTTTAGAACTTTCAGAAACAGCTATTTTTATTCCAGAATTCTATCAAATAACTAGGGAAATTAAGGACCAATCCTCTGCAATCTGTTCTGTATGAGAGAACAAGATATTTTATATTTATGAAATAATTATTAATCCATAATGTAACAAAATATAGTTTATAAAGCCAAATGTATGGAAAAGTATTTTTATAGCTGTAAGAACAAAAATCTACTTAAAAGTATTAAACAGAGTAAAAAATAACTCTACATTATTTTTTATCTACTTGGATGATATAAAATTTATCAAAGTATTTCAGGTAAATAAAATTTAAAAAATTATCAGTTGGCTGTCTGAACAAGAAAAATGATAGTATACTATGTAATAAAGAATACCCTAAGTTAAATTTCAATGCTCATTTATGGTTTTGCAATAAAACAACAATAGTAAAAAACTCATACACAACTTGATAAAGTTTGTATATAATTCTCATAAAGCCAACATTGTATTTAACAGTTTAAAAAGGGATAATAGTAGAAATAATACAAGGATGGCCACTCTCACTGCTAGTATTCATCATATATCAGAAGTTCTGGTCAGTACAATGAAGAAACAAGTTAATGTTATGATACTATATGACTGATTTAACCATGAAACATAAATACAGAAAAGGAACTATAAAATACAGTATATTATTTTCAACAAAGTCACACGAACACTTCAATGCATTTAGAATAAACTTTTCAATCAATGATATTTTATTGACTTTCTTTAAACTATTAATTCATATGTTATGCTTTATAAAGTACATAACACAAAAATGTTCACATCTCTGACTCTATAAGAAAATGTATAAAAGTTCTGGAAGAAAACATTGGAGAATATCTTTGTATACTGATCTGACTGCATAAGACATTCTCAAATTTTACAAATAAGAAACAATCTATTAATAAATATTTAACAGAAACTTAAGAAAAGATGATTCATAGGTGACAGATAAATACTAGAAATGAAGCTCTATCTTATTAATCATTACAGAAATTAAAAACCAAAATCCCTGTGTCATATTTCATACCTATTAGACTAAAATAGATAATTTTAATGTGTCAATCACCAACTGTTAAGTATAGCAGAATAGCTATAAACAAATGCTGCCTAAAGAGGTTACATTATAAAACTTTATTATCGAATTTTATAAATTAAAAAAACTGTGCTTATCATATGACTAGGTACAATTTAAATTCACCTGCTGAATTAATGAATCAATCTTTTTAAAAGATATAACATAACATAATAAAGAAACAAAAACTAACACATCAGAATAGAATAAAAGAAACAACAAGAAGAAAAAGAGCCTCAGAAAAGTCATAAAAAATAGATATAGACACTGAGATACAATACTCCACAAATATGGAAATTGCATTAAATATTAAACTTGAAGCCATAGTATATACTGAAAGAACATATTCAGGTCTTAGGCACACTGCCAATCTCTGTGAATTCATATGTGTAAGAATCATGCTTTATTAGAGGATCTCCTTGGTATTCTCCATCTTCTCTGGCTTTTACACTATTTTCACCTCCTTTTCTATATGATCTCTTTGGGGAGGAATCTGATGAAGAAATATTTTCATGGCTGAATATTCCAATGTCTCTCACTCTCTACATATTGCCTTGCAATTTCTGTATTTTTTTCCCAACTGCTGTAAATGGCAGCCTCTATAATGGCAAGGCATTAATCTATGAGTATATCAGAATTATATTAAGCATCTTGTTACTGCTATGATTTCTGTTGTTGTTCTGCTTTTAGAGCAATGGCATTTGTTTTATTTTACTAGGTCTCTGGAATATCTACTCTTAAGCCCTTGTTCACCCAAGTAGTGCCAAATATATGTTCTGTAAATCAATCATTTGTGTTCATAACATAGAAAGCCACTCAATATATTTAATAAAAGAGCATCATACTTAACGTCATAAATATATTGTAAGAGAATTACAACACATGAAAGAAAATATTGGAAAGAATTCACATGTGTGCTTCAATTCCAATTTTGTTTATAAGAAAGCCAATACCATAACAACTAAAAACAGATCAATATCTGTCCAGAGTTTAGAGTGGAGAGGGTAAAGATAACAAAGGAAAATATCAGTCATCAAATGTAGATTAAATTGATTTTATGAAAACCTAAGTGCCTATTAAATGTACTAATGTAAATTAATATATAATCAAAGACTGAAAAACATTAATATATAGTCAAAGTCAAATATTTTCATACCATAATAGTAAATTACTTACAGCTTTAGTATGAAAAAGTGGCAACATTTTTTAAAGGAACTTTAAACATATATTACAAGTTTTTATAAAACAGATTTACTGATAAGTGGATATTAACCAAAAAGAAGCTTGGAATCCCCACAATTCAACTCATTTACCATATGAAACCCAAGAAAAAAGAAGATAACACCAAAGTATGGATGCTACAGTACTACTCAAGAGGTGGGAGATAATAATCTCTGGGAAGTAGAGGGAAAGAGGCATGTGGGAAGGAGAGAGGAAGGGAAGAAAAAAGGGGGCATGTTCAGATATAGAAGGAGATGAGGAAGAAGTGCAGATGGTCACGAATTTGAAAGTAGGTGTGTAGCAGTGGGGAAGGGGGAACAGGATAGCCACTAAAAAGTCCAAGATATCAGAGACCCAAGAATTTCCCAGGACCCAACAGGGAGGACTTTAGCTGAAATACCCAACAAAGACAAGATAGAACCTGAAGAGACCATATCCAGTGGATAGGCATGGCTACAAATTGAAAGATGAGGCCATTTGCCTACCTCATAAATATTAATCCAGAAGTTCTCCTGTCAAAAGGAAATGCAAGGACAAAGAGTAGAAGAAAAAATAAAGGAAAGACTATCCAGAAAATGCTCCACTTAGGGATCCATCCCATCTGCTGACACCAAACCCAGACACTATTGCTGATGTCAAGAAGCATTTACTGACAGAAGCCTAGTATAACTGTACCCTGAGAGGCTCTGTCATAGCTGGACCAATACAGATAACAGATGTATACAGCCAATCATTGGACTGAGTATGGGGACCCCAATGGGGAATTAGGGCAAGGACTGTAGGAGCTGAAGGGGTTTGCTACCTCATAGGAAAAACAACAACATCAACCAACCAGATCCCCCAAAGTTCCCAGGGACTAAACCACCAATGAAAGAGTACACAGTGGGTATCCCATCTGTACATGTAGCAGAGGATTGTCTTATCTGGCATTGCTAGGAGGGGAGCCTCTTGGTAGTGAGGAGGCTTGATGACCTCCACAGGATCGGGAAACACTAGGCAGGAGTGGGTGGGCAGGTTGGGGTGCACCCTCATAGAGTCAGGGGGAGGGAGTAGGGTATGGGGCTTGTGGAGGGGAAACTAGATAGGGGGACAAAATTTGAAATGTAATAAATAAAATAACCAATAAAAAAGGAAAAAATAATACATTTGATCATTAAGACAGAAAAATCAGTAAAGAAATAGTAATGATCTACTCTATCAAAAATATACATAAGAGAGATGTACAATAGCATATTCTATGCTAGAGCAACTTATACATTACTCTTAAACACATATAAGACACTCTCATCTTTGGGAACAAAACTAAGAAATCTAAATCAAGTGTCTTTTCTAACTGTAATGTTATGAATATAGAAAGAAATGTTATGATAACAGAAGAAAAACTATAAATTTTACAAAGATATGAAAGTTTAAAAATAATAATAAAGGTATCATATTCTTAAAAGTTCTTTTATTTTAAATATGGGTTATTAATATGAGTTATTTCTATGGGTTTTGTATTTTTTGTGGCTACATTGAAGTTTATTGATGGTATCCAAGAGAGTAATTAGGGTTTCTTAGGTCCCTCCTGTGTCTGGGATGGAAATTGTGAGAAAGATGCTCAGTATTGGTGGCCAAGTTGCAACAGGGACTCTTCAGAAACCAAGAGCCTCTATCTTGCTCTCAGTGTCATTGCTGAGGTAAGTGGTCCAGGCTTTCTTCTTCCTTGAAGGCCATGTAGGTCATAATGTCTACCACCCTGTTGCTGTAGTCATATTATTTGTCATACCTAGAAATGAGCTTTACAAAGGTGTACTCGAGAGCAATGCCACCCCCAGAATCAAAGGTGGAGAAATGGGAGTTGCTGTTGAAGTCCCAGGAGACAATCTGATTCTCAGTGTAGCCCAAGATGCCCTTTAGTGGGCCTTCGGATGCCTGCTTATTTTTTAAGGTAGTAATTCTGTCAAGAAAT
Source organism: Rhabdomys pumilio (assembly GCA_030674055.1). NCBI lineage: Eukaryota > Metazoa > Chordata > Mammalia > Rodentia > Muridae > Rhabdomys > Rhabdomys pumilio. The sequence continues at coordinate 55,773,582 of JANHMN010000005.1, forward strand.
GTAGAGGGCTTAAGCAGAATTGTATTTAACAAATACAAGCAAAAGAAACACTCCAAAGTGAAGTTAAAAAGGAGGCTTGTTCCAAGGCAAAAGGCAACATAATGGTTTCTACATTGTATATTTAAGGAAAATCATTAAGACCTGTCATGGGGTAGATGTTATGTGGGCTTTAAGGGAACCATCTAGAACCTGCTAAGACTGGCTTGGTTTACCCAGAGGATTACCCTTTGTTTTCTATCTCATTTCATATACTCTTGTATGCCTTTTGTTGTTTATCCCTAGGGTTTCCAACCTTCCTCCTTTATCTATATTGTTCTTTTAAACTCATATATAAACCTACAAAAACCCTGAAATGTAAAAATATTTTGAAACAAATTAAAATGGAAACAACTCATACCAAAATATATAAGACTCACAAAAACAGTGCTAAGAGAGAAGTTTGTGGAATGATGTACTATGACAGTATTATCTATAAATTGACATACTCAGCATAGACTATATATGGGAAAAGGGAGTGTCTTATTTAACTTACAGGTTTAGGAGTTGAATTAAAAACAGATTATTGGTGACTTATTTTAAGTAGGAACAATGAATAATAAGGGATGTTAGTTATACTTTTTCTTTTGTATTTATGTAATGAAACAACATGATCAAAGCAATTTATAGAAGTAAGTGTTTGTGGTTACAGTTTTAGAGAGTTAGAATCCATGATGACTAGAAATCATGAAAGCAAGGAGTAGGCATGATGGCTGCATCTAAATGCTGAGATTTCACCTGATGAACTACAAGCATGAAGCAAAGAGGGCAACTATATTTACATAAGACTTTTCAGTCTTGAAGTCCACCATGAGTAATATCCTTTTTCTACCCAGACTAGAATTCCTAAACTTCCAAAAACATTGACACCAATTGAGGATGAAATGTTCAAATCCCACAGCTATGTAGGACATTTCTTATTTAAATCACCCAAACATGGTGCATGTAAAAGGAGAGTATCATGTTGAATTTAGATGGCAAAGGAAAAAAAGTGATTTCATAGGATGTAGTTATAATGTCTGAAGTATCGTTAACTGGTCTTCATATATTAATGTCCCTTATTAACAACTTAATGATCAACTAAAATGTAAGTCAAAATGAACCATTAAGAAACAAACAGGTTCGCTTGCCTGGTCCTGGTAGTTAGGGTAGATACTTAGCTGGTCTTCTCCCGTGAGGACACCATATCTCAAGACATCCTAGAAGGACCACTGAACTCAGAGCAGCAGGTAAGAACTATCACCCACTGTCTTATGTCCCAGAGCTACAACTGGAAGCAGGGGAAGCTCAAGACCAATCAGGCACCCAAACGCCATCTCTGAGGAATATCACTTTCCCTTCTGTACTGGGGCAGACACTTAGCTGGTCTGCTCCTGTGAAGACTCCTTATCCAGAGACATCCTAGAGGAGCAACAGAACTTAGAGCAGCAGGTAAGAACAACTGCAAACTACCCTAAGCCCCAGAGCTATTACTGGGAACAGGGGTCTCTCAGGACCCACCAGGCACCCTAACCCTGCCCCTGCAGAATATTACTCCCTTTCCTTCCCTCACCTGGACCTTGTGGCTTTTGGCAGTCACTTAGCTTTTCTGCTCCCGTGAGGACACCATATCCCAAGACATTCTAGAGGAGCAATTGAAATCAGAGAGAAGGGTAAGAACAGTCACCCACTGCCCTATGCCTCAGAGCTACAACTGGGAGCAGGAGGAGCTCAGGACCCACCAGGAACTCAAACCCCACCACTGCAGAATACCACTCCCCTTACTCCCCTTGCCTGGCCCTTGTGGCTGGGGCACACACATAGCTGGTCTGCTCCCTTGAAGAAAGCATATCCCAAGACATCCTAGAAAGGCAACTGAATTCAGAGAAGTGGAAACCATATCCTGAGACACCCTAGAGGAGCCACTGAACTCAGAGCAGCAGAAACCATATCCTGAGACATCCTAGAGGAGCTAAACACTCAGAGGAGCAGACACCTAACTGTTTTGCTACCTTGGAGACACCAAATCCTGAGACATCCTAGAGGATCCACTGTACTCAGAGCAGCTGGAGCTCAGGATTACAGGATCACAGAGACAACTGGACCTGAAGAGTTCTGATAAAAGCAAGATAACTGGAAGGAGAGGCTCCAGTCAGAGACAGTGAGTGCAGGTAGCACTAGAGTTAACAAGATAGTGAAAGGCAAGCACAAGAACATAAGCAAAAGAAACCAATGTCACTTGGCATCACCAAAACCCAGGTCTTCCACCATAGAAAGCCCTGAACACCCCATCACACTGGAAAAGCAGGATTCAGAATTAAAATCACTTCTCAGGTTGATGGTAGAGGACTTAAAGGACATAAATAATACTATCAAAAAATTTGAGAGAACACAGATAAACAGATAGAAGCACTTAAAGAGGAAACACAAAAATCACTTAAATAATTGCAAGAAAACAAAACCAAACAGGTGAAGGAATTAAACAAAACCATCCAGGATCTAAAAATGGAAGTAGAAACAATGAAGAAATCTCAAAGGAAGACTACTCTGGAGATAGAAAAACTAGGAAAGAGATCAGGAGTCATAGATGCAAGCATCACCAACAAAATACAAGAGATAGAAGAAAGAATCTCATGTGCAGAAGATACCATGAAAATACATCCTGTCACATAATAATAAAAACATCAAATGTACAAAAAAAAAAATACTAAATGCAGTAAGGGAAAAAGGTCAAATAACATATAAAGGCAGAACTATAAGAATTACATCAGACTTATCACCAGAAACTATAAAAGCAAGAAAATCCTGGACTGATATCATACAGACCCTAAGGGAACACAAATGCCACCCCAGACTACTATACTATATCATTATTGGTGGAGAAACCAAGTTATTCCATGACAAAACCAAATTTACACAAAATCTTCCCACAAATATCTTCCCAGCGCTTCAAAGGATAATTGATGGAAAACTCCAACACAAGGAGGGAAACTGCAACCTAGAAATAACAAGGAAGTAATCTTCCAACAACCCCAAAGGAAGATAGTTATACAAACATAATTCCACATCTAAAAACAAAAATAACAGGAAGCAACAATTGTTTTTCCTTAATATCTCTTAATATCAATGGACTCAATTCTCCAATAAAAAGACATAGACTATAAGACTGGATACATAAACAGGACCCAGAATTTTGCTGCATACAGGAAATGCACCTCTATGAAAAAGATACACTACCTCAGAGTAAAAGGATGGAAAACAATCTTCAAAACAAATGGTCCCAAGAAACAAGCTGGCAATTCTAATATCAAATAAAATCTATTTTCAACCAAAATTAATCAACAAAGCTAAAGAAGGACACTTCATACTCATCAAAGGAAAAATGTATCAAGAAGACCTCTCAATTCTGAACATATATGCCCCAAATTCGAGGGTACCCACATACATAAATGAAACTTTACTAAAGCTCAAAGTATACATTGCACCTCACACAATAATAGTGGAGAATTTCAACACCCCACTCTCAGCAATGGAAAGATCATGGAAACAGAAAATAAACAGTGACACAATGAAACTAAATAAGTTATGAATCAAATGGATTTAACTGATATCTATAGACCATTTCATTCTAAAACAAAAGAATATACCCTTTTCTCAGCACCTCATGGTACCTTCTCCAACATAGACCATATAATTGGTCACAAATCAGGCCTCAACAGATTCAAAAAGATTGAAATGATCCCTTGCACCCTATCAGACCATCATGGATTAAGGCTGGTCTTTAATAATGACAAAACAATGGAAAGCCCACATACATGTGAAAACTGAAAAATGCACTACTGAATGATGACTTGGTCAAGGAAGAAATAAAGAAAGAAATTAAAACCTTTTTAGAATTTAATAAAAATGAGAATATATCATACCAAAACTTGTGGGACTCCATGAAAGCAGTACTAAGAGGACAACTCAGAGATCTATGGGCCTACAAAAAGAAACTGGAGAGAGCATACACTAACAACTTCACAGCACACCTGAAAGCTTTAGAACAAAAAGAAGCAAATACACCCAAGAAGAGTATACTGCAGGAAATAATCAAACTCAGGTCTGAAATCAAGCCAACATCAAACTAAACTGAGAAAAAGTTGAAGCAATCCCATTAAGATCAGGGACTAGACAAGGCTGCCCATTCTCACCCTATCTATTCAATATAGTACTGGAAGTCCTAGCCAGAGCAATTCAACCCGAAAAAGAAGTCAAAGGGCTACAAATAGGAAAGGAAGAAGTCAAAATTTCACTATTTGCAGATGTTATGACAGCATGCTTAAGTGACCCTAAAACTTCCACCAGAGAAATCCTAAACCTGATAAACAACTTCAGCAAAGTGGCTGGATATATCAACTCAAACAAATCAGCAACCTTCCTCTACTCAAAAGATAACAGGCTGAGAAAGAAATTAAGGAAATGACACCCTTCACAATAGTCACAAACAATATAAAATATCCTGGAGTGAATCTAACTTAGCAGTTGAAATATCTATATCACAAGAAATTCAAATCTCTGAAGAAAGAAATAGAAGAAGATCTCAGAAGATGGAAAGATCTCCTATATTAGTGGATTGGCAGGATTAATTTAGTAAAAATGGCCATTTTGTCAAAAGCAATCTAAAGATTCAGTGCAATCCCCATAAAAATTCTAATTCAATTCTTCATAGAGATAGAAATAGCAATTTGCAAATTCATTTGGAATAACAAAAAACGCAGGACAGTGAGAACTATTCTCAACAATAAAAGAACTTCTGGGGTAATTAATCACCATCACTGACCTCAAACTGTACTACAGAGCAATAGTGATAAAAAAAAAAAAACTGCATGGTGTTTGTACAGAGGCAGACAGGAAGATCAATGGAATAAAATTGAAGATCCAGAAATGAACCAACACACCTATGGTTACTTGATCTTTGACAAAGGAGCTAAATCCATCCAGTGGAATAAGGACAGCATTTTTCACAAATGGTGTTGGTTTGACTGGAGGTCAGCATGTAGAAGAATGCAAATCAATCCATTCTTATCCCCTTGTACAAAGCACAAGTCCAAGTGGATAAAGGACCTTCACATAAAACCAGATACACTTAAACTAATAGAATTGAAGGTGGGGAAGACCTTAGAATACCTAGTCATAGGAGAAAAGTTCCTGAGCAGAACACCAATGGCTTATGATCTAAGATCAAGAATTGACAAATTGACAAAACCTCATAAAACTGCAAAGATTCTGTAAGGCAAAGGACACTGTCAATATGACAAAACGGCAACCAACAGATTGGGAAAAAATCATTATGAATCCTACATCCAATAGAGGGTTAATATCCAATCTATACAAAAAACTAAAGAAATTAGACTCCAGATCACCAAATAACCCCATTAATAATGGGGTACAGAGCTAAACAATGAATTCTCAACTAAGGAAACTTGAATGGACATGAAGCACCTTAAGAAATGTTAAACATCCTTAATCAAAAGGGAAATGCAAATCAAAACAACCCTTAGATACCACCTTACATCAGTCATAACGGTAAAGATAAAAAAAAAAAAAAGAACCTCAGGGGATAGTAGATGCTGGCCAGGATGTGGAGAAAGAGGAACACTCGTCCATTGTTTCTGTGCTTGCAAACTGGTACAACCACTCTGGAAATCAGTCTGGAGGTTTCTCAGAAAACTGGACATAGGATTACCTGAGGACCCAGCTTACCACTCCTGGGCATATACCCAGAAGATGCTCCAACATATAACAAGGACATATGCTCCACTATGTTCACAGAAACCTTATTTATAATAGCCAAAAGCTGGAAAGATCCCAGATGCCCTTCAACAGAGTAATGAATACAAAAATTATGGTACATTTACACAATTGTGTATTACTCAGCTATTAAAAATAATGAATTCCAGAAATTCTTAGGTAATGGATGGAATTAGAAATTATCATTCTGAGTGAGGTAACCCAATCACAAAAGAACACACATGGTATTTACTCATTGATACGTGGATATTAGCCCCAAAACTTGAAATAGCCAAGAGTTAACTAACAGACCACATGAAGTTCATGAAGAAGGAAGACCAAGCATGGATGCCTCGGTCCTAATTAGAAGGAGTAACAAAATACTCAATGGAGCAAATATGAAGACTAATTATAGGACAGAAACTGAAGGATGAATAGTTTGGAGACCATTCCACCTGGGTATTGATCCCATGTACAGTCACCAAAGGTAGATGCTGATGTGGATGTCAGGAAGTGCACGCTGACAAGAGCCTGATATAGCTGTCTCCTTAGAGGTCTGACAGAGTCTGACATATTCAGAGGCAGATGCTCACAGCTAACCACTGATCTGATCAAGGGGTTCCCAATGGAGAAGTTAGAGAAAAGACTGAAGGAGCTGAAAGGGTTTGTGGCCCCATGAGGAGAGCAACAATACCAACCAACTAGAACTCCCCCAGGGTCTAAACCACCAGCCTGGGAGCACATAGGTAGGGACCCATGACTCCAGCTGTATATGTAGTGAGGATGGCCATGTCAGGCATATGTGGAAGAGTAGATCCTTGGTCCATGAAGGCTGAACACTAAGTGGGGGGGGGGATTCATAGGTAGGGAGATGGTAGTGGGGGGATAGGTGGTGGCATTTTCTCATAGAAGCAGAAGGGGGTTGGATGGGATAGGAGGTTCCTGGGTGGTGATGGGAATGGGGTAAGAGAATTAAATCTGAAATGTAATTATAATATCCAATTAAAAATAAATAAATAAAAATGCCTAAAAACAGAAACAAACAGGTTAAACACAAACTGTACCAACAGCTTTATAATAATTAGAAAGGCTTTTTAAACCCTATTGAAGTAAAAAGAGTAATAAATGGAAATTTATGATTTTAATATTTTGTTCTTTTATCAAAAAGTCAAATGTCCTACTTCAATATGCTAGGTAAATGGAAAATATAAATTCACTGCTCTCATCGATGTAAAGTAATAATCAAATATTAAAATAAATGAAAACTACACAAGCAATATTAAAGAAACCAGCCATACTATAAGATGTTTCTTTTGTATATAGTCAAATAACCTCTAACTTCTTTACCAAAGAAAACAAGAAAGGTGTCAAATTAATGGAACCATAACTATAAATAAAACTATTACAATAGATGCCAGAAAAATAAAAATAAATGAATTGAATGACCTAGAAGAAGGAAATACATTTCTAGAAAACTATAAACCAAAAAGATTAACCTGGTAAAAAGGAAAAGCTTGAATAGGAACATCTCTATGAGATTGAAGTACAAATTATAACACTGCCTATAAAGAAAAGCCCAGAACCAGATGGTGTCACCATGAATTTACTCAAACATTAAAATTAGAGATATCAATCTTTAAGTTAAAAAAACAAAGAAACAATCAAAAACAAAAAGAAATAGAATGAGTACTTTTAAATTTATTTCATGAAGTCAAAATCACCCTAACAGCAAAACCACATAAAGACACTGAGAAAATGAAAACTATAGGCCAACATATCTCACAATACTGATGAAAAAACATTATTGAACAAAACTATGAATTCTATTTAATAGCTCACTGTGCAGGTTAGTTTCTGTCAACTTAACACAAAATATAGTTACATAAGAAGAGGAAACCTGAATTTAAGAGTTGGCTCTGGTCATGTGAAGGCTCAAATCCCCAGTGTAAAGGAGTACCAGAAGAGGAAGGCAGGAGTAGATGGGTGGATGGGGGGAGCACTGTCATAGATGCAAGGGGAGGGGGATGTGATAGAGGATTTCTGGAGGAGAAACTGGGAAAATGGACAACATTTAAAATGTAAATAAAGAAAATAGCCAAAAAGCACATTTTTAAAAAAAGATTTGGCTCTGTTAAACTGGCCTGTAACCATGTGTAGAAGACAGCTTGTTCATTGCAAACTGATAGAACATTGCCTAGCCAAATATAGGTGGTTCCATGCTATGCATGGTGGGTCTAGTATATGTCAGAAAGATAGCTGAACAGGTTGTTGAGACCAATGATCCCTCTCTCTCTGACTTCTGCAGCAAAGGAGTTACAGGTATGTAACCTTACACTTCTTTTAACATAGGTATCTAAGATTAAAACTCAAGCCTTAATGTGTATACATAATCAATTGTTCAGTTTTTGCTCCAGTTTCCTACCTTAGTTTTCCTGAGATAGACTGTACCCTGAAAAATGAAATAATATATTTTCTTTCTATATTGTTTTTGTGTTATGGTGTTTTATTACAGTAAGAAAACAAACTAGACTACTCACCAGAAAGATGATACATCATGATAAAATGAAATATAACTCTGGAGGGTAACATGATATGTGAATATCAACAATGGCAAACACAACATAAACAAACTAAAATATAAAATTCACAATATACGTCATTGGAAACATTTAAGAAAATCTTGCCAGGCGGTGGTGGAGAACGCCTTTAATCCCAGCACTTGGGAGGCAGAGGCAGGCAGATTTCTGAGTTCGAGGCCAGCCTGGTCCACAGAGTGAGTTCCAGGACAGCCAGGGCTACACAGAGAAACACTGTCTAAAAAACCCAAAAATAAATAAATAAATAAATAAATAAATAAATAAATAAATAAATAAACATGAAATCTTAACCACTTAGACAAAGAAAAATTTGTCAACGGAATAAAGAGAATTTACTAATAGCCATAAGCTAACATCAAAAAACTGAATCAAAACTGATTCAGTTCGAAGTAAGGAGAAATTTTCTAAATTTACAGGTTTTAAAAGTCAAAATTAAAATATCGGATATTTCAGTTTTAAAAAAAGGTGTTTTATGAGCAAATCTGCGAACTTGGGTTCAGATCCTCTGGCCATATAAATACTGGTCATTGCAATGTATTTCTACTGCCCTAAGGCAAGAATTCAACTGGTAGATCAACCCAGCTAATCAATGAGGTTCAGATTCAGTTATAGATGATGAATCAAAAGTTAAGATGGTAATACACAGAATAACAAAGACTTTATCTTCCTCTGATCTCAAATTGTCAGGTGCAGTTTCACAGTAATATGAGTTACCAAGAAAATATAAGAAGATGACATTTATGATAGCAAAAAAATACTTACCAGTCTAAAAAATCAGGTATAACATTTATATATAAAGCTGTGAACTACTAATGAAAGAAAATGAAAACATAGGTAAAAGAGCACATTCATACATTGTTAGAATTAATTTTGACAAAATGTCCTTTTTACCTGTCTCAGGGTTCTATTGTAGTAAATAGGTACAGTGATTATCACAATTCTTAAAAAGGAAAACATTTAACTAAGGCTTAGTTGCAGTTTATATTTAGTTCACATTCATCACGACAGGAAGTATGGTGGCATGCAGGCAGGCATGGTATTGGACAGTAGGTGAAAAGACTTCTACATCTAGATTTGCAGGTATCAGGAAGAGGTAGACTATGAGCTTGGAATGGGCTTCTTGAAGTATCACAGTCCACCTTCAATGACATGCTTTTATCAACAAGGCCACAGCTTCTAATCATTGTAAATAGTGATTCTAAATGGGAACTAAATATTTAAATTAAATTTAATTTAAATCCCTCATTCAAACTACCATAGTATTCAAAATGATACACAGAATCAAAGTAATCTCTGCAGGACAGAAGCAACCAACAATTCTACCCAGGTGTGACACTGGTGAACCATTACAATGACTGACTAGCATGCCATGACAGTTCTAATGATGCAAACTTGACGTATATATATTTTCCTGTCAGACAACAGATTTCTAATTGTACTAAAGTCATACACAAAAAAGAGAAATGGTTTCTTTTACTAGAAACTTACTCAACCTACCGTAGACTAGTTGTACATATTGGAGAAACACCTACTGCAACCACTGTTCTAAACCATAATAAATGCTAACTACATTCTAAGTATTTTTCCTTTTATCAAGAGATTAGTGTAGCTCTTGCCTCTTACAATGTAATAGTCTCCCAGTAACAGATGAAGACTGTTACAGAAAACCACCATAGACAAAAATGCACACTTACATAGCCCAGTCCCAAATGATATATGTACTGCATGTAAGATTTGGGGATGGATGTGGAAAGATTGTAAAATCCAGAGGAAAATGTAATTAGTTCTAAGATTTTTGTTTATTCTATAAGTATCATAGAAGCCATACCCATAAATGCTTACTAGAGTGGCTGCGGAAGTATGACTTGAACAAGGCCAATAACAATACACATGCTAATGTAGATGAGGGATATCTTACAAGTTCTTCATTCTAGATTAAAAACTAACTAACTAACTAACTAACTAACTAACTAACTAACTAACACCTGCAAATAACTAGTCAATCTTGAGATCTAGAGAAATAGGCTTTTCCCAAAGAATCACACATTAATTGGCTACCCAATGCCAAATGCCAAATGGTTAGCCCTAAAATCATGTATATAAAACTAAAAATATGCAGAATAAGTAGGCTGTGTTTAAGTATTTAACAATACAAACAACAACAATAACAACAAAAAACAAATTAAATAAAATGGGCATGGCATTGAATGAGAGCAGGGGGAGTAGTTCTAAAGCCATTTGTTGTTCATCCTGCTTTACCCTCAGCAGATATATATGTATGCTTAAAGAAAGAGTACATCCATGTTTACTGCTAACAATTCAGTGTAGTTGTGACAAGAATAGACAAAAATAAAAAATAAAATTAAATAATACATAGGATGAGACACTTTTCAACTAATAAATATAAAAGTTTGCCAATACCTGATAATATGGATGAACTTGGAAAATATGGTACTAATCAAAATAACTAAAGATACTTAATATATGAATCTACATTCATGATATCAAAATTGCTCATATTCATAGATTCACAAAACTAAAAACATCAATTATGAGAAATCAACTGTGAGCAAATCGCCACAGTTCAACCTAAAACATAAAGTTTTAGGACATTGCTTTAGTTTGCAATCTGCTGCTGTCATAAACAGGGTGACTAAAAGCATCATGGAAAGAAAATGGTTTATTTGACTTCCTGCATTTCCTCAGTTTATCAGCAAGGAAAGACAAGGTAGAAACTTAAGTCAGGAAACTGGAGGGAAGAACTGAAGCAGAGACAATGGAAGAATGCTGCTTCTTGCCTTGTTTTCTATTGTTTAGTAAGTTTGCTTTCCCATACAAATATTAAAGAAAATTCGACATTCAATATGAACATATTGATAGAAGATGAACTACACTGAAAACACACTCTGATGATTATAACTATTGAAAATTCACACATATTTCTGGCTAGAGGACTATCTTATTTTGTTTTATGTTTTAATAAAATACCAATTAAAATCAACTGAGGCAGGTGTGAGTAAGTGGTTGGGGGAGCATCCTCATAGAAACAGTGTATGGGAGGAAAGGGATAGGAAGTTTTGGAGGGAGAAACCAGGAAAGGGGATAGCATTTGAAATATATATGAATAAAATATCCAATTTAAAAATACAATAAAAATAGACAATGAAAAAAACTTGAGGAAAGTAAGGCTTTCTTGGACTTACATTTACACTTTGTAATCTATCATTGAGATAAATCAAAGCAGGAATTTAAACAGGAAACTGGAGGTAAAACATCCAACTAGAGACCATGTAATAACAGGAATATGGTTTACTGGCTTGCTCAGCTACATTTTCTATATAGACCAGGATCAATCGCTCATAGTGTGCTAGGCCCTCTTACATTAAGATCCAGGTAATAGGTCACATTATTGCCTACAGGCCAATATAATGGTAGCATTTTAGTTTTTCAAATAAGGGTTCCTCTTCACAGAAGATTCTAGCTTCTGTCAAGTTGACAAAAAGTCTAACCATTACAAATAAGTAAGTGTTTTCTTATACTTCAGTTTTTAGAAAGAATTTAAGTGTTGATGTCAGATATAATACTGGGAACTTAGATGCACATCATGAAAGTGAATTCTATATCGTTGTATTTATATATCATACTTTGTAGTACCTGTGTCAGATTTTTATTTTCTCTGAAAAACACATTCTCATTTTATATTTCTTTTTCTTGCAAGACAAACATTTTCTTCTTTCATAGCCAAAGTTGTCTTTAGGAAAGCAAAATATTCTGGTGACTTTGAAAAGTCAGTTTGTCTACAAATAAATCTTGAGCTGCAAAAACTTGACTGAAAATAGTACTACCCATCAGTGTTTTTGTGTGCCAATTCTACAAATCCATGTTTTTCTATAAAAGATTTATAGGGGAAAAAAGCAGTAGGTTTCTCTTTGTTGTATACTGAGGGAACAAATGGAACCACTCAGTTTCAAGACTGAAAGAGTTTGTTTGTGATGTTCTAGAGTGTCTCACCTTAGACCCTGGAAGCACAGATCCTTCAAGCTACCCTAGGAGTATATGTTATCATTTAAGCTTTTGTTTACAGCATGGAAACAATGTTGACTTCTTTACTTTTCAATACCAAGGTAAAATGTCATGCATTGTCTGACAAACAATGTTTGTCAGAGACATGGATATATTTCTCATTGAACTTCATTTTTCTCTCTATAGTCTCAACCTTCCTGAAATCAATCTTTTAATAAAGAAGAAAATATCTACTGTTGATTTTTATAGACCTTAAGGTCAAGATTACAGTTACTCATATAAAAACCAGATTTTTTTTAAATCAAGAAAAAATATTCCTCTAGGAAACTGAAGTTAATATAGTAGCCCTCTTTTCTTCTATACTAATGACAGGAATACCTTTGTCTTCAAATCAGTTTTAATTACTGCTCTAGGTTACAAAATTTTCTCACATTTAAAAATTCTGTTGATTTTTGTACTGATTGCTGTGAAGGAATTAGTCATCTTATTCATTAAAAGCAATATAATATTATGAATTCAGAAAATTAGAATTAAATGTGAATTGTGCATTAAAATACCATGTCAGATTTAGTTATCCTTTACTTTATTTGTAGCTTATGATAGTTAGAATATAGTGCTAACACAGTGTTTTTATGGATATTGAAATATTATGAATTTTTCACTATTATCTTTATTCATCTTTTCTGCACTATTAATAAGTAGCTCCTCTCATTTCCTACTTTTATATCTGAACTTGCATTATGGCTTTTCTTTGGCTAAGACTACAAATATAGTTCAGATAGTCTTATAAAAATCTCATTTTATCACACTAGTAGCAAAATGCATTCATAAACCTCAATTGTCAAATGAAACAAAGTTAAATTTGTTGGTTTTACTATTTTAGGGTGATAGTAATCAAGTCTAAATATAAGGTATTATATATTTTAGGTAAGTAGTCTAACACTGTGCTATACTCTCAAAGCTAAATGTGTAGTTTATATTTTTAATTATTATATCAATAGGATCAAATGGCTGTGAAGGAATTTTCATCTAGAAACATGATTTCTATGGCAAGTGATCATATCTAAAATTCTTCTAGGCCTATGTGATCCAGCTGGAATCACACACCTTTAATCCCTATGGTTGGAATATAGACACACCCTTATTACACACCTTTAATCTGAAACAGTGAAAGTATATTTAGTTTGTAGAAGGAAGTAGGCATTTTTGTAAGTGACTTCTAATCAAGCATCAGAGAAAATAACTAATAAGAGAAAGGTTTGACAGAATGAGACAGAAATAGGATACACCCAACCCTCATGAGAACTGACAGGAAAAACAGGCTACTTAAGAGCAGTAGTGACTGAGACAAGAGGGAGGGCAGTTCAATGAGTAGAGTTCTCTTTAGTTCAAACAATGTTGTAGGTTTCAGTTGTGTTCCCTGCAATTCAATAAAGTTCAGAGTAGTTCAGTGCAGTTCAGTTGAGTGAAGTTGAGTTCAGTTTAGTTCATGAAGTGAGTGTAGTCAATACATTTCCATCTGTGGAATTTGGAAGCAGTTTTTCCAAGCAGAGAAATTCAGTGAGAAGCTAAGACAAGATTGTTAGAATTGATCAGTTTGGAGAGAAGTTTTGAGCTGGGGCAAATGAGTTGAACTATCCAACCAGAATTCAGAAGAAAAAACAAACAAACAAACAAAAACAAACAAACAAAAAAAGAAAAAACAGAAAACGGTGAGCTTATTTAGCAGTAAGCCTCTGGGATGACAATTACATCTTGAGAACAATAGTTACTTTTACACATGGCTTGGCATGTTGGTCTTTGATCTACCACTTAGCGAAACTGTAATCTATGGATATTGTTTTAAGTTACATAGAAGTGCAGTATATTGTTACCTGGTATAGGGTGTGTATGGGGAAACTGATGCATAATGAAAAATCATGTGTCCCATGTTTTACTATTTATGCTTAATTATTTCAATAGAATTATAGAAAATACCATTTTTTGAACAAAATTGCTGTAATCTGAACCATGGAAAATGTTTAGAGATAATTGTTATATAGGAATTGATATACAAAAAAAAAAAAGCATAGATTTTTCTACTTTTAGTTATTTCTGTGTTGTGCCCCCCACAATCCTCTTGCCGGCAAGAACGCACGCGGACACACCAGGATCCTTTTGCAGCAAGATGTTTTTATTACAATGATGAGAGGAAGACCCTGAGCCCCAGAGAGGCACTGCTTATATACACCCTAAAGTGGCATGTTCACTTTAGATTGGCTGCTTGCCCATAACCCCATATGACGCCCCGGGTTGGGCAGTGACTTGGCGTGCTTTCACCACTTGCACATGCACAATATACTTTGTCTACCCACACGGGGACACCGGATGCCAGCGCCATCTTGTAATGGCAAATGCTGTCACTGCTCACCGCGGCTCTCTACATCTCCCCCTTTTTGTTTTATTAATGAGCAACAAACCACTGCTTAGAGGCCATAAACGGACCAGCAGATGTTCAGTATGGTCGGCAATGCTCCAAATTGTGCCATATACTCAATGATAGTGTCCCCCTTGTAGAGGAAGGTAGAGGTCTAGTCCCTTGTGCAAGATAGTGGGATATTGTAAAGAATTTCCACCCTGGTTGTTGGTTCCATGAGTGTACTTTGCTTTACTCATCCCGTTGCCTTTTGTCAGGGGGAGGGTTTTGGCAACTTAACTTCCATGCAACTAGACATGCCTTCGAGGAATCTATCCTTGTGGAACATCCCCTGTATACCACACGTATACACTCTACTCAGGGATGCCCAGAGAGCAAAGGCTTGGTGGAGTCTATGCCATTTCTTAACTGAACAGGCTGAAGAGGCCACGGATATCCTAGGAATGTGTTTCTTGTTTTAACCTTTTCGAGGAGGCTAAAAGGATAAGGACCAGCCAGGTTAGGACCTCTCACCAACCCAATACAATGGGCTAATCCCTTGGGGTGCAACGGCTGAGGGACCTGTCTGCTGGCTATTTCCTTAACATGGATAACCAAATCTCAGGAGATGAGACTTGTTCTAGGGCCGCAAGTGCTTGGGTAATAACGACCTTGTCGCGTTTTTTTTCAGCTCTGAGTTTGCAGACCAACCATAGCATGAACACTAATCCACAACATAGGGCTGCACCAAACAGGCCTACTCCCACCCACTCTTTAAAGAAGGAGAAGGCCAAAGAAATCCAGGAGGAGAGTCCTTCAGTCAATGACAGGTCCACCAGTGTTGAATTAATCTGAACAATAGCAAGCCGAAGATCTCTCAACATTTCCTCGAACTCCAGGGTCCAGTTCTGCAACAAAAATCTAGAAAGGGCTTTAGACATATTTGCAGCACAAGTGAAATTATCATATTGTATAGATGTTACACATATCCCAGGCAACTTCCTTTCATACCCTAACTGAGCCAGTTGCCATAAGACATCTAGCTGTTCTTGAACCAAATCAATTCTCTGATTGACCAACATTAGTCCTCCTTTGATCTGGTTATGCAGGGACGTTTGCATGTCCATAGTTGATGCCACTCCTGATGAAAGCTCATTAAGAGATTCTGCTGTTTGGACAGAACTAGACAAGGCCATGGCAGAAGTGGTAACGGAGGCTGCCACAGCCGCGGCAGCCACAATGCCTACTATAACAGCAGAGATGCCAAAATCCCGTTTGACTCTTAAACAATTGCATACTGCTGGGGATTTCCACCGGCACAGGAACAAATCATGGCATGCGAGTAACCATAGCCAAGTGATGTGAGGATGCGTTCCAACATAAGGTATAGAAGCAGGTCAAAGGTGTACAAGACAATATATTCTCATCCTGCATGATGCCATTAAAAACTAACCACATAAAAGGGGGCCAAACACAAACAGGAACTTCTACATATTTAGATGCTTTTCCCTCCCTGTAGGAGATTTTGGCTGTTTTCCAGGAAAAGCTTCCAGATCTTGTAAGCGTACCCTCCCAATCAAAAGAAACTTTACTAAGGGTGCCGCCCCCCAACAAGGAAAAAGGGGACAAATCAGTGCAACTCCCATTAATACCACAAAGAAGCCACACATTAAATGGATTAACATTACTGTGCTATGAATCCATATGAGTAAAATTATGGCCAGGAAAGGTAGCATTATATTTTACACTAATGCGAGGTGAAAAGGAAAAGGAACCATCTGTGACCCATGACCAACCTCTCTCTTGACAGCCCGTCCAGGGAAAGGCATCACTGCCAGCTGTCATGGCGCCCTGACAAAAGGGAGCCCACTGAGGTTAGAGTGGTGGTCTTGTGTTATTCCTCAGGCTTGGCCACCATCCAAAAATAACTGTTGCATTAGCCTCAATATCATAGCTACTACTATATTGTGCCTCACTCAGCCAGGCGGCTGACTGGTTATGCATCTTAATACAGGCACAATCATTTGATAAATTAAAAACCATAAAAAAGCAAAGGCTGCCTTCCAAGCTAAAAGTCTTATTGCCCTCAACACTACTAATCTGTGTATCTAAAGGAAGATAGGGTAATCCTGCTTCACTATTGGTACTGAAAAAACGGGGGAATACTTGTGCATCATGCATCACAGGTATCGGGATCAGAAATACTGACATGATCCCCCATCTCAGCTTCGCATGTCCCACTGTCAGCAGTGTCAGCAAGAATATCACCTTCAGGAGGAGGGTCTTCATGTCTCTGGGCAGGATCAAGCTGAGATTCCAAGATTCTTTGTGTTAGGCATTCTGGTAGCCAGAACGGATTATCTTCTTCCTGTGGAAAAACACAAACAGCTCCCCTGGATCTTATTAAAATAGGATCTGGGCCTTTCCACTGTCCGGTCAAAACATCCTTCCATTTGACCATCTCTTTTGGCCTGTCAGGCTTTAAACAATGACAGTCAGCTGCTGTGTGGCATTGACTGTCCAGATTTAAAAAATTAAGAGTAAAAAGTGCTATGGAAACGGTGACTCTTGGCACTGAGGGTAGAGCTTCCTCGACTCCCCCTTTTTGTTTTATTAAATAGGACTTAAGAGTGTGATGAGCCCATTCTATAATGCCTTGTCCTTGAGGATTGTATGGTAGACCCGTTAGATGGGTCACCTCCATTTGGCAGCAGAATTGTCCAAACTTCTGAGAAGTGTAAGCTGGTCCATTGTCAGTTTTAAGAATTTTAGGCTTTCCCCAGGCACTCCATGCCTCGAGGCAATGCTGAATAACATGGGCCGCCTTTTCTCGGGCCAATGGGGAAGCAAATATAATTCCAGAACAAGTATCAATGGAAACATGTAAATATTGCAATTTGCCAAAGGATGGGATGTGAGTAAAATCCATTTGCCAAATCTGTAGTGGCCAAATTCCTCATGGATTAATTCCTACATGAGGCACTGGTAAGAATTGACAACAATTTTGACATTGAGTCACTATATTCCTAGACTCTTTTCTCGTTATGTAAAATCTCTGACATAAAGTCTCAGCAGTTACATGAAATCTTTCATGGAAATCTTTGGCCAAGGTCAAATTTGGAGATAGGGCCACAGCTATTAACTTTGTGGCTCGGTCTGCCAGGTCATTTCCACGGGACATTGGTCCCGGTAGACCTGAGTGAGCCCTGATATGTGTAATAAAAACAGGAGATCTCCTATTGACTAGGGTAAATTGAATCTTTTGAAAAACTTCTACAAGTCTACTAGAGGGCTTAATTAGTCCAGCAACTTCTAGAACTTTAACTGCATTTACTACATAAAAGGAATCTGAAACAATATTTAAAGAACCAGGGAAGGTTTCAAGAACCTCTAATACTACCAAGCATTCAACAATTTGAGGTGAGGTCTCATGGTATTGTCTGGCTGTAACTTCATTATTAACTACATAGGCACCCACACCTGTTTTTGACCCATCTGTGTAAACAACCACTCCATGTGGGAGCGGCTTCAGAGATATAATGTGCAGAAACACAATAGCTTGAGTTAAGGCAAATTGTAAAATAGGATGTTTAGGATAGTGATTTGGCCATTAAAAGAGGTGACCAACACCACCCAAACATCAGAGGTAGCAGTTAATATTTGAACCTGATGTGCAGTATATGGCACTATTAAAACCTTAGGATCCCTTCCAAAATGTGTAATGGCTGCTTTTAGCCCACGAAGGGCAAGCTGAGCGACTGCATCTGTATACCATTCAATAATCTTTGCAGGGGATGCATTAGGATGGATCCATAGTAGGGGCCCATCTTGCCATAACACAGCAGTTGGTAAATGTCTGGTCTTAAAAACACATAAATCAAAAGGTTTGGTTATATCAATACGTTTTAATTGGGCATTCTATAATGCATTTTCCACCACTTGTAAGGCATGGCTCGCAGCCGGTGTTAAGGCCCTTGGTGATGAAAGGTGAGTGTCCCCTTCCAGAATGTCAAACAAAGGTTTTAATTCAGCAGAGGGGATTTTTAAAAATGTTCTTAACCAATTTATATCACCTAATAAGTTTTGAAAATCATTTAAGGTATGTAAATGGTCCCTGCGAATCTCTAATTTCTGAGGAACCATTTTTTCCGTGTAAATAACTGTTCTTAGAAAGGAGCCTACTTCTGAAATTTGAACCTTTTCTGTGGCAATATGTAGGCCCCATTGTCCCAATGTTTTAATTAATAGGGGGTATGAGGTTTGCAAAATAACTAACACCTTATGGCACATAAGAATGTCATCCATATAAAGGACGAATAACAAGGAGGGAAATTGTTTCCTAACTGGCTCAAGGGCCATTTGTACATACAGCTGACACATGGTAGGACTATTAGCCATACACTGAGGCAAAACTTTCCACTGATATCTCCTGTCTGGTTCAAGGTGATTAACAGCATGCAAGGTAAATGCAAATCTTTGCCTATCTTGTGGGTGTAGGGATTGAATGGAGAAAAAGCAATCCTTAATGTCTATAATTATTATTCTCCATTGCTTAGGTAAAGCAGAGAGCAGAGGTAGGCCTTGTTGCACTGAGCCAAACAGCTGCGTCTGCGCATTAATGGTCCTTAGATCATGGAGAAGTCTCCATTTTCCTGATTTCTTTTTTATGACAAAAATAGGTGTATTCCAAGGAGAGGTGGAAGGCTCTAAATGACCAAGGTGTACTTGTTCTTCAATCAGCCTTGTAGCAGAGGGATAGGGGCCATTTAGGAACCCACAAGGCCTCCTCTGTAAGCCAGGGTATGGGCATAGAACCCCCAATGGCAACTAGAGAAAATCCAAACCTTGTCTTCCTGTATTACTTTCTTGTGAGATTGGATTTAACCTTCCTTGTTCTTTTCTGCCAAGGCCTTTTCCTTCCTTATATTCCATCCTTTTCATAATATAAATAGCTTGTTGAGAATATTCATTAGTTAATGTTAATCCTAAGTCTTGTAAGATGTCTCTTCCCCGGAGATTAACGGGGAGAGGAAGCACATAAGGTATGAAACTTCCTGTTTGACCCTCTGGTGCATGCCAAGTCAAGGAGCGTAAACTGACTGCAGGGCTGGCCTCATATCCCGGTCCTTGTAGGGAATGGGATGATTGTTTAACAGGCCATGCCTTAGGTCACCAGTTGGAGGAAATAATGCTTTTATCAGCTCCTGTGTCTAAAATTCCTATAAAATTCTTCCTCTCTATCATTAATTGTAAAGTGGGTCTAGTTTTAAGATCAACTACCAGGTGAGCAAAGTCAGTCCCTGAAGAACCAAGCCCGTTGGCACCTCTAGGCACCCCGGTGGATGGGAAACAATCATGTAAACTTGGAAGAATAACTAATTGAGCAATCCTATCCCCAGGGGAGATAGAAAATATGCCTTGTGGACAAGAACAGAGAACCTGAAGTTCCCTGGTATAGTCCTGGTACACCACACCAGAATGAACCACAAGCCCCTTCAAGGCAAGAGAGGAGCTACCTAAAATAAGGCAGACACTTCCTTCAGGCAGGGGACCTTTAAAATCAACTGGAACAGGCTGTACGCCCAGATGTGGCATTAGTAAGAATTGGGAGGTGGAACGGAGGTCCAATCCTGCGGAGCCTCTTGTGGCTCTATGGCTGCAAACATCCTCCGGTTTTGTGTCTGTGTCCCATACTTTTTGGGGCCCTGAGACCTGGGGCCCTGATACCCGTTTTTAGGAGTGCCTTCATCTCTTCCTGCAGGGGAGGGATCATGCTGAATAATCTTTCCTTGAATGTCCCTAACTGAGCGACATTCATTGGCCCAATGATAGCCCTTCCTGCATTTAGTGCATAACCCAGGAGGTCTTTTTTGTATGGGAGTACGACATTCTCGTTTCAAATGACCTGGCTTGCCACAATTATAGCAGACCTTAAGTACACCAGGACTTGCGTGATTTTGGCTTTGCAGAATGGCTGCAGTGAGGCCAGCATTAGTTAGTGGGCCTCCAAGTCCTCAGCAGATTTATTTATCCAGTCTGTCAGCCCTTTGTTTCTTCTAGGGGTAATAACTGTCTTGCATTCTGGTGAGGCATTTTCATATACTAATTGCTCTATCAATGGCTTAACCCTTTCCGGGTCTCCAAAAATCCTGCCTGCTGCTTCTGTCATCCTAGCAACAAAGTCTGAGAATGGCTCTTGGGTGTCTTGCATGATTTTGGTTAGATGTCCTCCAGCCTCACCTTTCTTTGAAAGGGCTTTCCACGCTTTAATAGCAGCAGCGGAGATTTGCCCATATGCTCCCCAATCATAGTTTATTTGGTCGTTAACAAACTGTCCCTGCCCTGTTAACAATTCAAACATCCACTGTCTTTGATTGCCTTCCGCATTAGTGTTGGCCTTTGCCTGTACTTGAGAAGAATCGTGCCATAAGGCTTACCATTCCATGTACTGTCCCATATTAGGGAGAGCAGCTTTTACTGTATTTTGCCAATCATTCAGAGTCATTGCCATAGTGGCGAGTCTCTCAAGCTGCATGACTGTAAAATTAGCATCAACTCCGTATTTGTTAACTGATTCAGCAAGCTCCTTAATAGGGGCATATTCTACCGGTGCGTGGACGCGACCTCCCTGCGCAGCTTCAAACACTGGAAAGGCTTGTAACATCCTTCTTTTGTCTTCCTTTGAAAGGAAGGAGTCTGAGCAGTGCTTGTCCGCATAAGGTGGAGGGGTGCTGGGAACAATAGGGAGGGAGGGCGCAACAGGCCGAGAGGCCGTGCGGTTCCCATCCCCCACCTTCCCTTGCTTTTGACTTTGCAGTGGCGGCCGCTCATCTGGATGGTACCTTTCCTCCTCATAGCGGGCCGCCTCTTCATCTAAGTCTTCCTCCTCAGAGGGACTTAGTGCCTCTGACTCAGAGCTACAAAGCCCCAGGTCCTTTAGTTCCTTTACTGGATAAAGAGGTTTCCTTCTTGAGGCCCTCCCTCCCCTCTTACGCTTCTCTCCCAGGGCGTTCTTTCCCTCATCTTTCGCTTCCGCAGACTGAACGTCTTCAGAAGGGCCTGTTTTCTTGGGTATACCCTTTCCTTTGTCTTTATGAGTACTCAATCTCTTACCTCGCTCTGTTTCTGACATGCTGTCTTGTAGCTCCTCTAGCACTCCCTGGCCTGCCGCTATAGAGGAGAGGCACTTCTCATCCTGTAAACATGATCAGTTTCCATAACAGCGGTGTTCCAGGCTTTAATTTCCCATTCTGCTGTTCCCTAATTAAATCCCCTTCCAGTTTGTCCTAGGAGGTGAGCATAAGCGACCCCGAGCATATATACCAGGGCGCTATACGGTCGATCTCCTTAACAAACCTTTCTAACGTCCTTGTAGGAACTTTTAACTCATGTTGTCGCAAAAGCGACTGAAGTGCCGTGATCACAGAATGTGAAACTCCCATGTTGCTCTCTTATCTACGAGAGAAGCTGACACACAGGGAGGGGCACTGCGGCTTATGTACGTCTGTCTAACTGTGCCCCACGGCGACAAGATTTTAACAAAGACGTTTGTGGAAGCAAAATGCAACCAAAAGAAAGAGAGCGAGTGCCATTAGCACAATAATGAGAGCTTCTAGAGCTCTGGCCAAGTGGGGAGAGAGCTGAGTTAGATCAAAAAGCATACCTCCCAGAGCTTATCTGTCATCCTGTAGTTCTGAATCCTCCCCGCGAACGGAGGGTCTCCTTGGTGCCGGTGATGGCGGGTTCCCGGGTTTCGGCACCAGCTGTGCCCCACGCAATTGTCTCGCCAGCAAGAACGCACGCGGACACACCAGGATCCTTTTGCAGCAAGATGTTTTTATTACAATGATGAGAGGAAGACCACGAGCCCCAGAGAGGAACTGCTTATATACACCCTAAAGTGGCATGTTCACTTTAGATTGGCTGCTTGCCCATAACCCTGTATGACGCCCCAGGTTGGGCAGTGACTTGGCGCGCTTTCACCACTTGCACATGCACAATTTACTTTGTCTACCCACGGGAGCACCGGATGCCAGCGCCATCTTGTAATGGCAAATGCTGTCACCGCTCACCACGGCTCTCTACACTGTGTAAGCATTTCAATAATATAGGAAATGACTTCTGTCTAACAAAAAATGGTTCTATGAGTTTACAAATCAGTGAGTTGCACGGGGAAAGCCTAGATGGATGCTGCTGTTAGTGTGTGCTCTGTTCTAAGAAAGAGCCAAACTAAAGACAGACTGAGAAAAATCTCGAGGAATCTTGGCTATCTAGGAGAGGAGGATATCCTTTCTGTATGTTAAAGGAGTTTTAGCTAAAACTTAAACAAACAAGCTCTCAAAGTAAATATTGGCTTGCATAAATGCTACTGAAATATGTGGAACTATGTAAATACATCTGTTAAACTTATCATTTAGAGTTAAATAGACACAAAAGTTGTTTGATAGAATTTGAATGCCTTGCTAAAGTTTAAATTGATATTTTGAACACGGACAAAGCATTACTTTAAGGGGTTACTAAGGCATATGTCATGGACAAGAGATTGACTACATGGGCTCTAACCTTAAGAATGCTGGAGGAATTCATGGTTTTATGTCAGATAATAGATAAAATAAACAGGTTAGGAAAAAATGTCCAACAATATTTTCTTTCTAATGGTTTTTGTTTCCTTTATAGAAATTGGGAGTAGAAAGACAACAATTATAGGCATGAAAATTTCTCTTGAGAAAGCACAAATTCATCTGAATTAATTATCCAAACCATTATTTTTGTCTTTATCTGTATATAAAAGAATAGGCTGAAAGAATATTTGTACTCAAAGCACAAAATAACTTGAAAATATTGTACACCTTGCTAAAACTTTGAGGATCCTCTTATCTTGTTCTTGACATTAGACTACAACACATTGTTTTTTTCTTAATCAAGATTCCATGATTATATATAAAACAAAACTAATGACATAAAGTCACCTTGAGTTAAAATAGCAACAAGCCTTACAATGTAACATCTCTCAATGTATGAGAAAGGTACAACATTTACTCTGTTCCTTGTGAAGTACTTGAGCCTCAATATATAACAGTAAATAAAATGTAATTTCTAGGTGCAACATCCTCTTCATTAGTTCTGTGAACTACAATAAAATGACAACTTTTGTCACTAGCCTGTAAATATAATTACTTTCACATTACATATTTTTTTCCACAAGTATTTTTTGGTGAAATTAAAATTTAGCATGCAGTGAAGTATCCAGAGCAAGAAAAGAACTTAAACTGAGCTACGTTGAATATGATGTTGAATCAAATTTCACCCCCGCCTTACCTTTTATTCCTCATAGCAGAGGTTCACTTTCAAAAATAATTAAATGTACTTTTGTCACTGCCAGTGTACAAGTATTGTGCATCAGCTTGTTAGTAAGAGTGAATGATGAATAAATGAAGACAATCATAGATCCACAAATTCTCCAGCACAAGGAATGGAATCACTTGCAATTATACTTGGAAAATAACTCATCATTTTTATTCAAATCAAATAGAAAAATATTAGTCATCACATTATTCTCAATGATCACAACTAAACATTAATATGTAAATCATAAAACACACTATTACCACTAAACTATAAAATAGGGAACATAATGTGAAGGCAATTATTACAAAAAATATATACTATGTTAAAATTTATTCACAGCTTGATCACCCAATTCCCAGCATAGTGCCTTGCATAAAGTAGCAACAATGTTACTATTGAGGGAATTGCAGCTACATACTTATGACAAGTAGAAAGGAGGTTAATCTTTGATATCTAGTGTGTAGACATCTATAGACACAGAGATAACAAGTAAGACATTAAAACAAAAGAAACATTTTAAAACTATGCCAGAAATTTTAGAAAAATCATAAAAATTCAAGTGTTTGCCAACCATGCTTTAGCTGTAAGTCATCCAATATATTGAGAGAGAATTTAAGCTTCTAAGGTTTTGTAAAAGTTATTAAACCAACCACCACTTTACTAAATTATCATAATCAATAAATACATTCTAAATATTTATTCTGGCATGCAAATATAAATGTAGTACTCCCTATTAATCAAGGAAATTTCCTTTTGTAGTAGATTTAAACAACTACAGAAAGTTACCATGAACTGAATACAAAGTTTTGCAGTACAGTCCAGCATGATCCACCTATCATGCAGCTTCTGAATCTATGGATCAGTTTGAACTTATTGTGTGTTCCTGAAACATCACAAAAACTACATATATGATGTCTCACCTTCATGGTTTCTAAACGTGACCTAAACAAGTCAACATCAACAGACCTACTTATTTGGAAGTAAAGCAAGCTCCAAAGGTCTGAATTATAGACAAACAACTACAGACAGCTGTGATATATTAAGTATACCTAAGTCTTATAAGGAGATAAGTACTCAAATTTTAGAATATATATATAATATGTAATGTATAATGTATAATATGTAACATGTAATATGCAATATATAATATGTAATATGTAATATATAATGTGTAATATATATATATATATATATATATATATATATATATATACATACATATATATATATATATATTAGCTTGATGCACAAACCTAAATTGAGGAGCCTTAAATATAATGTCACAATTTACCAATTTGTTGCTATACAATGAAGTGATTCATAAGTTTTCACACTGCATTTTAATCTAAAAACTATGAATGATTTTGCCATAATTTTGACATTTTTAGATACTGCACTAGATCAATGATCTGTCTCTGTAGACTTGAGATTTAAATGCAGAGCTCTTTTTCTAGTGCTTCAAAACAACTCTCTAAGCATTAAGGTGAAGGAGGATATGAGGCCCAATTTTTGCTATCATTTTGTCTAGTGGAGTCTAAATAAATTTGTTGTAGAAATATGATGCACTATTATTAAATTTTTCATATTCAGTATAGTAAACAAGTTAAATTTGCTAAGAATAAGACAACGAAATATACTGGAAACTACTGTATGAATATAAATATATTTGAATGTTTGGTCTGCAGTTGGTGGAACTGTTTTGGAATGATTAGAGGGAGTGGAGTAAGCTTTGAATTTTCCTAAGCACATGTCATTCCATTCTCTCTCTCTCTCTCTCTCTCTCTCTCTCTCTCTCTCTCCCTCTCTCTCTCTCTCTCTTGCTCTCATGATTTTTGTCTCAAAATGTAATGGGAGGAAAAATAAAAGTGGAGACACCAGTAGATGTGCCACACCCATGCACATATAAGCATCACTAATAAGACTCATTGAATTATAAAAAATGAAAGAACTGAATATATAATATTAGAAAGATAACAGGGAGAGCAACTGAGGAGGCTGTAGGAAGCAATGAATGTTAGTATGTTCAAACTACAGTTAAGAGGAATAGATCTTTCAAAAAATGAAGAATAAATATTACATTTCTTTAAAAATAAAAAAAGCTTGTTCAATATTGCGGCAGGTCTATGTCTGTCTGTCTGGTTCCATACTCCCACCCATGATAATCTGAAACTGTAAGCAAGTTCAGAATCATGTGCTTTTTAAAAATAAAGTTACATTGGCAATGGTGCTTTGACATAACGATTAAAAATTATCTAAAACAACTAGATTATTTTAATAATTGTATTTATATCATGAATAAAAGGGCTAATATTTTGTCAGAAATGACATCATATACTGAAAGCATACAAGCAAATGACTGTGTTTGATTGAAAACATTTGGTCAGTTAATTTAGGCATAGGTGAATATGATATGTTTAACCATATTACCTTTATTCCCAATTATAAATTAAGCTGGGAATTGAAGCATAAGGTGACATGTCCCTACGTTCAAAATTACCAAAATTTTATTGAAGATGAAAAATACAACACAAAATGATTCCAAAGATAAGACAAAGTTACATACTATTCAACATAGTGGAAATGACAAGAAATATGTATTATATTAAAATATTGTATTCTTTGTCTTTCTTTTATTATAAAATAGCATCATGGAGAGAGAAAAAAACTCCAGGACTAATCTTTCATAGCATGAAAAGAAAGAATGAGATAGTGTCTGAATATTATTTGTAAGTAAAATTAAATTATGGCATAACAGATACCCTAATATATATTTGCAATATATGTTCATATATATACACACACACACACATATACATATATATATATATATATATATATATATATATATATATATACTATTTATGCAGGTGTTTTAATGTGTTACTAAGAAAATATAAATATAATTTTAGTGCTTAATTTTATGAGCCATTTTAATATTTATATATATATATATACATTATTATATATAATGCATATATAAAAATATTGTTCATTGATAATATATTTTGCTATATATGCATGTATTTTAAGAGATTATTAAGTACATATAACCATAGTATTTAATATTAGGAGCCAATATTTATTTATTATATATTTTTCATGGATAATGTATTTGCTATTTATGTAGGTATCTTAAGGTATTCCTAAGAAAATATAATTGTAGTGCTTAATTTTAGCAAAATAGATTATCTATGAAAACATATGATGCTTGATTACTTCTGCTATATATTATAAACAGCAGAGGACACAGCTATACATTACCATCCAAATATGATTATAAGGTTAATGTATTTTCTATAATTAATTCCTAATTTAGTCTATCACTCATGTTCCTCTTGATTGGAGTGTGAGGGAATTAAGGATATAAAAATCTAAGAAAACAAAAAACTAATGGCTTAACAATTGAAAAACAAATTGAAGTCACTTAATTTGTGATTACCAACAAGCTAATTACAGTGCATGTATGGAAAGGCAAAGAATTCAGATATCAACAAAATATTGAAAGAAGAAAATATGATGATTAAATGACTTATCTTATTTAGCAGCACTTACTAAATAGATATGTTAATCAAGACCATACTAGAGTGATGCTTTGAAAAAGGCTTACAGTGTCAACTACTTGTATATCTGGGCTACAGAGGGCAACATGGGTAAATTAATAAGAACTTGTCCCCCCTTTCTAAAAAGAAAAAAAAATTAATATGAGTACAGAGGATGTAATTAGGTGGTTGAAAAACACTAGTCTATCAATTATTATGTCCTTCATTCAATATCCATAACAATATCAAGAAAAACCCAGTAAAATTATGTTATATAATATAGACACTAATCCAAGAGAGGAGGCTCAGAAGATAAAATATTATAACACAATAATAAGAACATGAAGCTCAATTAGCTTCTTTCTTGGGTGGAATCTTAGGTAGGTGATAGACAGGCCCATATGAATTAATTCTAAAAGAAAGAGAGAATGTTCTGATCTTTGGTGCAGATCAGACTACCATATCTCCACCCGTGGATGGAGATAGCACATTCTTTTGACTTGGAGAAATAGTTTTCCTATAATGGACCTCAAAAGGACTTGATATCTCAAACTTTCTTTTCTTTTTTTAATTGGATATTTTGCTTACTTACAAAACAAATGTCATCCCATTTCCCCACTTCCCCTCCCTAGAACCCCTATCCCACCTTCCCTCCTCCTTTATGCTTTTATACCATTTTGACTACATGCATGTATTAAGGTCAGTTCTAGGTTGAAGGTCTAGCAATACAATAGATGCAAAGAGTCAAGCAACAAGCAATACAATAAACACAAATATTCAAAGAAAAAGCAAGGCATTAAACCCAATTATGTGAATACTCCCATGATCACTGTTTCTAAAGGCTTATCAAGATGACCTAAGTATCTAAGCCTACTTCCTTGTCCTATCCCAAATTAATTTAATACTTTAAATCCTACCAAGTGGTGCAGATCATGTAACATACACAGTGCTATCAGGGAAAATAGAGGTAAAATAAAAAGATAATTATGGGAGAAAGGCCCATCCACAGTGGCCACTAAGGCAGTTGTTGCCTGGACAGCTCCTTGTCATAGACACTTTAAAAAATTTCACAAAAACTTTTCCCTGATGAAGAAAAATAGATTTTTCTCCCAGAAAGAAAATATTTTTCCCTACATTTTAGGAAAATTAATAAATAATTCCTTCTTCAAAATTTAATGTTCAAAAATGTTAGAATATTTACAAATTCATTTTTATAATGAAAGAAGTACTAAATCGTCTGATGGTGTAAACCTTGTGGTAGTGTTATTTGTTCTCAAATTACAGATTAGAGTGTAATTAACGTAGACTGATGAGTTTATCATATTCTAGATGAGAACAATGGCAATTTTAGATTTCATTTTAGCATATTAATTGAGCTCATAAACTGGCTAAAACTGCTACTGTAACTAAGGTCTCTATGGAAGCCCTGGTGAGAGAGGAAATAGTCAAAACAGGTATACTCTCCCTTGGTTTGGATATCAACATCAGTTTGTTGTTGTTCCCTTACAATATTAATATATTTAACATAAAATGTGGAGTCAGGAAAATTGAAGCTGACTTCCACAGAAAGGACATAAATTCTTCTTTAATTATAAGAGTAGTGGTAACTTCTCTGCCATACCTGAACAAGGAAAAGTTCCACATTCCACAAAACCAAGGGAATTTAAAAAGTCATTTTTATAATACTCAAATTTGAAATAAAAAATTTTTTTGTGGCCAAACTACAAATAAATTAATTTGTCTTCACTTAATCCCATTTCCTAACAGCCTTTGGAGTACAGAGAATTTGAAATGCTGAGTTTAAATTTCAGTGCTTGGGTAACATTGTACCATGAATACAAAAATTCTTACTGACTCTATTTTTCTTTCCTTCAAACAAATAATATAACACAGTGTTTCTCTTCTATTACAAAGAGAATTGAAAGAGATTTTCTAATGATATTATGTATAGGTACTATGGCATAGTATTTTCTTTGTACAATAAATAAACAATATGTTCTGCATAATATTGTAAGGCCTGACAGGAAGGGAGAAACTCCCTTTTAATCCACAGGAATTCACAACCAACCCCAATAACTGCAAAGACACCAAACCTGATGCAACACCAAAGGTATATTTCAAATCAACGCGTTGAGGTCGCACTTCCAGCCTGTCCTATGCAGAGGCAACAAAGTACGACCCCTTCTGGAAAGAGAAGAGCTTTTTACAGGGAAAAGCCACAGCCCAGGAGAGATGGCAGGGGTGGGGGGAATCATGATTAAGTACCTTTAGAAAGTACCTGTCTAGTGTTCAGCTTCTGTGACAGGTGACAGGTTCAGGAAATGGTCAGGGGGGAATATCTCTTTGTTCTCTTAAGAATTAAAGCCTATTCAATTTGTCTCTGGTATCCAGGGTACATGGGTACGCTGACCTGAACTTTTCTCAAACTTTCCATCTTTTGGTCAGTGTTTTAATTCCTGGTACCCACAGCACTTGGTCACGCTTCTCTGAACTCCCATCATATCTATCTTGTGGATAGGTAGTTTTCTAGGACCCAAAGCTCAGAACAAGCTGATCTGCATTTTTGATTTCGTTTATGGAAAGCTAAAAAAATTAATTTAACTCTTTCAATATTATAATGATAAATCATACTCAGAATTCAACACATTTAAGGTTGGTAGTGGCTGCTGGAAAACGCTGAAAGTTCCTTCTGCTGTGGTTTGGGTGGCTGGGAATGCTTAGGGTTCCTCCAGGAGGAAGTTAGGCTTGGCAGCTGTGGCTACAGAGGCTCATTAAAGGCTTCTCCATGCTTCCTCATGGCACAGTCCCAATGACAGAAGAAAGCCCATGGGTTTTTACAGGCTTTAATGTCATGGTGGATGGTGGATGGATCTGAATGCACGACCCCCCAAAACCCAGGGCAGACCTGAGTTAAATCCTCCTGTCTGATGACCATAGACCTCTCTGTGGGAGGGGCTGTGGAGAGAGCTGAAGGTAAATGAAAAGAACCAAGGCCTGGGAGCAGAGCTGAACTCCTGCAGTCCAATAATGGTCTGGGGTTCCAAGCTTACACTCGACCAAGCACCCAGCTGCTTCTCACAGC
Organism: Rhabdomys pumilio; assembly: GCA_030674055.1. Lineage (NCBI taxonomy): Eukaryota > Metazoa > Chordata > Mammalia > Rodentia > Muridae > Rhabdomys > Rhabdomys pumilio. The sequence continues at coordinate 55,804,353 of JANHMN010000005.1, forward strand.
TCACTGCCCCACCGCCTCACATTTTATTTGTGAATGCTTGTGATATAAGCACTCATTCTACAACAAGAATTTTTTTGTCAAAATATATAAACTTAGGAACCTAAATATGAAATTTCCTAAGGCAGAGTATATTTTGGTTGTATTTCAGCACTCACAATAGCAACCAGTAGAATTTTAACCAAAACAAGGAAAATGTAAGCATAGATCTCTATTTCACAGTTGATATGGGCAATGACATAGCCTGTGTAGTTTTAAATAGCTCCTTGGATGATTTTTAAAATATTCCACATAAACTAAGTGCACAGATGATAGACAATATGTATGCATTGCCCTCCAAAGAGCCTTTGCTTCCATAGCACTTAAAACTTACAGCGGGCTATATTGTTAGTTTCTGCTATATGATGAATTCCACCTAACAACAAATATTCACTATTCCATAGCTCTGGTCCCTGTGAAGGTAAATCTAACACAAGGAATGACTCTCAGCAGGAATACCTCTGACTGAAAAGAACAAGACCATATCTTGCCACAACTCAGATCTGACAAAATCACATTAGGGGATACTACAAAGTCAGTGTGCAACATAAATTGAATTAAATCATTTGTGTTTCTTCTCTCACTTGCTATTTGCTAGGCATATAATCATTGCTTTACTTGTTTGGCCAGTACCTGGTTATATTTTTCTCTTGGCATATATTTGAAATCCAATAAATAGTGTTGATTTAAAACCAGTCCTTATCCCTTGTCTTAGAATACAGTGTACTCTGTTATAATCATCAGTCTTTATCCCTCTTGACTCTGATATAGTATTCCTGTCATATGCTTTCTAATTTTTAGAATTGTAATATTCTCCAGTCTAGTTTTCTTTATTCTAATACTACTGTGATATTTTAAATCTAAATAGTTCCTTGAACACTTAATTTACTGATCATGCTATTTCAGCTGTCTTCCAAGTTCATGAATTTCATATAGGACTTAATTAGGAATGTTTATTCCCTCTGAGGAGGATTTTTAGGCTATTTCAGGTATCTTTACACATTCTTTAAATTTATTGAAAATGATGTATAACAAGGAAAGGAGAATTTTCACTTCTAGACCACTGCAGTGTGCCTAGTGTCTCTTATAGTATCTGGCACAAGTTTCCACTCATTCATTCATACATCCTCTTAGTAATACATATTAAGCACCTACTATTTACCAATTATGCTAATGACTGCCTCCAGAATCATGTAAGTTACTAGAATGCTATGCATTGCAAAACCTGCTAGCATAATCTTAAATGTACATGTGTGCCACAAACAACTACAGTATCTTAAATTCTCTAACAGATTATTTTAATAGGTGTATGCATGCATGGACTAGCACCCTTTGAGGTTATGAGGAAGAAAGACATCTGAAAGTAAAGGAAATTTGGTTTGCTGAACTTTCAAAATTAGTTTATAATATATAAGAACTGAAAGCCTTTTTTTTCTACAAAGGGAAATAGTACACAAAAAATATTAAGTATTATAACTAAGAAAATGTTGATAGCTGGATTTTGAGACAAGAAAGACAATATCTGGAGATAGGCCCACTTTTGGGGACCATCCACAAAATTTTTAAAAATATGTACTTTAGAGTATAGACTAGTGAAAGTCAAGAGTGTTTTGCTTCTTGGTTTTGAGAAAAAAAATACTTTGAAGCCTACCATTGAGGTAAAGTTGAATGAAGAAAATTACTTTGCCATAATTTATTATTTTATCCAGCAAAATATTATTGATGAATGTTGATTTCTAAAATTAGACCTGTATACACATTAACTGTGCAAAAGAAAACTATGGTCAGAGCTGGAGAGATGGTCCTTGTATGCTTCCAGCTTTTGCAGAAGACTCAGGTTCAGATCTTGTACGACATCGAGTGACACACACTCATCTGCAGCTCCAGCTCCAGCAAATTCAATGCCTTTTTCTGACCTCTTCCATCATCAGCTTTCACGCAACTTCATGCAGGCCAACATACACACAAATCAATCAATCAATCAATCAATCAATCAATCCATCCATCAATCAAATGAATAATAAATATCAGAAGATAAAATATAACTAGTAGGTTTTATTGTATAGGAGCCTTTGGAAATAATTTAAAAAAAAAACACACACATGAGGAAATTCTAGGCTAGAATAGATTACATAAATCAATAAAGATTTATTTTAAAGAAGAAAAGATGTTATTCAAGGAAATTTAATATGATGTGCATCATTTCCTTAATTTAGGCTTACTCATCAATCCCTGATTTGTGGGAAGATAATTTTTATGCTGTACTATAAATTAATTTTCATGTAATTAATGATGAATAAGCTACTAAAATGATTTAGTTCATTATTCATTATAGCCATCAAAAGTAAGCATATATTTGTTGTATTTTCACTAAAATGCTATCATGCTATGGTAGATCATGTATTGCTTAGTGCATGCTGAGTCTGTTTCTATAGTATTCGATTACATACACTTGAGAAATGAAATAATATAGTCATTAGATTGAAGATGAAACAATGATTCATATTTTGTGCAGGAAAATAATGAAAGTGTCATCAATTTAACTCCAAGTGGATTTGTTCATATTACACAACTATGCCAGAATGAAATGTGTAAATTAGATCATTTAAGCTTCAAGGGTCCTCAAGCAATTTTGTGTAAGAGTTTCACACTGTGTTAAATGAAATTTAAGAAAAAATTAGTTGAAACACTAGAAGCAAATTTTCCATCAATCCACAGTGAAATTACAAATACTAATATATTTTGAGACTTAATTGAAATTGAAAGAGAAAATTCCTATCATTTATAAAAATCCTCTTATAACAGATAGGAACATGACTTAGATATGTAGTTCATTCATATTTTCTTAGTTACATTTATGTTTTTCTTATTAAATTTTTATTGAATTTTTTTCTCATGCTCTAGCTTATTTATAAGAGAAAATAATTTCATTTGGTAATATCAAAAGCTCTCTGTTTTTCTTATTATTTCTTTATTATGTTTTCATGTGTGTGTGTGTGTGTGTGTGTGTGTGTGTGTGTGTGTGTAAGATAGAGAAAGAGATAGAGATAAAGAAAGAACATCTATTCAAATACATGTGCAAAGGTGCCCATGTGGAGATCAAAAGACAACATGCATGTGTCAGTTCATTCATTGCAACTTGATGTGAGTCCCAGGGATCTAATCAACACCACCAAGTTTGGTGACAGGTATATTAACATATCTAATTTTATTTTCAACAAAAATATTTTTTAATGTAGCTGGAGAGGTTTCTTAGCAATTAAGATTATTTGCTACTATTTTAAATTTGAATATATATATATATATATATATATATATATATATATATATATATATATTTGCTTTACTCATATGAGTATTTGTGTCTCACTTGTGTTTCTGATACCACTGGCACACAGAGGAGTGTCTTGGATCTCTAGGAACTGGTATTATAGAAAGTAGCAAACCACTATGAATGTCTAGGGAATCAAACTGAAGTTTTATGAAAATGATGCTAGTATTCTGAACTGCTGACACATTTCTGAAGCTCCATAAATATTGCTCCTGTAGGGGACACAGACTCAGTTGTTAATATCCACACAGATACATACCACTGCCTGGGTCTCCAGTTCTACCATTCTATTCTGGCAGTTGGTACCAGGCACACTAGTGGTGCACAAATATACATGTAATCAAACACTCACTATATATATACATGAATGTTAGTAAGAATGATTAGTATAAGATTTATTGAAGCCATTGTTAAAAATATATTTCAAGATGTCTTACACCTTATCAATATCTAAAATCCTTCCTTTTTTATTGGTTATTATATTTATTTACATTTCATTGTTGCCCTTCCAGGTTTCTCTTAAGCAAACACTCTATCCTGTCTGCCTTCTGTCTCTATGGGGGTCCTCCCCCACCACCCACATACACACACTCCTGCCTTGCTGCCTTAGCATCTCACTACACTGAGGCATTGAGCATCCACTGGACCAAGTGCCTTCCCTCCCATCATTGCCAGATAAGGCAGTCTTCTGCTACATATGGAGCTGGAACCATTGGTCCCTCCATGTGTACTGTTTGGTGGTTTAGTCCCTGGGAGATCTAGGGGATCTGGTTAGTTGATACTGTTCTCCTTAATATGTGGATCAGATTCTTCTATCCTTCCCCTAAGTCTTCCACTGGGGTCCCTGTGCTCAGTCTGATAGTTGACTACAAACATCCATATCTCTATTGGTCAGGCTCTGGCAGAGCCTCTTCAGTGAGAGTCATACAAGGCGTCTGTCAGCAAGGGATTCTTGGCATCTAAAATAGTGTCTGGGTTTGGTGTGTGCATATGGGATAGATCCCTAGGTAGGGCAGTCCTTGAATGATCTTCTTCTTCAGTCTCTGTTCTACTCTTTTTCCCTCCATTTCCTTTACACAGGAACCATTCAGGGTTAAAATTTTTGGAATGGGTAGGTGGCCTCATCCCTCAACTTGGGGCAATACCAATGCACTGAATATGGTCTCTATCTGTTCTTTTTCCACTTTTTTGGCTATTATGGCTAATGTCATTCCCATTGGGTCTTGGAGTCTCTTGCTTTCCTAGCATCTGGGACTTTCTAGTGTCTACCCCCAGTTCCTCATCCCCCACTGCTACACACTTCATTGAATTTCCTAACCCTCTGTACTTCTCCCTGTTTTTCCCACAGATGATCCTGTCCCTCCTTTTCCCTTCCCCTCCTCTTTCCCTCACAGGTCACTCCGTCTCATGATTATTTTGTTCCTGCTTCTAAATAGGACTGAAGAATTCACACTTCTGTCTTACTTCTTCTTGAGCTTCACATGGTCTGTGAGTCGTATTGTCGGTAATCTAAATTTTTGAGCTACTATCCACTTATCAGTGAGTGTTGGGCCTTGGATGAGGTAACTCCATTTAACCTGTGCCCTTCAGTCATTTAGCACACAGGTAGAGGGTGTGATTAGCAGGTCTCCACCTCCAGAGATTAAAATATTAATGAGTTATCTAAAGACCAGGGGTCATACCTAATTAAGTTATTCCCTCCCCTTTTCCCCTTTCCTATAAAGGCGAGCCCCCCTGACTTTTGGTGGGGAAAGTGCATACCATTTACACCTATTCACCATTCCATGAACAATAAAAGATTTGGAAAACAGGACTCTATGTGTCACCTGGGCCTGCACTTTTGGAACTTTGGAACCTTGAACTGCTGCCACCACCCCCTACCCCTGCCTCCCTCCTGTGGCTGCATGCATGTAGGACCCTTCTGCCAGTGGTGTGGGTAGTATGGCAGAAACCCCGCTGCAGGCCCTTGTGGGACCCCGCCACGTGGGACCCTGTCCCTCGTGAGTTTTTTCTTCCCCACAAGTGAGTACATACCATGTGTCTTATTTTGTGATTGTATACCTCACTCAGGATATTTACTATTTCCATCCATTTGCCTAAGAATTTTATGAATTCATTGTTTTTAGTAGCTGAGTAGCACTCCATTGTATGAATGTACCACATTTTCCGTATTCATTCCTCCACTGAGTCCCATGTGAGTTTTTTCCAGCTTCTGGTTAATATAAATAAGGCTGCTATAAACATAGTGGAGCATGTGTCCTTGTTATATGTTGCAGCATCATTTGAGTGTATGCCCAGGAGTGGTCCAGCTGTGTCCTCAGGTAGTAACTATGTCTAATTTTATGAGGAACTTCCAGACTGTTTTACAGAATGATTGTACCAGCTTTCAGTCCCACCAGCAATAGAAGAGTGTCCCTCTTTCTCCAAATCCTCACCTCGCCATTATCTGCTACCACCTGAGATTTTGATCTTAGCTATTCTGGCAGTTGTGACAGGGAAATTCAGGATCGTATGACTCTAAGAAAGCCAAGTGTCTATATGACAAGAACTTCAAGTCTCTGAAGAGGGAAATCAAAGAAAACCTCAGAAGATGGAATGATCTCCCATGCTCATGGATTGGCAGCATTAACATAGTAAAAATAGTCATCTGACAAAAAGTGATCTATAAATTTAATTCAGTTCCCTTCAAAATTCTAACTCAATTCTTCACAGAGGTAGAAGGAGTAATTCTGAAATCCATCTTGAATTATTTAAAAAACAGAAGATAGTAAAAAATATTCTGAACAATAAGAGAACTGGGGTGTTGGGGTGGAATCACCATCTCTGACTTTAAACTGTGTTACAGAGCAATAGTGATTAAACACACACACACACACACACACACACACACACACACACACACAGAAAAAGAAAAAAAAAAAAAAAACACATGGTATTCATACCGAGACAGGCAAGTAAATCAACCGAATAGAATTGAAGGCCCAGAAATAATCTCATACACCTATAGTCACCTAATCTTTGACAAAGAAGCCAAAACCATCCAGTGGAACAAAAACAGCATTTTTATCAAATGGTGCTAGTTGAACTGGTGGTTGCCATGTAGAAAAATGCAAATTGATTTATTCTTATCTCCTTGTACTTAGCTCAAGTCCAAGTGAATCAAGGACCTCCAAATAAAACCAGATATACTGAAATTCTTTCTGTATGAGAAAGAATGTCATATAGTAATTAATTAAGAGATGAACCTAATAAAAATTTTAAATTGTTCATAGAAACTAAAATGGTTAAATTCTTTAGTATTCATTTTTTTTACAGAGAAAGAAAATACCAAAGTGACACCTATATTTTTCAAATGTCAAACATTTTAAATAATAACCTTGACTATACAACAAATACATTATCCTATCAGACTACAGTTGTGTATGTTCCTTCCCATCCAAACATAATTAAACAGAAAAAAATATAACTTTTTAAATTTTTTTTTAAAGTTTCCTCTTAATAATGCCTAAGGTCCAATGTTCAAAACAAGTGCTTTGCTTCCATTCTAGAACATACAATAATCCTGATACTAACTCAATATTTTTGAGAAATATGTGAGTTTTTATCACAATCACTATGAATTGAGTAGCTTAAATTAATATGTATTTGCAATTTTTATATCACAAATCTAATAACATGAGTCATTTCTGTACTCACAGTTAAAAAATGAAAGTCAGTATTAGTAATCAAGGTACTAGCTGGGATAATTTCTTAATTTGTAGCTTCTAGCATGAAAGAAAACTTCAAGTACATTCTAGTTTTGAGAATATTTCAGTTCTATTTGGTAGTATGATCAGACTGCAAAGTTGAGAACCTGATTTACAAACATGACACTTTTCATATTTCTGCATATTGGCCCCTATAATGTAAAAATAAAGAGAAGTAATACGTTGCACTTTGTTCATGGTTCATATCTATCTGGCTATTTTTTGTCAGTCAAAATTGTCTATTCTTTTAATCTCTCACATAATTACGTTGTGTCCATCTAGAAGACCAACATCAATTATGTCATATTGTATAACATGATTATGACATTGATGTCTCCCTATCCTCATAGGTTCTGAGAGTTAAAGTAACATATCCCTTGGATACTATTTTAGAATTCGGTTGTCGAAAATCACACAGAAACTATATGTGGCATTTTTGAAAAAAGTCATCATTGTCACTAAGAAAACTGAGATTTGTATCTGAAGGAATAATACATATACAATGTAAAGAAATGTCCTACTGAAGGCAAACTTCAAATGCATGAAAATCCCACTGTTCAGACACAGGATTCCTTTTCCCTATGGTGAAGCTACCATGAAGTTTTCCATAGGAACTCAATATAGTATGAAACTTTTGACATTTGTTTAAAGAGATTAAATTTTAGTCAGTGAACAAAAAGTGGCAGAAATACCAACAAAAACTAAATTTTACTATAAAATGTTATTTCAACTAAAATACATTTTATGATGCACAATATGAATGGAAAGTTTGACAAAGACAAGAACCAATTTCTTCTAAGAAAAGCCTATGATAGATGTGTGTGATATAAACACAGTCATATGTTCCACATGTGTTTATGTTCCCATGTGTGAATGGAGGAAAATGATTTTGGTGATGACTAATAATGAACTGAAATTTGCCTTCCACCTTCACAATCTATGATCAATCATAGGAGAAATAGCTTTTTAATAGAACTTTAATATTTTAAATTAAGAATTTTCTACTATTTGTTTCTGTCATGATAGCTTATAAGATTTTTTTAAAAGAAAAAATACAACTGACAAGTCTACAGGTTTAAATAAGATAATGTCCTGTGCAAGAGTGATCTCTGACTCAAGAAATCAAAGAGTTCAGTCTGGAGTAATTTTAGGACTAGAAGTGTACAGAGCAGAAGAAAAATGGAAGGTTTCCCTTTTTTTCCTGAGGTTGCTTATTGTAAGTATAACTAGGTAGTGTTGAACTTTGGAATATTATGGGATAGCAAAACATGTTTTCTTGCTTTCTTACTTGGGTTGATAACATACAGAAAGCAAAAATCTAGAGAAATAAGTCTTTTTTTTAATCAAATGACTTTAGATTTACAAATTGTCACTATTCAACCTAAATGGAGGAGCTCTGTAAAATGGCAGATTCATAGCTAGCAGCAACAATTTTGACCGTGGAGCATCCAAGCAAGGCTGAAGACACTCTTCCTAAGGTACTATGATATTATTCTCCAATAGTCATATGCATGCAAGTAATTATAGATACACAGTAAATTAAAATGATTCATGCATGTCTATTCTGTGTTAGCTTGGTATGTTGAAAATTTTAGCATATGTGTCTAAATTATTTTTTCTTTTTTCTCAGACCCTTGTACAAGTATACCACACATATGCTATTTAAGATTTTCTTATTACCATATTGCCATTCATAATCTTAGTCACATAAAATTTTGTTTATTACTACTTATCTTTACCTGACACAACATCATGTTTTTTGATTATTTTGTCATTCGTTTTCTAGCAATATATGGCCCATGATGCAGAATAAATCCTGTCCTTTGATTTCAGTATATTCTATCATAGAAATATGCTAAACCCAGATTCTGTACATAATAACACATTCAAAGCCATAACAGTAGAACATATTTGTAAACAGAATAACCCTATGAATTATATAATGTTATATATGCAGATACATAGGTATCTAGTTTTTTGGAAATTTAGATTTAATTCTCATTCATTCAATCACTTTATCTTTGAAATAAATGACCAATTATTCAATTGAGGATAGAAAATAACCAGTGACTTCATATCACTGAATCAGTTTTAGTAAGAAAAAGCACAAGCATAAACTTACATTTTTTTCTGATTCTTTGTTCTGCTTGACATACCTAAATAGTTCAGATTAATGGAAAATTTTTTTCAGAACCATTATTTAAGTTTTTCATTATAAAATTAAATTTTAAATACTTTTTACTACCAACAAAACTACTCTGCTCATAAATTAGGGTATGTCAACATTCTCAAAAAATGAAAGGAGTCTATTTTATGGTAAATGCAATTATTTTGAAGAAAACCACACTTTCTAAACATCACAGTGGCACTGCCTAAACATCAAAGCAGGAAAAAGTAACCTATAAAACAATATGCCTTCCATAGCAGTATAGTTTTGATGAAAAAGCTGGTTTACTGGTTTTTTTTTCTTACCTTTCAAAAGATATGTGACAAAACTACTCTTACAACCAAATAATTTAAATTGCTGCTGAAATAATGCTGTTCTACTCTTCATTTGAGTGACAAATTATGACAGTATGTTTGAATTATCCAAATCCCTGGGCAGTGACACTAATGACTGTGTTAGCTGTACATTAATGTTAATATGTATATTAATAATTGTCTTCATCAGTCCTCAGAGCTACAGAGCTACAGAAAACAATTCAGAGTATGGGTATTATAACATGAGGGCTATTCTTAAACATTAAAGTTTTATATAACATGCTTAATACATTTATTATATTTTAAAACTATATTTCACTGTAATTAACACTAATGTCTGAACATTAATAGGTTATATTTTTGATATTTAGACTTTTTTGTGAGTCTGTTTTAAAGATTTCCTTGATCTATAATAATAAAATTATAATATAAAATTACAAATAACCAATTTATGATGAACTATAAATTATGAGACCTCGAAAATAAATGAATTACAACTCATTTCCACAATCTGACAAGATGTTCTCTGTTTTTTCACTTTCTACACAGGCTGTCATTTTTGATTAAGGTTGAACATAAAATACAACAGCAGAAGGCAAAAATTAAACTGGTCTTGACAGCCCAAATTATTCCACTGAGATAACTGGGGAGAGAAAAGACTTAATTACATTTTTAGGCTATGCATGTGAACCACATTTATCAGAATAGCCTAAACAAAAGAACTACACTCATTGGGAACCAAAGATTAATTCTTCAGAAACCACAGTGCAATACTCGGAACTGGGAATGCTAAGTTGCCCTACTCTCCAACATAAAATCATTTCCTAGTATTCTATAGAATATGTTAAAACAGCTTTTCTGTCACTAGTGATATTAACTGTGATAGCCTTCAAAATTACTCATCAGAGACATAAAATGTTTAAACCTAATGCTGAAAGAACACCTCAGTAATTCCCCAAGGTACTCAATTATAATTATAAGACATGTTTTCAGTGCATACAGATTTATACAACATGATATATTTAAATGATGCTATTATGAACACTAGCATTTTGTTTATGTTCTCTAATGTGATATTGCAGATAATTATTATTAAGTACAAGATGATTTTGAACATTTTCCTGTATCTCTATTCTTCAATATTCTTTAGGGACTTTCAGAACACTCATTGCAAATAACGTGTATGTAGACAATTAATTAAGAGATTGCATACAGTATTTAAAATGAAGATTATTAAGAAAATTATGGTTTACAATCTACTTATTATGAGATAAATCAGCTTCTGTCTTCTGTCTATGAAATTAATAGAAGAATATAATTTTAAATATCTCTTTTTATTCTAGTTATTATATGTTGTTCATAATTTACTCATCTTGCATCACATTGTTTCTTCAATGGTAGCAAATATATCAGAAGGTATGATAACTTAAACAAAATTCTGCCAACTTTCACTGTACATCTACATCTACATCTTGTCATTAAGAAATAAAGTGCCTGAAATAGATATGAGATTTATTTTTTATTTTTTAGATTAATTTTTATTGGATATTTTATCTACATTTCAGATGTTATCCCCTTCCCCCATCCCTACCCCACCCAGAAACACCCTATCCCATCTCCCTTTCCCCTTCTTCAGTGAAGAAGTTCCTTCATCTACCTACCCACTCCTACCTCCACACCCTTGCATTACACTACACTGGGACATTGAACCTTCACAGGACCAAGGGCTTCTCCTCTGATTGATGCCCAACAAGGCCATCCTCTGCTACATATGTGGCTAGAGCCATGGGTCCCTTCATGTGTACTCCTTGGTTGGTGGTTTAGTCCCTGGGAGCCCTGGGGGAGTCTGGTTGGTTAATACTGTTGTTCTTACTATGGGGTTGCAAACCCCTTCATCTCCTCCAGTCCTTTCTCTAACATTGAGAACCCAGTGCTCAGCTCAATGGTTGGCTTTGAACATCCGCCTCTGTATGTCTCAGGCTCTGGCTGAACCTCTCAGAAAACAGCTTTATCAGGCTAATGTCAGCATTTTTATTTGGAATATACTGCTTTTATACAAAAATCTTGATAACTAACAATCAACTTAAATTAGTCTCATTTTATACATCATTTTGTATAATGCTTTTTTTTTTTTTTTTTTTTTTTTTTTTTTTTTTTTTTTTTTTTTTT
>JANHMN010000005.1:55816125-55868205 GCA_030674055.1 Rhabdomys pumilio
TTTTTTTTTTTTTTTTTTTTTTTTTTTTTTTTTTTTTTTTTTTTTTTGTATTTTGAGACTTGCTTTGTGACCAAGTATGTGGTTAGTCTTGGAGAAGGTTCCATGATGTGCTAAGAAGAAAATATATTCTTTATGTTTGGAAGAAAATGTTCTGTATGACTGTTAGCTTCATTCGATTCATAGTGTCTAATAGTTTCATTTTTTTTTTGTTTCGTTTTTATATCGATGACCTGTCCATTGGTAAGTGTGGGTTGTTGAGGTCTCTCACTTCTAATGCATGGGGATTAATGTGTGAGTGAAGCTTTAGTACGTTTTATTTTACATATGTGGGTACCTTTGCATTTAGGGCATAGATATTTAAAATTGAGGTGTCATCTTGGTGGATTTTTTCTTTGATGATTACTTTTGAAGTGTGTTTCTCATCTCTTTTATTATTTTTGGTTGAAAGTCTATTTTATTAGATATTAGAATAGATACTCTAGTTTGTTTGTTATGTCCATTTGCTTGGAAAACATTTTTCCAGATCTTTACTCTTATGTAATGACTATGTTTGTTGCTAAGTTGTATTTTTTGTGTGAAGCAGAATGATGGATCTTGGTTTTGTGTCCATTGTATTAGACTTCTTCTTTTGATTGGGGAATTGATTCCATTAATGTTGAAAGATATTAATGACCAATAATTATTAATTCCTGTTACTTTTATGTTTCATGGTGGTAGTGTGTGTGTGTGTGTGTATGTGTGTGTGTGTGTGTGTGTGTGTGTGTGTGTGTGTCTTTGTGTGTGTGTGTGTTTTTCTTCTTTTATTTTGCTGGTGTGAAGTTATTTATAAAACCATGAAATGCTTCACAAATTTGTGTGTCATTCATGGCATGTTAATCTTCTTTGTATGGTTCCAGTTTTAGTATATATGTCTCCACAGTCAGAATGCATGGTGATTCCTTAAGTACACAGAGGTTAATCCTCCTCAAAATATTTTGTCTAAAATTTCTCCAATTTTCTAAAAAGTCAATTTGTTGATTTATAAAGAATTATTTCCTTCATTAATAGGAGAGTTAATATTTTTCCAGTAAACTTCAGAGCATATTTGTATTAAGCCTTCTTTATACTGTGATGCTTTTGGGGGACACAAGATGTCTTCCCTACTGTGTGTAAATGCTCATATGTGCACCAATAAGAAAAGAACTTAAAACAGCAAATTAATTGTATTTTTAATGTTTTCCATTTACAATTTCTATAGTGTTTTTTCTGGTTAAATTCAGCATACATGCTCTAAATTTAGCATTCAAGACATTAGTTGGTCTTTGTGAAACTTTTTACATCAAAAAACAAACAATAACACATTTCAAAGAACATAGGTATTATCTTCAAAATTTATAGTCTAGATTCAATTTTTGTGTGAGCTATGTGAGGAGAAACATAGAATAAGAAAAAATACTTTATCTAAATAAAGAAATCAAAGAAAGCTTTTGGACATCTATGGAAGAAATGAAATAAAACTGTAAAGGAGAAGACTCTGAAAGATATATAGCTCAAGGAAACAAACAAATCACAGCTTTACAGATGTATTTCCCTGACTGATGATTCAGGATTGAAGAGATGGAGAGCCTACCCTCACTGAAAGTCTACAACCCTCACAAGTCACAAATTCAGCTGTAGGTTTTTGAAAGATAATTCTTTTGTGAGGAAGTCATCATTGGATAGAAGACACATTTTGTCATGTCACGAGACTTGGAATAAATTTGTTGAACATCACTTTGAGAGAGTATCTATTGCTAAATACTGAGACACTTCAACACTCTACAACATACAACTAATAAATGCTGAGTGTGGGGTAATATTTTTGCCAGGAAAAAAATGTGCCAATTTGTTATCTAGTACAATAGTCAAACTTAGAAACTGTAAAAGAATTTTAATCCAGTAACATGCCTGTTCTGGGAAAGAATCACATACAAAGAAATTCTAGGTCTGTGAGATCAGGCTGGAATGAGGACATGCCCTAGTATACACCTTTAATCCCAAGCAATGTAGGTAAGGTTATTCAGTTGAGTTCAGAGTGTGAAGTTGAAGCAGCTAAGTCAGTAAAGTTTTCATGCAGTGAGTGTCAACAGAGACAGTTGAAGCCAGAAAATAAGAATGAGGGAGACTATTTAGTACAAATTTTCAGAGTTATTTTGAGGCCAAGCAGAAAAATTCAGTAAGAAACCAAAAAAAAACCCAGCTTGAATCAGACAGTTTGGAGAGAAATTTGAGCCAGAAAAGCTAAGTTGAACCAGCCAGCCAATGTTCAGAAAGAACTAGAATGGATAAGCTTATTTAGTGGTAAGCCTCTGAGGTAACAATTATATATGGTGAATAAAGGTTACTTTTATAGGAAACATATATACAAATAACAAACATACTGAGAAGGTTGTATTTAGAAAGAATACACACACACACATTTTATATGCATGTAACAACAATTGGTAAAATAAACATGATTTTAAAAGAAGCAATGATATATATATATATATATATATATATATATATATATATATATATATATATAATTTCTTGTAAAGAGGAAACAGAATTGGGAAATGATGAAATTATAATTTAAAAAGCAGTAAATCAAGAAACATATTTAAGGGGGAAAACTGAGCTACATGAGGTCATGAGATCAGAAAACATGCATAAGCTGAGGAGTCTTAAATTTTTCTGTTAAACACTGTGGTAGAAAACTTGAAAAACACAAGTGTAGAGAACAAGAGGAACTAAACTTGATATCTTAGAAGATTGTATCTGCAAGAAGACATCTGGCTTAATTTTTAAGGGCAAACAAATCATATCCCTGTCTTTGTTGCTGGGAACATATCTAAGTGACAGAATTACCTTGAAGGTTGATAGGGCTTAACATGAGGTTAGGGGTGGATAAAATTTAAATGACACCAATCAGTCATTAACTGTTATTGAGCTTATTAATGCAAAAATAGAAGGACTAAACAAGATACCTAAAACAGTATCCTTTTAGCAAGATGACTAATTCTCTGATTTTAAAAGTTAAAAGGGAATTTCTCTAACTGTACTACACTCAGTTCAGTGCTGTTCCCCATTTGTAATATACTCACCCTATGCTCAACTAAAATATTAATCACTCAAGGAACAATTACACATAGAATACTTGAAGAGAAAATCTGAGTAGCTCTAAATGTGAAAAGTCAAGTACAGTTAACAGAGACTATTTGTAGGCAAAAAGTAAAACTGTACCTGTGAATAAATATCTAGCAGATATGAAGAGCTTATCCTAACAAAGATTGAGCAGCAATATGAGCAAAGGAAAGTAGTCCACAAGTTCAAAAACATTCATCTCATCATCATTGTACTTTTTTTTCCAAACGCCAAATTTCTTCTATCTTACTATTTATGATTTCCACACTCAATCCAAATAATCTTTAGTTTCATGGAATGTTCTACATTGACATTATAAAACTATATAGCAAGAATGAAATAAACACTCGTGAATAACCAGCAGGCCATTGAGGATATCAGAGAAGACACTTAGAATTCTTTAGAATTAAATGAACATGAACATTTTCCAGAGCCTTTGGAATATAGCTAAGAAAGTTCTAAAAGGAAAGTATATAGTTAGAAATATTTATATTAAAACATCAGAAGATTCTTGAATTAATATTTTAGTGATACTCAGCAATTTCTTAGAAAACAAAATCATCCAAACCCAAAAGAATTAGCCAGCAAAAATGTAGTAACTAGCAAGGCAGAATTAACAAATTAGATACCAAATAATTGATACATAAAACTCATTAAAGAGTTGATTCATTTAAAAAAAAAGAAATAAAATAAACAAAATCCTAGCCAAACTAGCCAATAGAAAGAAGTCCCAAACTTCTTTAAAATAATGAGCCTCAAAAATAAAATATGTGAACTTAAAGTTGATAGGGTGCTACATATTCCAATGAAATACAAAGAAATATTACAGGATGTTTTGAAGGTATAGATGCCCCAAATCTGGAAATTATAGAAGAAACAGATACATTCCTAGGGATATATGACCTATCAAAATTAAACCAGAAATATATACTAGACAGATATGCAACAAGCAATAGTATTTGTGCAATAGTAAAGTCTCTCAATAAAGCACAGCCCAGAACTAGATAAGTTCTTCCAAGTCTTTAAAAGAGTCTAACACCAATGATACTCAAAATGTTCCATAAAATTTAAAGCAAAGAAGACTACCAATATTGTCCTCTAAGACAACATCACCATTTTGCCAAAAATATATAAGGGTAGAGTATAGAAAGAAATTAAGGACTAGTTTTCCTGGTGAAAACAACTGTAAAAATTCTTCACTATTATTTCAAATTTTCATGATACTTCCTCTGGTCCCATCCTTTTCCCTCAAATTTATACTCCACCCTTACCTTTTATTTGGCTTCCTTACCCTTCCACAGTCATCACCTCCCAGACCTCAAACTTCCATGCATAATCACAGAATTTCCTTCTATTTATTTTTATTTCTCCAAGTCCTCCCATTCCACACTTTATCCCTCTCAAATTCCTGGTCTTCATTAACTATCATTGTTAAACTCATGTATATAAACACATAAATATGCAAAAATGACCTGAAGAGTTTGTTCAATTTTCTTTGAATATACATGATTTTAGATGACCAGTTTGGCTCTTCACTGTGAGAAAACTACTTAAGCTATTCACAGAATTCTTTAATTTCTTACAGCTATTTGTTGATCAGTGTGATTCTGAGATTTTATTCTTCCCCATTATCATTATATGTGGATGTTGTGCTTGTTAAAGCCTTATTTAGCCAGGAAAATTGAGATGTCATGGGTGATGTTTTTCTATGGTTTCTATGATACATAATTTCACTGAAAAACTTCTACACCTCTATCTCGACTATTTCTTCCACCCTTTCTTTCTCCATGTTCCCTCAGTTATGTTGTGAACATATCATTGGAGCTATGAACAGAAATCAGTTGTTTTCTGCATTTTATGACCTTTTGTATTGGTCTCTACCATAAAAAGAATCTTCTTGGATAGTGGATGAGGAGGAGACTTATCTATGTGTAGAATACATTATAGATATATTTAAGGGTAATATAGATTTGGGAAATCGGCTGAAGTAGGTTTTCTTCTAAGATTCATAAACTTACACACTTTGGATAGTTTTCAGATTACAGTACCAGGCAAGATTTTCTTGTTGTTAAGTGTGTCTTTAGTGCTATTAAACAGCTATTGGTTATTACCAAGAGATGAGTGCCACTATTGCACCTTAAGGTTAATCTTGACATGCTTGTTATTATAGTGGTTCATAGGTATCATAAGTGAGTAGGACTCTTGATTGCTTCTATCAATTTGAAGTTTGCATAGTACTTTCTATTACTATAAGAAGAATCCTCAGAAAAGAGGCTTTTAATTCATATGTAGCTTGGATCCTCTGAGTCCTATGTTAATAGTACATGGTATCTTAAGTAATAGGGATTAACCTTTAACCTCTGGGAAACAACCATAAAAAATAGCTTGTATTGTTTTGAGAGTCTTTTGAACTTTTGAAACTGAAAAGGCAGTTTCTCATGCCTGTTACTGATGCTTTTATTATATAGTCTACGACCCTTAGTGAAATCATTGTCAATCCAAGGTAACTTTATTTACACTATATGTTTATATTTGTACTCATACATACATATATATATATATATATATATATATATATATATGAAAATAAAAATATGATTTTTTCCTCTTTCAAACATCCTTAATGTTATAACTGTGGATAGAATGTGATCAGTTGCATCAAGCTTCTGCCACTAGATCTTCCATGCTGTGTGAAGATATATTCTTAAAATGGGAGCTGAAATAAACCATTTTTCTCTCAGTTGTATTTTCCCATGGCATTATGTAGCAGTAAAGGAAAATACAGCCAAGACAAGCCACCAAGGTCAGAGGCTTGCATTTTTGGGTCCTGGATTTGAGTCTTGATTGCAGAATGCTTCTGAAATACATTCCCATAAGATGTTCTTATAACTTAATCTCTGTCATTTCTAAGATATACCCCCATGATTGTGCCTCTTTGTCACTATTTGTCTCATTTTAGGTATGTATACCTTGTGCTTACCAGGCATATAGTCAACATTCTCATGAATAACTTTTATCTCAAACAGAAAATAGATTAAGAACAAAAAGTACTTTTAAACTATAAAGAATTTTTAAATATATACTTATCAATGAGAAATAATTTCTTATTGAAGCAATACAAAGTAAAACCTACCAAGTAGGAAAAGAGAATGTGAGTCCAATTACATCTTAAGTGCTTTACAACAATTAGATATGCCTCTTCTACTAAGCAATGGACAAGCAATGAACAGATGCTTTTACAATTCATAGTTTTGTGAAGCAACACAAATAGGTGAATCAAAAACAGAAGCTAATGAGAGGCAAAGGAAACTTCCAGCCAAACTTAAACCTCCCACAGCTACATTCTTCAGTATCTTCTTTCAAGTCTGACCTCAAAAAATGTAGTCAATGGACCAGAAAATGAATCTCTTTTTGACCAAATTTACTGCAACTGTTGCCTTTGGCAGAGTGTTAGACACAGAAGGAAAATTTCAAGCATAAATTAGGACAACTCAAAAAAGAAGAGTCAAAAATTCAGGCAGATTTTGAATGATTGAATAGAGTAATAAATCTTCACATATGGGAGTTCAAAGGTATAAACAATTAAAATCATTCATGGAGGAATGTTTATCCAATGCTAAATGAGTGATATTCATTACCTGCTGAAGAGGTAGCTTTAATGAAGTGCAGAAGACATCTGAACAGTGTAAAAAATATATGCTACTGTGACTATCCAACAGCATAATAAAAATCGGAAAGATGGCCAAAAAAGAAAACTATCACAAACTACCACAGAATATACAGAATAAATAATAGGATGACTCCAGAGTAAAGTCTTTGACTAATTTTCCTTAAATATAGATATATTTTATACATTTATAATACTGTGACTTCAAAGACTCCCATATCTACCTGAAACACTACAAATTAGTGTCATAGTAAAAATTAAATCTACTGTGAAGCAGATTGTAAACAACCAAATATATTTCAATGACATCAAGCCTCCTAATAAACATTATGACCTTAAAATAGGAAAAATCCCTCTGGTAAACAGAATAGTTTTTGGAGAGGTCAAAATCACTGATTTAGATATATAAAAATAATAAATGATAATAGCTATGGTATAAAAAATAGTTTTAACTTCCCAAGAGATGGACACTTAGAAGCTGTTAATTCCTGGGTATTTTATCATTGTATAAGAAATATCAATAATTTCCAATAAGATTGAAGTGTGATCAGTTAGAATCATCTTTCATTGTTTCTGTAGTAGAAAACTGGACATAATCAAAGTCAGTAACTCATTTGCATCTTTTAACTCAGTATTAAATGCCAGATCCAATTCTCTGTCAAACCAGTTATAAGCAAGGATTCCTAAAGTGTATATATGTTTAGAATGACAGAAAGATAAGTTTAATGTATACAACTAATTCTCCCACATGACAAAATCAAATGTTTCTGGAATCATCCATATGGAAAGAATAACACAATATCCTCATAAGATTTTACTTCAAAAATAATTAATGACTTTTCTTAATACTTTGAAAGGCAGAAGATCATGGAACAGTACATTCCAAATCCATCAAGGAGAAGAGAGAAAGAAAATATTTCCATGATATAATGTCGAAATATAAAATAGTATATGGTAATATATATATATATATATATATATATATATATATATATATATATATATCAATGATCTGAACCTAAATAAATACAAGAGGCAATTAATTCAGCTTGAAGAGTGAAATGATGATAGCAACGAGAAACTAAACAAAAATATTAATCTATTTTTGTTAAAAAAACAAAGTATACCTGAGAACATATATATTCCCACCAAAAGTCAACAACATGATGATCACATCTGATACATGTATTTCAATAATAACTTTAAATATCAATGACTTAATTCTTCATTGAAAAAGCATGGTTGGTTGGCATTGTTGCTTTTCTCATAGGTTCACAAACCCTTTCTGCTCCTTCAGTCTTCTCTCTAACTTCTCCATTGGGAAACTCTTGATTATATCTGTGGTTAGCTGTGAGCATCATCCTCTGAATGTGTCAGTCTCTGGCAGACCTCTAAGGAGACAGCCATATCATGTTCTTGACAACATGCACTTCTATCCATAAACATCAGTGTCTAGCTTAGGTGGCTGTACATGGGATGGATACCCAGGTGGAAAGGTCTCCAGATGACCCGTCCTTCAGTTTCTGTCCCGTGTTTTGTTTCCATATTTGTTCCCTTGAGTATTTCTGTTACTCGTTCTATATAGAACTGAGGCATCCACACTTGGTCTTCCTTCTTCATGAGCTTCATTTGGTCTGTGAGTTGAGTCTTCACTATATCAAGAATTTGGGCTAACATACGCTTATCAGTGAGTAAATACCATATGTGTTCTTTTGTGATTGTTTTAACTCACTCAGGATGATAATTTCTAGTTCCATCCATTTACATAAAAATTTCTCGAATTCATTTTTTTTAATAGCTGAGTAATAATCCATTGTGTAAATGTATCCCATTTTTTGTATCCATTCCTCTGTTTAGGGACAACTTGGTTCTATCCAGCTTCTGGCTATTATAAATAAGGCTGCTATGAACATAGTGGAGCATATATCCTTATTATATGTTGAAGCATCTTTTGGGTATATGCCCAGGAGTGGTCTAGCTGGATCCTCAGGTAATGCTATGTCCAGTTTTCTCAGGAACTGCCAGAGTGATTTCCAGAGAGGTTGTACCAGCTTGCAATCACACCAACAGTGGAGGAGTGTTCCTCTTTCTCTGCATCCTCGCCAGCATCTACTATCAACTGAGTTTTTGATCTTAGCCATTCTGACTGGTGTGAGATGGTATCTCAGGGTTGTTTTGATTTGCATTTCCCTGATGACTAAGAATGTTGAGCATTTCTTAAGGTGCTTCTCAGCCATTCGAGTTTCCTCTGTTGAGAATTCTTTGTTTAGCACTGTACCCCATTTTTAATAGGGTTATTTGGTTGTCTGGAGTCTAATTTCTGGAGTTCTTTGTATATCTTGGATATTAACCCTCTATGGGATGGAGGATTGGTTAAGATGTTTTTCCAATCTGTTGGTTGCTGTTTTGTCTTATTGACAATGTCCTTTGCCTTACAGAAGCTTTGCAATTTTATGAGGTCCCATTTGTCAATTCTTGATCTTAGAGCATATGCCGTTGATGTTCTGTTCAGGAAATTTACCCTTGTGAATAGGTATTCGAGTGTCTTCCCTACTAGTTCCCTATTATTTTCAGTGTATCTGGTTTTAAATGAAGGTCTTTTGTCCACTTGTATTTGAGCTTTGTACAAGGAGATAAAAATGGATTGATTTGCATCCTTCTAAAAGTTGACCTCCAGTTGAACAAGCACCATTTGCTGAAAATGCTGTCCTTTTTCCACTGGATGAATAAAGAAAGAAATTAAAGACTTTAGAATTTAATGAAAATGAGGACATATCACATCATAAATTGTGGGTCTCCATGAAAGCAGTAGTAAGAGGAAAACTCATAGCTCTAAATTCTCACAAAAAGAAACTAGAAACAGCATACACTAACAACTTGACAGCACACCTGAAAGCTTTAGAACAAAAAGAAGCTAGTATACCCAAGAGGAGTAGACGGCAGGAAATAATCAAACTCAGGGCTAAAATCAACCAAGTTGAAACAGAAAGAACTATGCAAAATATTAACAAAACCAAAAGCTGGTTCTTTGAGAAAGTCAACAAGATAGACAAACACTTATCCAAAATAACCAAAGGGCGCAGAGACAGTACTCAAATTAATAAAATCAGAACTGAATAGGGAAACATAACAACAGAAACAGAGGAAATTAAAAAAATCGTCAGATCCTACTATAAAGGCCTATACTCAACATAATTGAAAAACCTGGAAGAAAAGGACAGTTTTCTAGATAGATACCAGGTACCAAAGTTTAACGAGGAGCAGATAAACCTTCTAAACAGCCCTGTAACCCCTAAAGAAATAAGCAGTCATTAAAAATCTCCCCACCTAAAAAAGTCCGGAGCCAGATGATTTTAGTGCAGAATTCTATCAGACCTTCCAGGAAGACCTAATACCAATTTTCCTCAAGATATTCCACAGAATAGAAACAAAAAGAACAATACCCAATTCGTTCTATGAAGCTACAATTACTCTCATACCTAAGCCTCACAGAGACTCAACAAAAGAGAACTACAGACCAACCTCTTTTATGAATATTGATGCAAAAAAAATTTCAATAAAATTCTCAGAAACCGAATCCAAGAATACATCAAAGCAATCATCCATCATGATAAAGTAGACTTTATCCCAGGAATGCAGGGATGGTAAACATAGTAAAAGCAATATACAGCAAGCCAGTAGCCAACATCAAACTAAATTGAGAGAAACTTGAAGCAATTCCACTAAGATCAGGGACTAGACAATGCTGCCCATTCTCACCCTACCTATTCAACATAGTACTGGAAGTCCTAGCTAGAACGATTAGGCAACAAAAGGAAGTCAATGGGACACAAATAGAAAAGGAAGAAGTCAAAATTTCACTATTTGCAGATGGTATAATATACTTAAGTGACCCTAAAATTTACAGCAGAGAACTCCTAAACCTGGTAAACAACTTCAGTAAAGCGGCTGGATATAAAATCAACTCAAACAAATCAGTAGCCTTCCTATACTCAAATGATAAACAGGGTGAAAAAGAAATTAGGGAAATGACACACTGCAAAATAGTTACAAACAATATAAAATATCTTGGCGTGAACCTAACCAAGCAAGTGAAAGATCTGTATTACAAGAACTTCAAGTCTCTGAAGAAAGAGATAGAAGAAGATCTCAGAAGATGGAAAGATCTCCCATGTTCCTGGATTGGCAGGATTAATTTGAAAAATGGCCATCTTGCCAAAAGCAATCTATAGATTCAATGAAACCCCCTTCAAAATTCCAAATTAATTCTTCATAGAGATAGAAAGAGCAATTTGCAAAGTTATTTGAATCAACAAAAAACCCAGGATAATGAAAACTATTCTCAACAATAAAAGAACTTCTGGGGAATCATTATCACTGACCTCAAATTGTAATACAGGGCATTAGTAATAAAAACTGCATGGTGTTGGTACAGAGACATGCAGGAAGATCAATGGAATAGAATTGAAGTTCCAGAAATAAGCCCACACACCTATGACCATTTGATATTTGACAAAGTAGCTACAACCATCCTGTCTTATGAGGAAATAGCAATAATCAATAAGCCTAGCAGTGAAAATCTTTTGCAAGGGGCACAGCTACTTATAAAGATGGTGGCCGTTTGTATTAGATAAGAATTCTATAAAACAATTATATTACCTATCAGTAAAGAACACTACAAAATAGAATGGTATTTCATGGTCCTTATTTTTGTCAGGTTGTTAAAAAATATTGATGGAATTTAAAAAAATATATGTTTCATACATGAAAATGTTTTAACTCTTAGTGAAATGCTGATGTGAAGAACCATCTATATGTTAGTCTAATATGTAGGAATCTGAATTACTCCAAATGAGGAATATATCTGATTTGAAATAATGCACACAACACTCAATTTGAAAATTTTCTTCTTGTTACAAGTATAATATTTGTACCAGATATAGACAACCTGGAGCAAGAAACAGTAATTAAATTTTCATAGATATATCCTAAGAGAAGCTTTAAAACTCAATAACATTTCTAGAAATACTTTAAGCAATCATGGAATGCTACACAACATTAATGGAATCTTTAGTCTCCCTGGTACTGGGAAGATGCAAATCACCTTTCTATATAAAGCATATCCAAAAGAGAAAAATCTTCTAGTAAGAAGAAATTGCAATAAATTTTCAAAATGTATTCCAAAAGACTAGATTTGCAGCCAAGTACCATACCTGGGGTCCCATTAAAAAACCTGGACCTATAAGCTTGGATAAGCATGAATTTTCTTGGATTACTTTTACTAAAGTTTGCTACTTGCTTTAAATCAAGGTAACAGTATGCTCCAAGTCATTAAACCAAAACATCCTGGACACACATTACATTCTTAGGAAATGACATTGATAAATCCAAAAATCACAGTAGAAGCAGATTTGTGGTAACCTTCATTGCAACTGTAAGAAAGCCAAAGTATCAATTGTAAATCAAGCAGCCTGATCAAATTCAAAATAATTTCAGTTAAGATGATTCTGTTAAATTTATGAGTAAATCTTTATATTTATTATAAGACATTTAATGTTAGTAGAGCATATGTCATATTAAAGTAGATGAGACCTGAAGGATAAATATTTGAGGAGGATGTAACTGAGGGTTAAGATGGAGGAAGAACTATGATATATGATAACTAAAACTAAAAATGTATGGAAAGTCTTATAAGCATTATATACATTATATAAACTATATATAATATTATATACATTAATTAATAAATTGTATACATTATATAAAATATACACACATTTTGAAAAATAATTTGATGTAGGTATGCTGCATGTGATGCTGTCACTGGAAAATATGAGTTATTAAATAAAAATAAGAGTGCCAGGCATAGGATACATTCCCTATTAGTTATTGGTTAGGGATGTCCCAGAGGAATTCAGAGGATCACAAGCTAGTGACATTCATCTTAGTTTCAAACCGTACCACTTACTTTGGGTGTAGGACAGAGATAAATCTTCAACTGACTAGAAAACTTTTTTACTTTGGGCTAGCTTTTATGGTATAATGTAGGTTGCTAGGGGACAAAAGGCTTCAGTGGTTTTATCCAGAAGTGGATGCTTAAACAGTTATTTTTCAGGCAAGATATGCTTCCTGGATAGAGATATGACTGTAATGAGGGGATAGTGGGGATAATAGGAGATAGCAGGCTATCTCCATGATAAAGCATTTCTGCTTGATACTATAAAACCAGTAAAAAGTCGATGGATATGGAGGTCATAAGTTTTTGTCTTAGTTTGAATGTTATTGCTGTGAAGAGACACCATGACCAATGCAATACTTATAAATGAAAACCTTTAATTGGGATGGCTTACAGATTCAGAGGTTCAGTTTATTAACATCATGGCAGCATCCACACAGACTTGATACTAGAAGAGTCACGAGTTCTACATTTTAATCTGAAGGCAGTCAGGAGACTGTAATTCCACATTTAGCAGAGTTTGAGCATAAAGAGACTTCATAGTCAACCCACACAGTGACACACTTCTTCCACCAAGGCCACATCTACTCAATCAAAGACACACCCCTTAATAATGGCAGTCCTAGTGGGCCAAGCATTCAACAGATGAATCTATAGTTGACAAATCTATTCAAAACACCACAGCTTTGATGAGGAACCTATTATTAATACATTGCAAACATTTCAGTTATCAAACTGTCTTTTAAATATTTATATTTATATACCTATATTTATACTTCTCAAAAATTTGGTTAGAGAGATTTAATTTTCCAGTGATCTATGAAAACTGAAAAGAGTCCTAACTGTTCAGTGTTGTTAAAATAAAAGAATATGAGGGCTCAACCCTAAATAAAACATTTATATCTTCCTACATACAAATTTCAGGGAACATCCATGCAAAGGAGGCAGAAAATGTAATAACTAGATGATAGTTGTTGTACTCATGAACCAATATCAACTATGGATATCTGCATATGCTGTTTGTTTTTTGTCTACTGTACAAAAACCTAAACATATATGCAAAGAGAAAGTTGTAATTCAGGAATTGCCTTCATAAGATTGGCCTTTAGGCAACTCTGTATTGTCTTGATTAATGATTGATGAAGGAGGGCCCAACTCAGAGTGAGGGGTCCTACAACTTTTCAGGTAGTCTTAAGTTTTATAAGAAAGCAGGCTGAGAAAGCTGAGATGAGCAAGCCATTAAGTAACATTCTTCCATGGTTTCTGGATCAATTCCTGCCTCTAGGTTTCTTCCATGGAGGTGTTCTTTTCCTGACTTCTTCAATGATGGCCTTTTTCTTGAAAAAAGAAGATGAAAGGAACTCTATCTTCTCCAAGTTTCTTTGTATTACGGTGTTCTATCAAAGCAGAGGAATACTAAAGCAATATCCTAATTCATTCCAGAAATAGTTCTAAAATAAATTGAAAAGAGACATCACATGGCCTCATTCCTAGAGAAAGACTTATACACGATTGATGGCTGTTAGGTTAAAGAAAGAAAGATTGTGTGTGTGTGTGTGTGTGTGTGTGTGTGTGTGTGTGTATGACCATTAATATGCTCATATACCAGTGTACCTATTTGCAGCAGTAATTTGATTCAATGAGAGTAGAAACAACAAAAAGAACAGTACTTGAAGTTGGCAGGAAAATATATTGCGAGTAGTCTATGAAGAACTGGCTTGGGAAATAGGATATAGATATGATCAAAATATGTGTTGATACACTAAATTCCAGGGGAACAAATAAAATGTTATAAAATATTTTAATGATATTTTGACTATGGAGAAACAGTTTTAAGGTTTTTAAAATTTAATCTTCTTTTATACAATACATTTAGAAGGTAGCCTTCACTCCCTCCAATCCTTTCAGCCACTCCCCCAGATTCACTCCTCCTCATTTTCCCTTCAAAAAAAGAGAAAGCCTCCCTCAGGGATATAGACTGCTCATGGCATAAAAAGATACAATAAGACTAGGCACAAACACTCATATCAAGACTGAATAAGGCAACCCAGTGGGAGGAAATTGGTCTCAGTAGCAGGAGAAAGAGTCAAAAATAGCCCTACTCATACAGATACAAGCTCCACAAAAACATCAAGCTAAAAAACTACAACATATATGCAAGGACCTATGAAGGCTCCATGATTCTTTTTTCACTCTTTGTGATCACTTATGACACCTGCATAGTTGGATTTAGTAGGCCTTGTTCTCCCGATATCCTGAGACCTCATTAATATGTATGATAATCCAGAAAAGAGATGTACTAGGGAATAAGTGATGGCCAGATGTACTAACTATAATATCTAATAGTACATTCTTAGAGCATCATTATCCTGAAGAAAAGTGTTCACTATATCTTTTAGTGAAATAAGATATATAAGGCTTCTAAAAGTAGTATTGATTGTCAGATAGCTTACTTTTTTACAGTAAAAATAAGTAAAATTTTCTGAATCATAAAATATAATAAATGTTTAGATTCTTAAGTGGTTATTAATTTTTTAATAATATAGAAGATAAGACAAGATGTAGTGGTAAATATTGATATTATTGTACTTTAAAATGTTAGGAAAATTGTGAGTTCAATGTCATCTTTAACCAGATAGCAAGTTTGATGCCAGCCTAGACTATATGAGGCCATTTCTCAAAACAATAAGTAAATGAATATACCAAGAAATTAGTTTGTGTAGCCTAACCTGCCATCAGAAAATCACAGGAAAAAACTAATTTTCTATATATTTAATTACCATAGAACACTGGATAATAGTTTAAAAATATGATAGTGGACTTGCAGAGATGGCTCAGTGGTTAAGAGCTTTTGCTGCCCTTACAGAGGACCAGGGTTTAGTTCCCAGAACCTACATGGTTTCCAATAGCCACCTATAAATCAAATTCTAGGAAATCTGACAGCCTCTCTCCCTCTATTGACCTCCATGGGCACTAGAAATGTGTTTGGTGCACATACATAAAAACAGGAAAAACACTCAGATACATTAAATTAAATTTAAAAACTAAAATTAAAAATACAAAAATGGTATTTGAACTATGTCGGCATATTGTGAATTTAAATGTGTGGATTTGAATAGCTCTTACAAGCAACCTGATTTTCTACATTTTTTATTTTACAAGCCTGAGTAGAACTGACTGCTATTAAAATACATTATACTGAAGAATAGTGTGGGACTAACAAAAATGGTGACAAGGTAATTTAGGAACTAAAAATATTCATTATTTCTCAACTCTACCAAATACAATGCATCTTCAGAGTAGAAGAGTCATTTCTACTAAAATTTTAACATTTTATAATGCAGATCACATATATGTATGTTTCTTAAAAATATAAAAAGTTTTGAGTCACTTAATAGTCTATCATTTGAAGGAAATTCTCTTTATGCCATTTTACAGTAGTCAACACTGTTGCTGCATGATCTTTTTTTTTCTAAAGTATAACACTTTTCAAAACTTGAATGAGGGTTAAATGAGTTTATACTAAATTAGCAAATATTGCATCAAGGAGATTGTATATAGTTGTTTAAAAGAAAAAATATGAACAATGAACAAAGAAAATATGATACATTTACACAATGGAGTATTTATCAGCTGTTAAAACATTGCATCATAAAATTTACAAACGAATGGATGAAACTAGAAAATATCATCCTGAGTGAGGTTACTCAGACCCAGAAAGACAAACATGATACATCCTCATTTATGAGTGGATATTAGTTTTATGTGAAGGATAGTTATAATATACTCTATAGACTGAGCTAATGTAAATTTCAATGAAGACTAAAGAGGAAACACATGAATCTCCCTAGGAAGGAAAACAGAATGGATATTGTTGATGGAATGTGGGCAGGTAGGGATGGGAACAGGAGAAATCAGATGCGGGGGAGATGGAGAGAGAGAGAGAGAGAGAGAGAGAGAGAGAGAGAGAGAGAGAGAAACAGACAGAGAGAGAGACAGAGAGAGAGACAGAGAGAGAGTGAGACAGAGACAGAGAGTACTAGGAGAGACAACTAGAAGGTGATTTGAGGTAGAAAACTGGGACAATGGAAACTCCTGGAATCTATGGTGGTGACCCTACATAAGATTCTTAGCAATGGAATACAGAGTCTGAGCTGGCCATCTTCTATAACCAGGCAAGACTTCCAGTGGAGATATTAGGACACCTACCCAACCACAAATCCTTCAGACTACAGTTTGTCCTGTTGCAGTTCTGGGACTGGAACCTATCATAATTATCATCTGAGAGACCAGAGAAATTTCACTCAGCAACAGATGAGAGCAGGTGCTGAGTCCCACAGCAAAACATTAGGTGGAGTTTGAGGATTCCTGTGAAGAAGAAGGAAGAACCTTTAGAAGAACCAGAGGGTTCAGAAACGTTACAAGAACACAGCCCACAGAGTCAACTGACTAGGTCTTACTCAAGGGGGCTCACAGAAATCAGAGAGCACATAAGGGTCTGACTTAGATTCTCTGCATATATGTAATAGATGAGTAGCTTGAAGGGTCTGACTTAGATTCTCTGCATATATGTAATAGATGAGTAGCTTGAAGGGTCTGACTTAGATTCTCTGCATATATGTAATAGATGAGTAGCTTGTTAGACCATATTAGGTTGATGACCCTGAGAGGCTTGCTTTCTTCTGATGATAGGTGGAGGAGTTAAAGGGGAAAGGCTGGAAGGATCGAAGGGAAGGGAATGGGCTTTTGAGAAAAGAACTAATTAAAAAAATTTTAAAATTGCAACTATCACTTTTAGAAAACACTCTGTCATTTTTAAGATAGTCAACAGTTTTGTTGTATAAATTATTTATCTAAAGAATAACACATTTTAAAATTGAATGACAATAAAATGCACATGTACTAAATTAGCAATTTTTCTTGCACCAATGAACTTATGTGTAGTTGTTTGCATGAAAAATTATGAACTTTATTTTAGCTTTTCTTTTAGATTTAAGTGTTGTATACACATAAATATATAGTCATTTTGTACTACAATCCTCTGTATCTCACTACTGGCACATTTATTTTTAATTCCTTGCAGAATTTCTGATAAAGTTCTATGCATAATTGATGACAATTATATCCTCATACTACTGACATAGCAAGAAACTTTAGGAAAAACCTTTTTGGTTTCATATTAAAATGATAGATTGATCTTGTTATGGAGCATAATTTACCAAAATAAAAATGCCAATGGTTTTATCTAACCCTACCCTTGTGTATCTCATATTGAAATAAGAATTACTAGGCACGCTATAAAATAAGAATATGTATGATTCAATTGTAGCACGTAAGTCATATTTTCACAAAATTTATGTAATTTTTTAGAGTTTTCATTTCTTAACTCTGTACAATAAATTATAACTCTACTACTTACTGTGTGTCTGTGTGTATGAAATTGTAGTGCATATACTACTCACAATGAATGCGTAGATAAGGTAACAGCATTTTTGTTTCTCCTTATGGATAAAAATACAGACATAGTAGGTGAGCAGGCATTTCTACTTGTTATTAAGTGTATCATGAGAATAGACATAGTTTGATAAATTTTTCCAGATAGAGCACCAAGGAAAGATCAAAAAATGAATCTACCCAATTATAATTTAGCGAACCCATCTTTTTAATCATGGTTCTTTACAGAAACATGAGTGAAGGATTATATACTGGCATATAAGCGACTTCCAGGTGGCTGCATCAGTGAAGAAAGTTTTTCTTCCACCCAGAAAAGGTCAATTGCCTATAAATCTTTAATGAAGGTTGTGGATTCTTGAGTCTTTTCCCAGTTCCATAATAAAACATTATAGTGTAGATGTTAAGAGTACAAGGACCATATCATAGACAAAGTACACTATTCCACAGCATATATTTTTGATGTTTCCAGTATATATAACACAAATAAATATATGTTAAATTCTATTTTCTGAAATGTATGAGATCATACATGATTTTTTTCTGCTAGAATATTTACTTGCATGTGGGGCTGGGAGACATAGGTCAGGAGATCCAGCCTGGAGCAAGAATCAAGGCATGTCGAAACACTTAAAAATGGCAGGAGTAAGGTTGTACCACCCTTTGCTTCCAGCCTGCATGTTTCAGTAAAGGTAGTACTGCCCTCTTATTTTTGCCAACTAGAGGAGGTAAAGCTGCCCAATAAACTTCCTGTCTCCTTAAAAAGTCATGGCCAGCAGCATCTTGAACTCTTGCTTATACAAATGAGGCATCCTCAGAAGTCTGGCCCTGGCCAATGATATGCATTTACCCCCAAAGCCTCTATCCATCCCCAAATGTATAAGTAGCTTTTATTACCCCATAAAATGAGTTGTCTCCCTGAAGCTGTCTCCTGAGAGTCTGTTTTCATAGTGCTCATAGCTCCCAGAAGTATCTCCATTCTCCCAGCTGTTCCCACCTTGTCCATTGACTTAGGATCCTCCTCCAGTAGAAATCATAGACCAATCCCACAGCTCTGAGTAAGAATGATGTGCTTGAATACAATTTGAAGATGTATAGTGTGATGTTTCAGAAATGAGACCTCATTTGTCTATATTTTCTTATGTAAATATCATAAAATAATTTTATAAAAAAAAGTTAGATAATTCATGTTTTCTCAACAACCTGCCACAGGATATGCTTCTTTTAAGGAGGTATGGAAGGGTGTCAATAAGAGTTCAAGGCTAAGATAGAACTACCATATGATATAACTATGAAATTAAAGTTAGCATACAATAAACATATGACACATCTGTGTTGATTGCCACATAATTCTTGATAGTAAAGAAGTAAAAGCAGACTACATGCTCACAACACATGAGTGGATAAAGAAAACATGGTACAGAAATGCAGTGGAATATTTTTAAGCCATAACAAAGATAAACTTGTTGTTTGCTGGAAAATGGATGGAACTCAAGATCTTCATGTTAATTTAAGTAAATTATGTTCAGAAAAAGAAACATTTTATAGTCACTCTTCTTTAAAAATAAGACAAGATTAAGATGGGATCATCAAAGTAGCACAGGAAAAATATAGGAAAATAACTCCAGGAGACAAACTTGTACTAGAAAAATAATAAAAGGATAAACAACATCTAAGTGTTATATACACATGTATTAGAATATTTCTTGTTGCTGTGACCAAATATCTGACATAAATATCTTATAGTGGAAGATTTAGCTTTGGCTCTCTCTGTCAGAAAGGTCCTGTACATTTGGTCCCATCTATCTGGGCAAAGGATCACTCATGTTGACCAAACCAAGTAGATTTTCTTCCTTATTCCTTCATGAAAAAGAACTGTATAAAAATGAATAGAACCTATAGGGTTATGGTGTTGTAGGGTTATGGGGTCCCATGTCCACTCTGCCACAGGACACACTGCTGAGAAGATAGGATGTGGGAGTTTTGATTGAGCTTACCCCACACGGTCACCCAGGTAGGTTTTGGGCTGTAGAGAAGACCTGGGACACCTCTTTGGGGGTTGGAAAGTGCAGTCTGAGGCAGGAGACAGATAGAAGAAGGCAGGAGGTTTGTTCTCTGGGCCTGTGATGAGACCAGGGCTGTCTGGTTCTCAGGCTCTTGGACACCCAGGTACCACTGGGAGCCACAGAAGAGCTGTGAAGGAAGGAAGTAGGGGTCCACAGGCTGAATCTAGTCAGGGGCCAGGAGGAAAAGCAGAGCTCTGCTGGGGGCCAGCCCCCAGCTTGGTGGAGGAAGTCCTCCTCCTCCTCCTCCTCCTCCTCCTCCTCCTCCTTCCCCTTCCCCTTCCCCTTCCCCTTCTCCTTCTCCTTCTCCTTCTCCTTCTCCTTCTCCTTCTTCTTTTTGTTGGTTCTTCTTGAGGCAGCAGAGGGCAAAGTGCATTGGTGGAGGATAATACTTGTTCTTATGAAATATTTAGGGTTGCTGTATAATAAAAGTTTACTTATCTATGTTACCATGCTACTGTAGCTGACCTGACTTCTATGATCCTGAGGCCAGAAACTGCAGTTTCTGGCACTTAGCACCTCAGCCCCAAAACAGCAAAGGATTAAGTAAATAGCCTTTGTACTAACTCAGCAGGAACTGCTAGGCTCTAATTTATGCCTGCTAGTCTGAGGAGGCAGGAAGAAAAAAAACACTTAGAGAAGTTATTATAGAGTGTATTACTAAGTGTAAAAATTTTCCTATGAAAGCTATCTAAGGGGAAAAGTGGAAAGGTCCTAAGTGGGGAAAAGCAAAACTTCTATTCTATCTGGAAAAACGGGAAAAATCTACCTATATACTATTCTAAATGGGGAAAGGTAAATATTCTATTCTATCTCTAATCTATCTCCCTATTCTAACCAACTCTCATATTTTTGTCCTCAGTACTTATACATCTTTCAGGATACATGATCATATGTTACAAAGTTCATCACAAGTTCACACCAAAAATCAAATCATAAATTGAAATAGTTTACAACAGAGAATGTTTACATGCATATCCATTAGCAGTAATTATCTGGCTAAACATCCATCACCTGTCTAGCTCCACAGGTTCACTGAAGGTTTAAAACTATAACTAAGAAATTAGTGAAGTTTTGTATAGATAAACCCAGGCAATATTTTATCTTTTTTTCTAGCACCTATAATAAATCATGAGTTCCCTATTCGTGACCATTGGTCAATTGTTTTACAGCCTCTTGGAATGTGCTCTGAGTATGAGAAAGTCTGGTTACTATCTAAAAGCAGTTAACTGATGATACTTGAGAGACTGGCAGAGAAATACTTAAAGAATTATCATTAAGACTTAAGAAGTCATCTATTTGTCTATATGGCATCACTACAAGACAGTACATCTTTGCAGATCTGCAGATATCTGCTCCAAAGGGGAGTGCTGTTGCTTAGTGATTGTTACATATGTTTAATAATAATAATAGAAAAATAATAGGAAAAGCATATTAATAGCAGGAATTTTTCCTAAAATAAGTCCCTTACAGCCTTGTTGAATAAGGACTCACTTGTTGTCGATTATATAATAATCCAAGGCAAGCCATTTCAGGATGATCACCCGCTAATTATTAGCTTGTTCCATTATGACTCCTGACAGAGCTCCAGCTGGTCAAGCAGGGAGAGTCCTTGGCTTGGTAGCTGCAGGCTTGCGCTTGGACTTGGGCTTGGTGATAGCCATGACTAGGAGCACAGAGAGGCCTTCTACGGGAGATGAAACTGGCTCTATAGGCCAAGGCCTTCTGCATGGCTTCCAATGGCAGTTTTAAGGTATTTATTGTCATAGCAGAAAGTGGATGAATAAAATCATACCCCACTTCTCAGGGTGGGCCTGAAGTTAAAATATCCTTTGCAGAGAGGAGTGTCTGGGAAGGAAAGCTTATTGCCTAAGCCTCCAGGTATTTAGATACCTCACTAAAATGGAGATCTAGCTTGAGCCTACATGACAACAGGCCATGTCCTCTACCTGTGGAGGAGCTTGAAACGTAAATCTGTGGAGGGCTGTGGCTAGTGACAGGGGCCTGGTGCCCAAGAATCAGGCAAAGCACCTGCTGTCCCTTCAAGATAACTGAGAATTACAGACTTAGCTCAAATGGGAGCCAGACTGCCGTTTACAGTTCAACAGGAGCCAGGGTAAAATAAATACTATAAGACATCTAGCATCCACAGTGATCTATATTTTCCAGCTAGACCCTACTTCCTACTTTAGTTTGCTCTCATTAGTATCATATGAAGTTACTTAAAAATTAATCCATGGAGGGATGAAATGTAGCTCAGTTCTTGAATTCTTTACCAGATCTCAAAAGGCAATGTGGAAAGCAATAGAAAGTTTCTCAATATTCACAAATATGTACATGTGAATGTCTTCTTGTATGCACAAAATATGTACAACCACATACATACACCATATACACTACATACAGCTAGTAACACAAAAGGAAATGAAAACAAGAAAAACAGAAGTAAACTGATCAAACTTTTGGTTTGTAAAACCTGTTACCTCTACAACCTTAAAATTCAACATTAAACCAATATTGGGCATCTCTAGTTCATTCTCAGTGGTCATCTTCTCACAAATGCTTCAACCAACTCATCAAATAAACACTTTCCAACTCACCAAATAAACTCTTTGTACTTTATAAGAAATGTGTTATTTTCCGTATTAAACCTAAAATATCTGTTCAGTGGGGACATATCAATAAGCACATCCACTTTTATATTTCTTCCACCATTAAACCATACCCTCAAAATCCATTGGCAAACATATTACACAGTCTTCTGTTTGAATTAATTAGCAAAAATCATTAAGTTCTTCAGTTGTATAGAAGAACTCTTGGACCAAACTTTCTGTTCATTTTGAGGCACTTGCTTAATCTTGTATCTTGGTACAAGTCCAGAGGCATTGATAGGTGCTTCCTATGGGACCTTGGTTCTATAGAGGAGGCAGAATAAAGTCTCTTCTTAAGCAAATGTATAGAAGGAAACACTACTGGGTTTGGGGTTGAAGGTAGAAATGTATGCTTTGATAGAGGTGAGATTATTTCCTCAGGTATGTGGGCACTTTGGACTCTGAGATATCAGTGCCTTTCATATCCTAGAGGCATCCAAAAACAATCCATCCCAAAGTACAGATTCCCATTCTTTTCCAATCTATGCATTTATTCTGATGACAGTATATAAGGACATCAATTAATTTTACAATTTAACTCAGATAAACATATAATGAGGTTTGGCATTGTTTGTTTGCAACTTGAGTTCTATGACTGTAGGAGAGATGATCCAGTGTACACTTACAAATCTTTAGATAGTTTATGTGCACCTGGTGTCTGTCAATTTTATTACTCATTTCATTTTTCCCTTTGTAATATTGTTCGAAAATACTGAAATAAACAATCCAGTGTTATTGTTTTTTTTCACTTTACTACAGATTTTAAAAGGTTTTACAAACAGGTCTACTGAATTGTTTATACCTCACAAAAGATGGATCAAAATCATAAAATGCATTTATCTAAACAAATTAATAGTACAGACTTTGTATTTTTAGTGTTCTGCAGTATTTGAAGAGTCTTTCCTAACCATGGATTCCATTCAACTTAAGGACCAGTTCCAGGTACAACTAACTCACCAGATAGAGATCCACAACCTTACCACTCCATTTCTCTAGACTTAGCTACTAGACTAACCATGGTTATCATATATATATATATATATATATATATATATATATGTGTGTGTGTGTGTGTGTGTGTGTGTGTGTGTGTGTGTGTGTGTGTGTATGTGTGTGTGTATGTATGTGTATATAATAGATATAATATATACAAACATATAGTTGGTAACTTATATATGTATATATTAAGTGATATTTAAAATAATAACAATGAAAGCTTGAAATACTGATTTTTCTATCAGTGAAGGAGTCAGCAGTGGCAGCAAAAACAGGATTCTCTTTCATCTCTATTTATAGTTGTAGAAGCATTGGTAGATGATTCCTGTGGTATATTAGCATTGTCAGGGTAGCAAAAGGGAAGGCCAAGTGACCAAAACACAAGAATAAGTTTCATTCTGATATTCAATATCCCTTACTTTAAAAAGCTGAGTACTACAGGGAAGTGCCATCTACAGTAGATGTGGGCCTTTCCACATTAGTCAAAGCAATTGGGACAATTCTTCAAGAGTGGTTCCCTACTCTGGTGTTTAGAATTTGTGGCAAGTTAACACTAAAACCAACCATAATACTTCAAGGTCTAATTAGCTCTGGAAGCCCCATCACTGACTTATCTACAGATGTGTTTTATTAATTCTCTAGATAATTCTTAATGCAATCAATTCAGCAATCACCATAATCAGCACATGTATGAGAATGTCATAATGAAAGGCACCTTTTACAAAATTAGCATATTCTTGATAAATATCCCAAGTAGGATACAATGTCATTTTAAGAGAGTAAGATCATTTATTTTTGAAAGAGTAACAACAAAGACATTGTAACAGCATGTATTGTTGTCATTTGAAGCAATATTCTGCTTCTATTTTTGCAACTTAAAATATACGAATTGCTTGTTCTCAAGATTTTTAACCATATGTGTATCTGTATGCGTGTGTGTGTGTGTGTGTGTGTGTGTGTGTGTGTGTGTGAATTTAAGAATATTAGTTAATGATCCAATACAATTAGAAATAGAATTGGTGACACAGAAGAAGGGGAGTTTTTGTCAGGATCACATATATTCCCATTCTGCTGCATCATATTTACTGCAGAGAGAAGGGCTTTACAGTTTCTGCTACATATGTAGTAGCATCAGCAGTGCACTAGCTTCTTTTATGCTTATATGGCCAGCATTCCAAAAAATAATTGGTTTGGCATATGTGCAGGTGTCAGGCTCTTTCCACAGA
This sequence comes from Rhabdomys pumilio, assembly GCA_030674055.1. Taxonomy (NCBI): domain Eukaryota; kingdom Metazoa; phylum Chordata; class Mammalia; order Rodentia; family Muridae; genus Rhabdomys; species Rhabdomys pumilio. The sequence continues at coordinate 55,841,280 of JANHMN010000005.1, forward strand.
TAATACTGCTTTGCCACTTTCTAGTGCACTTGGGAAACACTGACCTTTCCTAAAAATCTCAGGCCTAGACAGGAATTATTATTTTTTTGTTTGGCAGGAACAATGACAAAAGAAAGTGAGTATTTCAGGAAAATGACAAGGTAATACTGATGCTTCATGTCTTTATGGCTTTTATTTTTTTTGGTAGGGTTACTATACTTTCTTTCATATTATATTTATAAACATTCAACATTATAGCAGAACTCCAAATTCAAGTCATTTGGACACACACTTCTCCTTCACACTAGATTTTTCTTTTTCCATCTTTTTATTTTTGTTGTAATGACCAATGTTCTTTGCACCCTTAGGGGCTATGACTCCTGAAAGATACCCTGTTAATCAGAGTCTTTCCTGACTTCATTCTTTCTATATCATAAGGCAAAAAATAACTTTTATGTAGAATACTTTTATATTTGGTAATTGAATTTTCATGTTAGACACAAAATACTATTCTCCTTAAGATGCATCTATAATACTATAAATTTCAATATTTTTCATGAATATTTAATATTGTGCATCTTTTCTCTGGCATAAATATGTTTTATGGCTTGACCATGGAACTTATTATCTTATACATCATTGTTTCTCTGATAAAAATGCTTTCTAATTTGCAAAATAAATATGTAAATGAATATTTGGAAATCAGCTTGTTGATAAGCTTTAGTCTCTGCCGACTTAAGAAAGTTCACAGTGATGTATGCTATTTTCTTAACCCAATGGTACTCTTCATTGTATTATTAATGTTTCTTCTGTATGTCAGTAAAATGAGAGAAATATCTTACCTAAAGATTTAAATATAACAAAGGACAGTAAAACTACCTTCCTACTGCAATTCTCCTGGGTGATAACTATGATGACATAAATATCAATCTCCAATAAAATTATGATTATTCATATACTTAGGAATTCAGTGTTGATTTTCATGCAATCTCCAGAAACTTTATTTTAAACAGAATTGTTAACTTTTCTGTCATCTTGTTACTTAGAGAATCAGTGAGTCACAGTATTCCTTAAGGGGTGGGTTTCCAATTCAAGCCATATTTTAGACAATGATTAATTAAGCCTCATAGCACCTTGAGACTTAGAATTTAAATTATATGCAAGAAACTCAAAGTGAAAGCATGAAGAAAATTTAAGTAACTTTTTAGGCCATAATGAGAGGATTATTACATTTATCCAAACAATATTAACTAAATCCTATTTTAAATGTTATACTGACATCCTTGTGTTAAATGCCCAAAGTTATTGTGGCACATACATATGCCACAAATTCCTGTCAATTGGGAGACAGTGAAATGAATTTTGCAAGATTCTCTGACATTAATGATCCAAACACTGAGAACTGTGATCCTTTCTTTACATCTGTTGTCAGGTGGCTATCACCTTCTTGTTTACTATGCTATGTTTTTATGTTTAAGAAACTCTACATTGGGAAATGAAATAACTTAGTTTATGATATAAAGAACACATAATCAGAATGTGCAGATGGAGAACTTTGTAAATATCTGGACCAGTTTAAGTAGCAGCTGAGGCATGACCAGATGTTATCCATTTTAAAATGACAACATCTGTGGATTATCTGCCTCTGGACAGACATCCTTTGCAGTAGGAAAAGTTACCACATACTGAGTATTTTCTGAGGGACTAGTTCTATGTGAAAAATGATGCATTTCTATATAAAAACTATAAAATGAGATTTTGACTTTCATAAATATACTAAACTACAGATAGTCTAAACAAGTGAATTTATTGTGCCTTCTTTAAGAATGTAATAGCTAAGTTTGCTAAATCATGTTTTTGAAGTGAACAAATAAATTGATTTTATATATTATCTTAGATCTTTGATCACTACATTTATTAAAGGCTAGTCAAAAAATAAATTGATCAATGAGAGAAGGTTATTGAACAAAATGTATATGGGTAAATTAAGAATTAAGAGAAATTATGATAAAGTGCTTATGGGCTCTCAACATGAAATCCTCATCAAGCTGGAAAGATTGGTAGATAAAAACTACCAATACCTTGCTTACTCTGCAAGGGGAACTGTGTTTGATTTCATGAACCCATTTGTGACTAACAAGCATTGTTAACTCAAACACTAGGGGACTTGAAGCCCTGTGGGCACCTCCTGTGGGCACTAGAGCATCACTCACATGGAGAACAGCTACACATGCAGGTAAGATACACATAAATATTTTGAAAGACAGAGTACACTGAGAGAAAATACATGACTGGTAAAACTAGCACTATATCAGAGAGTATTCCAGAATTTTCAGTGGAATCATATAAGGAATGCAGCCAGTGAACACCTATGAGTAGAAAAATTTAGCCAGTGGAATAAACTGTTCTATCCCTCTCTCCTGTGTAGTGACCAAAAACCTAGTAGCAGATGCTCACTCTAGTACATAAACTTTAACATCTCTGTGTACAAGATATCAAAGAAAAGAGTATAGTGTGTATTGGCCCAGTAAGCTGCCCATGGTTGTTTGCATTTCTGCTTTTCCTGATCACCAAGTGTAAGATGAAGCAATAGATTCTATCTTCTTTGAACCATTGCATATCAGCATACCTCCTGCAAACATCCAGCTAAGTATATACTTGGTGAAGTATTTATAACTGTTATTTCTGTAGCATCTTTAGACTTTGTAGTACTCATTATCCTTTGAGTTTTTGTTGTCTGATTTTGTGGTACTCATCATCCTTTGGGATTTTATTGTTATTTTCTTTGTCCTTGCTGTTTGTTGCCACATGGTCTTTCATAAACTAGACTGGCCTCTAATTGAATTTGTAATTGAAGTTTACTAGCATGATCTATTGATCATCCCAAGATCTAGGATTATAGATGTATGCTACTATATCAGGTTTTATACACTATCAAATTTTGTCAACCACAATTATTTTAACAAGTATATATGATGAATTAGCCCTAAATTTCTTATGCTTTAAATAATTTTGTTTCTTTTGCTAAGTACCAAACCTGGTTATCCATGGATAAACACAATAAACTCCTCTGGCTTAATAATACATTATCTGTCTTCTCTATATGTAGATTTAGCATCATGACCATAACCAATTTGCACTCATAGTTTTGATCTAAGAGAAGCACAATTTTCCAAATATTGATAAATTAGTAAATATGTCAACAAGAAAGTATCATGGATGAGAACCATAAAATCATTTAGTAAGGCCTTATGTTTAAGAATTGCAAGTATACTCATAATTTTATCACTTAATCCTAAGAATTAAGTGTTAAGCGTGTGAGAAAGAAGGCATCATGTGTGACTAACTCCTAAAGATATAAAACTCATACAGTATGACAATAACTTAATGCTATATAAGGTTTTTAAAAGTTGGAATTGTAATTGAAATTTTAGCAGAATCTTCTAGTATATTGTCACTATTTTGAGGTAATTGAGTTAAAAATATAACCACTAATGTTTACTAGTACCCACTGAAATTTTTCTCTGAAACAAAACACCCATGTTTATAGACTCTGTGTGAAATAGAGAAACAGATAAGACTTTTGGGTATGTAAATCAAATAATATTAATAAAAAAACAAACTATATCGGGAATATAGGTATATTCTTAAGAGTACAAACTAATTCCTATTCTGTATTAGAAACCATTTAATATACAAACATTCTTTCACAAGGAATCTGGCACTTTCTTCCAGTATTTTTTGCCAAAATAAAGATTGAAATTTTTGGTTCTAGAAATTTTTCATTTAGCATAAATTGTAATGAGATTATATTTAATCAGAGGGAAAACATGTTAATGAAAATATACAGCCTTCATATCTTCTGCCATAATTATTCTGTCAGTGAAACCACTGAGTAACACTATAGTGAAGACAGATTCTGTTTACCATAGAATGGCATAGCAAATCTCATTATCTCTACCAAAAATCATCATAGATTCATACTCAGATATTCTCTTTTTTTGTGTACTATGAATAAAAGTGAGAAAATTTAAATACTGACCATGGGTGAAATGCCCTTTCACCCACTATCTGAAATCCCCGTAGCAGGTTCTAATGGTGATCCATTTCTCAGTGATACTATCATATTATGGAAGTTTATACATAAAGTATGTTTACCATTTTAATTCCTTCACTAATTAGTAATAGGAATCTCTTCTGGTAACCATAGATATAGTTTATAAAAGAAAATGGATATACAGATAGTTTGAAATGCCTGGAACAGCTATTTACTTTTGGATTTTAGGCCTATTGAGGCTTTGTTTTATATATAAATCATCTTATTTAAAAGTAGAGAGCTGCTACACACATCCAATTTTATAGATCAAACAACAGAAAGTTCATAAATAGTAATGTACGATTACATAGTCCCTTGAGAACTTTGAGATCAGGTGCACATACTTTTTTCAGTGAATATTAAGGCAGGAACTGATTTTTAAATGAAGACTAGCTACTAGTAAAAAGAATGTACAGTCTTACCTCAAATCCCTAAGAATTTAACTTGTCCATTCCCCATTTCTTGATAGTTGTCAGATATACCATGTATTTTTGTCTAATTTGTAAGTTCATATTACTAGTTTCAGCCACCTATAAATGCTCACTCAATCTTATATTCTCTAAAAAAATTCTTAAATACACTTTTGGACATTCTATTTTATATATCTGAATTGACTATTTCAGAAAAGTTTGATCACATTAGCAGCAGACAAGTTTTTTGTCTTCTGTGCTGTAGTTAGTTGTAAAAGATTAGACAGAAAAATTGTAAAGAGTGACTGAAAACTGTTGTGCAAATTTGTAAATAATGAGAAAGGAAAGAAATCAATAATATAATGAAATGTTTATATATTACTACATTCATATGAAATTGATATTAAATTTGCAAGTATACATAGAAAAATTACAAAATTGACTCATTAAAATTGTCACTATGAAAGAAGAAATACACTTGGAAAATAATGTTAAGAGGAAATGAAAATCAAAGAATGAACAAAGAAAGAATAAAGGAAAGAATAAAGTAAATGAAAATCTCTTATGCCAATTGGAAAATATTATTTTACCCTGATTATCTGAGGTTTTATATGTATGTGTGTGTGTGCACACACACACACACACACACACACACACACACACACACACACACAGACACACACATATATTTGCTTTCACATCCACATCATAGTCAATCATTGAGGGGAACCAGGACAAAACCCAAAGTAACAATGAAGTAGAAATTATGCTCGAAGAACTTTGCTTACAAGTTTGCTTGCCTGCCTGTTCTGATCAGTTTGCTTTTTTTATTAATCACAGAAAATTTTATTCATATATTTGTGTATATTTAATCAAACATACTATACTCAACTAAAAAAAAAATTAGCTGGGAAATTTTTTAGAAGGAATATAGAGAAGACTAACTGGAAAACTGACCTAACATTTTAATTGAAATGTGTAATTAGTAATAAATAAAATGTATAATTGAATATAAATAAAAAGTTACTAGAATATTTTTGTTACAGAGGACACAGGATTAATCCTCAGAAACCATGTTATCTAAACATTTCCTGCTCATTTTCTTATATACACCAGGACCACATGAGAGGGATGCCAGCACCCAAAGCAAGTTAAGCCCTCCCATCTCAATCATCAACTGAGAAAATGCCTACACAGATCTGAATATAAGCTAGTCTGATGTAGACATTTTCTCAATTTTCATTACTTTTTCTCACATGACTCAAACTTGTGTCCAGTTACTGCAAAGAATGAGGATGTCACTTAACTGATTGAGTATTAGTTTACTTTGCATGAGGCCCTGGGGTATATTCTAAATACCAAGTAAAGTGTATGTCCTGGAAACGCTGCTTACACTGTTTTGATAAACACAGGAGAATCACAAATTCAAGATTATCTTTTTCTATACAGCAAGTTTAGACAATACTAGATTATAGGAAACCTTGTGACAAAAAGATAAATAAAATTTAAAGACATATAGGAAATAAGAAACATAGGCATTAAACTAAATTTAACAATTAATTTGAGTTTCTAAATCTGTTGTGAGATGCCACTTTTGTTTTTAGGTTTTGGTGGCATTAGTTCAAACAAAAATCAAGAAAAATGATAATTGTTTTACATATGTTCAACCACATGAATCAAATTGAGTAAAATAGTCACACAAAAATGTTTTGAAAGTATGAAGCTGTGAGCTTTATCCTCAGCATTAAAATATCTTATTTATAAAAGATGCTCAGAGAATGGTAAAATTTTGTTCTGATGTATTTTTATAAATTCCTTTTAGTAAACAATAATCTCTTTGTCAAATACCATCAAGAGTTACCTAACAATTAGGAAAATTTACTTGCAGCTTTATTAGTGTCTGTACATTCACATTAGCTAATTTTGTCATTTCTATTTCCAGGGCTTAATTCAGCATAATTGATTCAAACATATGTCAAACAATCAATCAAACAACACTTTATAAAAAGTAACATTTTTATTGCCAACCATAGTTTGAATTCTTCAAAGAATTTTCATAAGTTGATAATGAAACATGGAGAACAACTTTGAAAAACATTTTCATGAATGTTAAGGTATATACATTCTGAATAAATATTCTAATGCTTCAAGGTTCTCTGGTTATTTTCATTTCTCCAGGTAATTTTATTGTGAAACTACTTAATGTTATTTCTAATTTATCCATATTAATTAAAGATAGCATTTCATAAAATGATCTTTCATGACTAATTTACCAAACAATCAAGGTTCAAAACTTTATAGACTTGTGAAAAAAATTGTTTTCATCATGAACTCTTTTAACTTGGTAAAAATAAGATAAGGTGACAGGATGAGTACATTCCATTTTGATTAAGTGGCATTTGGATTTATAACCAAGTGACTTAGTAAAATTTTATAGTCAATAAGAATTAAGAAGTATATGTTCTTATAATTTAGACTCATTTAGAAATCATTGAGATTTATCATAAATAATACACAACTTGATAAGAAAGCAGTCTGCCATATTGTAACAATGACATTTGACTATATATCCTAGCATTATAACTTGGTAGAAATTTTTCAATAAATCCAATCTTTGTTTTTATCATCAGTGCAAATAGGTTAAAAGGAAAATGAAATCATATACCTATTGTTAGTTTAAGATAAGTTATATATTTCCTATCACTTGTTCAGTACTCAATAAATTGTACCTATTAGCCAAGGCATTACAAATTTAAAAACTTTTCCACTTTGGGCTGTGATGTTTATAGAACAAAAGAAACTTATTTCTCAGAATTTATAGATGTCACTCCCAGTGGAACATCAGTACTGTCCAGCCAGGAAATATGCTTCTCTGTTTACCTAATATTCTTTAACTGACTTCTTGTTACTCTAAAAACTGCTTATTGAAAGCCATAATTGTAAACCATGTCAGCAGCCTCCACCCCCTTTTTCTACCTTACAACTACCCTGGCTTATAAATAGATGGGGGGCTCTGTTCTTATATCAGAGTGCCCTCTGCATGGTTTTCTCTCAAATAAAGGACAAGCATGTCTTTTCCTCTCAGTAATAAGTAATGAATGCAATAGATTTACTTGCATAGTCAAAAGATATGGAAAGTCTAAACAGATAAAAATAAATAAGTGTCTATTTTCATTCTAAAAAAGATTCTGATTAAATTTATAGTCAATCAAATGCTGAAAGAATAACCATGGAAAAATAAAAATTTCTTAAAAGTGATACCTAATGAAGAGAATAGGTAACCATACTTACATCAGAAAAAAAATAAGACAAAATCTGAAAAGAGATGATATACATTACATGATAAAATGGTTAGTTCACAAACCAGATTATAGCTACTGTAAATAAGCATCCAGTACCAGAAAAGCTAAATATAAAAACAAATGTTAGGAACAGAAACAGAAATAATGACATTATAATAACAGAGGACTTAATAAAATAATCAGATTAATAGATAAAACAATCTAAAGAAGATTAAGGAAACCAAAGGCTTTCTTCCTGTTAGGATCTATGCAATACATATGCAATACTAAATAGCAAAAAAAGACTCATTTTTCCTATGCAATTAAATACTTTCTATGGTATATCATATGTTACAGTACAAAATTCCATTCATAAAATATTGTACCGCGCGTGGTATCCCTGCCCGCAGGAACTCACACGAACACGTGGGGAATCCTTTCGTGGTGATTTTATTCTTTTAACCTGAGTGGGTGAGACAAAAAGAGTAAGATAGAGGAAGGACAGAAACACAGAGAGGGTTACCCGCAAAAGGGCCTGCCGCATGTAACTTTTCGTCTTTTATACCCGGTGGGCGTAATCAATCATGGTTGGCTGTTCACTCAAATTCCCAGGTTCCTTTGCGATACACATGCGCAGTTCAATGGCGTGACGCCGGGAAGTAGGCGTGCCCTAAGACCCTGTGCCCATAGTGATTACGCAAGGACGGCCCTCTACATCCGCCCCTTTTTTGTTTATTGAATGACTGGATGGCGTCTGGTGCGACTCTGAATTATCTCTCTTGTAGAGGAAGGTAGAGGTCTAGTCCCTTGTGCAGAATATTGGGATATTGTAAAGAATTTCCACCCTGGTCGTTGATTCCATGAGTGTACTTTTATCTACCCATCCCCATTGCCTTTGACAGGGAGAGGATTTTGGCAATTCGACCTCTGTGCAACTAGACATGCCTTCAAGGAATCTATCTCTGAGGAACATCCTTTGTACATCACAGTGTACCTCTACCCAGAGATGTACAGAGCGCAGGCTTTTGTCTCACTGATCCAGTGCAATGGGTAGAACCCGTGGAGTGCAACAGCTGAGACCTCAAGCGCTAGTTACTTTGTAGCACAAACAGCCAGACCTTGGGGGGAGAAACTTTGTTTTAAGGCAACAGGTACTTGGGCAATTATCGCCTAATTACACTTCTGTTGGGTTTTTTGAGTTTGCAGACCAACCAAGAATGTATTTTACAGCCCAGGGTTATACTAAACAGGTCTGTTCTTCTCCACACTTCCCCTGATAAGAAATCCCTTTTATCTTTATTAACAACAGGCCTATTCCCACCCAATTTTAAAAGGAGAGGGCTGAAGATCTCTCAGGTTTTCCTCGAACTCTGGGGTCCAGTTGTGCAGTAAAACCTAGAAAAAGGGAATCTCCGTCTCAGCTCCGCCTGTCCCGCCATCAGGAGTGACAGCAGGAGGGTCTTCATCTCTCTGGGCAGCAGGATCAGGCTGAGACTCCAAGATTCTTCGTGTCAGGCGTTCCGGCAGCCAAAATGGGTTGTCTTCTTCCTGTGGAAACACACAAACAGCTCCCCGGGACCGTATTAAGATAGGGTCCGGGCCTTTCCATTGTCCAGTTAGAGCATCCTTCCACTTGACCATCTCTTTTGGTCTGTTAGGTTCTAAACAATGACGGTCAGCTGCCGTGTGGCCTTGGCTGTCCAGATTTAAAAAATTAAGGGTGAAAAGTATTATAGAAACGGTGACTCGTGGCACTGAGGGTAGAGCTTCCTCGACTCCCCCTTTTTGTTTTATTAGATAGGATTTAAGAGTGCGATGAGCCCGCTCTATAATACCTTGTCCTTGAGGATTGTACGGTAGACCTGTTAAATGGGTCACCTCCATTTGGCGGCAGAATTGTCTAAATTTCTGCGAAGTGTACGCTGGCCCATTGTCAGTTTTAAGAATTTTAGGCTTTCCCCAGGCACTCCATGCCTCGAGGCAATGCTGAATGACATGAGTAGCCTTTTCTCCTGTCAAGGGAGAAGCAAATATAATTCCAGAACAAGTATCAATAGAAACATGTAAATATTGCAATTTGCCAAAGGATGGGATGTGAGTAACATCCATTTGCCAAATCTGTAGTGGCCGAATTCCTCGTGGATTAATTCCAGTACGAGGTGCTGGTAAGAATTGACAACAATTTTTACATTGAGTTACTATATCCCTAGCCTCTTTTCTAGTTAGGTTAAATCTCTGACGTAAAGTCTCAGCAGTTACATGAAACCTTTTATGGAAATCTTTTGCCAAGGTCCATTTTGGAGATAAGACAACAGCTATTAACTTTGTGGCTCGGTCTGCCAGGTCATTTCCACGGGACATTGGTCCAGGTAAACCTGAGTGAGCCCTGATATGTGTAATAAACACAGGAGATCTCCTATTGACTAGGATAAATTGAATCTTTTGGAAGACCTTTGTAAGTTTGCTAGAGGGCTTAATTAACCCAGCAACTTCTAGAACTCTAACTGCATTTACTACATAAAGGGAACCCGAAACAATATTTAAAGGACCTGGGAAAGTTTCAAGAACCTCTAGTACTACCAAGCATTCCACGACCTGAGGTGAAGTCTCATGGTATTGTCTGACTGTGGCCTTATCATCAATTACATAGGCACCCACACCTGCCTTTGACCCATCTGTGTAAACAACCACTCCCTCTGGGAGCGGCTTCTGAGAGATAACGCGAGGAAACACAACAGCTTGAGTTAAGGCAAATTGTAAAATAGGATGCTTAGGATAATGATTGTCTATTTGACCATTAAAGGAAGTAACCAACACCGCCCAAACATCCGAGGTAGCAGTTAATGTTTGAACCTGATGTGCAGTATATGGCACTATTAACACTTTAGGATCTTTCCCAAAATAAGTAACAGCTGCCTTTAGTCCCCGAAGGGCAAGTTGAGCAACTGCATCTGGATACCACTCAATGATCTTTGCGGGAGATGCATTGGGATGGATCCATAGCAGGGGCCCATCTTGCCATAACACAGCAGTTGGTAAATGTCTGGTCTTAAAAACACATAAATCAAAAGGTTTGGTTATATCAATACGTTTTAGTTGGGCATTTTGTAAGGCCTTTTCCACTACTTGTAGGGCGCTGCTTGCAGCTGGCGTTAAGGCCCTTGGTGAGGAAGGGTGGGTGTCCCCTTCCAGAATATCAAACAAAGGTTTTAGTTCAGCCGAGGGGATTTTTAAAAATGGTCTCAACCAATTTATATCACCTAATAATTTTTGAAAATCATTTAAGGTATGTAAATGGTCCCTGCGAATCTCTAATTTCTGAGGAACTATTTTTTCTGGATAAATCACTGTTCCTAGAAAGGAGCCTACTTCTGACATTTGGACCTTATCTGTGGCAATATGTAGGCCCCATCGCTCCAAAGATTTAATTAGTAGGGGGTATGAGGCTTGTAAAATAGCAGATTCCCTATGACAAATAAGAATATCATCCATGAAAAGGGCTATTAATAAGGAAGGGAATTTTTTCTTAACTGGCTCAAGGGCTCTTTGTACATATAACTGACATATAGTGGGGCTATTTGCCATCCCTTGAGGTAAAACTCTCCACTGATATCTCCTATCTGGTTCAAGGTGATTAACTGCAGGGAGGGTAAATGCGAATCTTTGCCTATCCTGTGGGTGTAGGGGAATAGAAAAAAAGCAATCCTTAATATCTATAATTATTGTCCTCCACTGCTTAGGTAAAGCAGAGAGCAGAGGTAGACCTCGTTGCACTGGGCCAAACACCCGCATTTGTGCATTAATGGCCCTTAGATCATGGAGAAGTCTCCATTTCCCTGATTTCTTTTTTATGACAAAAATAGGTGTATTCCAAGGAGAAGTAGAAGGCTCTAAATGACCAAGCTGTACTTGTTCTTTAATCAACCTTGTAGCCGCTTCCAGTTTCTCAGAGGATAACGACCATTGAGAAACCCACACGGGGTCCTCTGTAACCCAGGGTATGGGCATAGATCCCTCAATGGTCACTAGGAAAAACCCAAACCTTGCCTTCCTGTATTACTTTCTTGTGAAACTGGGTTTAACCTTCCTTCTTCCTTTTTGCCCAGACCTTTTCCTTCCTTATATCCCATCTTTTTCATAATACCAATGGCTTGCTGAGAATATTCATTAGTTAATGTTAATCCTAAGTCTTGTAAGATGTCTCTTCCCCAGAGATTAACGGGGAGAGGAAGCACATAAGGTATAAAACTTCCTGTTTGACCCTCTGGTGTCTGCCAATTTAGGGAGCGGGAACTGACTGTAGGGCTGGCCTCATATCCCAGTCCTTGTAAGGAATGGGAGGATCGTGTAACAGGCCATGCCTTAGGCCACCATTTGGAGGAAATAATGCTTTTATCAGCTCCTGTGTCTAAAATTCCTATAAAACTCTTCCCTTCTACCATTAATTGTAAAGTGGGTCTAGTTTTAAGATCGACTACCAGGTGAGCAAAGTCGGTTCCTGAAGAACCAAGCCCGTTGGCACCTCTGGGCACCCCGGTGGATGGGAAACAATCATGTAAACTTGGAAGGATAACTAACTGAGCAATCCTATCCCCAGGGGAGATGGAAAATATACCCTGTGGACAGGAGCAGAGAACTTGAAGTTCCCCAGTATAATCTTGGTCTATTACACCAGGATGAACCACGAGCCCTTTTAAGGCAAGAGAGGAGCGACCTAAAATAAGGCCTACACTTCCTTCAGGCAGGGGACCTTTAAAATCAACTGGAACAGGCTGTACGCCTTCCAGTGGCATTAGTAAGAATTGGGAGGTGGCGCGGAGGTCCAGTCCTGCTGAGCCCCTTGTAGCTCTGCGGCTGCAAACATCCCCCGGCCCTGAGCTCGTGTCCCATATTTCTTGGGGCCCTGAGACCTGGGGCCCTGATACCCGTTTTTTGGATTGTCTACAGTCCCTGCTGGGGAGGGGTCATGCTGAATAATCCTTCCCTGAATGTCCTTGACTGAACGACACTCATCAGCCCAGTGATAGCCCTTTCTGCATTTCGTGCATAACCCAGGGGGTTTTTTCTTTACGGGAGTACGACATTCCTTTCTCAAGTGACCTGGTTTACCACAATTATAGCAGACCTCACGTGCTCTAAGGTTTGCATTATTCTGACCTTGCAAAATGGCTGCAGCGAGACCAGCATTAGTTAGCGGGCTTCCTAGTCCTCGGCAGATTTTAATCCAGTCAGTTAACCCTTTATCTCTTATAGGGGTAATAACTGCCTTACATTCTGGTGAGGCATTTTCATACACTAATTGTTCTATCACTGGTTTAACCCGTTCTGCATCTCCAAAAATCTTGTCTGCTGCTTCTGTCATCCTAGCAACAAAGTCCGAGAATGGCTCCTGGGGACCCTGCAAGATTTTGGTCAAATGTCCCCCAATTTCGCCTTTCTTTGAAAGAGCCTTCCACGCCTTAATAGCGGCGGCAGAGATTTGGCTATAAGCCGCCCAATCATAATCTGTTTGGTTATTAGCAAACTGTCCCTGCCCCGTTAACAACTCAAATGTCCACTGCTTTTGGTCGCCTTCCGCGTTAGCGTTGGCATTTGCCTGCATTTGGGAAGCATCGTGCCATAAGGCTTTCCATTCTAAGTATTGTCCCATATTAGGGAGAGCAGCCTTTACTGTATTCTGCCAATCATTCGGAGTCATCGCCACAGTGGCGAGTCTCTCGAGTTGCATGACTGTGAAATTAGCATCAATTCCATATTTGCTAACTGTTTCAGCTAACTCTTTTATCACGGCGTATTCTATTGACACGTGGACGCGGCCTGTTTCTGCGGCCTCAAACACGGGGAAAGCTTGTAACATCTTTTTTTTGTCTTCCTCTGAAAGGAAGGAATCTGAACGGCGCTTGTCCGCGTAAGGCGGAAGAGCGCTGGGGATCGCAAGTTGGGAGGACGCGGCTGGCTGAGACGCCACGCAATTCCCGCCTTCCAACTTCTCCCGTTCTCCATCTTGTAACACCCTCTGGTTATCTGCCTGAATACCTTTCTTATTACAAAACTCTCTCGGGGCTTGCTTTTCCCAAATTCTCACTTCCGCCGACCGAGGGTCTGCGGGAGGGCCTGAACCTTTTCGCAAGTTTCTATTCTCTTCTTGAGTGGCTAACCTCTTCCTCAACTCTGTTTCTGACCGTCGGCCCGTTTCCACAATCTTTAAATGATTTCCCTCCCATAGAGCTAAGAGAACGAGTATGGCCACTGCTATCACGGCGGTCAAGGCTATTGAAACTCCTGTCTCTTGGGGGAGGAGCTGGCTCAATTCCAGACCGAACATGCCTCTCAAGAATTACCTTATCACTCCACCACGATTCTGGATCCACTCGGAGCGCAGAGATCGCTCGCTCGGTGCGGTGATGGTATAATCCCGGGTTTCGTTCACCAGATGTACCGCGCGTGGTATCCCTGCCCGCAGGAACTCACACGAACACGTGGGGAATCCTTTCGTGGTGATTTTATTCTTTTAACCTGAGTGGGTGAGACAGAAAGAGTAAGATAGAGGAAGGACAGAAACACAGAGAGGGTTACCCGCAAAAGGGCCTGCCGCATGTAACTTTTCGTCTTTTATACCCGGTGGGCGTAATCAATCATGGTTGGCTGTTCACTCAAATTCCCAGGTTCCTTTGCGATACACATGCGCAGTTCAATGGCGTGACGCCGGGAAGTAGGCGTGCCCTAAGACCCTGTGCCCACAGTGATTACGCAAGGACGGCCCTCTACAAAATATTAGCACTATAATTATAATTATAAACATTATATAATTATATAATATAATTATATAATGTTTATAATTATATAATTATATAATGTTTCTAATTATATAATTATATAATTTGAATAAATACAAATATAATAGAGGTTAAGGCAGAAGAATTGGACTTTAATACCATTCTGAGCTTAATTTCAAGTTTCAGGTAGATCTAAATTACAAGAGATACATTCAGAGAACAAAACTCAAACAGAAAGGACTTTATTCTTCATGTAACTATAAAAAGAACAAATAACTCAAAATTATCAGTAAAAAAGGTATTAAGATTATAGGTAAAATAAAATAAAGACTAATATAATTAAACAATGAAGCTAAGAGTTAAGATACAGAAATAAAATTGGAAAAATTTTAGAGAATTGAGTTATTATGTTATCTACATGAAAGTGAATTCCATTCATAAAATATTTGCACTATAATTATAATTATAAACAAAACCTGTAGAATAATACCAGCTGATATCTCAAAATTTATCGCTGCTAAGAGAGGGAGAATCAGTCTTCTTCAGGGATGAGACTCCTTGAATGATTATCTTATCCTAAGAAGTCAGTAGTAAACACATATACACATGAATAACAATAATTGACCTCCAGAGGTTATGTGTGTGTATGTGTGTATGTGTATACAGATGTCTGTGTGTAAATCAATAATTATTAAAGAAAGAAAATGTTATGAAGTTCTGAGGGAGTAGTGTGACATGGGAGACGTGAAATTATGTAAATGCTGTATTAGTATATAAAATTCTCAGTAAAGTGATAAAATTGTAAAAAAAAAAAGAAAAGAGAAACAAAACAGAAAAAATAAAATCATAAATGGAATCAGAAAAATTTCAAGAAATGAGAAAAAAAATTTATTTCCCAACTGAGTCCACCCAGGATACACTCTCTAGAGGGGAGTTGCGCAGTCCCCAGGAATCCATTGTTCTGCTCTGGGCTCACTATTTAGTCCTGAGGAGACTTGTGGGAACATAAAAGCATCTTCTCTCCTGTGGAAACCTTTAGGGACACCAATATTAACTAGCTTGGAACCCTCTCCCACCAATCTCTTCCTAGCCTGGTCTGCCCAGACACAGCCTGGAAAGGTTAGTTGTGTGATGTCCTGTTAAAATCCATTTTCTAGTTCTGGGCTCACTCTTCAGTCCTAAGGAGCTTTACAAGAACCCAATAACCATCCTCTTTCCCCAATTCCCCTCCCTAGAAAACCCCTATCCCATGCCTCCTTTATCTTTTTGCTTTTATACAATTTTCTTTTAAATGTTAATCAAAGACTTTATAAGTTTCGTAATGCTCAATCAGAAGTGTAACCCAATACCCTGGTTCAGACCTAAGTGTTTTAGTTAGGAGGGATGACAGAGGTTCTGGTTAGTCAACAAAATGATGGACTGGATATTAGGACTATCTTGTACCTCACTGGTACAAATTGGTATAATTATGCTCTAATTGTGTTTTGAGAGAAAAGTTTTATTTTAACAGGAAGGGTAATATGTAGGACAAGCTAAAGTGGGAGGAGTATGGAGAGGAAGAGAAGGAGTAAGGAGAGGAGGAGAAGAAGGAGAGGAGAAGCTAGGTGATGAGAGAGAGAAAGAGAGAGAAAGAGAGAGGGGGACATGGAGGCAGATGTTCAAGTGTCTCCACCAGTCAAAGATAGAAAATGGGAAATATCTTAAAGCTCATCAACATAAGAGATAACTTTCTGACCAGAATACCAATGGCTCAAGACACTAAGATCAACTATATAAATGAGACCTCAGGAAACAAAAGCTTCTATAAGTGGAAGGGCATTATCAATAGGACAAAATGATGACCTATAGATTGTGAAAAGATCTTCACCAACCTTACTTCTGACAGATGGTTAATATACAAAATATATAAAGACTTCAAGAATTTAGACAACAAATAAACCAATGCAAAAATGCAATACAGAGCCAAACAGTCAATTATCAACAAAGGAATTTCAAATGGCCAAAAAAACACCTTAAGAAATGTTCAATGTGCTTAGTCAACAGGAAATGTAAATCAAAATGACTGTGAGATTACTAACATCCATCAGAAAGGCTAAGATTAAAAACATAAATAAAAGCACATGCTGGTGAGGTTGTACAGCAGGAGAATCACTCTTCCACTACTGATGAGAGTGAAAATGTGTACCACCATACTGGAAATCAATTTGGCAGTTTCTAAAAATGTGAATAGTTCTACCTCAGCATCCAGTTATACCACTTCTGGGCACATACCCCCCAAAATGCTCCACTATCCCACTAGGATACTTGCTCAACTATGTTCATAGCATCCTTGTTCATATTATGAATTAGATATTAGCCAAAAACAAGAAATAATTCTGATGCCCCTTAACTGAAGAATGGATAAAGAAAACTACATGCATATATGTGTGTGTGTTTAATTTTCTTTATCCATTCTTCAATTAAGAGAAATTGAGCTTATTTCTATTATTATTCAATTTACTTATTCATAATAGCCAGAAACTAGAAGCAACCCACATGTCCCTCAACCAAAGAATGGCTACAGAAAATGTGGTTTATTTAGACAATGGAATACTATTAAGTAATTGAAAAAAAAAAGGACATCATGAATTTCACAGGCAAATGGATAGAATAAGAAAATATCTTCCTGGGTGAGGTAACCCAGATCCAGAAAGATATGCATGGTATGTAATTACTTATATGTAAGTATTAGCCATAAAATACAGTATAATGATGCTATAAATCAAAAGATCCAAAGAAGACAAAAAACATGGAGGATGGTTTAATCTTTTTCAGAAGGGGAAATAAAACAGATATTGTAAGTTGATGGAAGTAGGGAACATGGAGACAGAGAGGATAAGGACAGGAGTAAGATGGGGAGGATCAAATATAGGGAGAGGAGGGGAGACAGAAGGAAGATAGGCAGTGGGGTAGGGAGCTGTTGGGCCTGACATGAGGTCTAATCTCCATTCCACCTTTACCCTTCAGTCACATACACAAGTGGAGGGCATACTGAATAGCCCCAAGGCCCTAGAGAGATTTACATACTAATGAGGTACCTGAAGGCCAGAGGATGTAGTCAATTAAGCATTCCTCCCCAGTCCCTCCCCCTTCTTTCCCTCCCTATTTAACTCAGGTCTGCCCTGGGTTTTGTGGGGTGTGCATCCACATCCATCTACCATCTGCCATCCCAATAAACTGGTTTTGGAAACCCAAGGACTTCTTCCTGTGTTGGTGCCACATGAGGAACCGTGGTGAACAGCTGGGCCTAACTTCCAGCTGGAGAAACACAGGGCGTTCTCAGCCGACTACACACACAGCGTAGTGTGAAAGACCCTGCTGTTCCTCGGGCAAATTTTTATTTTTTTTCCTACATGGAGCAATCTCTAGGATATGCCAGAGACCCGGGATGAGTGGAGACCCAGAGGATATATGGGACCACTTTTTCTGAGATTCCAAGCAGTAAAGAATATGGATCAGAAAATAGCCATTTCCTATATCCAGGAAGAACTGGCAGTGAGAGGATAAGGACAGTAATTCATCCACAAATTCTACAACCCAAAATGGGTCTCTGCCTACAAGTGCAGGGACAAAAATAGAACATAGACAGAGGGGACAACCAAACAATGACTGCCCAAATTGAGATTGATTCCTTGGGCAATAACTAATTCTTAACATTATTAATGATACTTTGTTATGCTTGTAGACAAGAACCTAGCCTAACTGTCCTCTAAGAGACTCTGACCTGCAACCAATGGAAAGAGGTGCAGAGACCCACAGACAAATATTAGATGGAACTCCCTTGGGGACTCATAAGGAAAAAAGTAGGGAGAAAGACTGAGGAACCCAAAGAGGATAGGGGGTCTACAGGAAATCAATAGATACAATGAACCTGAACACTTGGGGGTTCCTAGAACCTGAATCATCAACCAAAGATCAACTAAGGGTTGGACCTAGGCGCCTGCCACTTACGTAGCATATAAGCAATTTGGTCTTTCTGCAGGGCTCCTAAAAACTGAAGCACAGACTGTCCCTGAGTCTGTTGCCTAAATACATGCCAAACTCATTCCCCTAAATGGTCTGCCTTGTTTGCTCTTAGTGGGAGAGAATGTGCCTAGTAATGCAGCAACTTGACGTATAGGGGGCCTCATGTAGCATGGGGAGAAGCAGAGTGTGGAATGGGGGAAGGGTATGCTGAAAGGAGTATTAAGGGGGCTGATATTCACATGTAAAGTGAGTAAATAAATTTAATTTAAAATTTTTAAAAGCTTAATAACCAAGAGTTGTTAACAATAAATTGTCAATAATACATGTAGCCTGGAATGAGTGAATAATTTTCCAAAGACTTACAACCTAAATGGACTGAATAATGACTGTGTAAAAAAAATGGAATAAATTTATTCTACCTAGAAATTATAACCAACATAGACTGAAGGAAAGGCCATCCAGAGACTGCCTATCTCAATTTTAAATAATCACATAAATGGAAGACCACAAACTATAAAGCTCTCAGAAAGAAGTATGACAAAATATAGGTCCTTTTATTTTGTCATTATTCACAGCAGTGACTTATATGACATGACAGCAACAACAGCATATTAAGTTCCATTTCATAATGTTACATAATCTACTCAAGCTATGATATATTAGAGGCCAGAAGATAGTGTCTGAAACCTTAAAAGAACGAGTTTTAGATAATTGTGGGGGACCTGATATTGGTGCAGCGACTGAACTTGAGTCCTTTGAGTGAGTAAGAAGCACTTCACTGATAAACTTTTAAGCTATCTCTTCATTCTAAGTCAAGTCCTATACTATCTATTGATTAATATCAATAAATTTTTGTGTGACCTACCATAATTGTATTTTTAATATTCATAGGATATTTGTATATTTTTAAGATATAACTTCTAGAATAGGTATAACATACCTTCCATCAGGCTAAAATTCAAAATTTGAAAATGGTATATGTAATTATTATATATGTACTGAATTCAAGTATATTTGTGGAATTGGAGAAATGTGGTTTTTATAATAAATACTTATTCTGATTTCAATTTTCTCTGATAATATGCTATTTATATAAACATATAAAATGGTGTTTTTTCAATAAACAAATGAAAGTTAAAGAGCTAGTAATAAGCCAAATTATTTGTAGTTAATAAAGCAAATTATGAGCTAAAACTACAAAATGGCTAAATTAAAGCTTTGAAATTAATTCCCTATAGATATTTTATGCATCAACATATTTAAAAATAGAGACGAGAGACACAGAGAAGAACAAAATAAAATAAGTTTTACCTACATAGTAATTATTTTAATACTTAAAGAGAGTCCTAACGCAAGTAGCTATTGGAAAGATTGTTAGTATCCAATCATTATTACTAGTTGGAGCTACATAGAAAACTCTAAAAGATAAAAACCATGTACATTTTGGCTCAGATACTTTGGTCATCCTGATAAGCCCTTAGAAACAGTGATCACAAGAATATTCACAGAATTTTATTTATTGACTTGCTTGTTCTTTGACTATTTGTGTTTATTGTCTTGTTTGTTTCTTGACTATTTTCATCTATTATATTGCTAGTCCCTCCACCCAGAACTGACCTTAATACTTGCATGTAATTAAAATGGTATAAAAGCAAAAAGGAGGAAGGGGATGGGATGAGGGCCTCTAGGGAGGGGAAATTGGAAAAGGGCATGACATCTGAAATGTAAATAAATAAAATATCCAAAAAATAATGAAAAAAAAGAAATGTAAATGAATAAAATAATTTAAAGATTAAAAAAATGTAGATTTAAAAATAGTCCATTTCATGGACTCTTTAATGGGTTTTACAGAAAAATGGAAAGAAAGAAGAAATGAACTAGAGTTACCAGTCTTTTAAATTCTAGTACCTTGAAACTACTTTTAATAAATAAGAATTTAAATTTATGCTATTATAATAATTGGGGTAATATGCTTTTTGTTTAAAAACATTATGTTCATGATATTTTCACTAGTATTTTATTTTACATAAAAGCATAAATATCATTTAATTTTACATTACTGTTAATATACCTGGATAGAAATACCAATATTAACCAATTTGAAAACTTACACTAGCAGGGCGGTGGTGGTGCATGCCTTTAATCCCAGCACTTGGGAGGCAGAGGCAGGTGGATTTCTGAGTTCGTGGCCAGCCTGGTCTACAGAGTGAGTTCCAGGACAGCCAGGGCTACACAGAGAAACCCTGTCTCAAAAAAAAAAAAAAAAAAAAAAAAAAAAAAAAAAAAAAAAAAAAAAAACCTTACACCAAATAACTTTTATGCCCAAAATATTGTGTGAAATGAATTTATAACAAAAAAAAATTGTATGAAATGAATATAGTAATGTATCTTGAATCTGGATGTCTTCACAGCATCAATTTTCACTTTTTTTCTGAGAAACATGCATTTAATCATCTTTTAATCATCTTAAGCTATCAAATCGTAAGTTTGATTTCTCATTAACATTTAACTTTATTTCTTTAAATTGAAATCATCCAACCCACAAATGTATTAAATAATTAATTCACATACCATTATAGCCTTTAATCTATTTTTCAGAAAGGAGATAACAGCAATACCATTAACATCAAACATCCAAAACACTTGGAATATGAAGGGAAACATCCACTTTGGGGGCTCTAGGGGCTTAGTCATTCTTCATCAGTGCCATCAGAGATAAGGACATAATTTCTTGTTCTTGTTTTCTTATTGTTTTTTCTTTCTGCTTTCAGTCAATTAAAAACTGTTTAGCAGAAACACTGTAGGGAAAGTAAAATACATTTATGGTCCTCAAAGGAAATAGAAAATTTAGACAGGGATAAAATGGGCTTTGTTGATGCAAAAGCAATTTAGTGCATGTTGTCTTAAAATGTGGTTGAATAGAATCATAATCATTTCTGGCTTGTTATCAACATAGTTCACTCCTGAGTGCGACAACAATTGTTTTAGCATTTACTTCTGCCATAAGAGTCTATCCCTGTCCTAATTATACAAGCAGAGCTCAAATGCATGTTAGGGACCAAAGCTTCTCACTTGAAAATTCGATATTTACACAACATTTCTTTCTATACAAAAAAATTTCTAGAGTGTGCATAAATAATAGCATTTAAATTAAGTCTATTTATCTTACTTGAATAACAAGTAGGCTATTTGGATATGCATTGAAATTACTGATATATTTGCATAGAGAAAAGAAAATGTAAATTAAGTAATATAAAATTATCTCATTAGAAAAAAGTTAGGCCAAAACCTTAACTCATCAACCAAACAAGAAAAAGATGCAGAAGAAAAAATTTAAGAATAGAAACATATTTTCCTTTAGATATAATGTGTAGTCAGTCCCTTTTTGTATTAAGCATTTCTATCACAAAACTAATATTTACAGTGTTGTTAATTTTTGGAATGTATGGCAAGTCCTATAAACTAGATCTTGAGCCTTTTATAATATTTCATAATGTGTAATTCACTTTTATATGTATATATAGCTCAGTAGAAGTATAAATGGATTAGTTGACAGAGTGACTAGCTGAGCAGTATCTGTGCTGCATTTAACCTTTACATCTAAAATTGTGCATTTAAAATAGTGGTAGGCAGTATAATACACAGGAAAAATCTGACCAATGATTAAAAAACTTATATTATGGTAACTGCAGATAAGTTTGAGGGAAGTTTAAGATGATTTGAGAAAAACAGTGTAATTCTTAAATTCACAGCTCTGATTCTTAATACTGCAAAGACAGAAATCTCTACATGTCAATTTATAAATTTAATAAACTGTTTCCCAAATCAAAACTGACTTGAAGAAATTAGCTGACACCCCCCAAATTCCTATAGTAAAGCAAATAACCTAGAATATATATACAAAACAATCTTTAAAAGAAAAGCATTGTTAGAAGACCTCCAATTCCAAACCTTATTATAAAAAGAAATAATTATGAATGTATTCCTGACATACAAATAAATGTATAGCACAATGATCCACACTTGCAATAATGACATTTGATCTGAGACAAAAGACTTGTCTACATAACAAGGTATGAACTGCTCAGCAGGATCTCTCTCTCTTTCTCCCTCTCTCTCTCTCCTCTCTCTCTCTGTCATCCTGTGTGTGTATATGCCTTTGTTTGCATTGTAAATAACACAAAATGAAAAGATGTAGAGGAAGGTTTGGATCTGTGAGGAATTAGAGGGAAGATGAGGGTAGAGAATGAATGCAATCAAAATACATGTTATAAAATTCACAACATACAGATCATTTACATAAAACTATTATTCCATAGTAAGAGCCCCTAATATTTCCAGTCAATTATTTTAGTAAGGTGACCAAATTACTTTAATGAGCACCAAAATATTCTTTTCAAAAACTAGTTATAAGCAAGGCCTAGTGGTATAGTCATTTATTCATAGCTATTAAAAAAAAATAACAGTTTAAAACTTACATGTACATATCAATGAAAACATGACTCAAAATATAAATAACTAAATAAACATGCAAGTACTTAAATAAATGAAAGGTCTGCAGATCTTTCATACAAGACCATGACTTCAACCTTTAATATTTCAAAAAAATGGGGATATAAATTACCAAATAAATGCAATATGGACCAGAACAAAGCTTTATCAACCTCACATCAGTACTATTATCTCTGCCTTTATTTTGAAGTGAACTTTTTAAAATGGGTACTATTAATCTTAATTGTTTGTAAGGATTCACAAAGCATCTACCAGCAATTTTTAACTGTCTGTTCTGGAAGGCTGTCAATTACTGAGTAGAATTTTCATTTAAGGTACAAGTCTTGTAGAATTTTTGGATTATTTCTCTTTTAATGAATTTCAGCATTTTGTGTCTTTGAAGAATATTACCTAAACTATCAAACTTGTGACACAAAATTATTTATGTTACTCTAGTAGATTTTAAATCTTCAAATTTTCATGGGGAGTACACAAGATGGGTTTCTCTCAGTGTTTGTTTTTATCCTAGGTCTCCAGGATATCCAGGATCTGGATCTTGGAACTCTAGATAGTGTCAGGGGTGAATTATTGATCTCAAGGTGGATAGTAATTAATTGGCTACTCCCACAAGTTTTGTTCTACCATTAACCCAGCACATTTTGCAGGCAGGTCAAATTGTAGGTCAAAGATTTCATGGCTGGTTTGGTTCCCCAATCCCTCTACTGAAAGTCTTCTCTGGTTACTGGAGACTACCAATTCAGGCTCCAAATCTCTAATCACCAGGAGATTTTGCTAGGGTCACTCTCGTAGACTCCTGGGAGTTTTGATTGCATTAGATTTCTACCTTGCTTGTGAAATGTTCAAGTCATTTCTCCCTGTATTATCTCTTTCTCTCCATCTACTTGTCACATGTTCCCATCCTTACCCACCCTCAGTCCACCTACAAAACTTCTTCTATTTCCTCCCCCCTCCCCCAGAAAAATCCATGTGTTACCCTTTTAGCCCTTCCTGTTACTTATCCTCTCTGAATCTGTGGATTATAACATGAGAATTCTTTACTTTAAAGCTAATATTCACCTATAATTGAGTACATACCAAAGAAAGTCAATGAAATTATTCCCATAATATTCTGTCATACTCATAATTGATGCCTAGGTCAAATGTCATCAGAGAAGTTCCATCTCATTTTCGATGGGAAAACATGTAGACACCAAGAGCCAAATACTAGACCAAGCTCAGTGAACCCCATTCAATCAGGAGAGGAAAGATTGTAGGAGCCAACAAGGTCAAGGACATCGTAAGAACACAGCTCATGGAGTCAACTAACCTAGGCTCTTAGGTGCTTACAGACTGAACCTTCAATTAGAGAGTTAGCATGGGTCTGATGTAGGTCCTTTGCCTGATTTGGGACAATTGTCTTCCTACTGGGCTGCCTCTTGCAGCTTTTATATGAGGAGAAGAAGTGTTTGATATGCCATGTTTGGTTGATAATCCTGGGAGGCCTGTCTTTTACAGAAGGGAAATGGAAGAAAAGTGGATAGGGGAGAGCAGATGTGGTCAGGAGGGATAGGGAGGAGAGAAGGAAGAGAAAACTGCCATTGGGATGTAGTATTTCAGAAAATAAATAAATAAATAAATAAATAAATAAATAAATAAATAAATAATAAAGTAAAAATAAAAGACATGATAAGTCATGTTACTTGTTAATTTTTTCCTTTAAAATTTGAATTCAGTATGTTTGTGTATTCTGTTTGCAAATTTGTATATATGTGTCTGATGGGGGTTATCATACTATGCATGCATATAGAGATCAGAGTTCAACTCTATGGGGTTAGTTCTCTTCCTCCTACTAGGCTTGAACATTGGTTTTCAGGAATGAACTGAGCTGCAAGAGCATTTTAAATTTTGGCCACTTAGTCATCTCAACTGTACAAACTAACAGATTTTTAACTTCATTGATACCTTTCATGTTTCCATTTCTTTCTTTGCTTTTGAACAGCTTCATAATATGCATCCTTGGTTAGCTTAGAATTTATAGTGAATCAGAGATCTGCCTGCGTCTGTCTCCAATAGCTAAGATTATCAATATATGCCACTACATCTAGTTTCATATTTTTCTATTTTATTCCTGTTTACAATTTCATTTATTTTTTCTAATTTATGTTATGTATCCTTTTCGTTTGTCAATTACCTGTGGCATGAGATTCATTTACTAATTTTAGGAAAAAAGAGACTATTTGGGCTCACAGTTTGAAGAAACAGTTCATAATGTAAAGGGGTTTATGGCAGCAGAAACTGAAGGCAGCTAATCATATTGTATCTGTTGGTGCTCAGGTTGATTTATTCTTTTTGTTTATTATCCTTTTGTTTATTCCATTTCACTTATTCATTATATTAATATTTCTCTTTTTCAAACTCTGCAATGGTGGGAACACTAACCTCACTGAACAGCTGTTGCACTCCCAGTTGAAATAAGACTCCAGAACACATCCTCTGTTAGAACATCCAACATGTTTAGTGCATTCACCTTCCTCACATAGGAATAATGGTACAACTCATAGTGAAGATGTCTATTCCCACTTCAGTTAACCTAGTATAGGGACAACCTTACAAAACTACCCAGAGGTTCTGTCATAGGCAGTTCTAGATCCTATCAAGCTAACATGAAACATCATAGTTCAAATGAATTTTTTATATGTTTACATATTTTAGATGAAAGTCATTTTTTAGAGGAATAATTTCAATATTTTTTTTCCAAAACAAGTCTATGTTTGGTTGGGCCTCAGTGGGAGAAGATCTGCCTAGTCCTGCTGGAACTGTTTCCCAGAGTAGGGAGGTACCCAATGGGTTATTATTCTCTCTGATGAGAAGGTGAGGAGTAATAGGGAGAGGGTTTTACAAGGGCAGGACTGTGAGGAGAAAGGGGGCTGCTATTAGGATGTAAAGCAAATAAAAGACTTCATGAAAAAAAATTCTCTCAAAGTTTGGTTTTACAATATTTTCTTTTTCAATAATTTCAGAAGAATAATTTTACCAGATGAATAATTCTATCTTGTTACTTCTGAAATTTCATTGTATTAATATTTCTCTTTCCCAAACTCTGCAATGTTGGAAACACCAACCTCATTGAATAGCAATTCAACTCTCAGTTGAAATAAGGCTTCTACCACATCCTATGTTGGAACATACAAATGTCAAGTAGATCCAGCCTCCTCATATAGGAATATCATTAGTCTGTACATCACCATTTTGTATTAACTCTGCATTCCTTGAAAAAGAATGAATATTGCTTCCAAAGCTGCCATGCTAGAGGATGGACTTATCCTCAGAACCTATATGTATTGCCATACATAGTTGTACCTAAATTCCAGATGGTACTTGAAGTATACAAATAGGAAAAATGATACAGCCTATATTCCTTAAGAACTGTTCAGTTCTCTAGTTTATATTATATATAAATCTGAGGAATGATGGGACATAGATTTTTAAATTATGATATAATGATGACAGATAATAAAACTGAAGCAGGCAGAATTTATTGATAATGGCCAATTAAGGTCGATATTGACATTTTCAATTGCACCTCATGGAGTCAGAAATGCTACTAAATTTTTTGATTTTCTTGGTCAAAACATGAGTTGAGAGATGACTCACTAGAAACAAGTTTGATGTGCTCAATCTCCTTCAATTTAATGTAATCAAAATGGCTCAAAAACTTGGGAAAACTGTACTATTATATTGGATTTAACACTGAGAATCTCAAGTGGAGAATCATAAGACATATGCGTCACCAATTCTGGGAGCAATACATTTATAGGGAACCCAGTATCACATGAGGTTTTATATATATATGTGTGTGTGTGTGTGTGTGTGTGTGTGTGTGTGTGT
>JANHMN010000005.1:55868215-55936249 GCA_030674055.1 Rhabdomys pumilio
TGTGTGTGTGTGTGTGTGTGTGTGTGTGTGTGTGTGTGTGTGTATGTATGTCATACCTTACAGTGGAAACCATAGCACTCAACTAGAAAAAGTGAAGTTAATTGCGAAAAATTGGATCCCAAGGTGGCAGCACACAGATGTAGCATTCAACTACGATAGTTAAAGGGAAATAGGATGCTACATCAAACATAAGAGTTAAGGAACATCTTCAAGCAGATACCCCCCCCCAAAAAAATTTACCATAACTGGGATGTTCTTGAAGTGAAGGACATTAGACACTAACTTCTTTCATGATCTATATAAGTAAAAGAGATTCAGGTGCAGTGAAAATCTAAAACAAATAATAAATTATGTCATAGCCCCTTAATTATTTCTCAGACTTGATCCAGTTTACAGACCTATAATCTGTTATATGAAGGGGAACATGATCTCTAAAGGACAAGACCTACAACATTGCTGAATGACTTTGCTGCTGAATACTCTCCTGTTACTGTTCAAGGGTAACTGTGCATTCTATCTTTTACCAAGTTGTGCATGAATGGATGAAAGGAGATAATCAAACTTTCAGGGACTACTGGCACTAGCTGTAAATGATTGTTCTAGAAAATTTAAAATGTCACCATGACCTGTCTTCTGTGAAAGAAGGACCTTATGAAGGTCAAATGATATATGAAGTTTTAAGTTAGGACTGTCTCACAGTGAATCCTGTGTGTCTGAATCTGGTCTGTGGATTTCCATTTCCAGAATACTTACAATAGGCATACTTGTTTATCTGACCTATGAATTGTGGGTTGTTACAGGGAAGAAAGCTATTAGAAGTGAGTCTGTCTAGAAAACAGTAAATTTAAAGCAATACTGCATTTGGTGGAAGGGTACCAACAGCAATTAGTGACACCATAAATATTCAGAAGACATAGGGGTGGTCATTCCCACCACATCCCCATATAATTCTCCTACTTGGACTATGCAGAAGACTTACAGCCCTTTGGGAAGGACAGTGAGTTACTGGGAGCATTAACAAGTGGCGACTTGAATTGCAGTTGCAACATCAGTTGTGGCTTTATTTACTGAGCAAATTAGCACATACCCTGCTTCATGATGTGCAAGCTATTGATTTAGTAAATGCCTTTTTCTCCATGCTTATACATTAGGTCCATTAGAAGCAATTTTCTCTCAGCAGACAAGCAATTCACCTTCATTGTCCTCCTGTAGGGATATGGCATTTCTCTTGACCTATGCCGTAGGACTTTGGTAGTGTACTTCCTCTATATGAGATTGTTCTGCTGAATTTATGGCATTAAGTTAATAGTACATAGTGAACAACAAGTGGGAATTACTCTCAACATATTGATATAGTATTTGAAAAGTCAAAAGATGCAATATAATTATGGCTATAATCTAAAATTTTCAGTGAATTTTTTAAGAGTTTTGAGGACCAATGATTTAAATTCTATTTTACATCTATTGTAAGCTGAAGAATAAATTATTTTTTTCACCTAAATAAAATAAGCATGATATTGAAATTCACAGACAGGGAAAGTAAAATGGTGTATTCCTTTGACTGAAGATGGGAGAAAATACTTAGTTGTTCATTTTAGTCGGGATGAAATCCTATAGATTGTCTGGGAACAATTCACTTGTGTTTAATAATATCGAATTGAGCCCATAAAATGTTCATTAAGGCTGTATATTTCAACTAAAATACTAAGTCTTCTTGTCACAAAAAAATGACCATGAGGAAAGATTTACCTTATCCAGATAGTATCACAAGTCTATGCTTATTTTAAATATCAAATGTATCACATTATATATAATTACACTTCAATAATGCAACTAAAAGCAAAATAAAACAAAGTAAAATGAAATATATTTTTAAAAATCTAGAGAAATAGATGGTCACCCAGAGCCAAGAAGAATGTAAGATGCCAAACAATTATGACTGGAAAAGAACCTCATATCACATTAAATTTAAACACTAAGGATAAATAAAAAAATAAAAAAATAAATAAATAAATAAATAAAATAAATAAATAAAGATAGAGTACATTAATAGCTACAAGACATAGCCAAGTCAGTTCCCTTAGAATAACAGTAAATTTCCCAAAAGAAACTGTGAAAGTCAAGAAGCCATGAAACAATGTACTTCAAGCTCCAAAATACAATTAACTACGATCTCAGATTACCACACCCAAGAAAACAATCATTTATAATTGAAGAACAGAAAGCTTTCCATGCTAAGCACAAACATAAGGAATTTTAATAACCCCAAGCCAGTATTACATTACATAATGTAATAAAGTATAACATTTGGAAAGAAACATAAAAGGAAAAATGGAGTCACAGGAAAGAATAAGCTGTACTTTAAGTTTAGCTAAGTAAATGAGGATTGGCATTTTTCATTGGATATTTTATTTATTTACATTTCAAATGTTATCTCATTTCCAAGTTTCCCACCCCACCTGCAAATGCCCTATCTCATCACTCTGCTTCTATGAGGGTGTTCCCCCACCCACTCACCTACTCCTTCCACCCTGTCCTGACATTCTCCTACACTGGGACATCGAACCTTCCCAGGACCAAGGGCTTCTCCTCACATTGATGTCCAAAAAATACCATCTGCTGCTGCATATGTGGCTGGAGCCATGGTTTCCTCCATGTTCCTTCCAACTCTGGTTGATAGTTTAGTTTCTGGGAGCTCTGGGGAGTCTAGTTGGTTGACATTGTTGTTCTTCCTATGGGTTGCAAAACCCTTTAGCTTCTTCAATCCTTACTCGAAATCCTTCATTGGGTACCCAGTGCTCTAACAAATGGTTGCCTGTGAGCATCTGCCTTTGCATTTGTCAGGCTCTGGCAGAGTCTCTCAGGAGACAGCTAAATCAGGCTCCTGTCAGCAAACACTTCTTGGAATCCACAATGGTGTCTGTGTTTGGTGTCTGTATATGGGATGGATTCCCAGGTGGGACAGTTTATGGATGGCCTTTCATTCAGTTTTTGCTCCACATTTTGTCTCTGTATTTCCTCTCATATTTTTCCCCATTCTAAGAATGACTGACACTTCGGTCTGGCTTTTTGAGCTTTATGTGGTCTGTGAATTATACCTTGGGTATTCCAAGCTTTAGGGCTACTATCCCCTTATCAGTGAGTGCATACCATGTGTGTTCTTTTGTGACAAGTTATGCACTCAGGATGAGATTTTATAATTCCAAGCTTTTGCTTATGAATTTCATGAATTCATTGTTTTTAATAGGTGAGTAGTACTCCTTTGTATAAATGTACCACATTTTGTGTATCTATTCCTCTGTTGAAGGACATCTTGGTTCTTTCTAGTTTCTGGTTATTATAAATAAAACTGTTATGAACAAAGTGGAGCATGTTTTCGTTATCCTGGAATTTTTGTTATTCCAAATGAATTTGCAAATTGCTCTTTCTCACTCTTTGAAGAATTGAGTTAAAATTTTTATGGGACTTTGCATTGAATCTGTAGATTGCTTTCAGCAAGATGACCATTTTTACTATATTAATCCTGCCAATCCATTAGCATGGGAGGTACTTCCATCTTCTTAGATTTTCAAATTATTTTCTTTAGAGACTTGAAGTTCTTGTCATACAGATCATTTATGTGCTTGGTTAGAGTCACAGCAAGGTATTTCATATTTTTTGAGACTATTTTGAAGGGTGTCATTTCCCTAATTTCTTTCTCAGCCCCTTTATCTTTTGAATAGAAAAAGTCTGCTGATTTATTTGAGTTAATTTTGGATCCAGTCACTTTGCTGAAGTTGTTTATCAACTGTAGGAGTTCTCTCCTGGAATTTTTATGGTAATTTAAGTATACTATCATATCATCTGCAAAGAGTGATATCTTGACTTTCTTCTTTCCAATTTATGAACTATAGAAGGTGAGTTGTAGCTTCATAGATAGGGCTTAAGATAAAACCAAGGTATGGCTGCATCCAAATTGGAGTTGATTCCTGGGGAATATGTAAGTTGAAGTTGCTAGTCTGGAGACTCTTATGGTACTGATGGCAGAATCTGAGGTAGTACAGAGGGAAGATAAATTTGTCAGCCCAGTAGGTCCAACCATGATCTGTACAGGTACTACTCAGTTTTAGTTATGTCCTTATGTATTGCTTCTACACAAAGGTAATAAATTAGAAGGAAACAAGGATCATAACTGTCTTCTAGCATTCCTTCTCTCCAGCAAAAATATTCTCCTAACTGTTGTGTTGGGGTCTCTGCCCTACCTTATCTATTTACATATAGTGTTATTATTAATATGTTGTTATGACCCATCAAAACCAATAAAATATAAGACAATGAGAATTTAAAACATGCACTTGTAACAAAAACTATGTCTGACTTTGGTATGTCTTAAAACAGACAATAAATGTGTGTGATGTGTGTGTGTGTGTGTGTGTGTGTGTGTGTGTGTGTGTACAGAGAATCTTTTAAAATTTCTTAAGATACTACTTAGGTAAAAGGAGACTGGTAATATACCTCAATTTTTATAGTGTTTGCCTAATATTCACAAAGGACTGAGTTACATTCCTGGTATAGCATACACCTCGCATGGAGGCACGTGGCTCTCTTCACAATACTGGGCATAAAAGACAAGAATTTCAGAAGTTCAAAATCATCCTTTGGTAAATTGTTAGTTAGAGGACAGCCTGAGTCACAAGAGACTATATCTTAAGAACAAAAAGTCCTCATACATAAAAATAAGAAACAAGTAGAATGTGTAAGTAGATGGTAGAGCAAAGTGAAGTATTACTATAGCTTTATGGTATCTATAAATTTACCGAAGAATATATGTGCTTGCTCCAACACAGAGTACATTATATTCAGATTGATGAAAGCATTCTACCATAGGTGGTAGGGGATAAAAGCTTTAGTTACCAGTTTTAGCCCACTGTTTTAAGTTTTGTTTTAGTTTTTTTTTTTCCAACATGACAACAACTGGAATCACCTGGGATAAGGGAACCTCAACTGAAGTATTGTCTCCATAAAATTGGACTGTGGGCATGTCTATGGTACATTTTCTTTATTATTGATTCATGTAGGAGGAACTAGCCTACTGTCTGCTATCTCTTGGAGATGTGAGACTAGGCTGTATTGAAAAAGAAGCTAGGCAAGTCAGAGGAAGCAAGGCTGCAAGCAACCCTTCTTCATCATCTCAACTTCTGTTATTGGCCCCAGGTTTCTGCTATGAGCTCTTAACTTGGTATTATTCCATGATAGCCTCTAAATTGTAACCTAAAACAAACCTTTTCCTCTCTGAGTCTCTTTTGTAGATGGTCTACATCATAACAAAATAATTAAAAGTAGAATATTCAAGCTTTTCTCTCATTAGTCAATACTTAACTAACAAAGCCTTCTATTCACTATCCTCATTTATTTTATACAACTCATTGATATAAATACTGGGAATCTGAATTGTACAGTGTATAACATGGTGATTAATTTGTCTAGAAATGGATGAATGAAATAAACTCAGTGAGTCTTATGAGGTTTGACCTGAAACTTAGCTTTTGTGATTTTTACTATGGTGAGCACCACATAGTTGGTTATGAACCTCAAACACTATCCCAGAAGAAGACGAGGAAGCCAAAGTTGTTAGATGAGTTAAAACTTACAGTGGACCTGTGAAGACTCAGCAGACTAGTGAGGCAGAGAAAACTGGAGCAATACATAAATTGTTTCATATGCAAGAATGTTTTCAGCACATTATAAATCTTTTAATGTACTTTCCCTTTTCTGTTGTTAATAAATTATATATACATATAACTTTCTATAACCATCAGTATAGTTGCCAATATTTTTTTCTATTTCTTTTATAGTCTGAATTTTTTTCTGAAACCCTTCTCCATCCCTGAGTTTATGTTAAATTTCTGATCATCACTAGCTATTCCTAATTTGAATAACCTGTTTGTAATGTTGCCAGTCCTCAATTTTTTATAATAAAATCTAACTTTTCATTTCTTTCTATCATCTTATCAACTCATTTTGATCTTTTCCCAGAGTTAATATTCCCTTTAATCCTCCTGATATTATAAATATTTATAGGAATACTTCATGTTCTATTTCTTCTGATGCACTTTCTTACACAAAACATACTTAAAATTTTCCAACAGTTTCTCACTCCTTGTCTCTTACATATTTTATTGTCTACCTTATTTCTCACCAATTTTTATTATACTCATACCTAATTTTATGAATTTGTTTCATTCTTTAAAATAATGTCTTTCAGTATTTGAGGTTATTACATAATTATATCCTCTTACTCTTCACTTTCCTCCCTTCAAACCTTCCCACATGTTCTCTTTCAAATTTGTGACTCTATCTATCTATCTATCTATCTATCTATCTATCTATCTATCTATGTCTAGAGTGGTTAGCTATAGAATTGGAAGTGTATGCCAAATAAGTCCTTTCCTCACAAAATTGATTTTAGACATGATATTTTATCATAGCAATAATAACCCAAACTAAGACATTCACTGTCTTCAATTTTAAGTATCATACTTTTAGAGTTATTTAATTCTCAATTTTTCAATAAAGTGTAGGATTTATTTTCATTTTTATTGGATATTTTATTTATTTACATTTCAGATGTCATCCCCTTTCTTCATTTCCCATCCTTAGAAAATCCCTATCCCACCCACCCTCCTCATAGTTGCTTTTATACCATTTTAATGACATGCAAGTATTAAGGTCAGTTCTAGGTTGAGGAACTAGCAATACAATAGATGTACATAGTCAAGGAACAAACAAGACAATAAACACAAATAGTCAACGAACAGGCAAGGCAATAAACAAAATTCTGTCATCACTATTTCTGAGGGCTTATCAGGATGACCAAAATATCTGAGCCAATTTCCCTGTCCTAGCCCAAGGTCATTTTCATGTCTGAAGCCTACGTCCTTGTTCTAACTTAAAATTTATAATCCTGTTTGAAATCACTTCTTTGTTCTAGCCTAATATTTAGATTCCTGCCTGAAGTTACTTCTTTGTTCTAGCCTAAGATTTAGATTCTTGCCTAAATTACTTCTTTCAAACAAAAGAAAAAAATATTTTCTCAGAATTTAGTCTGTTACTCAGTACTTTGATTTTACAGATGTTGATGTATATTACTATAGCTGAATTGTTTTACTTGCTGTCTAAAAGTGAACTATACATATCTTTATTGTAATATCTTTATCCATGTTATTTTCTTAGTCCTTTGGTATTAGTTCTTATTTTTGTTGATGTCTTCTTAGGAATTTTGTAAATACACTATGTAGAGTATAAAAAAAGAAAATAAAATTTTAATGAATGCCCACGTTTAATATTACTAAGTAAGCATTTAAAAAAATATTTTCTCATTGAAAACTCTTAAAAGTTGTGTGTGTGTGTGTGTGTGTGTGTGTGTGTTCTCCAGGCAGCAGCCAAGACCAGGGAAGTCTTCCTAGCCTTTGATGGTAATAAACACCTACTGGTTTTGAGCTTTGGACCTGGATGTGGCTCCTGGTGGCAGCATAGGCCAGGATCCCACCATGGACCCAGGTAGCATCACCAGCTACTCAGATCAGTCTATTCCTCATTAACTTTGAGTCTCCAGTTCTGTCTCTCTTCATTGTGCCTACGTATTTCTGTTTCTTTCAGTTTTATTTCTTGACTGCTTATTTGCACCTTTTAGTGGTAGGCAGGATCTCTGAATGTCTTAGGTCATCTAAGGAGTGGTCTCATGAGTGCTATGCCCTGCTTGTACATTATGGCACCAGGCAAGGGTCATCTCAGTCCCATGTCTGGGGCTTACTCCTGCCCAGGGACTGAAGTTCTAGAAATAGTTCTTCTAGTCTCCAGTTTGCCTCTCATCCTTGGAGCCCATCCAGGCCTGCACAACATTAGGCTGATGATGGTCGCTGGCTTGCTTATTTCAGGGGACACTAGGCTACTAATCATTCAGATATTCACAGTTCATAATACAAGTTGTAGATATAGCCTCTTTCCTCTCTGCCACCTACTGATGCAATGTGACACAAGTCACAACAAAGCCTCTAGGGGTAGGTACAACAACTATATTGACTGTCACCACCAATGAAGAAGTGATCCCCTTGCTCCATATTTTCTACAGCATACAACAAGCTGTTATTTGTTTTATTGATTTTAGCCATTCTGATGCATGTAAGATGAAATCTCAAAGTAGTTTTGAGATGGATTTCCCTGCTGACTAAGAATGTTCCTGATTTTTCTTTACAGTTACGGTGGTTTTAGAATGCCTGCCTCAGGGAGTGGCACTCTTAAGAAGTTTGGCCTTGTTGGAGTAACCATGGTCTTATTGGAGAACGTGTGTCCTTGTAGTTGTGGGCTTCAGATCCTCCTTCTAAACTGCCTGGAAGTCAGTCTTCTGATTCCCTTAAAAGCAAGATGTAGAACCCTTAGATCCTTTTCTAGTGTCATGCCTTCCTGAGCACTACAAAACTGACATTCATCTCACCTTGATGATAATACACTTAACCACTGAGCATGTAAGCTAGCCTCACTTAAATGTTGTCCTTTATAAGAGTTACCTTGGCCATGGTGTCTCTTCACAGCAATGGAAACCCTAACTAAGACAATGATGGAGAGCAACCTAAGAACTATAAAATGAAATAAACTCTTTTCTCACCAAATTGTCTTTGGCTGTGGTGTTTCACTGAAGAAGTAAAAATTCTGAACAAAACAATGCAGTACTGAGAGAAACAGAAAGAGAAAATAATTTGGTTTTTGTGCATTCGATATTCTTATTGGGGACTACGTTGTTTTCTGTTGGTGTGCAGTACATTATTACAAATTTGGTAGTTTAAAAAAACACAAAATTATTATCACGAAATTCTTCAAGTTGGAAATTTGAAATAATTTTTACTGTGTCAAAAATCAGACAATTGGTGGACATGCATTCTTTGTAAAGACTCCTCTATTTTCTGAACCTCTTCAGCTTTAAGAAGCTACTTGTAGTCCCCAATCTGTGCATCCTTTCTCTACCTTTAAATTGCCTCTCTCTATCTCACTTCAACTTGCACTGCCAAGTATTGATTCTCTAAAAGTTATTTGTAAATTACAATAACCCCTCCCATGCAGTTCAGAATAACTTTCCTAACTCAGGATTCATAAATTAATCACATTGGCAAAGTCACTTTTACTTATTTATTATTTAAATTAAGTCATACATTCATAGATTAGAATATGAAAACGTTTGCAGGCCTCTTATTTTTCTTAATAAATTAATCTCCAAATGGTAATAAATATGGACAGGTACCTTCATCCTAAATATATCAGAATGGTTGTGTTTGTGATATAATGTTATGGAAATAAAACAAAATAATTTAAAAACCTGACAACCAGTATATATTTTTTATTAAAATTTTGATTTTTAAAGTGTTGCCCCAGCAAAAGGAGATGGTAGAGGTGTGAGCCTAAAGTGAATAGGTGGGTAAGAGAGCACCATCTTAGAGTCAAGAGGAAGGGGAAGAGGGCAGGAGGTTTGTGGAGAGGAGACCACTGGAATGGAAAACAATATTTGAAATATAAATAAATAAAATAAATAATAAAATAATTAATTAAAAAGTATAATTTACTAAGTAATAAGAATCTCTCATGAGACAGACCAAATATTTACATAATTTCTTTAGCTTGGCCCTCAGTTTTTATTATGCTCTTTCCTTTGGTCTTTCCCTCACCATACCTCCATTTATTTCTCCTCTATCCTTCCATTCCTTCCTATTCTTCTTCATTCTTTCTCTATTCAGTAAATCTTAAACAATACTGATTCTTAGTTTCTATGATGAAAATTAGTGGTTTCTGCTTACCTTAATTTTTCTCAGTATTGTAATTTATATGGTACATATTCACATTAGAATTGTTCTGTACCACATATAAACACCTCAGACAATACTTTTTAATTTTAAATAGTCAATAAAACAGTTAAGGTCAAAAAACATGTGTCATAAAAATCTAAATGTAAAGCAATATGATAACATAATTGGTATTCAGTGGCTACTAATTCTGAGATATTTTGTTATATTTTGGTAATTAAGAAATACATTTTAAGATGGATTATTCTTTGTGACTGGATAATTGTAAAAGACAATGACAGTAAAAGATTAATAATTAAGTTAAAAAGCCTAACATTTTTATTACAATTAATAATTTTAAGAATTGGATAAACATTTTCTGGTAGGAGTATGCAATGCTGAACATGACTTGGCCCTGGAAACACAACATGATAAATTAGATAATGAAACACATGCACACAGAGAGAGAGAGAAAGAGAGAGATACTTACAGAAAAGTTGAGATCAATTGGTCATACTTGCTCTGATGGCATAAATGTCATCTTGAAGACTTACTGCTGATTAAGCTTACCCTTTCTAGCTATTTGGGAACTCTGGATTGTGGTGCGCCAACGTCATTGGGTGTGGTGTGCCAACGTCATCACGCACTATCACACGCCGCCATTGGAAGATGGCGCCGACATCAGCCCGGACTCACCCCGCTTAACTAGTAAACAAGTGTTCAGAGCATGCTCAGAGTCCCTTGAACCAGCCTACATGTGACGCATCCCAAGACGTCATATTCTCCTGAGCTCTGCTAGCCAATCACAGAGGTACACGCCAACACGCCGACCTAATAGGTATTTAAGGACTTATCCCTTTGTTATCGGGGT
This sequence comes from Rhabdomys pumilio, assembly GCA_030674055.1. NCBI lineage: Eukaryota > Metazoa > Chordata > Mammalia > Rodentia > Muridae > Rhabdomys > Rhabdomys pumilio. The sequence continues at coordinate 55,878,896 of JANHMN010000005.1, forward strand.
CTTCCCTTCCATCTCGGCTGCAATAAAGCCTGCTGTAGAAGGATCCTTTGTGTCCGCGTGAGTTCCTGCTGGCGGGAAGAGCGCGCGCGGATTACACTGGATGGCTAGTTCAAATCAGCTATTCTGGTGCAAACTCCTCTTCAAGATAATTCAATCTGGTTTCTCTCAACTTCTCTCTGAGTTGCTCGCACTAACTCTGGCAATTTGTTCTAGTCTTCTGGCTCCGTCTTATTCTGTGGCTTCAACTACCCTTGCTGACTGCACTGAACTGCATGAACTCAACTCCAATAAACTGACTCACTGAACTCAACTTCCTCAAATGGCTGAACTGAACTGAATTCAACTCAACTTCACTGCACTGCACTGCTACTAAGTATCTTCTTTTTCCTATCCTCAAGAGAATTATGTGTATTGCACCTCTGACTCATTCTGTCAAATCATTCTTTATATTGTTGGTTTGTGAGACCCTCAATTAGATGTCATTGCTTGTGATTAAATGTGGTCATTAAGGGTGAGTCTGTATTCCAGGAAGCCTGTGAAACAGCAAAAATGAACTGAGGCCAGGGTGGTGAGTGCTTTTCATGACTTTATGGAAGTCTTCATAGGTAATAATACTTTCCCCCCTCTTTCTGAATTACTTCAATTAGCAATGCTTTCATTGGAGCATTATGATGGTGTTGTGAGATACAATTGGACAAGGATTTAAAGCTTGGGATTGGCTCGAACACTGTATATAAGCTTATAATCTGGACAATAAACTCATGTCTGCACCCTGATGTTAATCTCTGGAGTCAGATTTTCTTGGATACATTAGGTGGCTTAGCTGCTTCTCAGCCCCACATCCTAGGTCCTGTTCCCACATGAAAGATGTGCATGAAGAGTAGTATTTGACAGGAATGTAGCAACATTACTCCTTGATGCTAAACAAATTTTGCAGTTTGTATTATCTAAAATGTTTTTTCTTTACTACTTTCAACATCTCAAATAATGCACCTTAAATATAGTCACCTGTTTCGATAAGAACAGAAAAGAAGCATAAATGTTTATTAACATATTAAATTTACTATACCAAAGTCAGAGCAATGCATTTATTGTCTAGAATCATTCAGCAGGGACCTATAAAGAGGGTTGGAAATATATCAGATAATAAAACACTGACAATACCAGCAGAATGACTTCATAATTTTAATATTAAAATATATATGCAATAATTTAAGCTTGCATTCTCAAGATAGTTATAAACCACCAGAACTCTTATTTCCAGTTGGTAGCCTTACAGTATCCTAAATGAAAACCTCTAGCACAGGTGTTTATGTAATTGTGGTATATTCTGAAGATTTTCTGTATTTAATTCTGTATTTAATTGTGCTTAAATGCATGCTTCCATCTGTTTGGTAGTTTGTATCAAATCTCTTGGCTTGGTATCAGGAAGACATGAGACAAAACTGACTGAGTTTAAACCAATTAGAAATTTGGCTTTCTAGTCTTTCTAGGTTTATTATCCTTTTGTCTGTCTATTTATAGTAAACTATGGATCAACATATTGAGTTCTATCAAAATAATATATCATTAAAGGTTTTTAATACCTTAATAAAACAAAAAGCCTGAGCTAACAACATATGGGTAACACAGTTCCTAGAAATCCTAAAAGTTTTCTCTGTCTATGTACAAGTAGTTTACCCTAAAAATAATGTATTTTTAATAAAATATCTGAGCAACAGTGACTGTATCATTACACAGACATAGACACTGATAGATGGTATGGCCTAATATATGCCTGTATGGTTTAGTCCATTTTTCCCCAGGCTAAAAAACCTGTTAACATGTCACTATACTATGTACTATGAGGATGACTGTAACAACCTAGGGAATGTTTGTATACATTGACATAGAAAACACACAAATATGGTACAAGATATTTTCAGAATGCTACATTTATATACTGCATTTAAAATGAGTAGGGCTTGTAATAATGGATGCTGATGTGGGTGCTACAAGAAAATGAAGCTCTAAGTCACCATTTCTCATTTATGTGGGTCCTATAAAGCATGGTACAGTTCAATTAAAAGAGTTTCTTCAGTTGTAAATAAGCCTTCACTTACTGTTCTTTTTATTTTATATACTTTAGGAACTTAATAAGTTGATTCTTTAGTAATGACACATTTAAATACAAATACATTGTAAAGTTGTATAGTTCTTTCACTGATATCCTTATTCTATAATTTTCTCTACCTTTATAAACTTTTTAATGTCTATGCATACGAGTCAATGAAAGTATACCTTAACTAATATTTATAAAGAGTAATTATCAATATTAGTGTGTTTTAACTCAAGATATTCTCAAGCTTGAAAGTCATTGTAAGAGAAGAGAAATGACAGGTTTCTAGAGAGTAAAATAACATGAGATTAACCTTCAGATGAACTTTATTAAAAGAAATACCAGCACTACTATAGGCAACCAACATCACACCTGAAATTGACAGAGAATTAGGAAAGATATAGATAGAGAAGCACTGAAGGGAGATAACAGGAAACTTTAGATCACTCGTTTTGCTTTAGAATAATAAAATAAGTGTAGTTACTTACTCTTGCAGATTTTCAGGCAAGATGGACAAACTCCATACCATGTGACCTAGCATGACCTATCCTACAGACTAGAAGCCACAGGCTGAAAATAATTAGATGTAAGTAATTATTCAATGTTAAATGTAGCTTGCTCACTGTCTTAACAGGGAGAGAGAATTCAAGACTGATCAAGATTTTTTGTCAATACTCGGTCAAGAGAAAGAAAAACTGCAAAATATATGGCTAGATTTCTTGGAGAGAAAGAGAAACAATTAGAGGGTCTACAAACTAAAAGACTAACAGTTTTCAAGATCAATAACTCATGGAGCAGGCATATGCTGTGATAGTGATGTGTTTATAGGAAATATTTTCTTTTTTAATTTTTTTATTGGATATTATATTTACATTTCAGATTTTATCCACTTACCCCACTTTCTCCCACCACCCAGGAACCTCCTATCCCATCCCTCCTCCTCATGCTTCTATGAGGATGTGCCCCCACATACCCCCCCAACTCCCACCTCCCCACCCTCACATTCCCCAAACCACTTTTATGATGCTCTATTCAGAACCATGTTCAGAGAAGATTGGTTTATTGCTTACATCACAGATTTGATTGAAATACCACATAAACTGAACATATTTTCTCCACTAATGAAACTCTTTTAGTAGTGGATTTTATGTTGTAAAGCTCCATAAAATGTTTGTTCTAGAATGGAAATTCTTTTTATTATTAAAGCCTTTATTTTCATGTGTGTGTGGGGGGGGGTATGAGTGTCCGTGTGTCTGTATGTGCACATGAGTTCAGGTTCTGAGAGGGGCCAGTGTATCAGATATACACTAGAGCTAGAGTTACAGGCAGTTGTTTCCTGCCCATTCTTAACTGGTGTATCATATCTCTAACCAAAAAGATGGAAATTCTTGGTGATATTCTTCTGTTCCTCCTATCGTTTAATTTCCTCTTGAGCTAATCTGAACAATGAGATCATTTCTGAGTCTCAACATACATCATTATTTGATTCCTCAGGAATAAAAATTACAACAGTGTGTTTGCATTCTAATCCACTGTCCAATTAACCCTGCCTTATGTCTCAACTACAGCTTTGTTGTTATGGTTGTTGTTGTTTGCAACTCTTTCATTCATTTTCTTAAGATTCGGTTTGATTTCACATGTATGAGTATTTTGCTCACATGTATATCTATGTACCACTTGCATGTATAATTTCTACAGATACCAAAAGAGGGTATCAGATCCACCTAGATAATGGAATTATTGATGATTGTGAGCCACTATATGGGTGCCTAGAATCTAACCCAGGTCCAGCAAGGAACTTAATTCTGAGTCATCTCCCCAGCCTAACTTCTTCATTCTTGAAAAAAAATTTAAAGACACAAATGAACCTGTTACTGATATTGATATAAAATGTATGAATATAAAAAGTTCTATTATAACTTAGCCCTTATAACTTAGCCACTAAAGAATCATGAGATAAAAGAATAGTTTTTTATTAATTCAAAAAGTATTGTATCAATTTGGAGTTTACCTGAGCTTTTAAAGTTTATAATATTAGAAAATACATACTCTATTTATAATTAAGAGACATCTGTAATGACCTCAACAGATGAATTGTTAAAAAAAATAATGATACAATATAGGTACACTGTTATGTTGCTTTTTCAAAAAAAAAAAAAAAGCAATTATGCATGTGGCTAAACTTTTATTTTTTTATTGGATATTTTATTTGTTTACATTTCAAATGTTATATTCTTTCCAGGTTTCCCCTCTGGAAAATTCCTATTCTATCCCTGATACACTTGTTTGTATGAGGGTGCTCCCCAACCCACCCACTCCTGCCTCCCCGTCCTGACATTCTTCTACACTGGGGCATTGAGCCTTCACAAGACCAAGGGCCTCTTCACCCGTTGATCCCCAACAAGGCCAACTTCTACTACATATGTTACTGGAGCCATGAGTCACTCCATGTGTACTCTGGTTAGTGGTTTAGTCCCTGGGATCTCTGGGGGTTCTGGTTGGTTGATATTGTTGTTTTTTCTTGTGAGTTGCAAACCCCTTCAGCTCCCCTTCAGTTCTTTTTCTAACTCTTCCATTGGAGTCCTAGTGCTCAGTCCAATGATTGGCTACAAGCATCTGCTTCTGTATTTGTCAGGCTCTGGCAGGGCCTCTCAGGAGACAGCTGTATCAGGCTCCTGTCAGCAAGCACTTCTTAGTATCCACAATAGCGTTTGGGTTTGGTGTCTGTATATGGAATGGGTCTCCAGGTGGGCCGTCTCTGGGTAGCTGTTTCTTCAGTCTCTGCTGCACATGTTGTCCCTGTATTTCCTTTAAACAGAAGCCATTCTGGGTTAAAAATTTGAAGATGAGTGGGTGGTACCATCTCTCAACTGGGAGACTTGCCTAACCTCTGGATATTGTCTCTACAGGTTCTCTCTCCCATTTGTTGGTTATTTCAGCTAATTTTATCCCCATTGGGTCCTAGAAACCTCTTGCTTTCCTGGCATCTAAGACTTACTGGTGATAACCCCCAGTTCCACATCCTCCATTGCTACATATCTCTGCTAAAATTCCTGATCCTCTATATATTATTCCCATCTCCTCCTATATCTGATTCTTCTTCCTTTTTCCCTCTCCCGCTTATCTTCCTCCCAAGTCTCTCTCACCCTATACCTTCTGTGAGTATTTTATTCCTCTTCTAAGAAGGACTGAAGCGTTCACACTTTAGTCTTTCTTCTTTTTGAGCTTCATATGGTCTGTGAGTTGTATCTTGGGTATTCGAAGCTTTTGGGCTAATATCCACTTATCAGTGAGTGCATACCATGTGTGATCTTTTTGACTGGGTTGCCTTACTCAGGTTGATATTTTCTAGTTCCATCCATTTGCTTGAGAATTTCATGAAGTCATTGTTTTTAATAGCTGTGTAGCACTCCATTGTGTAAATGTACCACATTTTCTGTATCCATTCCTCTGTTGTGGGACATCTGGGTTGTTTCCAGCTTCTGGCTATCACAAACAAGGCTGCTGCAAACATAGTGGAACAAATGCATGTGTTGTGGCATGGTGGGTCATCTTTGGGGTATATTCCCAAGAGTGGTATCGCTAGGTCTTCAGGAAAATCTATTTCCATTTTTCTGAGAAACCACCAGACTGATTTCCAGAGTTGTTGTGCCAACAATTGAGGAGTGTTCCTCTTTCTCTACATCCTTGCCAGCATCCACTGTCACCTATAATGTGTATTGAATTAAATAAGCCACAGAATGGTAAATAAAAGTTTTACAAAAAGAAAGATTTTTTTAAGTTAGGGTAACTTTTCCTGTACCACAAATTCATAGACTTATTCCTAAATTGAATTTTACTAAAAAACCTTCCAAATGCCTGACTTTTTGGAGCCCTTAGTGCTATAAATAGAGAGATCAATCTTCTTTTTTTATTTCTCTTTATCTCTGTCTCTTGTCCCTCTTTTTGTTTTTTTGTCTCTGTCTTTCTGTCTTCTATCTATCTATCTATCTATCTATCTATCTATCTATCTATCTATCTAACATCTATAGCTATATAACTCTCATTTAATACAGGAAGTCTTCTAGCCCTGGCTGGCTTTGAACTCCTTATATAGAGAAGGCTAACTTGAACTGCTATTATTCCTTTCTACTCTTCCTGAATCACTTACAATACCACTTTCCATTTTATGCAGTGCTGGGATGAAATCCAGCATTTTATGAAAGTAAGTCCTCTATCAAATAATCTACTTTCCTCTGCCCTCATTTCTTATATTATTACATTTATTAGACATAAAATGATGACAAGAGTAGTTGCCATAATTTCAAATAGACAGAAAATATTTTCTTCAATAAATCATAATCTGGAATAAAATAATATAAATTTAAATTTTCATCCCAATTGTACACATTTAATTTATTTTCACAATCTGGCATCTATATATAAAAAAAATTAAATTTGTAAATTTATCTATATTTTCATAAGCTCTGTAAATTTTTTGATTATTTTTAATTTAAAAAATTTTATTTTGTGTATGTGTGTGACATTGTGCTGCATCTGGGCATTAAACTACATTGTCAGGCTTTGTGGCAGGTACCTTTACCACCTGATATATTTCACTAGCCCATTTGCATGCCATGATATTATTTTCTTTTGAAAATGCAATTCTCAAATTTTGATCAATTTATAGTATCAGAAGATTATATAGTAACTAGAGATATAGCCTATTTGAAAAGTAAAAAATAATTAGAATTGTCCTATAGTATGCTAAATCTTTTTCATCTACTCTACATATAAATAATTTATACAATTTAACTGAAGTACTTTTAGAGATATGATCTTAGTAAAGAAATAGTCTGTCTCTAAATCAGCACAAAGATCACAATGAATGAAGATTTGTAATTTTTATTATTGTGTTAAATAAAATATATTATGTAATCTATGCTTGCTAATTATTCAATATCTTTTTCACCTTTTTTCTATTATGTAATTATTTTTGTATTATTATACAGTTATTTTTATTATTGTATTGTGACTGAATGAAATGCTTAATATCATGCCACCACTGAAGGCAGATAACATAAATGACATTTTTTTTTCAAATAAAGAGACAGAAAGATTCATAGCCTAACAGAAAAAAACAGAGCAATATGAGGGTGGACATTTCCACCAAGGTTTAGATTCACTCTACATCAACTATTTATATTGATATGTATAGTGAAATAAACTTTAAATAATTGTATAAAACCACAATATTTTTAAAATACTAACTCAGGGACTGAGGATTTACTATTAATCATGAGTACCTGATTTGGACTTCCAGAACTGACATGATGAAGAAAGAACTGAGTCCTTCAAGATGACCTCATACTACCATATATGTCCCATATCAAAATGTTATGTTATTGTATGGACTAAATTTGGCCACAAATAAAAACTTTCTTTTAAAATCCAAGTCTTTTCTGGCTGGTTCAGCATGTTTACAAACTTTTACATAGCAGAAGGCTGCTCAGCACTTAAGATACATTGTTTGACTCTGCAGAACCTTATAAATGCATATATTTTATGACCATTTTAGATACTGTACTTCAGGCTTTGTGAGAAATTTTTATCTTAACAAGAACATCTGTCAATGCTGTGGCATATATACTGAAATCACAGGATTGATTCTTTAGAAAAGAACAGTCAGATGCACTTGGCACCCATTCTTCTAATGGCTGATAAAAATAATGAGAATGGCCTTCACTTTCTTTTGGCATCTTTAGAGAACATTTCTAAGCTACAACTGGCAGGCATATTATGAGTCACATAACATCAAAACAAGTGTTCTCTGATAAAGGTCTAGCTCTCATTAATGCATAGTGAACCATGATAATTTATGCTCATGATATTTTAAAATATATCAGATTACATGATCATGTTTTTACCCTTTTTCTTCTAAATTCTAATTTTCTTTGCTATCCCTACTTGCTGCTGAAATAATTAGGAAATTATCCTGCCTTGAATATTTGGCCTCTACCTGATGTCATAATTGTATAGGGTTGATACTAAAAAATTGAGAGATTGGTAGAAAAAGATTATATTTTAAATGATATTTTAAATTAAATGTTTCATCAGAAGCATACAAATTTTAGAGATATTGATTACAAAACTATTCAAATTTAAGTGTATGAGATCAGAATTACATATTTGTATATACCCGAATACCCACTGATTTTGTTCTACAGCAAATAGTGTTTTTATATAACAATATAAGGACTTCATCCTTTTCATGATAAATCCTTCTTAAATAGTCAGATTAATTTTGAAACAATATTTATTTTGAAATAGTATCATGAATTATAAACCACAGCTTGGTAATAACACTATAAAATTACACTTTCTCTTGGACATTGTGATATAGCACAAAAAGTTGAAAGATAAATAATAAGCAATTATTTGCATGCTATTTGCACAGAGTTTTAGCAGTAAGCGTACATTTAAATTGGGTTCAGGGTGTTGATGAGTTTGGACTCTTGGTTTGTTATTTTTTTGATATATAAAAAATAAGATGCTAAACATGGGAATATTAAGTTTCTAGCAGTGCTTTGTTTCAGTTATTTACTTCAAAAAGCAATTTTATCTCTGCTTATTAGTAAGGCAAGTGCAAACACAAAATTACTGCTATCCATTCTGATAGAATATTGTTGCAGGACTGTTAATGACAAATATATAAAAATCCCCTTGAATATTCTCTGTCTAGAAAGACCAAACTTCTTTGTTCTGTTTAAGAAATGCTAACAATAGTTAAGTGATTAATTTTGACAGATATTCACTAATTCTGAGATACTTCATAAAAGATTCAGGCTTCTAAAGTAAATTATGCATATACACATATTTGTAAGTCTTATTAGACACCTTTTCTTTGTGAGCAGTTAACGGTATTCTTCTTGAATTGTTTTAACGTAATAAGATCCAACATCAAATCATTGTGTGAAATGGGAATAAGCCAAATGAAAGAATAAAAAGCTCAAGTACTCATACCCCTGAAAATCACTAATTTAAGAGCAATAATTTAAAATCAACAGCAACAAAACTTTTGTGAGAAATTTAGACTTAAAAATGTAGGAAATGTGTTCTTCTAGTTTTATCTATTTTCTTGAAAATTTCATGGTGCTATTTTTTAACAACTGAGTGATACTTCACTGTGCAAATATTCCACATTTTTATTACCCATTCTTCTGTTCAGGGACATCAATCATCCTGAATGAGGTAACCCAGACTCAGAAAGACAAACATGGTATATTCCCACTTGTAAATGGATATTACATGTAAAGTAAATGATAATCACATGATATTTCACAGACCCAGAAAGTCTAAATAAAAAAGAGAGCTCAAAGGGACACACATGATTCTCCCTGGGAAAGGGAAATAGAATAAATTTTTTAGGTAGACTGGGAGTAGGTAAGGATAGTAACAGCAGGAAACATGTGAAGGGGGAGATGGAGGTAGAGATTAAAGGGAAAAATGAATGAACGTGTAAGGCATTTAGGGCAAAGTAGAAACATAGTACATGGAAATTCCCAGGAATCTACAGGAATAGCAAAAACTCATAGTAATTGGAGATAGAGAGTCTAACCTGGCCATCTTTTGTATCCAGTAATGTCTTCTAGTAGAAAGACTGGGACATCAACCCAGCCACAGAATCTTTGAGCTACATTTTGTCCTGCCTGCAAGATGTGCAAGATATGCTAAAGGTGGGGCAGAATGTATGGGAATGGCCAATTGATGATTGGTCCAGCTTTAGACCCATGACATGACAGAGAGCTTAACCTTGACACTGACTGGAGTGCCAGGAACCGGATGATGAATAGCCCAAATACATAGAACAGAATCAAACATGACCCACAATAATTAATTAATTAATTAGTTAATTAATTAAAAATTAAAATAAGAAGTCAATGAAATGACTTCTAATAATACTCTGCTACACTTGTAGACAAGAGGCTAGCATAACTGCAACCAGAGAGGTTTCTTTCTAAAACTAATGGGAGCAGATACAGAGACTCACAACCTAACATTAGACAGAGCCCAAGGAATCTTGTGGAAGAGCATTTTGGAAGAATTTTAAGAACCAGAATAGCCAAAGACACCACAAGAAATTGCCCCACAGAATGAACTAACCAGATCTTGTATGAGATCACAGCAACTGAATTACCAGTCAGGGAGATTCTACGGGTCTTACCTAGGTCTTCTGCACATATATTATGGTTGTGCATCTTAAAATTCCTGTGGAACTCATAGCAGTGGGAACAGGGCTTTTTCTGACTTTTTGTCTGCTTTAGGAAACCATTTCCTCCTACTTGGTTGTTTATCCCAGCCTTAATATAAGGAGATGTGTCAAATTTTATTGCACATTGATGTGCCATGTTTTGTTGATATCCACAGGATATCTACATTTTCTGAAGGGAAATGGAGGAGGAATAGATATGAGGGAGAGGGAGGTTTGAGAGTCATTAAAAGGAGAGGAAGGATTGGAAACTGCAGTAGAGTTGTAATAATATGAGTAAATAATTTTAAAAACGCATAAGAGACAGAAACCTGAGAACAACCATCATAAGAGAAATTAAAAAAAAAAAAAACACTGTATGGTAGAATCTGCCTTTAATATCAGCACTTGAGAAGGAAAGGCAAGCAAATATCTGAGTTCAAGACTTACCTGAGCTATCCACATTGAGAGATCACTGCCAGCCATGGCAAGAAAGAAAGAGAATAAAAGAAAGAAAGGCAAAAAAAGAAAGAAAAGCAAAAGAAAAGAAATTAACAACAGCAATTTAACTCTACCTCTGTTATCCTTTTTGTTCATAGAGAAAAACAGAGAGAAATCTCCATAATTCTTCCAATGGAGGTAAAGATTTACTAGAGCAGAAATGAAATGGTCCTGACATTTCAATGCATGGTTGAAATTGGCTCTATCTTAACTCATAGAAATTAAGTACTGAAGGAAAAGGCAAGTGACAGGTCATAAAGGCCTAATGCTGTATATGGAATGTATCCCTCAAAATTCATAGTTTGGAATCTATGATGAGTAATGCTGGAATGTTTCAATTACTAGAAAGATGGAAAACACTTGACTTTTTTTTATTGCTTTTATTTTCATTTTGTATACTGCACCAAAATTTCATTCATAATAATAAAACAAAACTTTATTATGCTGTATTTTATATTTCTGTGGCTGTGATAAAACTAAAGCCACTTGCAGAGTGAGTCTATAAAAACTTAGACGTCTACCATGACCACAAACATGGTAACAAGCAACAAGACTGGCAGCCCTAGCAGCAAGCTTAAAAGAGCTACATTTCCAAATTCAGGCAGGAAACAGAGCATAACCAGGAAGTGGGACAAGACGAGAAACATTAAAACCCTGCTCGTGGTGATGTATTTACTCAAACAATAATCCATCTCCCAGAACTTCCTGTAAAAGAACCAACAACTGTGAACGAAGTGGCCAATGCTCCTTGAAGCAGAATGAATGGGTGCATTTGTCATTCAAAACATCATAATTGTTTCATATAATTAAAAATCTTCCGTATAACTATTATTATCTTAGTTTTGAACTCTCAGGATTGAGTCATGCTACAAAATAGGTTAAAACAAATTTCTGGGTCTCTTTGCCAGAAGAGGAAAAAATTCATGTGTGTTGCAACATCCTATATACTCCTGCCTCTGAATTGAATAAAAATTTGTAGTACAGGAAAGCTAGTGTGCACACCACCAGTGAAAAAATTGCATTTCCCATGCTTTTGTCACCACTGGACAGCAAGCACCAGATTATCCACTAGTTTTGAATGTAAAATTGCAACAGCAGGTTTCTCATGAGCTGCCAGGCAGTCAAGCAAGAATTGGACCTCATTAGAAAAGTGCCACATTTCCCAACTGAGTTTTGTAGGTGTGTTTAGCTCTTAATAATATAATCCAATCTAAGAAGTCCCTTCTTATTTTTATTCTTTTGGTTCTTCTCTTCTGCAGAATCCCAATATAAAATAAAATCGTATCATTGTGTAAAGTGATGATGCAGTTCAGAAGCCTTTAGTGTCAGTTTACAGTCTTTTAGGAACCTTTTCATAATTAAGCTAATGGCTTTTATCCAGGTCACATAAAATGTGACTTGAATATTTTCTCAAAAGACCATAATGCTGACATAAATACAGGCAGTAAAAAGACAGACTAATTAAATTTAAAACAGAATTAAGGACCCTATTAGAAACTGAACTCAAGACAACATCAAGCAATTTTATTGATTTTTGTCCATATTCTTAGAATTATGGCTGGGTGGGTTCAATGACAATAGGTTAGTTTACAAGATAGGAAGTGTCAAGACAAGACAAATTTCAGTAACAGACAACACTACTGCATACAATGACTGAAAGCAATAAGCTCACCAGAAAACTCTGAATCTTAAAACCAAATAATAAAATGAGTCTATTTAAAGGTATGGTAATATGTGGAGATTGATACCATTGGGAAAAACTCAAAGGCTTTTATAAGAACAATAAAAGAAGATATGTTTGAAGGTATCTTGAAGATTAGGAAGATCCTACCTATTGTAGAGACAGAATTGTGAACATATGAGTGATGACGAGCTTCTAGAGAAGCCTTTAATGCAGTATCAATATGTTTAGCAATACCTTGGATATCATTTCCTGAAGACTAATTTCAGCAGAAAAAGCACTCAGAGGCATAAGTACTGTGGTACAAGTAGGCCCAAGAAGAATAGAGCTATGGAACTGTGCTCATAATGTTGGTTTTGCAAGAATGCAGAAGACAGAAATTTTGAAATGAAAATTCCAATGAGATTTTAAAAGAAAATCTACAAGATATGGAAGAATATGTCAGAGTTGAAGTTCTTACAAGCAACCCTATAAAGAATCATGAATAGTTAACACGTAGAAGTACAATCAAAGTTTCAGAATAGCCTCTAGCAATTCACAGGTGACACACCCTTTACATATCATTTAACTGAAGTTGGACGCAGTAATCAGAGGCAACCAAAAAGAGTGATCACTGACTATAACTAGTAGGATAATAGAAAGTAGTCTTATCATGATTTGATGAACCAACTTACCTCTTCACTGTGACTAAAATACTAGACAAAGAAGCATGTAATTTGATGATTTTTCTACTGGATTTGCATGTCTTTTGTCTAGTCTCTTCGCACCATTCTGATATTCCTTAGACTGAACCTAAATATTTACCCTGTACTATTGTGTTTTATCTTGTTGCATACAGATATTTTTATTTATTATACCTCAACAAAGCATATGCTTTGGGTCTCAAACTTTTGAGTATTGCTAAAGCAGTTAATCCTTTGAAGATTCTTTTAGCTAGACTGAGTGTATTTGAATTATATTATGGTAGTCAGGTAAGGATGCTGTAGTTTAATTGTGTATTCTATTCCAAAAATTCTTGAATTGAAGATTTATTTCTCAGATTGATACACTAGACAGTGATAGAGACTTAGTATTCTCTCTACTAATTGAGATTGTTTTGTCAAAAGATCTAGTAGAATCCAACTATTCCTCTTCTGCTTCTTTTCTTCACATGAACCAAGAAATAGGTTGTTTTTACCAACATATGTTCTTGCCATAATGTAGTCTCTTGACATACTTATAAATTCGATGGAGCCAATATCTCAAGGAATACAACCTCTAAAACTTTGCCAAAATAGACTTTCTGGTTCCAAGATTTATTGAATGATATGTTTAAATGTCAGAAAGAAAATCAGATAAACTCGGGAAAGGAAATTTTCAGTAGCAGGTATTATTTAAAAATTATGAATTTAATGAGAACTCTAAGATTGAAATATTATAGGAGTCCAACCGGGGCAAGAAAACAAGGGATCAATTGTTAAAATAGTATAAATCTATTAATAAATGTTTGAAACAAATGGCTCGATTAAAGCTTGAATAAGGGATGATACGAGTTATTTTTCATAAGAAAGCCTACAATTGACCAACATGTGTACAATGCTTACTAACATTAATTACACATTGAAAACAAACAAAACCAAGCAGATATTCACAAGGTAACTTTTATTTTAGAATATAAAAATTAATTATTTTATCAAGAAGATGGAGAAATTTGAACCCTTATACACTTTTGGTGAAAATGTAATGTTGGTGATATGGAAAATAGTAATTTGGTTCTTTGAAATTAAATAGAAAATACCATGTAATATAATTATTCATAAGACTTGAAGTAATACTGAAAGATACATCTGTAATCTAATATTCAGTATAAAATGTTACTATCATTATTTTATGGTCAACATGCTATGAATTAACCACAGCTGTGTTTATTTATATAGCCTATGTGCCCATTCAATGAATGATAAATGTAAATATTGCATAAGCATATATTGGGATTTTATTCAGCATTTATTTGTTTTCTTTTTTCTTAATTGGATATTATTTTTTACATTTCAGATTTTATTTCCTTACCTCATTCCCCCACCACCCAGTATCCCCGTATCCCATTCCCCCATTCCTGTTTCTATGAGGATGTGACCCACCTACCTGCCCACTTCCACCTCCCCTCCCTCGAATTCCTCCCCCACTCAGTCTTCAGGCTTCCTGGGACCAAGGATCTCCTCTCCCACCTATTCCCAACAAGGCCATCTTCCACTACATATAGAGCTGAAGTTATGGGTCCCACCGTATGTGCTCCCAGGCTGGTGGTTTAGACCCTGGGGAGGTCTGGTTGATTGATATTATTGCTCTCCTCATGGAGCCACCAACCCTTTCAGCTCCTTCAGTCTTTTCTCTAAGTCCTCCATTGGGAACCCCTGATCAGATCAATCATTAGCTGTGAGCATCTGCCTCTAAATATGTCAGACTCTGGCAGACTTCTAAGGAGACAGCTTTTATTGTTATCTTCAGAAACCATTGTTTTCTGAGAGACAGAAATGAATTGAATCAGGATTGGAGAAGTGGCAGAAACGAAAATGAAAGAAAAAGAGCATCCCCTTTGCCCACCTTGAACCATAAAAGAAATCAGATTACAACATTCTTCCTATTTCTCAAGCCAAAATGTTCTTGAGCATGTATAAGGAATAGATATTTTTATGAACAAGTTTCTGTACAGATAACAGGGTGCTGAAGTAGTTATCTGAGTAAGTTAAAGCAGGCTGACAGTTATTAGGCAGCATAAACTGGCTGACAATCAATGTCCTGAAGTCTATTTGTACATCCCAAGGTCACAAAGTGATGAAGACACCTCCTAAAGAGCTCTGGCTTGGAACATGTAGGTCATCAGTGGGAGCCCGTGGGAATAGTTTTGAACCAATACAAGGTTGCTAGGATACTTAGCCTGGTACAAACAGAAAAAGTTGGGCATTGGACTTTGACTTGAGTCCCACGGTGCAGCACGTCAGAAGACAGAAACTAGGTCAATGGAGAGCAGCCAAGTAGAGTCAAGTCTTCCTGTGACATCACATTGTGAGGCCTGCATGCCCAGGAATTCAGAGAACAATCTTCGAGGGTCCTCATCTTGCCACCATCACTCCCACATCTCCAGAGCCTGGTGGAATACCATCTTAGGGAGGGCGGCCATGCCTGGAGGCTGAGTGAAACAGTGCCCATCTTCTTGGCACCAATCCTGGAGTTCCACACCTGCAGGCTGCTGGAGCTGGCAGGCAATGAGGCCCAACCCAGATGTGGCAGTCTACAGCAATACTCTGCTCAGCAAATTCTTTCAGTTCATCACCATCTCTCAGATGGCCCCGGCTCATGACTAGCTACTAGCTCCTGATGCTGCCTGGATCTGCTTTGCTGACCTGCCCATCACCTTGTCTATTATAAATCCTTTCGTTCTGCCCAACTTTTCCTATAAACAGGCCTAAATGGCTGAACAGTTCACTTCTTGCAATCCCAGCAACAATGGAGGGGTGTTCCTCTTTCTCCACATACTCCCCAGCATCAACTATCCCCTGAGTTTTTGATCTTAGAACTCTTGACTGGTTTGAGGTGGAATCTCAGGGTTGTTTTGATTTTCACTTCCCTGATAACTAAGAATGTTGAACATTTCTTTAGGTGCTTCTCGGCCATTTGAGTTTCCTCAGTTGAGAATTCTTTGTTTAGCTCTGTACCCCATTTTTAATAGTGTTATTTGGTTGACTGGAGTCTAATTTCTTGAGTTCTTTGTATATATTGGATATTATCCCTCTTTGGGTATAAGATTGGTAACGATATTTTCCCAATCTGTTGATTGCCGTTTTGTCCTATTGACAGTGTCCTTTGCCTTACAGAAGCTGTTCAATTTTATGAGGTCACATTTGTCAATTTTTTTAAATTTATTTTTATTGGATATTATATTTACATTTCAGACTTTATCCCCTTATCACCTTTCCCCCCACCACCCAGGAACCACCTATCTCAACCTCCCTCTCATGCTTCTATGAGGATATGCCCCTACCTACCATCCCACTCCCACCTCCCCACCCTCAAATTCCCCCCCACTAGTTGTTCATCCTTCATTCTTGGTCCCATTTATCAATTCTTGATCTTAGAGCTTATGCCATTGGTGTTCTGTTCAGGAACTTTTTACCTGTGCCTAGGTATTCAAGGGTCTTCCCCACCTTTTCTTGTATTATTTTCAATGAATCTGATTTTATGTGAAGGACTTTTATCCACTTGGACTTGAGCTTTGTACAAGTCGATAAGAATGGATTGATTTGCGTTCTTCTACATGCTGACACCCAGTTGAACCAGCACCATTTGTTGAAAATGCTGTCCTTTTTCCACTGGATGGTTTTAGATACTTTGTCAAAGATCAAGTTACCAAAGGTGTGTGGGTTCATTTCTGGATCTTCAACTCTGTTTTATTGATCTTCCTGCGTGTCTCTGTACCAATATCATGCAGTTTTTATCACTATTGCTCTGTGGTACAGTTTGAGGTCAGGGATGGTCATTCCCCCAGAAGTTCTTTTATTATTGAGAATGGTTCTCACTAACCTGAGTTTTTTGTTATTCCGAATGAATTTGGAAATTGCTCTTTTTATTTCTATGTAGAATTGATTTGGAATTTTGATGGGGATTGAATTGAATTTGTAGATTGCTTTTGGCAAGATGGACATTTTTACTAAATTAATCCTGTCAATCCAGCAGCATGGGAGATCTTTCCATCTACTGAGATCTTGTTCTATTTCTTTCTTTAGAGACTTTGAAATTCTTGTCAGACAGATATTTCACTTGCTTGGTTAGATTCACTCCAAGATATTTTATATTGTTTGTGACTATTGTGAAGGGTATCATTTCCCTAATTTCTTTCTCACCCTGTTTATCTTTTGAGTAGAGGCAGGCTACTGATTTGTTTGAGTTGATTTTATATTCAGTCACTTTGCTGAAGTTGTTTATCAGATTTAGGAGTTCTCTGCTGGAAGTTTTAGAGTCACTTAAGTATACAATCATATCATCTGCAAAAAGTGAAATTTTGATTTCTTCCTTTCCTATCTGTATCCCTTTGACTTCCTTTTGTTGTCTAATTGCTCTGGCTAGGACTTCCAGTACTATATTGAATAAGTAGAGTGAGATTGGGCAGCCTTGTCTGGTCCCTGATCTTAGTGGGATTGCTTTAAGTTTCTCTCCATTTAGTTTGATGTTGGCTACTGACTTGCTGTATATTGCTTTTACTATGCTTAGGTATGGGCTTTGAATTCCTGATCTTTCCAAGACTTTTATCATGAAGAGTTGTTGAATCTTCTCAGCATCTAGTGAGATAATCATGTGGTTTTTTCTTTGAGTTTGTTTATATAGTGGATTACATTGATGGATTTCAGAATATTGAACCATCCCTGCATTCCTGGGATAAATCCTACTTGATCATGATGGATGTTTTGATGTGTTCTTGGATTTGGTTTGTGAGAATTTTATTGAGTATTTTTGAATCAATATTCATAAGAGAGATTGGTCTGAAGTTCTCTTTCTTTGTTGGGTCTTTGTGAGGTTTACGTATGAGTGTAATTGTAGATTCATAGAACAAATTCTCTAGTGTTCATTCTGTTTTTTTTTCTGTGGAATAGTTCAAAGAGAATTGGTATTAGGTCTTCCTGGAAGGTCTGATAGAATTCTGCACTAAAACCATCTGGTCCCAGACTTTTATTGGTGGGGAGACTTTTATTGACTCCTTCTACTTATTTAGGGGTTATGGGACTGTTTAGATGGTTTATCTGTTCCTGATTTAATTTCTGTACCTGGTATCTGTCTAGAAAATTGTCCATTTCATCCAGATTTTCCAATAATGTTGAGTATAGGCCTTTGTAGTAGGAATTGATGATTGTTTTAAATTTCCTCAGTTTCTGTTGTTATGTCTCCCTTTTCAGTTCTGATATTATCAATTTGGATACTTTCTCTGTGTCCTTTGCTTAGTCTGACTAAAGGTTTATCTATTTTGTTGGTTTTCTGAAAGATCCAGCTTCTGTTTTTGTTGATATTTTGTATAGTTCTTTCTGTTTCTACTTGGTTGATTTCAGCCCTGAGTTTGATTATTTCCTGCTGTCTACTCCTCTTGGGTGTATTTGCTTTTTGTTGTTGTTGTTGTTGTTGTTGTTGTTGTTGTTTTTTTTTTTTTTTTTTTTTTTTTGGGGGTTTTTTTTTTTTTTTTTTTTTTTTTTTTGTTTTTTTTGTTTTTTTTTTGCTTTTTTTTTCTAAAACTTTCAGGTATGCTGTGAAGTTGTTAGTGTATGGTCTCTCTAGTTTCTTTTGGAATGCACTTAGAGCTATGAGTTTTCCTCATAGTACTGCTTTCATGGAGTCCCACAAGTTATGCTCTGATATGCCCTCATTTTCATTAAATTCTAAAAAGTCTTTAATTTCTTTCTTCTTTATTTATTTCTTGATCAAGTCATCCTTGAATAGAGCGTTGTTCAGTTTCCATGTGTATGTGGGATTTCCATTGTTTTTGTCATTATTAAAGACCAACCTTAGTCCATGGTGGTCTGATAGGGTGCAAGGGATCATTTTGATCTTTTTGAATCTGTTGAGGCCTGATTTTTGACCAATTATATGGTCTATTTTGGAGAAGGTACCATGAGGTGCTGAGAAAATCTATATTTTTTATTTTAGGATGAAATGTTCTATAGATATCTGTTAAATTCATTTGGTTCATAACTTCTGTTAGTTTCATTGTGTCTCTGTTTAGTTTCTGTTTCCATGATCTGTCCATTGTTGAGAGTGGGGTGTTGAAATCCCCCATTATTATTATGTGAGGTACAATGTGCGCTTTGAGCTTTAGTAAAGTTTCATTTATGTTTGTGGGTGCCCTTGCATTTGGAGCATAGATGTTCAGAATTGCGAGTTCCTCTTGGAACATTTTTCCTTTAATGAGTCTGAAATGTCCTTCCTTATCCTTTTTGATTAATTTTGGTTGAAAGTTGATTTTATTTGATATTAGAATTGCTACTCCAGCTTGTTTCTTGGGACCATTTGCTTGGAAGTTTGTTTTCCATACTTTTACTCTGAGTCTGTCTTTTTCACAGAGCATTTCCTGTATTGAGCAAAATTCTGGGTCCTGTTTATGTATCCAGTCTGATAGTCTACACCTTTTTATTGGAGAATTGAATCCATTGATATTAAGAGATATTGAAGAATAATGATTGTTGCTTTTTGTTATTTTTGTTACTAGAGGTGAAATTACATTTGTGTAACTATCTTGTTTTGGGGTTGTTGGAAGATTTCTTCCTTGCTTTTTTTAGGTTGTAGTTTCCTTCCTTGTGTTGGAGTTTTCCACCAATTATCCTTAGAAGTGTTCGATTTTTGGGAAGATATTGTATAAATTTGGTTTTGTCATCGAATATCACAGTTTCTCCATTAATTATCATATAGTTTATTAGTCTGGGCTGTCATTTGTTTTCTCTTAGAGTCTTTATGATATCAGTCCAGGATCTTCTAGCTTTTATAGTATCTAGTGAGAAGTCTGGTGTAATTCTTATAGGTCTGCCTGTATATGTTACTTTATGGTTTTCCCTTGCTGCTTTTAGTATCTTTTCTTTGTTTTTTACATTTGATGTTTTGATTATTATGTGACAGGACGTATTTCTTTTCTGGTCTAGTCTATTTGGAGTTCTATAGACCTCTTGTATATTCATGGACATCTCTTCCTTTAGGCTAGGGAAGTTTTCCTCTATAATTTTGTTGAAGATATTTACTGGCCCTTTATGTTGGAAATCTTCACCCTCATCTATACTTATTATGCTTAGGTTTCGCTTTCTTATTTTGTCCTGGATTTCTTGGATGATTTGTGTTAGGAGCTTTTTGCATTTTGCATTTTCTTTGACAGTTGTGTCAATGTTTTCTATGATATCTCCTGCACATGAAATTCTCTCTTCTATCTCTTGTATTCTGATGGTGATTCTTGTGTCTATGACTCCTGATCTCTTTCCTAAGTTTTCTATCTCTGGGGTAATCTCTCTTTGACATTTCTTTATTGTTTCTACTTCCATTTTTAGATCCTGAATGGTTTTGTTTAATTTCTTCACCTGTTTGGTTGTTTTCTTGTAATTCTTTATGGGATTTTTGTGTTTCCTCTTTAAGGTCTTCTACCTGTTTACCTATGTTTTCCTATACTTCTTTAAGGGAGTTATTTATGTCCATCTTAAAGTCCTCTATCATAATCATGTGAAGTGATTTTAAATATTAATCCTGCTTTTCCAGTTTGATGGGATGCTCAGGGATGTTATGGTGGGAGACCTGGGTTCTGATGATGCCAAGTAACTTTGGTATCTCTTGCTTACTTTCTGTGCTTGCCTTTCACCATCTGGTTAACTTTAGTGCTACCTGAATTCACTGTCTGTCTGCAGCCTGTCTTTCCAAATATCTTGCTTGTGTCAG
Organism: Rhabdomys pumilio; assembly: GCA_030674055.1. NCBI lineage: Eukaryota > Metazoa > Chordata > Mammalia > Rodentia > Muridae > Rhabdomys > Rhabdomys pumilio. Next base: position 55,899,836 of record JANHMN010000005.1, read on the forward strand.
AACTCCTCAGGGTACAGATGTCTCTGTGATCCTGTGATCTTGAGCTCCAGCTGCTCTGAGTGCAGTGGCTCCTCTAGGATGTCTTAGGATAAGGTGTCTCCATGGTAGCAGACCAGCTAGGTGTCCACTGCTCTGAGTGTAGTGGCTTCTCTAGCATGTCCCATGATATGGTGTCTACTGCTCTGAGCACAGTTGCTCCTCTAGGATGTCTCATGATATGGTGTCTTCATGGGAACAGACCAGCTAGTTGTCTGCTCCAGCCACAAGGACCAGGCTAGGGCAAAAAGGGGAGTGGTATTCTGCAGGGAGGGGTTGGGTACCTGGTGGCTCCTGAGTGCCCCCTGCTCCCAGTTGTAGCGCTGGGGCGTAGGGTACTGGGCAAGTGTTCTTACCTGCTGCTCTGAGTTCAGTGGCTCCTGTAGGATGTCTCAAGATATGGTGTCTTCATGAAAGCAGACCAGCCAGGTGTCTGCCTCAGCCACAAGCTTGATTCAGCATTTAAAATTATCAAAATTATGTCCTATTTTTTTTAAAAAATGAATGAGTCTAAAAGAGAATTGTAAATACAACATACTTATATGATTGTGTCACTTAATTTTATGTCAATTTTATATAGGCTATAATCAGTTTGGAAAATAAATCCTAAACTGAATAAACATGCTACAGTTTGGGCAAGTTAATGACTCATTTTCTTTATTAATGGGTGATGACAAATCTCACTATATACAGTGCCAACCTTTGGCTGAGCATCATAGATGATATATGAAAGCAGATTGAACAGGTCATGAGGAACAAGCCATTTCTCTGTGACCACTTCATCAGTTTTTCCTTCCAGGTTCCTTCCTAGAATTCCTGTCCTGACTTTCCTAAATGAAGGTCTACAATTTGTAAGATTATATAAACCTTTCCTTCCCAAGTTATGTTTGGTCATAGTGTTTTATCACAGTAATAAAAACATTTAAACAATGAGGAACTTAAAATATACCTAAAGTTGTGGAAGGTTACAATTATATAATGATGATTCTGTATGGGAAAAATGGGAAATTTGTATCCAATGGCCATACTGTTCTTTATAGAAGATAAATAAGTTATATCTCTCAAATAATACCTATATTGAGCAAATATATGCATATTTAATTATTTTTATTGGTTATTTTATTTATTTACATTTCAACTTTTATCCCTGTTCCCAATTTCCCCACCACAAGCCCTTTATCCTCTCCTTTCTTCCCTTGCCCTTATGGGGATGCTTCCCCACCTATCCATTCCCACCTTATCACCCTGGCATTCCCCTATCCTGGTTCATCAAGTCTCCACAGGACCAAGAAGCTCCCCTTCCAGTGATGCTAGACAAGGCAATCCTTGACTACATATCCAGCTGGAGGCATGGGTACCCTTGTGTACTCTTTGCTTGGTGGTCTAGTCCCTGAAAACTATGATATTGTCCCTAGTTGGTTGATATTGTTGTTCTTCCAGTGAGGTTGCAAACTCTTTCAGCTCCTATAGACTTTGCCCTAACTCCATCCTTGGTGTCACTGTCCTCAGTCCATTGGTGTCCATGGTTGGCTGTGAGCATCCCCATCTGTATTTGTCCTGCTCTGGCAGAACCTCACAGGGGACAGTTATACCAGGCTCCTGTCAGTAAGTACTTCTTGGTATCAGCAATAGTGTCTGGATTTGGTGTCTGCATATGGGATGGATTCTCTGGATGGAGCAGTCTCTGGATGTCCTTTCTTTCAGTATCTGCTCTACTCATTGTCCATTAATTTCATTTTGACAGAGTAATTTCGAATTGATGTTTTTTTAGGTGGGTGGGTGACCCCATTCCTCATTTGAGGGCCGTGGCTTTCTACTGAATATGGTCTCTACAGGTTCTATCTTATTTACAAAAATGTTTCTTATCTAGGGATGTTATCACATATGTGCATAATCAAGTATATGCATTTACATATATATAAAAAAAGAAGTCTTGAGGAAACTTTGAGAAATAAGAACGCTTATATTGATTTATAGTGATAGGTTGAATAATGTAAATTTATAATCAATTACATAAATGTATATGTGAGTAGCAGTCATATGCAGTTGTAATATGTCGATATACATCATAAAACCTATCAAAAACTCAATAATTTCATGAGAAAAAATACAGTGCTGTTGCTTTGCTAAATAACAACTTTGCAAAGACACTAAAAACAAAAGTTTTTTCTTCCCCTTTTTTTAACCTCCTTGAGTTGTGAATGAAAGTCATTTGTTGAACACTTTCCATAATATCCTGAGTTCAATCCCTAAGACTTGTAAATATCAAATTAGATGTTAACTGGGGACATTTGAGCTAAATCACTGTCTCACAAACAGTGGTCTATAGACAAAAAGACAAAATTTAATGGACTGTAATTACTGGTCAGAAGCATTGAACCTGATGGTCTGGGAGGGGATATAACATTCTAAACTGCCCAGAAGTTCATTAATACATAGCTATATAAACTTAGTTCCAGGAATCCTAAATTTTACAGGATTTGTGTAAGAGGTCTTTAATAATAAATGTAGACAAAGCATGATCTTTTCCTTAAAGGTCAACCCAAAGAGATACGTGATTCATTAGAACAGAAAAAAAGTACCCAAGAAAATGATTGACAGATTTTGTTTGCATATATGCATGTATGTATGTATGTATGTTTGTATGTATTTATGTGTTGTTTTACTCTGTGGATGTTTGTCTGCATGTATTCTTGTGTACCACATACGTGTTTTATACCTACATATACTAGAAGATGATTTCTGATACCTTGGAACTGGAATTACATATGCATATGCATGTTTTCCACATGCAGGTGTTTAAATTTGAAAGTTGGCCCTGTAGTACAGCAGTTAGTATTGGTAAATACTCATCCATCTCTCAGGCCTTTCCAGAGACATTTGAAATGTAAACATTAACTAATCTGGGGCTGGCTCAGTCTCTCCCACATTAGATCTTCGAAGGTATAAGCGAGAAAATTAGGAGTTCAAGGGCAGTCTCCACAACATGGAGAAATTGAAGCTATTATAGGCTATATGAGAATATCAAAAAGCTTACAGTGTATAATAGAATGACAGAAAGGAGGGAGATTAGAAGGGAAAAATAACCAGGGTCAAGGAATGGAATGAGAAAGGAAAGTAAAAAAAAAAAATTACTGAAAGTCTACCTAAAATATAGATTTGCATCAAGATCTTTTTGACAGTTGTATAATCTCCAGAATAATCTCTGAGTAAAGAATTATGTTCATCTTCTACACTACATAGCTTCTTAACAGATATCACACATACCTATAAGCTTAGGAAAGTTCAAAATAAGATTTCTCAGTTATTTTAACATCCACCCACCCATACCCAACACACACACACACACACACACACACAAACATCACATCTTGAGGAGACTAATACGAAGTTTAAGGTGAATCTGTGCTGCATAGCAAGCCATGATCTCATAAATATTAAAAAATATTATCTACCTTTCCATGCTATTTTCCTTTTTATAAACTTATAGATTTTCAAGATTATTTATACAATTCAGGAGCCTGTAAGTCAATGAAGAATTTGTCTTCAGCATGTTGAAAAATCAAAAATGACTCTATAAAGCAGCAGAATTCTGGAACCTATATTTTATCTACCATGAGAGTCAGAAGATCAAATGAGAACTTAAAGAAGTAAAAAGAAAAGATTTATTTACACACACACATTTATAAGATATATAATACATAAATAAAACACTAATAACTAATATGTAAAATAAAATAAGGTAATAAAAAAGCAAAATAAGAGTCTAGAATTTTAGCAGGTTAGAATTTTTGAATACTGACTAAATATTTATGGACATATGCCTAATGATTTATATGATGGGTTCCACATACTTTGAATTACTAAAATTAATTAAACAATAATAACAAAAGCAAAAACGAGAAAAACTTCTTTAACTGAGTTTGCCATCCAGACTATACTCAATCTACTCAATCATCCTTACTGGTGACCAAACAGAAGGATACAAATAACTTTGCTTGGATCCAAAATTGTCTCTTTGGCAATGTATCAGCTTCATATAATTAACAATTCTAAAATCTTTTCTGCACATTTCCTTTATGATAATTATTTCAGAACTTCAACAATATCTCTAAATACAAATTTCTAATCTCCAACATGCTGTTTTATTAGAATCATTATGCAAAGAAAGTTATTTCATCCTGAGAACTGGAAAGTCATCATATATATTTATTTTCTTGTCAACAATAATACTAGTTTCTCTAAACATAAGACATTATCACACTCCTAAATAAGAAATTATAAAGCATAGTTTTCCAATATTAGAGAAACATAAATTTAATTTCTGCAAACATAATATTTTATTTTCCAACTACTCTATTGTATAGCCTTTACTTTTACAAAAACTAATTATTAAATTTCTCTTCTATAACCTTTTCCAATAAACTAAAAGCAAGATATACCTAATATTAAATTAAATGTTCAAAGTAGTTGTTTTTTATATGAAAGCTTAAGATAGTCATATGAAAATATATTATTTTTGTATATGGAAGCATGTGAATTAAAGGGGACAATGATAGTAACCAAATACACTGATATCACTAACAAAATTATTTTATTGGAGATTTCTTCTTGCTTCAAGCATAGAATTAGCTTCATTTCCACAAAATTAATGGAGAAGATTATTGAATTAATTAAGTCATCAAATGCTTTCAAATTTTATTAATGTCATTATTCATATAATCAATAGAAAATACTTTTCACCATTATTTTTAAACTCTGCTTTGCAATAAATATCATCTCAGAATATATTTTTAGCATGAACAGAGTTAAAATTGTTATGATTAAAAAATACATACCAGTAGCAACCATCAGACTATGTACTGTTTCTGTCTTGAAAATTTGGTGGTCTCTAGAACTATCTTATGGGTGGCTCAGGCTAACCCACTATGAATGGGGACAAAAGAATATTTGTTTGTTGAGATACAGATGATTATATATGCAGGAATATATAAAACTCAGTTGAAGATTATTTATCTCTTAAAATGTAGTTATTTTAAAAAATATATACTCAAAATTTCAGTCAAGCTTTGGATATATTTATTTTATAATAGGTCTAAATATCTCATTTTAATAAATGGGAAAGGAGAAGTAACGCCAAAAGAAACCAATAGGAGTCAGTTGAGGCAGTGGGTTACTATAGCTAAAATGATGAGCACATCCTGAAACATTACAGTATATATGTAAATAAGAGTGGAGAAGGTAAGAAATGTTACATTATCTTCTTCCTTCTCTCCCATCATTCCTTGTGGAGTCTGTAGATCATTGCAGGGCTGAGGTCTGTTTCCTCATCCTCTACCTGGGATGTTGTTGTTCAAGTTGGCCTAGAAATTTGGAAGGATCTCTTCATTTTCTTACTGTCCTTTATCTCAAATTCCATAGTCCTACCTCCACTCCTAATGCAGACCAGCTAAAGGAGCCTGTATTTTTGTTTATTTATTGGTTTGTTTATTTTTTCTGCATCCATTCCCCTGGAAACTCTACAGTTCCCTGAACAGACCCATATTTTATCTCTCCTGTGGTCCTTCTTAGGTCCATCTGGCCCATGTTTTTGTTTGTTTGTTTGTTTGTTTGTATTTTGTCAGATCCCAATATATAGAAATGCATTCTAACTTAGACCCCACTTCTTTTTTTAAGTGATTACATTATTTTCTAAAACATTTACATTCTACAAGCTGATAGTATGTTTAAAGCAATAGTTAAGGTCATAAATCCATAAGGAATTACAGAAGAATAGTTTACATGTTTTTTCATTAAAATTAGTTCTGATAAAACATGCATTATCTGTTACTAGCATCATTAGTTCATTTATAATTTTTAGCAATAATTTTATTGTCACAAATTAGCATGAATTTGTGACATAAAAACATCTACCTTGTGTCTTATTATTTGAAGTTTTGTGTATATAAACTAATGAATATTTTATGTTCTGTCTTTACACCTACAATAAATTGTCCATTCCCAGTTTATTTTACCAGATAAACGCCTCATTACTAACCTAGAGAGAACATATTCTTGTTGTAAATTTGTTGCAAGATAGCTTACTTTATTAAATTCAATTTCCTCATTTTACATGAAGATTTGCAGGGTTCTAATTGCAGATCTTATTCAATAAGGCACTTGAAATTACTTGTATCAATTTAGGAATTCTTTACAATCAGTATCAAGAATTATGAAATCAGTAATTCATTTACACAGCATTGACAAATGAAAGTAGATCTTCATATTGCTTCTGGAGGAAATGTGGCCAATAGGGTGTGCTAACACCCAGAAATCATTATGTAATGCAAAAGAGACAGTAAAGTTATAACAACAGAAAGAAAAAAAATAGGATGAAGTTTCTAAAGATAAAGCATATCTCATAGGTTACATTTTACAGCCATGTAAAAGCATGCATCATTTCCAGAAAATTCACTGGCATGCCCTAACCTTTTCTAGATGACTTCTGACAGTCCTTAACACTGACAAAACTGTCTAGCACTTCTTTTATACCAATCTGCTTTTGTACCATTGTAATTACATGTAAGTATTAAGGTTAGTTCTAGGTTGAGGAACTAGCAATACAGTAGATGAAAATAGTCAAGGAACAAGCAAGACAATAAACGAATTTTCAGAGAATAAGCAAGGCAATAAAAAAAGTCCTGTGATCACTCCCATGATCACTGTTTCTAAGGGCTTCTCAGGATGACCAAAATATCTGATCCTACTTCCCTGTCCTAGCCCAAAGTTATTTTCATGCCTGAAGCCTACTTCTTTGTTCTAGACTAATATTTGGATTCCTGCCTGAAATTACTTCTTTGTTCTAGTCTGATAAATAGATTCATGCCTGAAATTACTTCTTGTTCTAGCTTAATGTCAGATTCCTGACTGAAGCCCATTTTTCTTGTTCTTGGCTAATGTCAGATTCTAGCAAAGAAGCTCCCAAAATTCTCCACAACTATTTAACAGGCTGGCAAGTCAAGGACTGGTAAAATTCTACATGGAGCCTTACCAACCTAAAACATAAGTGCATTGCTTTAGATAATGCATATTTCACGATGGGTAAGAAAGGCATTCTTGTCAGAATGACCTAAGACAGGCTCAGTCTTATTTATGAAATAGACCTCACTTCTTATACCTGTTAAGAACTCAGAATTGTTTCCTTCCAGCCAACCCACAGCCAACTTAGATCCCACATTCCTATAATCCATAGAGGACATCAGATACCAAGTAACAAAACACTTACCAAACAACAAGAACAACAACAACAAAAATGATCAAACATCAACACCTAGAATTATAAACATTCCAAAATCTGATAGCTAAACAGAAGCAAAAACCAAAATCTTTTAACAAGCAAGACAATATTTCCCTACCAGAACGCTGAAACCTTACTTTAGAAGGTCCCAATAAACATAATATAGTTCAAGTATAAGACAAGGACTTCAAATTAGCTATTATGAGTATATTCAAAGACTTTGAGGACATAAAAATAAATTAATGATGTTTATGAAAACACAAACAGTGGAATCAAGTGAAGATAGCATGTTTAGACATAAAAATAGAAATAGTATCACTAAAGAAAAGTCAAACTGAGGCAAAACTAAAAATAAATAATTTAGGAATTAAAGCAAATACTTTAGCTGCTACCCTCACCAAATGAATATAAAAGATGGAAGAAAGAATCTCTGAGATTGAAGACAATATAGAAGAAATGGATGGTTTTAGTTAAAATATTACATCTAAAATATCCTGACATAAAAAGAATCTAGAAATTTTGTTTGACTACAAAAAAAATTAAATCTAAGAGTTATAGAAATAAAATAAGAATAATCTCAGGTCAAAAGCCCAGAAAATATTTTTAACAAAAATACAGAAGAAAATTTTCTTTACCTAAAGGAGATTCCTGTACTGGCACACAAATGATACAAAATACAAAATAGACTGGACTCCCTATAACAAATTTAAAATTTTGTTTTTTTTTTAATCTAAGTATACACAACAAAGAAGATATTAAAAGCTTCAAAGGAAAAGTCCAAGTAACATATTAGTATAGACCCAATAGAATAAAAACTGACTTTTCACTGGAGACTGTAAAAACCAAAAGGGCTGGAAAGCTGTTCAACAAATTCTAAGAGACCACTAATGCCAATCCAAACTACTATGCAAGAAACTTGATCACAAGAAAAAAAATCCACAATAAAATCAAATCTTAGTAGTATCTATCAACAAACCCAACTCTATATAAAGTACTAGAGAAAAACTTAAAAGTGAAGAAATTAACTACATTCAAGAAAACTCAAGAAATAAATAATATCAGACAAGCCAATTTAAAAAGGAAAAAAAAAATCCCATACTGTAAAAACAAAATAACAGGAATAACCCAACACTGTTTACTTACAATTCTCAATATCAATGGCAACAATTTCTTCAACAAAAAGCAATGGACTAGCTAACTGATTTGTAAAGAGGATCTATCTTCCTGTTACATTCAGGAAACACATATTACTATCAAGGATATACCTAACCCTACTGAAAAAAGACAGAAAAACATATTCCATGTAAATGGAACCAAGAAGTAAGCTGGTGTAGCCATTTTAATATCTGACAGAATAGGTTTCAAACCAATACTAATCAGATGAGATAGTAATGGACAGTAGATAATTATTAAGAAAAAAATCCATCAAGAAGATATTGCAATTCTAAACATCTATGTACCAAACACTAGGACATCTAAATTCATAAAAGTAACACTATTACAAATAAACATGCAAGTTAACCTTAACATAGTGATTGATAATGGGGAACTTCAATACTCCATTCTTACCAATAGACAGGTTATCCATGTAAAAATTAAACAGAGAAATCCTGAAGTGAAATGATGTTATAAATCAAATGGAGCTGTAGAGAGAATATCTTGTGTATTATATAGACACATCATCTGTCAATTTAAAAGCCTATTGCTTAGTCAGAAAATAAAAGGTAGAATATCTGGGAGCAGAAATAATTCTGGGATAGAGTCCTGCATGGGAAGATTTGCTCAGAAAGATGTGAGGAGACAGACAAATGGACCTGAGCGTAGGTAACCAGCCATGTGGCAAAAATTACTTTAAAATTAATGAGTTATCTTAAGTTATGATACTAGTCATAGAAACCTCCCTATAAGGCTAATATATTTGTAAATATATTTTGAATCTGGTCTTATTTTTGGAAGCATGGGGCTAGCAGTAAGAACCGGGTTCAACTTCTACATGGGCCTAAGATATATTTGCAAATATTCACCCAAATACAAATAAATATACCTTCTTTTCAGCACTTTATGTATATTTACCAAAACTTATCCACATGCTTTTACACAAAGGAAGTCTCATCAGATACAAGAAAATTGAAATAACACTCTGTATCCTATCTGATCACCAAAATTCCTAGCTAAATTGATAAAAGACAGTGGTAAGCAATACAAATTAATAAACTTAGAAATAAAAGGAAACATAACAACAGACAATGAAGAAATCCAGATAATCATAAAATGATTATGACAAAGCCAACAGTGCTCCATGATAAAAAAATCTTGCAGAGACTATGTATACAAATGACATACTTAAACATAATAAAGGCAATTTATATCAGGCTCAGTAGAAACATCCAGGTCAGTCTCATGAGCCAAAAAAAAAAAAAAAAAAAAAAAAAAAAACAGAAAAAATGTATAAATACTGATATAGGATTGATGGTGGAGAAAAATACAAATAATAAAAAATAATATTAATTTATTGCAATTTTATATGAGCAGCCCAAACATTCTCCAGTTCTTGAAATGTGTGTAAATTTGTCAGTGTGTGTTTGTGTGTGTGTGTGTGTGTGTTTGTGTGTGTGTGTGTGTGTGTGTGTGTGTGTGTGTGTGTGTGTATGTGTGTATGTGTGTGTTTGTGTTTATTCCAAGATGGAAAAACCCTTAAGTGAGCTCATATCCCCAATTTAAAGCACATTAGGAGAATTCTAGGGTAGGTGACCTCTATCTTAATCTTTTGGGTCCATCTCCATGTAATTTCCAGAACCATTACTGGGGTATGAAGCTGAAAACCATTGCTGGGGATGTCTGGAAATTATGGCTGAGGAAATCTGGAAACTGCTGCTAACCCATTGTCATTGCCTCAGGCCTGGTGGCAGAGCAGCTTCTGATTAGCTGCCTGAAGCCTGGGAGTTTTATTTTTTAGTTTAGTTTTATAATAACTGAATTGCCTGGGCTTACCTGAGATTCCCTGGGCTTGCCCAGTTCTTGGAAACAGAGATTTAGGACTATTTTCCTCAACTGACAATTCAAATGTAAGACTCTGAGGAGCCTTAGCTACTGGACATCCCCTGAGTGAACCACATGAGCTGGGGATGGATGCATATGCAAGAGTTTATTGTTCTGCCTGCTGGGGCCATCCTTCACCCAAAGGAGAGGCAATGGTGAGTTTTTATAGAGTTTCCAGGAGTGAAATAGAATAACAGCAACTAGGCACAATAAGACTGGTGGAACAGTGCAACCTTTAAATTGGTTCTTAAGGAATGAGGTAGTAAGGGCGTCTCATATCTTTAGGTGGCCAATGGTCCATCTGCCCTATGATTTTTCTGAAGAATGTAATCAGCCTCTTCCTTCCAGGAAGGGAGGAGTGCCTATGTACTCTATTGATTGCTCCTTTCTGGGAAGGGAGGGGCCTTCATGTTCTGGGGCCTGGTAAAATTTTCCAAAGTCCTGAGCTGACTTCTTCACAAAGTCTGTCATGGAATCAGCCTAACTCATTTGTCTCACTTATTAAACTTTCTTGGCCTAAGAAATAGCTTGTGCAAGATCTCTCAATCAGTTTTTAAATTTTCTATCTTTTATCTTCCCTATCTTTCTCATCACCCTGTGACCTCTTGCTCAGTCTATCACTGAAGAGTAAGCTACTGGTCCATGCTGTGAAAGAGAAAGACAAGACATGGTGGCCCTTCAATCAAGCAAAATTAGTGAGTTCCAGTTCCCATTAAAGACATTCTCCCAAAAAAGTAAAATGGAGAACATTGAGGAAGATGCTATGTCTGGCATTTACATGCTCACAAATATATATAGCCACTTATACATGAGTATACCTATACTTACACAGGAGTCAAACCTATGAAATTACCTGCTGTTTTTAGAGAACCCATGAAAATTACCTGTGGTTCTGGAAAACTTAGTCAGACAAAGTCAAGATAGGACGTTCACTGTTTCAGATCCCAGGAACTTAACGAATGTCTGGTATTTCCTGCAAGCCAGTTATGAGAGTGGGATTATCTTAGGCAATGAGGATACAATAGTGGAATAGCTGTAAACAATGATCCTTGCCTAAACTTCCCATTTTACTATGTCTTTATAACCTGACACCTGAAAATTAAAGTTTAAGTGCTTGATCAGGACTTTCGAGACTTGCACTTCTTCTTTGTATCTCTTGGTCCTTCATTCTTTAGCCCTGTTCCCTATGGTCTCATCAAATCCTCCACAGGCCAGGGCATAATCACACAGAACCATACATTAAAATGGCATAAACAGGCATGCCATGATTTCATTCATTTATTAGTTTCCTAAACAAGTATTTATCAAGTACATGCTGGAATTATATCACTATGCTCTGTTTTGAATATACACAGCATAGTGGTGCTCTGTTCCTCTTCTTTCAAAATTTAATTAATTATACAGAAGAAAACACACATATAGAAACACAGAAACACACTCATATGCACACACACACACTTGCACAAGAAGAGGGTATATATTATCATAATTATGGGGACATGTTGATGAATTATCCTAATGAAAATGTTAGATTATGGTGAATGTACTAGATAGTGATTATGTTGTCTACTTGACCAAGCCTAAAGTCATCTAAGAGAAAAGCCTTTTTGGGGAATTGCATATATCAGATTGGCATATAGGCCTATCTGTGGGGGACTGACTTGATTATGTTAATTGATATAGTAAGGCCCAGCTTTCTCTGGATACTCTATGTACTGAGCAGGAGAGCTTTTATTGTTTAAGAAAGCTTACTAAGCCTGAACCTCTAAGTGAGCTAATAAGCAGCATTTCTGCAAAGGTTCTTCATTAGGTTTCTGCCTTCAATTCCTGTCCTGACGTCTCTCAGTGAGGAACAATAACTTGTAAGATAAAATTACCTTGTTCCTCCCTTAAACTGCTTTTGGTCAACAGTATTTTTATCATATCAATAGAAATCAAAACAGAAGAAAAAATATTTAAAGAGTAAGTAGACATCTTCTAGATGAAATAATGCTGAGAATACTTTAAAGAGAAGACCCTGTTTCAGAAATGATACAACAGAGAAAACTTTATAACTATTTTAAGATTAGATATTTCCTTGGCTCATGGTTGTTGAAGTTTACACTGTATGAAGCAACAGTTATGGTGTTAGCTTGTCTTCCAGTAAGGATGGGATTACTATATCAGACCATTGTGGAGGATACTGCACTGTAAGACAGTAGGTATAGTCGCTTTTTAAAATCTTCCTTTAATTAGTTTATTTTACCTTCCTTTAAAATCAATTATAAACCATTTAATGCTAGTTTATGGAACTATGGATTTCTGTTTGGATTTCTGTTTGAAGTGACATCATGATTACTCAGTTGTATGATTAAGTGGAAGGTTTTTGTTGTAGATATGAGGGGGGAACAGTTAGAGGCATCTTCAAGAGTTTAGATAAGAAAGAGAAAGTAACAGACTAAATTTGATATATGATGAGAAGAAGACTGGACTTGACCATGAGAAGGGCAGAGTAGAACAAGATGATGGGAGAAATGTTGGGAAAGTGAGAGATAAAAATAAAAAGAATGTGGGAAAAAGAAAGTACAAAAAAATGGAGCATACCCAAAATAACAGGTTTATAAGAAGAAATGAATAGCTCAGCGGAGGAAAGGCCATGACCTAGAGAAGTTAAAGGTAAGGGAGGAGGTGAGAAGAGCTAGGTACTTTTAATATTGATGAATCATGAAGGCCAGCATGTACTTTCATATGCTTTTGGTATCACAGATAGTCATTAACCCTTCTACCATTAAGACTAATGGCTTCTTTTGAAGTGGGGAACCAGCTTCACATGTTCTGAGGAAACACTAGTTTTTGTATAACCACCAGAGGTTGAAGAAATGGAGTTTTCATTGGACCTGACAATTTCTAAGTTATTTTCTCTACCACTTAGCCTATTCTCAATTTTCTCAATTCCTCACATATACACAGTACATATCCTCTCTTTACAACTATTTGCTCCTCCTCCTTCCACAGATACTTTTCTCATAGTAATCTCTATTTGCTTTGGTTTGTATCTTACTGAGTTTATGAGTCAGTGAGTGTATACCAAGCTAGCTAGGTAGGCCAAGTTCAGGAAAACACATTTATTTGTAAATTAATGACTGCAGTAGTTTTGTTAAGTGTAGGTGACTGAAGATTAGAGCACTTTCACCTTATTGTCTGGTTATTATATACTTTCTCCTCTCACTTCTGCAGTGCACTTTGAACTTTAGAAATTGTTACTGTGTTTTTTACTGAAGGGGAAATTTAAAATTTCTTTAGAAAGTTAGTTATGGCTAATGATGTTTTTGATGGGGTACACAGGTGAAACAGGCACACAGGTCTTGCTAATATAGATATGTGAAAGAATGTTTTACTGAAGCAGATATAGGTGAAAGGATGCTTTGAATATAACAAACATGTAAAAGAACACTTGATGAAGGAGTATAAATATGACCCCATAGACTGTGGGATGTGAGCACTGAGCACTGGTTTGGTTTGCTCTTCACTATTCTTTACTAACTACACGCATGGAATGGTTCACCTTACACAGTGTTATTGAGCTCAACTTGTGGTACTGCTGCGCTTGAGTGAAAGTTGCCCAAGAACAGCTTATGAGGTTTATGTAGAAGCTTGCTGCTTCCACAGCCTCTCCTCAGTCCAGTAGTGTTCTTCAGGATTGAACTACAGTTGCTGGTTTGTGCATGCTGTCTGCATGCTGAAAGGGCTGGACTGAAGCTGCTGGTTCACTTGAGAAGTCTGCTTTCCTAGAGGACTCACCTACAACTGCTGAGTCATATTTGGTGTTTACTACAGGAGTGGAGTACTGCCAAAGAAAATCGAGTTCACTCCCAAAGAACTATTGCTGAACAAGTCTACTTCCCCCATATCTTTTTTTTTTTTTTTTTTTTTTTTTTGGTTTTTTTTTGAGACAGGGTTTCTATGTGTAGCCCTGGCTGTTCTGGAACTCACTCTGTAGACCAGGCTGGCCTTAAACTCAGAAATCTGCCTGCCTCTGCCTCCCAAGTGCTGGGATTAAAGGCATGCACCACCACTATCCGGCCCCCCATATCTTATTAACATTTCTCTTTCACTAACTCCGCTGGATGTTGAGCTAGAGGAGATTTTTGAACCCTTATTAAAAGTTGGTTGCTGCTCCCTAAATGTAAATAAATAAAATATCCAATTATAAAAAAAGAAGTTTGCCAAAAAGTTATGACTATAGTTTATGGCTAAACCTTTCCTGATTAAGATTGTAAATCGCTTTTTTGTCAGGACTGAGGTTAAAGGAATGAATCTCATGGAAGGGCTGCAATACCTGTCTTTATTTTTAATATAGCCATTATTTACACCACTATAGATATGCTTATTATTTCATTTAGTTCTGTTTACTTCCCAAAGTCCCCACATTCAAATATCAAAAGCTCAATTTCCAAACATTAATTACAACAGAGTACATATTTACATCACTGGTACCTAGAAAGTTTGGGAAGATGAGATTGAAGGACTAGTACACACACACACACACACACACACACACACACACACACACACACATGCATGCAAACACACACATACACACACATACACACACCACTCAGAACATTAAATTAGGCCAATTAAATTAGTATTTAATGTCTGAAATGATCATTCTGTAAAATATAGTAAAATAAATGTTCCTACAAAGTGAAATGTCTACAGGATGGTATGAAATGTTAGGGTAGAAGAAAGAAGAAAAAAATACTCAACATCTTGACTTTAAAGTACATGTGGAGTTTTCCAGGGCAGACTAAATGGCTTTTGGGATCCATAAGTTGGAATTTTAGAAGAAAGATATTTCTGTCTACGATTTTTAATAATCTGCCACTTTTCTTAAAAATTATTTTCAATTGTCTCCATACTTATTGCAGTTTAAATTCAAAATTGCATGTTTAGCTTTACTTATAAATGATATCTATGCATAATTCAGTGGGATAATACTACTTCATTCAAGTATGGGCAAAACGAATTTCAGTCAGTCAGTCATGCATTATTTTGATGTGACAAACTGTTTTCCCAATCATATTGTCCTGCTAACTATTCTAACAAATAGAGTAAATTGTCTTTTTCTCTGACTTGACATTAATTTCTTAGACATTCTCAAAACATTGTTGCACACCTAAATAATATATATTCTAAGGGATCCTGAAACAACAATTTGTAAAATTTTATATTTTATAATTAAGCTAAACTTAAGTTTTATATTTGTTTTATGTGTTTATACAACTGATTTTCTCATTTTGTTTAAAATATACTAGAAAGAAAATTTTCTCTATGCTTTTGCTAAAATAAATAATCCTGAATTTTTTAATATTTTATATATGTTATATATTTTGTTATGTGAATATTATACATGATTTTGTGACATTTTTATTTTTGGTTTATGTATATGTATGAGTGTCTATGTTACTGTATGTCATGTGTGTGAGGGTGCCTATAGAGGTTAGAAGAGGGCATCAGATTCTCTTGAGTTGGAATGACAGGCAGTTTTGATCCACCCAAAATGGATGCTGGAAACCAAATTCATTTCCTCTGAAAGAACATCAAGTGTACTTAAGTACAGGAAAAATTCTCCAAACCTGTTTTGCCATTTTTTTAAATCGAGGTTTTCATTTATAATTTTTAGCTAACCTGGAACTCTTCTTGTATAGTAGAAATCCTCTTGTAAGATAAAGTTGTACTTGAATTTATTGCCTGAATTCTCTGAGAGTGCATTCGTAAGCTACCATGCCCAGTTGTGAATACATTTTTTCAATTTTATGCTTTCTTTATTTACTGACAAAATGTTGTTCCCAAGTTTATATCAATATGTTTCCTGCAGAACAATTTATTGATAAAGTTTTCAGTATACTTTATGTTCATTCATAGTAGCATAGTTACAAAAATGAAAATAAAAATGTATAATATTATAACTTCAAAATGTTAGCTATTTAAAAGTTATTGTCTCTCACATCCACCCTCCCAATTTTGGAAGCTCTGATACCATTTCTTAAAATACTTACCTCAGTTATATAAAAAGTAAATAAATCTTTTTTCATACAGAAGGCATAAGTATTTCAAGATACATCCTTATGTAATTCACTTGTAAATATACTGACAACTATTTCAGTTTCAAGTATATTGAAGGGAAGACAGTTAATGGTCTGTCTGTCTGTATTCCCAACCTGAATTTCAATAGTTAATATCTTGCACTTTAACAATTATCTAACATTTTATAATAGAAATGTGTGTTTTCCAATGTGAATGAATGGTCAGAAGTTCTTGAGAAATTGTCAACTGCAAACTTATGAAATAAAAACATATCTTTTATGAGACAGTAACATAAAAGACATGGTGTTGCTTAGTTAACTACACAGACATGGTGCAGAAATATACATGTAGGCAAAGAACTCATCTACATAAAAATAAAATCATTCTTTAAGAGAAGAAAATTAGGGGCCTAATAAGATCAATCAAGTGAGAGCACTGAGTATTTTTTTAAATGGGCATAGTATTCAGTTTCCGAATTTTCTTCAATTTTTAAAGTTCTTGAAAAAAGGAAAATCACCTGCTTCTATTTTGTCATCAGAAACATTCAAGAAAGACACATGGTGCTCCCGAACAGCAAAAAGAAAAATGGAATCTCAAATGAAATGTAAACAAAGCCATTCTTAAAATTAAATGGAGGAAAAAGATTATAATGCACATGCAAAGAAATTCTCACTTTCACCCTTCTGCTTTAATCTTTAGATTTAAATTTACTATGTTTAATGTCTTGGTAATTAATAGAGAGGAGCTTCTCCCCCCCTTTCTTCAGCTATTGAACTGAATAAAAAGATTTTTCTTTCCATGGTGTGCTTTCATGCTTCCTTTTATAGCTACATGCTTCAAGAAAGTTCCAGTAGAGCAGACATACTAGTATTTCATGCTATTATTTCATCTCTCTCATCTGTGTTCTATCTGTATAACATGATTTATCAAAAATCCCAATATCCTCTTCATTAAAATATTACCTGTATTTACATTATTATTAATACAAAGAAAGAGTACATATCTACGATATTGATCATTACAAGATATAGAAACTGACAGACAGTTTTAGAGTAAGGCCCTAAAAGTAGCAGTTTTGACTCTTGTTCTTGGATTAAAATGTCAATCAGAAATGTCCTTGCTTCTGTTAGGAATTCTGTCCTTGCCAGAAGCTAGAGATATCAGGATAGATTTCCTGCTTTGCTTTCTTATCTTTGTTTCCTTAAAGGATTACCCTTGTCCAAAAATCTTATGTGACAACCTGACTGAAAATAAGATGTATGAGGACAACTTGTAGATGAACCAATTGAACTGAGCAGCTCATTTTCTCCAGGCCTTCATCAAGATAAACCCTATAAATAACAAGGTGAGCACCCTAGATGGTAAACTACTGTCTTAATCAGTGTTCTATGTCTCTGAAAAGACATTATAACTATAAAAACTTTTATAAGAGAAAATCATTTAATTGGGTGCTGGCTTATAGTCTCAGAGGTTTAGTCCATTTTCTTCATGGCAGGGAGCATGGTAACATGTAGGAAGACATGGTATTAGGGGAAATAGCTGAGAGTACTATATCTAGATCTGCTGGCAGTAGGAAGAGACAAGGAGACTGGGCCTGGCTTGAGCTTTTAAAATGTTAACCACCCAATCTCCACCTCAGTAACATACTTCCTCCTTTTAATCTCTCTCAAATTGTACAACTCCTTGATAATAAAGCATTAAATTATTGTCGCCTATGAAGAACATTCTTATTCAAAGCATTGTACTTGCCTCTTGAGATAAATCCTCCTTGAGAGTAGGAAGCATGGTGAACTCATGAACCCTTGCTTTTTTCCATTTTAATACATATGAAGTTATCCTGACCTGATGAATATATATTTTAGATATACATTGAAATGCCACAAAGTAACCCATGAATGTCTAAAAATGTGTTCAAATTGACATAAATGAACATGTTAAGAACAAATACTGAAAAAAAATTCCTCTGAAATATCTAACTTGTTGGTCAGGTGGTACGTTTTTTAATTGCTGTTATAAACTCCATGACCAAAAGCAAGTTGGATATTAAACTCTTTACTTTGTTTTACAGCTTACAGATGTTGAAAGGAAGGCAACAGATCCATATAGAATGATTTCATGATGTCTTATGACTCAAATATGTGGGGTCTTCAGCTACAGGGTATGATCATGAAGTTCTAGAAGACAACCAAGAACAAGGAAAATAGCAGTATTTGAACATTTAGAGGATATCGCTGGACAAAACCCCCAAAATATTTAACTCTATTTTAGCATTGGGCTTTTAATCCATTAGTCTTGAAGAATTTATTGTTATAAAGTGCCAAATAACCTGAAACTTTCCCTCTTCATTTCTCTGCTACTGAATGTTTGAATTAGAGACTTTTGTCATACCCAGCTTTGATTGCATTTAGGGGATATTTCCTTCAGAATTTCTATTGTTTTGCTAGAATACTATGACTAAAATCAACTTGGAGAGGAAACAGTTTATTTCATCTTTCAGTATTGTAGTTCATTACCTAGAAAATTTAGAGAATGAACTCAAGGGAGGAATTGATAGAGAAGCTGTTTGCTGGCTTGCTCCTCATGGCTTATGAAAATTGCTTTCTTATACCATCCAGGACTACTTTTTCAGGAGTGGCACCTGTGACCTGGTCCCACCTACATTAATCATTAATCAAAGAAATGTATTATAGACTTGCTAACAAGCAAAAATTGTAGTATTTTCACAGTTAAGATTGTTTTTCCTAAATGGCTCTGAATTATGTCAAGATGCCATAAAAGTAGCCAAAATAGAGTATTAACCAGAAATAAAAGACTTAGAATCACCGACACAATTTTCTTCTTCATAGTTTTCTGCCTTACTAGATATTGGTTTCATGTATGTTCAGAGATCTTTTATGAAAAACTATATTGTATATACAGATTCTTTTTCTCATTTTTAAAATTTATTTGTTGACAGTTTTATATACCCATGAAATAAATTTTAGTCCTCTTCACTGTGTTATTTGTTCTTTCCTGTCCCCATTATGCTAAGGTTTTCTTTCCAACAAGTCCTCCCTTCTGTCTTTTCCCTGTGATTCACTCCATTTAAGGAGGATTGTTACTTAGTTAATTTTTAGTGTCTATACCACTGAAAAAAATGCTACCTACAAATGCCAGTAGCTATTAATTGGCAATAGTTCCTCAAGTGTGAGTTGGAACTTATAATGAAACTTTGAAGGGTCTAATCTTGTAGAAGTCTAACACAGGTAACAGTAGCTGCTGTGAATTTGTGTATGCAGCAGCAATGTCATGTTCAGAGACACTCTTTTGTAGAAAATTGTCTTATAGTTGAGCTTTCACATTCTTTCCATCTTTCCTTCCACCATGTTCCCTAACTCCCGGATGGGATGACACATGATTGTAGCTTTGGGGTTGAACCTCCTATTATCACTTTTGTTTTCATATTTAGGTTAATCTTTGACTTTGACAAAATGGACAGGGAGGGGAAGAGGGAAGCATGATCAGATATTGGGTGGAAAAACAGGACTGAAACCCCAAGGGCCACCAGAAAGAATGGAAACCAGCAACCAGGAGGTAGGAGGTGAGGGGACCCTCCAGAATATACCAGAGACCTGGGAGGTGAGAGACTCTCAGGAATCAAAGGGAGGGATAGGACCAACAGTCTCAACCTGAACCACAGAGACCTCTCAAACACTGGACCACCAACCAGATAGAGTACATCAGCCAATATGAGGTCCCCAATACATAAACAGCTGAGGATTGTCAAGTCTGAGTTCAGTCAGAGAAGATGCACCTAAACTTCAAAAGTCTAGATGCTCCAGGGAGTACGCAGGCCTGGTGGAGTGAGGGGTAGGAGGGTGGGGACATCCTCCTGGAGACTGGGAGTAGGAGGTATGGAATGTGGAACAGTCAAAGGGTGGAACCAGAGGGGTAAAATATCTGTTTTTTTTTTTTTTTCCAACTTGACCTAAGCTAGGGTCATCAGAAAGGAAAAAAACTGCAAATCAGCAAATGTAGTAATCATATAAATGGACAAAAAGATAGAGATAACATGATCATTTCAATAGTTGCAGAAAAGATTTTTGACAAAGGTAAATATCTTTTTCATTGTAAAAACCCTGAAGATTCTTGTTATAATAGAACATGTATCAATATAAACTTACCAGTAACAGTGTATTAAATCAGGAACAAATTGTTCCTGCTCAATGTAGTTCTTTTAGTCTTAGCTAGTACAATAATTCAAGAGAATGAGATTAAAAGAAACCAAAATGAAAAGGAAGAAGTCAACATATTGATATTTACAAAGGATATAAACCTAAACATGACAGACGTTAAAGATTATACCAGAAAATTATTGCAACTGATAAACACTTTTTGCAATCTATCAGGATACTAAATTAACACACACACACACACACACACACACACACACACACACACTCAGAGCTTTCCTTTACTTGTAAATTACAAACACACTATAAAAGAATTAGGGAAGCAGTCCACTTAAGGATAATTTCAAACAAATATTAAGAAAGGAATTGAAAAGACTTTGTTCATTGAAGTCTTTAAAAGACCGAAGGGTTAAAAATAAAGAAGATAGCGTATAATAGAGAGATTTTCCATGCTCATAGGTTGGTAGGATTAATATTATGAATAGAACTATCTTACCAAAAGCAATCTATAGATTTGATGTAATTCCTATCAAAATTTAAAAACCATTCAATAGAATTTTATTTTTTTTCTAAAATTCATTTGGAAACACTAAAGGCTCCAGTTATCCAAAACAGTCTTGAACAATAAGAATAGTACTGAAAATATCATCATACCTCACTAAGTTATACACTAGAGCCACTGTAACAAAAATAAGAATAACCCTGGTACAAAACAAGTTTACTGATGAATAGAATAAAATAGAGAACATGAATATAAAGTGATCCCACTATTTGATTTTAGACAAAATTGACAAATACACTTGATAAAGAACGAACAACCTTTTCATAAAATGATCCTGAGAAGACTAGATGCCTAAATATAAAAGAATGAAAATAGAATACTGCCACATCTATAACACAAATCAATGTTAAATGACTTAAAGACCTTAATATAAGAATGTAAGACCCAGAATTTTGAATCAGTATATGTGTATGTGTATGTGTATGTGTATGTGTATGTGTATGTGTATGTGTATGTGTATGTGTATGTGTATGTGAATGTGTATGTATATGTGTATGTATATGTATATGTAATTTGCACAAGCATTATTTTTCTGAACAGGTTGCTCAGGCAGTGAGGCCAACACTCAATAAATAAAACCTCATGAAAATAAAAATTGGTTTTTCAATAAAGGAAACTGTCAGAATTAAAAGGTGTCTTCATTCTCTAGAATAAAAAAAAATCTTTGTCAGCATGAATATGTGTATGAAGGGTACCTCCTGATTTTTTTCAAGTTTTTGTGTATTAACATTTAATTGTACAGAGACACATAGATAGTTATAGGAGAAAATATAGTTTATTAAAAGAGAAAAATAGAGTTTGGAATTGCCATGTCAGAACCTTAACAGTATAATGAATGAGGGTCCCTTTTGACATTTAATGAGTCATTTAGATACCAAATATCTTTGGTATCATCTTTTCCTAAATGTACAGAGTAGTTCTGGCATTGTTAAAGTTTTTATAAAAGACTCAATAGATATATATTATTGACAGTATTTCCCTCTGGCTGCCTCTTGTCTGTTCCTTTCTTGTTTTTCTTTACTGAATGAATTCAACCAAGGCATTGTGGAGAGTATAGGTGCAGTTTCTTAAAGAATTGAATATTGGTTAAGGATGAGAGAGATAAAGGATCAGACAGATAAATCTGGGAAAAATATTCTCATGAGTTGAGTATGGACAGTTGTAAAAGAAGTTTAAAGGAAATAATAATGGTTTGTTACACTTCTTTGTCAGGAAACCTCAGCTATAATCTTGTAAATTTCTTGGCAGTTCAGAAAGTCATATTTTCACCTAGGTTATGAGGTATGACCCAGTTCTCATTGTTTCAAAAAACACCATGCAAAAGTCTAGGTTGAATAATTAAAGAAAGAAAATAATAATAATAAAAAAGCTGCTTTAAAACTGGTATATATTTCAAGGAAGAAAACAGCCTCTGATTGATATGTACAAAGCCTTGCCACCTTCACCTTTATTGCTATCATATTGCATATTAAGTCTTAAGGAGGAGCTTTTTAAAACACATTTTCTTCCTCTATGTATATAGTACTTCAAGATTCAATGAAGGACATTTAGTATATTCACTTCTTTTCTCTATCTATCACTGTTTTTTCAGTAGCAAGTATGGTGGTTTTAATGAGAATGACCTATGGGTATAGGTTTATATATTTTAATGATTAGTTATGAAAAATTGGAGTAGTTTGAGAAGAATGATAAGGATTATGAGGTGTAGCCTAATTGGATTAAGTGTGGTCTTGATGCAGGAGGGCTTTGAAGTTTCAGAACTTAAGAATTGGTCAAGTCTGACCCTCTCCCCTGCTTCTCTGTCTGTTGTTTGTGGATCAGCAAGAAAGATTTTTAATCTCATGCCTGTCTACCTGATGCTATGCTTATTATTATAGAAATGGACTTACCATTTGAAACTATAAGAAAGCTACCAATTAAATGTTTTCTTTTATAGTAGTTGTTTTGGTCATGATGTTTCTTCAAAGCAACAGAATATTCACTAATGCAGAGTTGATACTGAGGAGTAATGTATTGCTATGACAGAACATTCTGATTATAGGAGAAATATGGAAGACTTTGGAACTTCAGCATATACAAGCAGTTGAATGCCTTAAGAGGATTAAACAGGACACCACAGTAGGGCCATAGATGACAGTAGTGCTGAGAGTGATAAAGAATGTGAAGATAAAGCACAAAAGGTTTCAGAGGGGAAGAATATTATCAGCTGTCCTAGATGTCATTTATGGTGATACTTTGTTAAATGATATGGATGGAGTTTGCACCTTTCCTAAAAAATCTTCCTGAAGCTAAATTGAAGAGTTTGGGATTAATGTCATTGTGCAGAGGAGATGTCAATATAATCTAGTATTGACTGAGTCTCATGGTTACTAGTGATCAATCTTATGAACATTTACAATGAAAAGAACTATTAGGCAAAGGAAAATACAAAATACACTGAGATGAAAAGGAGGTACAAGAAACTATTGCAATGAAGTTGTATGCTTTCCTATATTAAAATAATTAAGCAAACAAAATAAATAAAAACTGATGTTAAATGGAATAAACAGAAAGGTAACCTCAGTGCAAGACCCTAAACAGGTAATTCTTCAATCTGTGAAAGAAAAAGGTCTGAGAGATTTCCTAGTACTAAATAACTACAGAAAGTTTATGCAACTGTAATTTAAAAGTGAAAAAATACGAAGGTTATACTTCAGTTAAATGATTGAATTCTAATTGTCTTTTAAGTTAAAACTGCATGATTGTTGCCAGACTGTGCACAATTCAAATTTGATGTGCCTGGCTAGATATGACCATTTGTAATACAATATTTAAATAATTTTGCTTGTGATATTCAGGTGTGCTTAGCTATGGCATAATCAATTGGATTGTAATACTAAACTGCTTAGATATGGGAAAAGATTAATCACTGACCACAAGGAAAAAAAGAAGAAATTGATTAATTTTGATAAGTACTTGTTGAGATTCTTGGATAATGATTAAAGGAAAATTTGAAACTGCATATGGTTGAATGTTCTAAAATTGTGTATAAAGATGGCTTGATCTATTTGGGTCCACTTGCTTGAACATCAACAAGTGGCCAGAGTCCTCCATTTTGCTTACTCCACATTTCCATTATGGGTTATTTAGCTCACTAGAGAAGGACTCTGGCAGAAGAGACCTTAGACTTTGGAGTTTTAAACAGTGTTGAAATGAAAAGACTATGAGTTGGACTGCATGCATTTTGCATTATAATATAACTGTGGCTTTATCGGTTGAAATATAGTGGTTTGTTTAAGAAGGGTTTCATAGGTTCATATATTTGAATGATTAGTAATGAGGGAGTGTAACTCTTTAATGAGGATTAGATATTGTGGCCTCATTAGAGTAGGTGTGTCCTTGTTGCATGAAGAATGTCACTTCAGACGGGATATGAGATTTCAAAACCTCAGCCTTGTCCCATTGTCTCTTTCTTTCTACCTGCTGTCTATGAATCCAGATGTAAAACTCTTACGTATTTCTCCAGCACCATAGCTGTCTGCTTACTGCCATACTCACTGTGGAAATGATAATCAAGTGATCCTCTAGAGTTGTATGAAAGCCTTGGTTTAAAGGGTTTCTTCCATAAGTTGTCTTGCTCATGGTGACTCTTCACAGAGTAACTGAAACAAATAGTTTGCTACAAAGGACACAGGATGTAGAGCTTAAAGTTTATTATAATGAAGTTATTTATCCTCAGTGACATCCAAATTTGCTAATTTACAACCAGTTTTCTAATATATTATAACATCTGTCCACAGAAGGCTGAAAATTAACTTATCTATAGACATAGTAAGATAATAAAGAAAACATTTGTTCTTTATCTGTTATTTCTTTCTCTTATAGCTTTTTTGTGAATGTATATGTCCTCTGTCATTGATCATACTATTTAAAATAAGATGTTTATGTATTTAAAAACCACCAATCTCAACATACATAATAGAAGAGAGAATTCATTTCTTGACCAAATACAATTGACCATAGAGCACGGATTCTAGTTGCTTCAAATTTCTTGTATAAATGAGGTAGTAGTCTCATGAAATTGTATAGTATTAGAACAGAGAAAATCCTAAATCATGTTGTTTTCCCAATACCTTGTTCAAAACATAAGATAGATTAGTTACAAGAAAATGTGGAAGTCTTTTCTGAACTTCTGATAGAATCTGACAGCATTTGTAATGATTTCATTGGTAAAAGCTAGTGGTCTATAAATACATGTATAAGTCTCACTAATTTTCGACATTAAGAAAGATAAGGGACATCAGTTGCTTTCTCCATTACAATGATGTGCTACTTTTCCTTGGGATTCTATCACATCACTAAATCATATTAAAATCACTGAATCTTAGTGTTTTTCTGAATATACATTTGTGCACCATGTGCATGTCTAGTGCTCTCAGAATCCAGAAAAAAACATAGATATCTGAGAACTGTAACCACAAGTGGCTTTGAGCTACTGTCTGATGTGGCTGCTGGAAAATTAATCCAGGTCTTCTAGAAGAGAAAAAACTGTTCTTAATCAAGGATACATCTTTATACCCTATAAATGTTTTTGTTTGTTTGTTTGTTTGTTTGATTTTTGTGTTGTGTGTTTGTTTTTTTATTAACCTCCATTCACCATTCAACTTTACATCTAATAATGGTTTCCCTTCCTTGTTAAACAGTTTAGGTTTACATTATATTCCAGCTTAAAATGAAAGAAAGACACAAAGTTACCCTTCACCTTAACTTCTTAAAGACCAAAAATATCCAAACAAAGAAAACAAAACCAAAAAAAACCTCATGCCAAATAATAATGCAATTTAGATAAGAACTTCCTGAAAATATTTTAGCTACTTTTCTTTACTAAGAAAAATATACTGGGGACTGAAGAGTTGTCTCCACTGACTGCTCCTTTAGAGGACCTTAGTTGGATTCTTAGCAGCATGATGGCAGTTTACAATCATCTGTAAATCAAATATCAGGGGATTTGATGCCCTCTTTTTTCTTTCATGAATACCACACATGCATTTGATATACATATGCAAAGACTCATCTATATAAAATTTTAAAATAGCAATTAAAAAACAGAAAAACATAGCAAGGTAGTGGTGGTACAAGTCTTTAATCACAGCATTTGGGAGGCAAAGGTAGATGGAGCGTTTAGAGTTTGAAGCCAACATAGTCTACAGACTGAGTTTAAAGACTGCCATGGCTACAAAGTGAAGCCCTGTCTCTAAAAGCCAAGAAAAAAAAAGAAAGTGATTTAAAATGAATGTTAGCATTTAAATATGGAGTAAGGATCACTAGGAAAGAGAATCAAAAATATATGCAGCTCTGTATAATACAGCCAAGATGACCAAGATAAGAAAAATTACAGAACTACTTAATGTGTAACTCTTAATTTAAACTGTCTTGACCGTGGGTAGTTGGGGATGGGGGTGGGCTTGATCTTGGAGGTGGAAACAAAAAATAGATGCAGGACTTCCCTTTAAAATTCTCTGTTCAGAAACCAAAAGGACAAGATACTCTAATTCTCATTATATATATATGCATAAAACATTAAAATCACCTCAGAAAACCCATTATGTTCCTCTCTGCCTTAAAGAAACTTGTTTTAGTCTCTTTTTTACCTTTGGCTGCTCTTAAAATAAATAACCTACTTACATCGATTAACTAAATTTCTTCCTTTAAGAGGACATGAACATAGGGACAATGTTTCCAGGATAGGGATTTTGGTGTCAGGGCAAAGGTTATATATTTTACTAGTTACACTTATACGCTATGTCTCTATTAACAGTACATAGATGAATGCCAGAAACAAAGGATAAATAATTTTTTCATTCGCAGGGAGCACTAAAACAAATAAAATAGCTCAGCAAGGCAATTTTTCTGCAAAAAAGATGTGACAGGTCACAGAGTGTGCTATCAGGCACACTTGGCCAAGTTGTCTTCCTCTTTTATTCCTTCTGACAATGGTAATTTAGTCTCATCATATTGATGGGAAATACACTTAACTATCGGATATGATTGGCTAAGAACAAAAGATAAGCAGGCTTGGGAATATGAAATATTGCCATGTCTATGACCATTTATAAGAAATAAACAAACAAATAAACAAAACAACAACTAAGGAAAAATTAAGTACCTTTGATAGAACAATTTTTTTCCACAAGAATCCTATATAGTAGCAAAAAAACAGCTCTTTTGAATTTCAGAAGCCTGACTTTTCACATTAAAATCAACCTATATTTTAAATGTGAAAGATACTCCATTTTCTTCCAATTTTCAGATCCCAGGGGAGACAATTATTCACTGAGGAAAAACAAATGATTTAGCTTGTTCTTTCTTTGAATAATGTCCATATTATCAATTTCAATTTCATAAAAACTTAATTTACAGAGAGAATTTACTGTAAAAACTGATGACTAAAGACATCAGAATTGTGTCCCATTTTTGAGAAACAAATGAAACTAGTGATTTTAAATTTTCAAGATTGATTTATTACTGTGACAAAATCATAAAAAAGGCAGAACATCTTCCTCCTAGGGGAAGAGTTTTCTTAGAACAGCATATGCATGCAAAAATATTTGTATTTTTCTCTAGTTTTCACCCTAGTCTGGCTGAATGTGTAGTAGGAAACATTGAATGAAACAGATTGTACTTTCTTTAGAAGGGTTAAGCTGAACTCACAAGGTTGTCATGACTGTCTTACTGATGAAGCAAGATCAGTAAAACCATTTGGTAAGAAGGTATAATAAGAAAAATCTTATCTGGAATCAAACACCTATTGAGTCAGAGTCAGAATTTCTCATTTGCTGCAAGTAACATGAGACACACATTACAACTGTTTTCTGTGATATGTAAAAAAGAAAATATAAATCCATGAAGATAAATAATGATTAAGCTACAAAATAGTTATTCCATGATTTTTGGGGGTCAACTTCTTCAAAGACAGACCTGGTCCAGTAATTATTAAATCATGTGGTGCTTTCTATTTTGAGAAATACATTATTATTTTTCTGCATTATTCTATCTCAACACAGATAATGAAGGTACCTAGTGATCTTAACCTTAAACAAACAGTTTTACTTTCTCTGAAGACTTTGAGTTGTAAGATGATTATAAGGACAGGTAATATATGTTGGTTGTCCAAGAAGTGCCATCAAATATATCAGTCCTCATCATTTCAATAAGTGGTTGTTTACACACTCAAAATAAAATTATTTTCCTTTTGATTAAAAAAGTAGCACAAACTGATCCATTCTCTTTAATTTTTTTGTTTTGTTTCCTAAAAACATGGTGTGTGGGTATGTGTACATACACACAGGTGCATAAATGTATGTATGTATGTATGTATGTATGTATGTATGTATGTATATTCACATGAGTGCAAGTGTCATATCAAGTCAAAGACATCACACTGGAGCTGAAATTACTGACAGTTGTGAGATTCCTCACATGAGGTCTGGTAACCTTATTTGGATCCTCCACAAGAACGGTATGCTTGCTTAACAGCCAAGCCTTCTCTACAACCCCATCATTTTTTGTTTTTGTTGTTACTTTTAAAAGAGGAACTCAATATGTAGACCAGATGAGACTCAACTTTCAGAGATCCACTGAGTGGTGGAATTAAAAACAATCAATAATCTTATGTGTCAGGCAAGATGTTAAACAATTTTAATCCATGCACTTGGGAAACAATGTCAGAAGGATTCCTGTAAATTAGAAACCAGTTTTGTCTGTACAGCAAATTCTGAGATAGCCATGTCTACATAGTGAGATATTTCCCCAAAAAATAAATAAATAAAAGACTCTTGGCATATAGAAAATGAGAGATAGGGGAATAAATAGAAAATAATTGGCTGTCAGTCTTGTCAATAATCTACATTATCAAAATTATATTTATTAATTTACTTACATCCCAAATGCTGCTCCCTTCCAGTCTCTCGTAAAAGAGACTCTTTTCTATTCCCCATTCCTTTCTTCTCTGAAATGGTTGACCCCCCCTAGTGAGTAGAGCCCTACCCTGGCATACCAAGTCTCTGCCAGAGTAGGTACTTCCATTCCCAGAGGCCAGACAAGGTAACCCTGTTAGGGAAGTAATATTAGATCTTCCTTTACAGTGTTGGGAGGCCCACATGAAGTCTGAGTTGCACATCTGCTTCATTTGGACCAGGGTCCTTATTCCAGCCCTGTGTGGCAAGGATGTAGAAAAAGAACATGCCTCCACTGCTGGTGCAATTACAAACAAGTACAGATACTGCAGCCTTTAATTTGGCAGTTTCTGAGAAAATTGAAAATAGTTCTATATGAAACCCTATACAGCTCCTGGGCACATACCCAGAAATTCTCCACTCTACCACAGAATTCTTTCTCGACTGTGTTCATTAAGCTTTATTCCTAACAGCCAGAAACTGGAAACTACACAGATATCCTTCAACCCAAGAATGGATACAGAAAATGTGATATATTTACACAATGGAATACTATGCATCTATTAAAAATGAGGACACCATGAATTTTGGAATCAAATGTGTGGAACTTGAGAATATCATTCTGAGTGAGATAACCTAGACTCAAAAGGACATTTGTCATATGTACTCACTGATAAATGGATATTAGCCATAAAGCACAGAATATCCATAATACACTCCACAGACTCAAAGAATTTAAACAAGAAGAAAGGCCCAAGTGGGGATGCTTGAATCCCACTTAGAAGGGGGAATAAACTAGTCACTGGAGGCAGAAGGAGGGCAAGAAGTGGGTGGAAGAATGGAGAGGGAAGGAGTAAGGGAATACCACTCCTCAAGTGTGCAGAGAGACTGGCAAGAGACCCAGTGGGCCAGGAGAATCAGTAATCTACTCCTCTTCAAATATCTGACATTACGATCTGTTACATTTACATTTGCCTTCTAGACAAAAAAAAAAAAAAAAAAAAAAAAAGGAGGACAGTGTTTCAGTACATGTGATGAATGGTATCACTATAGGTTGGCAAACAAGTGGTCATATTTCCATAGCTTCAGGACTCAAATCCTTAGTCTAGCTCAAGGCTAAAAGTAAATGTATTTTTTTCTGTCTTATCTTTGTTTTTCTTTTCATTTTCAGGTTTAAATATAGGATAAGTCCGGTTCAAATTACTATTATACTGCCCAAAATAGCCACAATCATTTCAATATTAGTGGGGAAAAAAAGCATTTTAAAAGTCTAGTTTCATTCAAACAATTCTCTCTACAAAGAAACTAGATAATATGAATTATTATTTTTATTGGATATTTTATTTATTTACATTTCAGATGTTATCCCCTTTTTCCATCCCCTCATAAACCCCTTATTACATCATCCCATCCTTTCTCCTCCTTTTTACTTTTATACCAATTTGATTTCATGCAAGTATTAAGGTCAGTTCTAGGTTAAGGAACTAGCAATACAATAGATGCAAATAGTCAAGGAACTATCAAGACAATAAACACCTATATCCAAGAACAAGCAATGCAGTAAACACAGTTCTATGATCACTCCTGTGAGCACTATTTTGAAGGGCTTATCAGGATGACTAAAATATCTGAGTCTATAGGCCAAAGCTATTTTTATGCCTATAGCCTACTTCTTTGTTTTAGCCTAAGATCTGTATTTCTGCCTATAATTACTTCTTTTTTATAGCCTAAGATTTAGATTCTTTACTGAAATTACTTCTTTGTTCTAGCCTACGATTTAGAGTCCCTGCCTGAAATTACTTCTTTGTTCTAGCCTAATGTCAGATTCCTGCCTGCAGCCCATTTCCTTGCTTTTGGCCAATGTCAGATTCCTGCCAAGTAGACCCAAAAGCTCTCCACATCTCCCCCTTTTTTATTGCATAAACAAGACTGAGCCTGTCTTAGGTCAGTCTGACAAGAATGCCTTCCTTACCTGTCTTGAAATATGCATTATCAAAAGCAATGTATTTTTGTCTTAAGTTGGTAAGGCTCAGTTCAGAATCTTACTATTCTTTGGCTTGCCAGCCTGTTAAATTAATAACTCTACCAGTTGGATCAAGTGTCAAGAATTACATATATAGTTTGATCATGCTAGCCATTTTTGTTCTGGGAATACTTTTATTCCTGTTAAAGTTTGTCTTTAACACCAACAACATGTTGGCAGCCAAAGTACATGACTTGAAACTGAAAATGGACCCTCAGACAGAGTCATTAATGTGAATTATTTTTAAGAGTATACTTTTAACAATTTTGTTTATTTTTATGAATCAGTTTTGTAGTCAACTCATATTGACCATTTAAAGAATTATTAATCATCACTGTGGTATTTTTGTGTGTAAGTGCATGTGTACCACAACATGCAAGTAAAAG
This sequence comes from Rhabdomys pumilio, assembly GCA_030674055.1. Classification (NCBI taxonomy): domain Eukaryota; kingdom Metazoa; phylum Chordata; class Mammalia; order Rodentia; family Muridae; genus Rhabdomys; species Rhabdomys pumilio. The sequence continues at coordinate 55,931,333 of JANHMN010000005.1, forward strand.
TCAGAAGACATTTCTGTGAAGGTCATTTCTTTCCTTCCATCTTTATGTACACCAAGCTTTCTATTGAGCCACTCAGACTAAACAAGTGTATATATCTGTGTATAAATATATATATATATATATATATATATATATATGATTATGCATATATAAGTCTAGCACATATGTGTATATGTATATACATGTGTACATAAACATTTTCAGCATTTATTCCATATATATATATATATATATATATATATATATATATATATATTGCCTTTAAATTTTAGTTAGTGTACTTATTCATTGAATCCACTACTTGATGTTAACTAAGGCATGTCATAAATTTTATTCTCAACATATCTTGCATAGTCTGCAGAAGAGGTGTTTATTTTAAATCCTGGGTGCCTAGCTGAATACTTGTTTCATTTTTATCATCATAAAAAATGACAATGCATATTTACAAAAACAAAACAATCATTACTAAAGGTGATCAGAAAGAGAAAATGAAGGAAAAGATGCAAAGGTAAAAGATGAGAAGAAGTAGAAACAGAAAGTTGAGCAAAACAAACACACAGGCATCCACACATTATTCAAGGTTCACTATGTCTTATCTCTCTATATAATACATTATTATGTATGAATATATAGCCACTCTAATAAAGCAAGCATACATGTGTGTATATTTATATGTATATACATATGCATATATCTGTATACTTATGTATATATACTTATATGTTATTATGCATATGTAATAAATCTAGCATATATGTGCATATATGCATATATGTGTACATATGCATACATATGTATACATGTGTGTGTGTGTGTGTGTGTGTGTGTGTGTGTGATATTTATTAGAGTGGTATACAAATTATAGGCTTAGTAATCCAATGATGACTGTCACAAAATGAAAAGACAAGAATTCTAGTCATTGTTCAGTCTACAAGCCTGGATGTCTCAGCAGTTCTAGTCTAGTTGTGGAGTTATATAGGATCCCTGGAGAACTGCTTTTCTCCCTTGGACTTCTAATGTATTTGGAATAAGAGTTTAGCTATAATACTGATGAAGGAATGCTTTAGTCATAAAATAGGTGAACTTGCCAGTGAAAGTAAAAACAAGCAGGAAAAAAGCAAAAGTTACCTTTGTCCATGTCCTTTAATTGGGCTGCTACTAGAAGGTGTGGCATATATTTAGGATAAATCTTTTGACCTCAAAGTATCTAGTCAAAAAGTTCTGTTACAGGCATTCACAGTTGCTTGACATTTAGTTAAATTCGTATGTAACCAAATTTACAAACAAATTAGATAAGTAGGTGAGTAGGTAGGTAGATATGTTGGTAAGTAAGTAAGTCAGTAGGTAGGTAGGTAGATAGGTAGGCACATAAATGATTAGATGCGAAGAAGAAATCAATAGATGAAAAAGAGGGAAGTTAAATTTTTTCAATTTATTGATCAAAAATGAAATTCTTATAGAAAACTCTTTTCATTAAATACTACTTTAGAAAATAGTTTAGTATGATCTGGAGAAAACTATTTCTTAAACAGTAAGTGAAGGGAAAATGATTTAAGATGAAGGTGTAATCAGACAAACAGAAAGGAACAAGATCAACCAGACCAGTGTCCATTTTGGTCTTAGTTTAATAATGAATTGAAGACAACAGAGGCTTTACATAGCCACTCTGTTAAAAAAAAAATTGCCTGGGACAGAAATTTTATACTATTTTCTGTGAAGGCTTCTGTGTAGAGATTACCATGTGGCAGATGAAGAGCTTTAGAATATGAAAATATAGCATAACAATAGTATTGAGCATGAGATTTCTGAGTTTCAGACTCTTCCTATTATCTGAAAGCAGATATTTTTTACAATGCAAATGAGATCAATTGCATAAATACTGATCCCTCATCAAATAGGTAAGATGGACTCTTAACACCTGAAATGAGAGTTTTCCATATCACACCTAAATAGATATGTCACAAAACTATCATATCTTATCTATTCTCTCAAAGATCTATTTATCATTCCTAACAGTCATTTGCTTTCTCATAAGTGCCCTTTGCTTATTCCTCTTCCCCCATTAAGATGTCATTGGGTTTCCTGTAAGTGCTCTTTTTTCACATCCGCTTCCTCTATGAAGTTATATAAAAGGTTGATTCTAAATATATCCTTGAGTCACATTATTTTCCTATAAACTCTCATATCTAGTAAGTGACTAAATCTATCTTTTCTCTTGCGTATTCATTTTTGTAAGGTAATTTGTAGTTCTCAAAGGATAAACCTGAGAGAGGAGAATAAAAGCTTTTTACTACCCAACATATCCATGTTAACACAGGCATGTCATAATCAGATTTATGTTTTGGTTTTCTCTAAATATCTATCGACATTATTTGCAGAAAGACTTATAGGAAGGAGAAAAACATCAAAGAAAAGAGAATGGGGTATTGCAGAGAAAGATGCAAAGGTCTTAGATGACACTAATGGACATGGACTAAATAACTTGTAGTGTGTATTTTGGATATAGAATTGAGGACTGGTGGTATATTACTTATTGGGAATAAATGGAAGATGAAATCAAAAAATTTTTTTGCTATTTGAATTGAGGAATATATAAAAATATAACATAATTTGGAATGAGAAAAACAAAAGTCTGTATCAATGTAAATTAGTATTAATAAAAATCAAAGATTTACTACTACAAGCATTCAGTGTGTCTCCATACAGTCTAAAGAGAACATCAGCCTCACTGAAGGCATTCCACAGTTTGATATTGATTGGATGATATCTAACAGGTAATGGTGCCATGTACAATTTTCAAAATACTTGAATATATAATATTCTGACAACTAGAAGCAATGTGACCTGAGAAACATGAGTCATTTATTTTTCTTATTTACATCAAGATACAAAATTTTGTTCTAGACCTATTGCCAGCAGTTATTCAACTAAAAATTAACTTTCATCTATGAATCACTTACTTATATAAATCATTTCATCCCTAGATGAGATTGCAAAGGGAGAAAATATAGAGAGGATATGTTTCTCATTTTCTATGTTCTTAACATTATCCAATTATAGAATAGTGAAATAACAAGCAGAGAGGAAAACATAAAGGACATCTACATCTCTTTGAAAAATGTGTGAGTCATTACTATAATATCCTTGAGATGGGGTTGTATATTGTCTGTGAACATCTCAGGATTATAACAGTTTACAACTGTGCACAACAGTACATTTCATTATTGAACCACTGAATTTTTAAAAGTCTTCTATATAGGTTCTACATTACTAGTAGCAAATATTGCCCAGAATGTCAGATGTAATCAGGCAAGAACATTTGATCATGTTCCTAGAATTGAAATATCCTGTTATCCCCCAGTGGCCTAAAGTAATATCTACTTAACTTAACATCAATAGATAATTCAGACTACTTCAGAAATACAGTTGCTTGCTATGTACAGACATATTATAAGTGTATGCAACTAATATTAATATTTTTTCTTATTAAACCTTTACTCATGAAAGTGATTCTTTGATATGCCTAAATGTATTTCTGAACAATGCCTCACAATGAATCATATTAGTCAGCTATAAAACATTCTGTGAAGAGGTGACCATTCTTACTTTATTATATAATGTTCACTTGCTACCAAGGGTAGAAAGGTGTTTTAGAAGTATCTAGGAAAATTTCTCCCTAGGAAATCAGATTGGAGTATGAATACATTTCACATAATGAAAATATCACTCAAGTTTTCATAGCTTACCTCAATACCTGCTGCTGTTCAGAAACTAAATGTATGAGAAGAAATGACTCATATAAGGTCCCTTACTAAAATATCCCAGACTGTGTCAACAGAAAATTTGGGGGAGGGGCATCATCATAGACTGTTGCATGATTAATAAGACTGAAACATTACAATAAAGCTGTCCTTTTCCCAGAAAGTCATTTAATTTTGTGAATTCTAAGCATGGGAGAAAATATTGACATTAATGATAATAATAATAATTAATAATAACAATTAATAAATTTTATTTGACTCATTCTTTAAAAACAGTTCTTCCTTCACATTTAAAACACTTAATTCTCAGGCTGAATCTCTGGGTCAGCAGTTAAGATCACTTACTGCTCTTGCACAAAATTCAGACTTGCTTCCCAACATTGCCATGGCAGCTCACAATTATATATAAATACAGGTCCAAGGAATCCAAAGGTGTTTTCTGACCTCTGCCATGCACTAGGAACATATGTGGTGCTCATACATGTATTTAGGTAAACACATGTGTACATAAAATAAATTAAATTAACATTAAAATAATTTAATTCTCACAGATATCTTTGTGTTATTTTTTTCAGTTTCATAGTTAAGTATGATAACACATTCTTGTTTGTTAGTTGTTCACATTCAATGCATGGATATTTTTTTTAATAAAAGCATTGCAATGTTATTCTTTTGCAGGAAACAATCCCTGAGCCAGCTACTACATTGTACGTCCATTTCTGTATCTATACTTACTAGGTGTTTGTTTATTTGTTTTTCCAGTAAACACTCCTATATATCTACCAGTTTCTTTCTTTTTTATCTTCATTATCACTAGAAAAGTTCTGGACTTTTAAATTCCTGGTCAGAAATAATTTATTTGGTAATATTCTTCTTTCTTTTTTAACATTGTAATTGCTTTTTCTCTCCTACCGAGGATAACTTCTAATTAATAATCTTAAAATCATAAAAATAATTGTGATGGTAAACAAAGATCAGAATCCCAGGAACTAGATTACCTAAGTTTGATGTCCTCAAATTATTCTGGAACTGGTTAGTAGTTCCCATATTGAAATTTTAAAATCTTTGTGGTCATTACCTTGTTTTCTTAATATTGCTTTCAAGTATGTGTGTGTGTGTGTGTGTGTGTGTGTGTGTGTGTGTGTGTGTGTGTGTG
>JANHMN010000005.1:55936259-55998132 GCA_030674055.1 Rhabdomys pumilio
GTGTGTGTGTGTGTGTGTGTGTGTGTGTGTGTGTGTGTGTGTGTGTGCATCTGTGTGCAGCTACCCAAAGAGTCAAAAAAAGGGTGTCAGAGCCTCAGAAAAGGTAGATATAAGTGACTCAGACATGAGCACAGAGCAGTCAACTCAGGCAGGAAAGAAAAAATACACTTAAAGTCTTCTCCACAGTCCCCATGTCACAACTATCTTATAATGATATTCTCACATTCTTGTATTGGTTAAGAACATCCTAGAAGATGAGATACATCAACAAAATGTAGATGTTGAATCCTGAAGGTTAACAGCAATGGATGTCTGTCATTTATTATCTTCAGAGCAATGATGTTCCATCTGAGCAATGTATTTCTGTGGCCAGTACAATGGACAAAGAAAAGTACTGGAGAACAGAGAATTATAGCTTTTAACTCTGCTGTAATGACTGTCATTAATTTAGCAGTAGTTACTGCATCATATACAGTATTGAAAACCTAATGAATAGATTGTTAAGCATACTCTATGAAACTTTCCAGTAACTCACAAGAAACACTAAGAAGAAATTTGAGAACGTCATTTTTAATGAGTATGTACTTATCTTATATCATGCATTTGATTGTTTTTTGTTTGTTTGTTTTACTTTTGCAGATAAAGTCAAATTATGTAGACTGATCTAGCCAGAATCAAACTGTAGACCAGGGTAGCCTCAAATCTGTAATGTTCTTCCTGTCTTTGCTTTCAGGGTGCTACAAGTACAAATGTGAACCATCAAGTTTGACTTTTAATGATCATAAAATTTATATTGCCTTAGCCTGGATATAAGACACATTTGAACTTAAAATTTTTCTCTAATATCCTACTATTAGTTACTTGAAGGGCAAAACCTTTACTTAACTGTAGGAAATCACTTTTTTCCATCCTCATTTCAATTTATTTTCTATTTACTATTGTTGTCCGAACTCTGATCACTACTAAAAATGCTTTAAAACACACTTTGAACACAAAGTATTATTCTGTAAATATGAAAGTTTAATCCTGAACCTAACCACATAATTACAGTACCTAAAATCTTATGTACTCTCTAGTTTACCCCGGGGACTGAATATTATAAATTCATGACTAGTCAATTTTTTTGTTTAGCCTTTCTTCATTCCAATGTGAAATTTCACTCCTTATGTGTTATATGTAAAATTCAGTATTTGATACCTACCACAATTTCTTGGGGATCAAAGAATGAAAAGTGCATAGATTGCCTAAAAATTGTGAAACACCTTGTATGGGAGCTTGTAGAAACCTTGTAATAAGGCAGTATTCTCTAGTCTACTAAATTATTCCATTAAGAATAACTATTTTCTCATTTTGTTTTTCTCTTTGTTTCATTATCTACTAAGTGACAGTTTATATATTCTGTTTAGATCATTCAATTTGAAAACTTTTTGAGTCAATGAATGGTCATATTATGCAAATTCAAACACTTTAATTGGATATGAAATTAAATTTTTATTCTCTCAACAACTGCACAATTATTTCTTCTTTTAGCAAGAATTTACAGAGACCTTCTTAAATAGTATAAACTGTGCTCAGTACTAGAGGTATAATATAGGTAAAATAAACTACATGGCCTTCTGGAAGAAGTCCATGATAGAGAAATATAAGCAGATTTTAAAAACCTATAGACAGATATGCAAATCAACATGGAGAATCTATATATTAAAGAATAATGTGAAAATGTGATTTGATAATATTCTTATGATATTTGTTTATTATTTTATTCAATTTATTCAATGAGTATAAGTGTGTAAGTTGACATATGCATGCTATGGAAAACATGTGGAAATCAGAGGACTACTCATGAGAGTTTGTTTTCTCCTTCTATTGTGTGGGTTTCATAGAGATCAAATTGTTTTTATAAGCTTGGTAGAAAGTGCTTTAACCCCCTGAGCCATCTTGTCAATCTACAATTATCTTTTTCAGTAAGATTGTTGTTATTCATATTTAAAAGTTGGGCCTGTATGGTTACTGGAAAGCTAGAAGTGAAAGAACAGAAAGGGAATGAATTATAAATGTCATGGGATGGCAAACATAGAAGAGAGAAAAAGAAATGAAGACAATTGGGTGAGGACCACATGAAGTTGTAAACTCTGATACAAATATTAATTACTCTACCAATCTCTTACTCGGAATAAATGATGAAAGACTCATGTTTTTCCTTTTTTTAATTAATTTTTTTCATCTTTTTGTCCTCCTTTTTTTAAAATTGGATATTATATTTATATTTCAGATTTTATTCCCTTACCCCACTTCCTCCCACCAACTAGAAACCTCCAATCCCATCCCCCCTCCTCATGCTTCTATGAGGATGTGCCCCCACCTATCCCCCATCTCCACTACCCCCTCCGCACCCTTACATTCTGCCCCACTCTGTGTTCATTTTTTATGGGACCAAGAATCTTCCCTCCCCCGACAAGGCCATCCTCAACTACATATACAACTGGAGATATGGGTCCCTCCCTATGTGCTTCCAGGCTGGTGGTTTAGACCCTGGGGAGCTCTGGTTGATTGGTAGTGTTGCTTTCCTCATGGGGTCACAAACCCTTTCTGCTCCTTCAGTCTCCTCTCTAACTTCTCCATTGGGAAACTCTTATTCATATCAGTGGTTAGCTGTGAGCATCATCCTCTGAATGTGTCAGTCTCTGGCAGACCTCTAAGGAGACAGCTATATCATGTTCTTGTCAGCATGCACTTCCTGGCACCCACATCAGTGTCTAGGATAGGTGACTGTACATGGCATGGATACCCAGGTGGAATGGTCTCCAGATGGCCCCTCCTTCAGTTTCTGTCCCAAGTTTTGTTTCCATATTTGTAATTGAGTATTTTTGTTACTTGTTTTAAGTAGGACTGAGGAATCCCCACTTGGTCTTCCTTCTTCATGAGCTTCATGTGGTCTGTGAGTTGAGTTTTCCCTATTACAAGCTTTTGGGCTAACATCCGCTTATCAGTGAGTAAATACCATGTGTGTTCTTTTGTGATTGGGTTAACTCACTCAGGATGATAATTTCTGGGTCCATCCATGAACATAACATTTTCTCAAATTTATTATTTTTAATAGCTGAATAATACTCCATTGTGTAAATGTACCACATTTTTGTATCCAATTCTTGGTTGAGGGACACCTGGGTTCTTTCCAGCTCCTGACTATTATAAATAAGGCTGCTATGAACATAGTGGAGCATATGTCCTTGTTATATGTTGGAGCATCTTCTGAGTATATGCCCAGGAGTGGTATAGCTGGATCCTCAGGTAATGCTATATCCAGTTTTCTGAGGAGCCTCAAGGATGATTTAGAGAGTGGTTGTACAAGCTTGCAATCCCATCAACAATGGAGGAGTGTTCTTCTTTCTCTGCATCCTCACCAGCATCTACTATCACCTGAATTTTTTGATCTTAGCCATTCTGATTGAGGTGAGGTTGTATTTCAGGGTTGTTTTGATTTGCATTTCCCTGATGACTAAGGATGCTGAGCATTTCTTAAGGTGCTTCTCAGCCATTTGAGTTTCCTTTGTTGAGAATTCTTTGTTTAGCTCTGTACCCCATTTTTAATAGGGTTATTTGGTTGTCTGTACTATAATTTCTGGAGTTCTTTGTATATCTTGGATATTAACCCTCTATTGGATGTATGATTGGTAAAAATCTTTTCTCAATCTGTTGGTTGCCTTTTTGTCTTATGGACAATATACTTTGCCTTATAGAAGCTTTGCAATTTTATGAGGTCCAATTTGTCAATTCTTGATCGTAGAGCATACGGCCTTGGTGTTTTGTTCAGAAACTTTTCCTCCATGCCTAGGTATTTGAGAGTCTTCCCCATTTTCTCTTCTATTAGTTTCAGTGTATCTGGTTTTATGTGAATGTCTTTTATCCATTTGGATTTGAACTTTGTAGAAGGAGATAAGAATGAATTGATTTGCATCCTTCTACATGTTGACCTCCAGTTGAACCAGCATGATTTGCTGAAAATGCTGTCTTTATTCATTGGATGTTTTTAGCTCCTTTGTCAAAGATCAAGTGATCATAGATATGTGAGTTCATTTCTGGATCTTCAATTCTATTCCACTGATCTTCCTGCCTGTCTCTGTACCAATACCATGCAGTATTTATTACTATTGACCTGTAGTACAGTTTGAGGTCAGGGACAGTGATTCCCCCAGAAGTTATTTTATTGATGAGAATAGTTCTTGCTCTCCTGGGTTTTATGATATCCCAAATGAATTTGCAAATTGCTCTTTCTATCTCTATGAAGAATTGATTTGAAACTTTGATGGGGATTGCATGGAATCTCTAAATTGCTTTTGGCAAGATGGCCATTTTTACTAAATTAATCTTGCTGATAAAGGAGCCTGGGAGATCTTTCCATCTTCTGAGATCTTCTTCTATTTCTTTCTTCAGAGACTCGAAGTTCTTGTCATACAGATCTTTTACTTGCTTGGTTAGATTCACTCCAAGATATTTTATTTTGTTTGTAACTATTGTGAAGGGTGTCATTTTCCTAATTTCTTTCTCAGCCTGTTTATTCTTTGAGTATAGGAAAGCTACTGATTTGTTTGCATTGATTTTATAACCAGCCACTTTACTGAAGTTGTTTATCAGGTTTAGGAGTTCTCTGGTGAAAAATTTCGGGTCACTTAAGTATATTATCATATCATCTACAAACTGTGAAATATTGACTTCTTCCTTTTCTATTTGTATCCCTTTAACTTCCTTTTGTTGTCTAATCGCTCTAGCTACGATGCTCAGTACTATATTGAATAGGTAGGGTGAGAGTGGACAGTGTAGTCCCTGATCTTAGTGGGATTGCTTCTAGTTTCTTTCCATTTAGTTTGATATTGGCTACTGGCTTGCTGTATATTGCTTTTACTATGTTTCGGTATGGGCCTTGAATTCTTGATCTTTCCAAGTCTTTTAACATGAAGGAATGTTGAATTTTGTCAAATGCTTTCTCAGCATCTATTGAGATGATCGTGTGATCATGTGTTTTTTTTTCTTTGAGTTTATTTATGTAGTGGATTACATTGATGGATTTCCAATTATTGAACCATCCCTGCATTCCTGGGATAAAGTCTGCTTGATCATGATGGATGATTGCTTTGATGTGTCCTTGGATTCACTTTGCGAGAATTTTATTGAGTATTTTTGAATCAATATTCATAAGAGAGATTGGTCTGTAGGATACTTTTTTTTTTTTTTGATTCGTTGTGAGGTTTAGGAATGAGCATAATTGTAGCTTCATAGAATGAATTGCATTTTGTTCTGTCTTTTTCTATTCTGTGGAATAGTTTAAAGTGAATTGGTATTAGGTCTTCCTCCAAGGTCTGATAGAATTCTGCACTAAAACCATCTGACTGTTTTTGGTGGGGAGACTTTTAATGACTGCTTCTATTTATTTATTTATGGGACTGTTTAGATGTTTTATCTACTCCTCGTTTAACTTTGGTACCTGGTATCTGTCTAGAAAATTATCCATTTCATTCAGAGTTTCCAATTTTTTTGAGTATAGGCCTTTGTAGTAGCATCTGACAATTTTTTTAATTTCCTCATTTTCTGTTGCTATGTCTCCCTTTTCAGTTCTGATTTTATTAATTTGGATACTGTCTCTGCACCCTTTGATTAGTCTGGCTAAGGGTTTGTCTATCTTGTTGATTTTCTCAAACAACCAGCTCTTGGTTTTGTTGATATTTTGTATAGTTCTTTCTGTTTCAACTTGGTTGATTCCAGCCCTGAGTTTGATTATTTCCTGCCGTCTACTCCTCTTGGGTATATTAGATTCTTTTTGTTCTAAAACTTTCAGCTGTGCTGTCAAGTTGTTAGTGTATTCTCTTTCCAGTTTCTTTTTGTGGGCACTTAGAACTATGAGTTTTCCTCTTAGTACTGCTTTCATGGAGTCCCACAAGTTTTGATATGATGTGTCCTCATTTTCATTAAATTTTAAAAAGTCTTTAATTTCTTTCTTTATTTCTTCCTTGAACAAGTAATCATTGAGTAGAGCATTGTTCAGATTCCACGTGTATGTGGGCTTTTCGTTGTTTTTGTCCATAATAAAGAAAAGTCTTAGTCCATGGTGGTCAGATAGGGTACAAGGGATTATTTCAATCTTTTTGTATCTGTTGATGCCTGTTCTATGACCAATTATGTGGTCTATTTTGGAGAAGGTACCATGAGGTGCTGAGAAAAAGGTATCTTCTATTGTTTTAGGATGAAAGGTTCTATAAATGTCAGTTAAGTCCAATTGATTTAGAACTTCTGTTAGTTTCATTTTGTCTTGGTTTAGTTTTTGTTTCCATGATCTGTCTATTGCTCAGAGTGGGGTGTTTAAATCTCTCACTATTATTGTGTGAGGTGCAATGTATGCTTTAAGCTTTAGTAAATTTTCTTTTATGTATGTGGATGCCCTTGCATTTGGGGCATAGATGTTCAAGGTTTCAAATTCCTCTTGGTACAGTTTTCCTTTGATGAATATGAAGTGTCCTTTTTTTATCTTTTTTGATTACTTTTCATCATAAATCGATTTTATTTGATATTAGAATCGCTACTACAGCTTGTTTCTTGGGATCATTTGCTTGGAAGATTGTTTTCCATCCTTTAACTCTGAGGTAGTGTCTGTCTTTTTCATAGAGATACGTTTCCTGTATGCAGCAAAATGCTGGGTCCTATTTATGTATCCAGTCTGATAGTATATGCCTTTTTATTGGAGATTTGATTCCATAGATATTAAGAGATATTAAGAAAAAATTAATGTTTCCTGTTATATTTTTATTGGTGGTGGACTTATGTTTGTGTAGCTTCCTTCTTTTAGGGTTGTAGGAAGATTACTTTCTTGCTTTTTAGGTTGTAGTTTCCCTCCTTGTGTTGGAGTTTTCCACCAATTATCCTTTGAAGTGCTGGATTTTGGTAAGATATTGTGTAAATTTGGTTTTGTCATGGAATATTTTGGTTTCTCCATCAATATTGATTGAGAATTTTGCTGAGTATAGTAGTCTGGGCTAACATTTGTGTTCTCTTAGTGTCTGTATAATATCAGTCCAGGTTCTTCTAGCATTTATAGTCTCTGGTGAAAAGTCTGGTGTAATTCTTATAGGTCTACCTTTATATGTTACTTTACCTTTTTCCCTTTCTGCTTTTAGTATTTTTTTCTTTGTTTTGTACATTTGATGTTTTGATTATTATGTGGCAGAAGGTATTTCTTTTCTGGTCTAAACTATTTGGAGTTCTGTAGACTTCTTGTATATTTATTGACATTTCTTTCTGTAGGTTAGGAAAGTTTTGCTCTATAATTTTGTTGAAGATATTTACTGGTTCTTTAAGTTGGGATTCTTCCCCCTCATCTATACCTATTATCCTTAGGTTTGGCCTTCTCTTTGTGTCTTCTGTTTCCTGTATGTTTTGGGTTAGTAGCTTCTTGTATTTTGCATTTTCTTTGACAGTTGTGCCAATGTTTGCCATGTTATCTTCTGCACATGAAATTCTCTCTTCTATCTCTTGTATTCAGTTGGTGATACTTGTGTCTCTGACTCCTGATTTTTTTTTTTTTTTTTTTTTTTTTTTTTTTTTTTTTTTTTTTTTTTTGGTTTTCTATCTCCAGAGTAGTCTCCTTTTGTGATTTCTTTATTGTTTCTACTTCATTTTTTAGATCTTGGATGGCTTTGTTTTTAATTCCTTCACCTGTTTGGTTGTGTTTTCTTGCAATTCATTTACGAATTTTTGTGTTTCCTCTTTAAGGGCTTCTATCTGTCTACCAGTGTTCTCCTTAAATTCTTTGAGAGTTTTATTTATGTCCTGCTTAAAGTCCTCTATAATTGTCATGAGAAGTGATTTTAATTCTGAATCCTGATTTTCTGGTATGAAGGAGTGTTTAGGGCTTGCTTTGATGAGGGAACTGGGTTCTGATGGTGCCATGTAACCTTGGATTCTTTTGCTTATGTTCTTGTGCTTGTCTTTTGCCATCTGGTTAACCTTAGTGCTACCTGTTCTCTCTGTCTCTGACTGAAGCCTGCTTTTCCAGTTATCTTGCTTGTGTCTTATCTCCTCAGGGTCCAGATGTCTCTGTGATCTTCTCCAACTGCTCTGAGTAGAGTGATAACTCTAAGATGACCCAGGATATGGTATCTCCAAGGTAGCAGACGAGCTAGGTGTCTGCTGTTCTGTGTGCAGTGTCTCCTCTAGGATGTCTCAGGATCAGGTGTCCACTGCTCTGAGTGCAGTGGTTCCTCTAGGATGTCTCAGAATATGTTGTCTGTCGCTCTGAGTTCAGTTGTTCCTCTACCACTCTGGGTTCAGTGGGCCCTATAGGATGTCTCGGGAGGAATACAGTGTCCACACAGGACCAGACTGGGCGGGAGTCTTCACCAGGCCTCAGATCCAGGAGAGGGGCAGAAAAGTTAGTTAATTTTTATTGGTATATTATTTACATTTCAGATGTTATTCCCATTTCCCATTTACTCCCACCAAGAAATTCCCAATCTCATCCAACCTCCTCCTCCTTCTATGAGGATGTGCCCCCACCCACCCAACAACTCCTACCTCCCCTCTTTCAAATTCCTCCACACTGGGGCATCCAGCCTTCAAAGGACCAAGGACCTCCTCTCACACATATGTCCTACAAGGCCATCCTCCCTTACATATACAGTTGGAGCCATGGGTCCTTCCCTATGTGCTTTCAGGCTGGTGGTTTAGACCCTGGGGAACTCTGATTGGTTGGTATTGTTGTTCTCCTCATAGGGCCACCAATCTTTTCAGCTCCTTCAGTCTTCTCTCTAACTTTTCCACTGGGAGCCACATGATCAGTTAAATGGTTAGTTGTGAGCATATGCCTCTTTATATGTCAGGCTCTGGCAGACATCTAAAGAGACAGCTATATCAGGCTCTTGTCAGCATGCACTTCCTGACATCCGCATTGGCATTTACCTTTGGTGACTGCACATGGGATGGATACCAAGTTGGAATGGTCTCCTCCTTCAGTTTCTGTCCCACACTTTGTCTCCATATTTGCTCCCTTGAGTATTTTGTTACTCCTTCTAAGAAGGACAGAAGCACCCACACTTTGGTCTTCCTTCTTCAATGAGCTTCATGTCTAACATTTTTTTTCTAATTAAAAAAAAATGAGACTTTTTTACTTGAAAAAATGGAAAATAAACCAGATTTGCCATGCTTAGTAATTAATAATTAATATAGTAGGAGACAATTCAATGAACTTTAAAGGAGCTATTCATAGAGGTCATAGGGGAGACAGAACTAATGGCTATATGCAGGGTTGGGAAAGAGCACAGACTAGGAGGAAAAATGCAGAGCTAGAGGGACTTTACTATGTTAATTTCAACCTAATAATTTTCAACAATCTAAAGAACCACTAGTTTGTTTTCCTATTACTTAGTTGTGGATAAAGTGCAAGAAAACAACCATGTGATACACTAATCTAAGACAATTAAAATGGGAATCTGTAGTAGTATGAACATTATATAACTTGAATTTTCAATTTTTAAAAGAGAAAGAGATGTTTCTTTGAGGCTAAATTGCTATTTTCATTGTGTCTTTGGAGGAAGTATATGAATGAATTAAATCATTAACACACATATATACACACAAACCTACATGTGCACCTTCATATATGAATATGTACACTCTCTGTACACTCACATCTGTGCACATGCATACATGTAAGCAGAAATTTTAAAATTTTGTTTCTTTACTACCTATGTACAGTGGAAAACAATCTAGGTTTACATCAAATGTTAAACTTCAGGAAAAAATTTTAAAGCACAGAGTCCAGATAGTATTTAGAAAACAATGAATATTACTAGGTAGCAAGTTACATATTATTTGCCTTGAATCCCACTGTGGATAGATTCTTCCCTCACAATCGTCAAGTAATAGAATGAGCAACTGAAACTGAATACTGATTCAAAAACATCAGGTTGTGAGTGTGTGTGTGTGTGTGTGTGTGTGTGTGTGTGTAATAAACAAAGAACAAGAAGCCATGAATTTGACAGGGAGTAAGAGAGGGGGATATGGGATGGATTGGAAGGAGTAAAGGGTAGTAACTTCTAAACAACTTGTGGCAATGAAACAAAACAAAATGGACAACAACAGTAAAAAACAAAGTAGAATCTGAGTCAAATCTCTGGCACTGGGTAGAGAACTGATATTTTGTAAGTACTCCAATTTACCCTGCTGTAAATCCCACCAGCATTTTACATTATACTGTGTCTCCTTTGAATTATTTCAAGAGAGAACACATGAAAAGATTACATAGATAAAACTCAGTGACAACTTTTGGTGTTTCACAGAGCTCAAATGGTAGTAACTTCTGTTGAGATTTTTGGCACCAGTCTTATGTAATGTAATAACTGGAGCTGAACGGGAATTTATAGATTCTCTTAAGGCCAGTAGATTCTGATATGTTTTGGAAAAATTAATTAGCTCTTTTGTCTTCATTCTTCTTTAAGAGCATATTTCACTATGGAGTCCTGGTTTTCTTCACTGTTTAGGTCAGGCTAACTTTGACTTCATAGAGGTCCACCTGCATCTTCCTCTGCTTCTGACTTTGCTAGTGCTAAGATTAAAAACTTGTACCACCATTGGCACCACATCAGGTACATCTCTTTTTTCCGAGCTCTTTCTTGTTATTTCCAGATGTTTATAAGAAATTTTATGAGAGGCAGTTTTATCTTTAACACACATACATTCAGAGAAAGAGAGAGACAGAGACAGGGAGAGACAGACAGAGAAAAAGAGATAGTATGAGAGACAGAGATACACAGAGAGACAGAGAAAGAGAGAGGGATGACATTAGAAATGATATAGTACACTTGACTTTCAGGAAACGTGAAGAACATCGATAACCTTGAGTAAGGCTTGTCATTATTCCTAAGGTGTACTTGTAAAACTTGTTTCTCTTACCTATGACCAAGTAACATGGCTTTCACTGAACAAGGTCATGTTGTTGTTGTTGTTGTTGTTGTTGTTGTTGTTGTTGTTGTTTGAATCAGGGTTTCTCTGTATAGCCCTGGATGTCCTGGAACTCACTCTGTAGGCCAGGCTGGCCTCCAACTCAGAAATTCACCTGTCTCTGCCTTTCAAATGCTGAGATTAAAGATGTGTGCCACCACTGCCTGGGTGTCATAAGGTCATTTTAGAATCAACCAGGGCATACTACATCTGACTATCAAGCTCCTGAAAAAAAAGTGGATTATCTCAATCAATCTCTGGTGTTTTTGATAGTGCATAAAAGTTGAATGTCTGTCTTCTTTGCAAGATATTTGTATTCCTTAACTTCTGTTTTAATTTTATTTTTCACTTATTTGCTCTACATCTCAATCACTAGTTCCCTCCTGGTCAACCACCCCCCCACAACCCTTCCCCCAACTCACCCTCAAATTTTCTTCTGAGTGAGTAGTGGCCTCTGTTTTTCCCATACCCTGGCACTTTAAGTCTCATTGAGGCTAGGGACTTCCTCTTCCACTTAGGCCAGACAAGGCAACACAACTAGAAGAACATATTCCACATATAGTCAACAGATTTTGAGATAGATCCCTCTCCAGTTGTTTGGGAAAAACATGGAGATCAAGTTGCATACCAGCTACATATGCGTAGGAAGGCCTAGATCCAGCCTGTGTATATTCTTTGGTTGGTGGTTCACACCCTGAAAGCCCCTAGGGTCCAGGTTACACAACTCTGTTGGTCTTCCTGTGGAGTTTCTATCCTTTTTTGGGCCTGCTATCATTCTTTCTATTTTTCCATGAGACCCCAAGCTCCACACATCGTGGTTGTCTGCTTCTGTCTTAGTCAGCTGCTGATTATAGACTCTTGGAAGGCAGCTATGCTATGCCCTCCTCACACCACCCTCTAAGAAATGGACAGATCATGGAAGCAGAAACTAAACAGAGACACAGAAAAAAAAAAACAGCATTTATGAAGCAAATGTATTTAACAGATATCTATAGAACATTTCATCCTAAAACAAAAGACTATACCTTTTACTCAACACTGCATTGTACCTTTTCCAAAATAGGCCATATAATTGGTCACAAAACAGGTCTCAACAGATATAAATGATTGAAATTCTCCTTTTCGTCCTAACAGAACAACACTGATTAAGGCTGGTCTCCAATAAAAACAAAAAAAGTGGAAAGCCCACATATACTTGGAAACTGAACAACACTCTACTCAATGATAACTTAGTCAAGGAAGAAATAAATAAAGAAATTAAAAACTATTTAGAATTGAATGAAAATGAAGGGTGGTCATACCAAAACTTATGGGACACAATGAAAGCAGTACTAAGAGGAAAACTCATAGCTCTAAGTGCTTACAAAAAGTCATTGGAGAGAGTATACACTAGCAACTTGGCAGCACACCTGAAACCTCCAGAAAAAAAAAAGAAGCAAATATACCCAAGAGGAGTAAACAGCAGGGCTGAAATAAACCAAATAGAAACAAAAAGATCTATACAAAGTATGAACAAAACTAGGAGCTGGTTGTTTGAGAAAATCAAAAAGATAGATAAATCCTTAGCCAGACTAACCAGAGGGCACAGAGATAGTATCCAAATTAATAAAATCAGAACTGAAAAAGGACACAAAACAACAGACACTGAGGAAATTCAAAAAATCATCAAATCCTACTGCAAAAGCCTATAATTAACACAACTGAAAAATCTGGGTGAAAAGGACAATTTTCTAGACAGATACAAGGTACCAAACTTAAATCAGGAGCAGATAAATCATCTACACAATCCTATTACCCCTAAAGAAATAGCAACGGTCATTATAAGTTTCCCCACCAAAAAATAAACAGCCCAGGACCAGATGGTATTAGTGCAGAATTCTATCAGACCTTCAAGGAAGACCTAATACCAATTCTCTTCAAACTATTTCACAAAATAGAAATAGAAGGAACACTACCCATTTCATTCTAGAAGCCACAATTGAGCTCATACTTAAATCACACAAAGACACAGCAAAGAAACAAAACTTCAGACCAATTTCCCTTATGAATATCGATGCAAAAATACTCAATAAAATTTTTCAAACAAAATCCTAGAACACATCAAAACAATCATCCATCATGATCAAGTAGGCTTTATACCAGAATTGCAGGGATGCTTCAATATATGGAAATCCATCAATCTAATACACTATATAAACAAACTCAAAAAAAAAAAACCCACATGATCATTTCACTAGATGCTGAGAAAGCATTTGACAAATTTCAACATCTCTTGATGGTAAAATTTCTGGAAAGATCAAGAATTTAAGGCCATACCTAAACATAGTAAAAGCAATATAGCAAGCCAGTAGCCAACATCAAACAAAAATAGAGAGAAACTTGAAGCAATCCCACTAAAACCAGAGACTAGACAAGGCTACCCACTCTGTCTTTTCATTAAATATAGAACTGGACATTCTAGCTAGAAAATCCTATATCAAAAGGAAGTCAAATGGATAAAAATTGGATATGAAGAAGTCAAAATATCAGTATTTTCATATGATATGAAATTATACTTAAGTGACACCAAAACTTCCACTTGAGAACTCCAAAACCTGATTAACAAATTTAGCAAAGTGGCGTGATACAAAATAAGTTCAAACAAATCAGTAGCCTTCCACTACTCAAAGGATAAAGAGGCTGAGAAAAAATTATGGAAATAATACCCTTCAAAATAGTTAAAAATAATATAAAATACCTTGGTGTTAATCTAACCAAGCAAGTGAAAGATGTGTATGACAAGAGCGTCAAGTCTCTGAAGAAAGAAGTTGAAGATGTCAGAAGATGGAAAGATCTCCATGGTCATGGATTGGCAGAATTAATATAGTAAAAATGGCCATCTTGTCAAAAGCAATCTACAGATTCAGTGCAATCTCATCAAAATTCCAACTCAATTCAATATAGAGTTAGAAAGAGAAATTCATTTGAAAAAAGAAAAAAACCACAATAGTGAAAACTATTCTCAACAATAAAAGAATTTCTGGAATAATCACCATCCCTTACCTAAAGGTGTACTACAGAGCAATAGTGATTAAAAACTGCATTGTATTGGTACAGAGACAAGCAGGAAGATCAATGGAATAGAATTGAAGACCCAGAAATGAACCCACACACCTATGGTGACTTGATTTTTGACAAAGGAGCTAAAACCATCCAATTGGAAAAGGACAGCATTTTCAAGAAATGGTGCTTGTTCAACTGGAGGTCAGAATGTAGAAGAATGCAAATTGATCCATTCTTATCTCCTTGTACAAAGCTCAAGTGCAAGTTGAGAAAGGAACTTCACATAAAACCAGATACAATGAAACTAATAGAAGAGAAAGTGAAGAAGAGTCAAGAATACTTGGGCACAGAGAAAAACTTCTGAGCAGAAATACAATGGGTTATGATCTAATATCAAGAATTGACCAATGGGACCTCATACAATTGCAAAGTTTCTATAAAGCAAAGGACACTGTCAATGGGACAAAATGACAACCAACAGATTGGAAAAATCTTTACTAATCCTGTATCCAATAGTAGGCTAAAAAACTCAAGAAATGAGACTCTAGACAACCAAATAACTCTATTAAAAAATAGGGTACAGGGCTAAACAAAGAATTCTCAACTGAGGAAACTCGAATGGCAAAAAAAAAAAAAAAAAAAAAAAAAAAAAAAAAAAAAAAAAAACCTAAAGAAATGTTCAATATCCTTAGTCATCAGGGAACTGCAAATTAAAACAACCCTAAGATTCCACATCACACCAGTCAGAATGGCTAAGATCAAAAACTCAGGTGATAGCAAATGCTGGTGAGGATGTGGAGAAAGAGGAATACTCCTCCATTGTTGGTGGAATTGCAAGCTGGTACAACCACTCTGAAAATCAGTCTGGCAGTTTCTCAGAAAATTAGACAAAGCAATACCTGAGGACCCAGCTATACCACTCCTGGGCATATACCCAGGAGATATTCCAGAACATAACAAGGACACATGCTCCAGTATGTTCATAACAGCCTTATTTGTAATAACCAGAAGCTGGAAATAACCCAGATTTCCTTTAACAGAGGAATGGATACAGAAAATGTAGAAGATTTACACAAGGTAGTATTATTCAACTATTAAAAATAATAAATTTGAGAAATTCTTAGGCAAATGGATGAAACTAGAAAATATCATCCTGAATGAGGTAACCCAATCACAAAAGAACACACATGGTATGCACTTATTGATAAGTTGATATTAGCCCAAAATCTCGCAATATTCAAGATACAACTTACAGACAACATGAAGCTCATGAAGAAGGAAGACCAAAGTTTGGGAGCTTCTGTCCTTCTTAAAAGCATACAAAAATACTCATGGGAGCAAATATAAAGACAAAGTGTGGGACTTTCTCAAGGAATGGCCATCTGGAGACTGTTCCACTTGGGTGTCCATCCCATGTACAGTCACCAAAGACAGAATGCTGACAGACTGCATGCTGAAGGGAGCCTAATATATCTGTCTCCTTAGAGGTTTGCCAGAGCCTGACATATTACAGAGGCTTATGCTCACAGCTAACCATTTAATTGGTCACCGGCTTCCCAATGGAGGAGTTAGAAGACTGAAGGAACAGAAGAGGTATTTGGCCCCATGGGGAGAGCAATAATACCAAACAACCAGAGCTCCCAGGGTATAAACCACTATCCTGGGAGCACATAGGGAAGGACCCATGGCTCCAGGTATATATATAAAGGAGGAAGGCCTTGCTGGGCATATGTGGGAGGGAGGTCCTTTGTTTTTTGAAGGCTGTATGCCCCAATGTGGGGAAATTCGAGGCCGAGGGAGATGGGATTGGGTAGGTATGTGGGGACACATCCTCATAAAAGCAGGAGGAGGGAGGATATGATAGGGGGTTTCTTGGTGGGGGGAAATGGGAAAAGGGGATAACATCTGAAATGTAAATAAAATATCCAATAAAAATTAATTTTTAAAAAGAAGATATAATAGAAGAAATTGATATAACTGTCAAAGATAATACTAAATCTAAAAAAAAAAAAACATGACATAAAACATCTAGGAAATTTGGAATATCATGAAATAAAAGAATTTCTAACCTAAGAATAATAGGAACAGAAGGGGAAGAGTTCCAGCTCCAAGGCCCAGAAAATATTCTCAACAAAATTATAGAAGAAAACCTTCTGTATCTAAAGAAAGAGATACCTATAAACATACAAGAAGCTTATAGAACATCAATTAGACTGAACCAGGAAAGAAAATCCTCTTCTCATATGATAATTAACACAAAATCTGCAGAATAAAAGAATATTAAAAGCAGCAAGGAAAAATGTAAGGTAAAATACATAGTCAGACTTTTCAGAGTTACACCTGACTTCTCAACAGAGACTCTAAAAGCTAGAAAAGCCTGGACAGAAATTTTGCAGCCTTTTTCACCTCTTGATAAGTAATTATCTTTCCTTTCTGGATACAAGAATTAAATCTTTATTATTTTAGAAAATTCACATTATAGAATAAAATGATGTTCTTCTCCAATAGTGTTACACATCCATGTCTTCTGAATGTTCTTTGAAAGCCCATCATTACTGGAAATAATCATAATCTGTTTTTTGAAACTCTTTAAGAAACTCTGTACTTACTCTGCAGTATATATACCTGTATTCTTTTATGTATTTACATTTCACTGAGAAAGCTACACAAAGTAAGAACTCATGTATGTATGCTTCTCTGTAAAAATATAATTCTAAATTTTAGGCTAGAACAAGGAAGTAGACTTCAAACATAAAAATGACTTTGGGCTAGGACAGAGAAGTTGGCTCAGATATTTTGGTCATCCTGATAAGTCCTTGGAAACAGTGATCACTGCAGTGTTTGTGGAAATTTCTTTATTGCCTTGCTTGTTCTTTGACGATTTGTGTTTATTATCTTGCTCATTTCATGACTAATTGCATCTATTGTATTGCTAGTTCCTCAACCTGGAACTGTCCTTAGTACTCATACTCTCATGTAATTAAAATGGTACAAAAGCAAAAAGAAGGAAGGGGGATCTGGTAACGTGTTCTAGGGACAGAAAATAGGGAAGGGGATGACATCTGAAATGTAAATAAATAAAATATCCAATTAAAAAAGTAAAGAGTAAAGAAAACCAAAAAATTAAATTCTTGAGCCTGGTGAAGTAAATTATTCACAGATGAATAGAGAACCACAACAAATTGATCGGATCATAGTTTTAAGATGACATAGGAACTTTCTACTTAAAGACCAAAAGACTATCCATTTTCATGCTTGAATTTAAGAAAGCATGAGCAATCTCTTAGAAATGTGAAAAGATACTGGGCATGATCCAATAACAATAGACTATTATTGGGACAACCAATACCAAGGAATATCTATATGTTCATAATCTTTTTAGCCCCTCAGTACACCATTCCTTCTTTCCTTTTGAGAATAGCTTTATATTTATTCTGAAGTAGGATTTCTTTGTGATTAACTCTTATAAAGAAAGGTTTAAGAAGGTTATGCTTATACATTTGTTTTTATTACTAGCTTTGGAGAAAAGAAGTTATCATGTCTATGAAATCTTGGAAAAGAATTCTACTTCCTATGTCTTGTTTCCTAGAAGAATTAGAATGAGAGCTAGGAAACCAGGGTGAAGTGAGAGAAATTGCCTCAGGAACTCTCTTGAAGGACCTTTACTTTGAGGTATTCCAACAACCTAAATTTAATCATAAATAAATAAATAAACAAAAGGCAAGGTTTTTTCATTTTCAGTTACTTTGTTTTGAAATATTTGAATGTCTTTCATGACAAGTATTATTCAAAATTTTGTGAATCTAGTTACTTAAATGCAAAGAATAAAATTCATTAAATCTACACTCAGTACAAGAAAAATGGTACCCTGTGGTGTGTGTGCTTTCTTCATAATGTATCCATTTAAATGCAGATGACCCATGACAATAAAAAATGTCTTCCCTTAGATGGGTCATATATATGGTAATGATGGAGTGATTAACACATTGCAATTTGTACCTCATTGGGTCAAGATGTTGGTTTTAAATCTTACCTTTGTCTTTGGTGCTTCATTTACATTAAAATTAGTAGTTTTAAAGAGAATTTTTATCTAAGTTACAATTTAATAGATTGAAAAAAAGAAACTAAACAGCAGTTTAATAGTTGTGGGAGAAATTCTATGTCTGATAGAATGTAACTACACATCCTATTTTGCTTCCTAAATATACATAAGGTAACTAAATTGCAAGATGAAGGCCACTATGAAGTTTGACCTTTTAAAAACATTATGAGGATCAGTCATTGTGAATAGCTTTTAATGTAATGTTAAATGCAATGTTGTCTGAAGACCCAAGTACCTGTGCTTCTAATTTCAGCACTGTGTAATTTTTCTCAGTAAATGAAGATCTACAGTTTATTCTTAAGTTTATTTTTCTAGAGAATTTTCCAAAAGTAACAACTACCTTTTAAAAATACTGAATATATATTTAATAGTGGATGAGTGAGTATTGAGAACTATATTCCTATATAAAGCTATAGACTTCTCACTCAAATTAAGAATCTCATTATGATGATATCAATGTATAATTGTTATTACTGAGGTCTATGCCATTGAAAAATAATAGAATATATGTCTATTAAGATCAAAATAACTTTTCAAGCATGTTTTCTTATGAAAAACCTAATTGAAAGAAATCATAAACACCTTGAATATCTTTTCTGACAGACATTTATGGTTACCTTAATAATTGATATTATTACTGTAGTATTTTGCTATCTCCAATCTCTATTATTCATCAAATGAACCTATGTTGCACATTAGCTTTTTCCTTCAGTATGAAATCTTCCTGTCTGATGAATTCTACTATTACATTAAAAAATCACTAAAGCAGAAACATTTTATCTAAAAATTTGATTTAGGTCTTCATTATATATGTTTTGTCTCATACATTTTTTTCTATATTTTCACCATGTTGTAGTATAAAAACTATAGAAATGAAAAGTTGCTTTCCATCTTTTGGAAATAGAATGTAGGATGATTTTTTTAGGTAAAAATTCTGTTCTGGGTCTGGCTATGATGACTAAACAAATTTTATGCATGGTTTTAATTCATGAAAATACACTTTGTGAATTAGTATTTCATCACTGTGAAAACTACCTGAAACAATCAAATTATAGGATATATATATATATTTCTACGTGTACATTCACACAGCATAATAATATCTGAGGCAGTGAGAGAACAGATGTTAGGCCTAATGATATTTGAAATATGGGGAAAATAATTATATTTGCTTCTAAACTTCAAAAATTTAAGTATTGTATTTATTTTAATATCAAAATAGCATACTTAATTGTGCTGATCATATGACAGATATATAAAACATACAGTTTTCCAATATGTTGAAATTATTAGTATAAATAATCAATGGAATAATGATACATGATCATTAAGAACAGAACAAATCATGATTAGTTATTTTCCTAAACACAAACTCAGAAAAACTAACTGAAGATTATTCAAAGTAATTTTAGCATTGGATAAGAACACATGGATATATTTTAAAAATGTTAAAAATATTACTGTGAGGATGTTGAGAAAGAGGAACACTCCTCCATTGTTGGTGGGATTGCAAGCTTGTACACCACTTTGGAATTTAGTCTGGAGGTTCCTCAGAAAATTGGACATAGTATTACCTGAGGACCCAGCTATACCACTCCTCAACATATAGCTGCTCTAACACATAATAAGGACACAAGCTCCACTATGTTCATAGCAGCATTATATATAATAGCCAGAAGCTGGAAAAAATCCAGATGTCCTTCAACAGAGGAATGGATACAGAAAATATGGTGTATTTGCACAATGGAGTATTACTCAGCTACTAAAAAAATAAATTCATGAAATTCATAGGCAAGTGGATGGAACTAGAAAATATCATCCTGAGTGAGGTTACCCAATCACAGCAGAACACACATGGTATACACTCACAAATAAGTAGATATTAGCCCAAATGCTAAGAATACCCAAGATGCAATTCATACATAGTCCACATGAAGCTCAAGAAGAAGGAAGACCAAAGTATGGGTGCTTTAGTCCTTCTTAGAAAGGGGAACAAAATACTCTTGGGAGAAAATATGGAGACAAAGTGTGGAGCAGAGACTAAAGGAAAGGCCATCCAAAGACTACTCCACCTGGGGAGCCATCCCATATACAGTCACCAAACCCAGACACACAGAGGTTCTGCCATAGCCTGACAAATGCAGAGGCAGATGCTTGCAGACAACCACTGGACTAACTACAAGGTCTCCAATGGGATCCCCAATGGAGGAGTTACAGAAAGTTCTGAAGAAGCTGAAGAGGTTTGCAACCCTATAGGAAGAAAAATAGTATCAGCCAATCAGAACTCCCAGAGATCCCAGAGACTAAACCACCAACCAAAGAGTACACATGGAGGAACTCATGGCTCCAGATGCATATGTAGCAGAGGATGGTCTTGTAGGGCATCAATGGGAGGAGAAGCTCTTGGTTCTATGAAGAATTGTTGCTCCAATGTAGGGCAATGCCAGAACAGGGAGGCAGGAGTGGTTGGCTGGGTGGGGCAACACCCTCATAGAAGCAGGGGAGAGGGAATGTGTTAGGGGGTTTCCAGAGGGGAATCAGGAAAGGGGATAAAATTTAAAATATAAATAAAGAAAATATCCAATTCAAAAAAAGGACATCAAAAAATATTGCTGTGTAGAGGCATAATAATTACCAAGTTAGTAAACCAAATCTCACCAAAATAAGTGTTGAAATAAAATTTTGATGAACACAGTTAAAAAATGGAAAACTGTTGCTTTGTATATTTAATTTCACATTGGAGCAAATGATGCTTGCTTTAGAAATGACAGGAGTCTCATGATTTCACCTACTGTCTGTTCCCTGCCTGTTGGTAATTATGTTATTGCTAATAATACTAAATTTACATATCTTCAATTCTAGAAAGAAGGAAAGCAAATTTTTGTAACAACTGCAGTTCATATAATGAGTGGAAATGTGTTTGATTGACTCTACATCATGAACTATCTGAAAGAAAGGACAAATTGGAAAAACAAAAACATGAAAATTCCAAATCAGTTTAAAAAGCTAAGTCAGTGGAAGTGTTAGAAAGGATTACAAGAAGAAAGAAACTATTCACAATGAGTATGAAAATTTGAATAATCTGAACAAAAAAAAAAACAGTTTCTCATTATTTTATAAGGGTAATATGTATAGTATATGTTGAAATCAATACATAAATTTAGCTCCTATTCAATTGAATATTTTGGTAGGATATGTACAGAAATAAAAAATTTTAAAACAATAACTTGTCATGTATTTGAATAAAAAATTTTCAATATAAGCTTCTAACATAAGAACATTATTCTTTAGATTCTAAGACAAGTAAAAAAAAACTACAGTTTGATGTGTGTGCTGCCTGTATGTATCAAAAGACTCTCTTTTCATGATAGCATATGACACGCTTATTATAGAAAGAAAAAAAACAGATGATATGCTGCAGATTCAAGTACAAATTAAATGTATGAAAAATTGATAAGGCTATGTGTAATTGTCAAGAAGTATGGAGACTTTGCTTACAAAGATAAGGAGTCACAACTTAATTAAAGAGATTGTTGTTTCAAAACAAAATGAAAACATCATTTTAAGTCTTCTAATATACTCTGACCCCTTAAGTATTTCTTCATTTTGGCCCCAAAAGCTTTATTCACCTGGGAATACTAATTGCCCAAATTGTACAAAGACAGAGTGGGAAAAGTGACATGAAGTCCTTCTTCATGTTTCTGAAACCCACAATTAACCACTCACCTATCAAGCAATACTTCAGTAAAGAAGAAAAGAAAAATATATGCTAAAGATGTAGTGTTTTGATGCTGCTCTGATTATGGTAACTAAATAGTTCCAACCTGAGAGCTATAGGACTATGTAGACACATAACAACTTCAGTTTTACTGAGTTCTCTTTGTACTTGAGTCTGTTTCAGTGAATTTCTTTCCCTTAGATTTCAAAAAAGCAAATGTTTGCACTGCTTTTCTCAGAAATAATTGATACAACTGTCTAGTTAAACTACAGGAAGCTCTTTACTAAAGAGCCACCTAGCAACTATGTACAATATCTGAGTCTGTAAATATGCATAAACTGCAATAGAAATTTTCCTTTGTTGGCCAAGGAACCCATGAAACACCCTTAAATTGTCACAAAGACAGGAAATTTAACATTCTTGCTCAAATAAAAATGATTTAAAAAATTTGATAGGGATGAGCTTTTCAGGACATGAGCTGGATTTGTGCCTTTGAGTGAAACTTGTTTTTCTTTTTTTGATATTTTCTATGTTTACATTTTAAATGTTATCCTCTTTCCTGTTCCCCCCGAAACTCACTTTCTCATCCCCAAACCCCTGCTTCTATAAGGATATTCCCGTAACTACCTACCCATTCCTGCCTCCCTGCTTTTGATGTCCAACCAAGTGCCTCCCCTACCATTGATGTTCAACATTGCCATCCTCTGCTACATATGCAGCTAGGGCCATGAGTCCCTCCATTCTTGAAAACTTGTTTTATACAGAGTTCTCCCACTTTACCAAGTACAACTTGATTTTTCTAAAGTAGATTCCATAACACTAAATTTGGGTTCCACTATCAAATTCTCATAGGACAACAATCTCCAACTTCACAACTCACAGTGAGCAAAATGTGAAAAGCAAACACTGGCCAGTACATACCTGTTCTTTCAATCCACACTACTTTAGGTTTCTTACTCCTTCTGTTCCTCATCATCACCATCATTCTTCCCCTTCTCCTCCTCTAACACCCTTTTCCTCTTTATATCTGCATTAATAGAGAAGAGACAATGACTAACCACTTGTGAACAAAAATAACTTACTTTTAATTTTATATCATAAGTGAACTAGTCACCACCTCTTGATAAAAAAAATCAAGATATTGAGAGACCTATTAAAATTACAGTGTGAAAGCATAAAGTATGTTGCATTAGAAGTTGTTGGAAGACGGAAATATGTTAGGAGAATGCTAACTATAAGTGATGTGTCTTGCATATTTCATTTAGGAAGCACACTTGGCTTTCTCTGGTTATTTTGAATCAATCAAACAAACAAGAAATTTGGCAGTTGTTAAACAAGTCCTGCCTTTTGAAGCTTTATGGCTACAAGTGTAGTTTCATTTCCTGGGCTGTTTCCTGTGAATTTTCCACAAGATTCCCTAAGCTCCACCTAATTTTTACTGTGGTTTTCTGCATCTGGCTGCATCAGTCACTGGATGAATCCTCTCAGAGGACTGTTATCCTAGATTTCTGTTAGCAAGTATAAGAGAATATCATTAAGTGTATTATGGGTGGGCTCTCTCTCATCGAATGAGTCTCACATCGGGCCAGTCATTGGTGGACCATTCCCTACATCTCTGTTCCATCTTTATCCCTCCTCATCTTGTAGCTTGTAGGCACCACAAATTGTGGGTGAAAGATTTTATACATTGGTTGTTTTCTCCATACCTCCATTGTTTATATAACCTAGGAAAACCTGTCCAGGGGTGGAACCATTCAAAATAAGCTGAGCCTCAAATCAATCATGAAAGAAGAAAATACCTCCACAGACTTATCTACAGGATAATTTTATGGAAACTTTTTTCTCAGTTAAGATTCCCTCTTCTCAATATGTCTAGGTTGGATCAAGGCAGCTAGCCAACTAGCAGATTGATCATCTCAAGGAAGTGAAAGATAAGTAGAAAACCAGAAATTAACAGTATTTTAAAAAAATTATTACTTTTTCAAATTTCAGTTAGAGTAAGAAGACC
Source organism: Rhabdomys pumilio (assembly GCA_030674055.1). Classification (NCBI taxonomy): domain Eukaryota; kingdom Metazoa; phylum Chordata; class Mammalia; order Rodentia; family Muridae; genus Rhabdomys; species Rhabdomys pumilio. Next base: position 55,960,116 of record JANHMN010000005.1, read on the forward strand.
CTCACCGACTTTATAAAACTGCAATATTTTAAAGACAGAGTTTCTGATCTAGTATGTCCACCAGTGAGGCCTGAAAGTTTGCATTGCTAACTGTTCTCCAGGTGCTCTTGATGCTGTTTGCTTGCCACCACACGTTGAGAAGTGATTGTTTAATAAAACCTGGGTATTATATCTCTTCCTCTTGACTATAGACTGAGGACATGCTGTTTCATATCACATATTCCTAAAATAATCTTTTCAAACATGGTTGGAAGACTCAATACTATAATCTCAGCTTCTGAGAAGTACACATAGGAGGGTTGCCTCAAATTTGAGGCTAAGCATGAGATACATACATACATACATACATACATATGTACATAATATTTGAGTTCCAGGAGGTGTTGTATTACACAGCAAGGGATTATATCAAAACAAACAAGCAAACCACTACAAACACACAAATGTGACAGATGCATTTCATCCCAGAAAATATTTACCTTTGTTGTTACTGGTTTATTTGTTCTATACCACTTATTCAATTTTACAAAGTTGTATTTGTTGGGGTAATGAGCCAGAAATGATTGTTAACTTTTGTTAATTAGGGACAGAAGATACCATAGAGACGTAATAGTTTATTTCTCTAGTACATAAATATTTCTTTGAAATTGAAAAAATAAATTTAAATAATTCAATAAAATATAGAGATATAAATATATTTCTTTCATAAATGTACAAAACAGAATGACAAACATAAACATAAAAACTACTAAATTTAGTAAGTTAAAAAAATTACAACTAATAAGGAACCGCTATATTTGCTATATTCGCTATATATATTGCTATAGCAACACCATTTGTCATTAGTATACAAAAAAAATCATTAAATTTTAATATCTTGCTGGAGAAGTTTGATGAGCTAAGAACTAATTTTTAAGAATATATATGCAAAAATTTTTACTGCTGTAATTTTTATAGATACAAAAAAAGGTTCAAATTAGGTCACTGTCTGCCCCCAATAGCTCTGTATAAAATAAATAAAGGAGATAAAAACAATTTCAGATATACTGAAACTTAAGTAACTTTTATTGCTTGACCTTAATGAAAATCAACTATCTCAGTATTTCAAGTTCATATATAATACCTTATTATTTTATTTTCAGTTTAGATATTTTTCTCTAAAATATTGTATGGGTCCCGTTAAATATAATAAATGATATACCAAAGTTTTTAGTCAATATAATCTTGGTAATCATGAAAAGAAACTTTGAGGATAGTCTTTTATATATCTAAATTTACTCTGAATTGAAAGTCAAAGGAAGTAAACATAGTAAATATCTGTAGGCTTTATTATTTTATATTTGTCTCAAAGAATTAATTATGAGAGAGGAATTTTCTTTCACTTATTAATTTATCTAATCAAAAATGTTTATTTAGTGTCTAACATTATGGTCTATTTTAAAAGTTGAGAATACAATTATAAAAAAATAAAGTACAAATCCCTGCTCAAAATAAAGTGAGCAAAACCATATAATGAATGAGCATAGACATGATTTATAAGTAAAAGTTAATAACTATGAAAAATTAAAACCTTCCTTTGACAGACATGTATTCTCTGTTTTTGTGTGATTTTTGGAGAAGATTGAGTTTTAAATATGCATAATACGTACACAAAGAAGAAAAATGCATGAATACATTTAATATAAGTTTGATTGAGTTCATGTGATGATTAATATTGTCAATTTGATAGCAGGTGTAATCACTGTAGAAACAAACCCTTAGAGAATCTTAGTTGGATTAATTGTAACCGTGGAGGGAAGACCAACCCTAACTATGGCTGGAGCCATTTCATTTTCTGAGGTTCCCCAAAGGGCATGAAATAGATTAAGCAAGCTACCACATGTGTATTAAGGACTCTTGGTTTCAAGATAGTCCATCATTTTGTTGACTAACCAGAACCTCTGTCGTCTCTCTTTACTAAAACACTTAGTTTTGAACCTGGCTTTTTTCTTGGCTTCAGAATGAATGTCAGCTGAAAACCATCCAATCAGATCTTTTCTCTCAAAGTAATAGCCTGGTACAAATAGGAATAATTATGCTCTAATTGTATTTTGAGGGAAAAGTTTTATTTTAACAGGAAGGGTGATATGTAGGAGGAGCTAAGGGGGAAGGAGCACTGAGAGGAAGAGATGGAGTAAGGAGAGGAGAAGATGAAGTAGAGAAGCTAGGTAATGAGAGAGAGAGAGAAAGAGAGAGGGGGCATGGAGGCAGAAGTTCACGTGTCTCCACTAGTCAAAGATAGTTTATATATCTAGGTTGGGTATTGGGTTACACTTCTGATTGAGCATTACCATACTTATACAGCCTTTGATTAACATTTTAAAAAATTGTATAAAGGCAAAAAGGTAAAGGGGGCACGGGATAGGAGTTTTCTAGGGAGGGGAAATGGGGAAAGGGGATGGCATCTGAAATGTAAATAAAATATCCAATTAAAAAAAAAAGAACTCTTTGTTTCTTGACTACAGATGCAACTAATCACTTGCTTCTTCTGCCAGTCCCTCCCTTCTATGATCAAATGTCAAGGCTGTTCTTTAAGTCAATTTTGTCAAATATTTTGTCTCAGTTGTGACATTAGTAACAAATTACATGAGTCATTGAGTGCCTTCATAAAGAAATGTAATACCAAGAGATTGGTTAAAGAGGGACATTTACATACTGGCCTTTAAAAAGTATAGTAAGGTTCTGATCAGCAACTGCTCCGGGGAACAGATCATGTGCTCCAGGTTCCCCAACTCTCCCATGCTGAGAGACAGCTTGACCCCCAAGAGTTCTTATACCATCAGGCCCACAGGTGAGACACCCACCCCAATACCTGTCCTAACTGAAACACACACACACACACACACACACACACACGTCCCAAAGTGGACACACACACACACACACACACACACACACACACACGTCCCAAAGGACAAGGACCTCCTGCTCTGCCAGAAAACATCTTCCTTCCATCTGCAACTGCCCACCCAGGAGCAGATCATGTGCTCTTAGCCAGCACCCCACTTGACCCACACCCAGAGACAGCTTGACTACCAGAAATTCCAACACACGCCAGATCACAAGAGATCCATCACAGCCTGGTTCACAGATCAGGCACTCCAGAACTTCATCTATCACACCAAGAAGGTATGACCAGAGGAGGTCCATTATGGTCAGGCTCACTGGAGTTACAGACACCTGTCAGACAGCAAGGCCAGTTAACACCAAAGATAACCAGATAGTGAGAGGCAAGTTGAAGTACATAAGCAACAGAAAACAATTCCAAAAGTGGCCATCGGAACCCAGTTCTCTCAGCAAAGCAAAGCCTGGATACTATAACACACCTGAAAAGCAAGAGTCTGAATAAAATCCCATCTCACGAAGATGAATGAGAAAGATAAAAAGGACATAAATAACTCTCTTAAAGAAATACAGGAGAACACAGGTAAACAGGTAGAAGCCTTAAAGAGGAAATATATAAATTCCTTAAAGAAATACAGAAAAAAAAATCAAACAGGTGAAGGAATTGAACAATGCTGCCCAGGATCTAAAAGTGAAAATAGATATCCATTTATATGAAATCATTTATAACAAAATCACAAAGGGAGATAACCCTAGAGATGGAAGCCTAAGAAAGAGGGCAGTAGTTATAAATGAAAGCATCACAAACAGAACACAAGAGATAGAAGAGAGAATCTCAGGTGAGGATACCATAGAAGTTACTGACACAACAGTCAAAGAAAATTCAATGTGCAGAAAAATCCTAACCCAAACCATCCAGGAAATTCAGGACATAATGAAAAGATATAACCTAAGAATAATAGATATATATCCATTCCTCTGTTGAGGGACATCTAGGTTGCTTCCAGCTTCTGGCTATTGTACTACTTAGCTGTTAAAAAACAATGACTTCATGAAATTCACAAGCAAATGTGTGGAACAAGAAATACCATTCAGAGTGATGTAAAGTCACAAAAGAACACACATGGTATGTACTCACTGATGAGCAGATATTAGCCAAAAAGCTCTGAATATCGACAACACAACTCACAGACCACATGGAGCTCAAGAAGTAAGACCAAAGTTTAGATGCTTCAGTCCTACTTAGAAGGGGGAACAAAATTATCACAGAAGGTAGAGAAAAGGAGATAACTAGGATGGAGAGAAAAGGAGGAGGGTAAGTGGAGGGTAGGATCAGATGTGAGAGGAGACAGGTGAGAAGTACAGAGAGGTATGTGGCAGTGGGGGATGGGGAACTGGGGGTAGCCACTAGAAAGTCCCAGATGCCAGGGAAGCAAGAGCTTCCCAGGACACAAAGGGGAAGAGGGAAGACATTAGCAGGGAAAACCTGTAGACACCAGGAAGTTTCTATAGATAATAAATACTTTGAGCAAAATAGCATGATTCAAAATTAATATTCAAAAATTGTAGTCTTTTTTAATACTAATGACAAATACACTGAGGAAGATATCAGAGAAATAATATCTTTTACAATAGCCTGAAAAGTAAAATATCTTCAGATAACTCTAACAATGAAACTGGAAGACTGGTATAATAAAAACTTTAAGATATTGAAGGAGACACCAGAAGATGGAAAGATCTCCTACTCTCATAAATTAGTAGATTAATATTGTGAAAATAGCCACTTTAACTAAAGCACTATACAAGTTCAATGTGTTCCCATCAAACTTCCAACACAATTCTTTAGAGGAGTCGGAAAAACAATTTTCCACATGATATGGAAATAAAAATCTTGCATAGCTAAAGCAGTGGTGGTGGTGGTGGTGGTGGTGGTGGTGGTGGTGGTGGTGGTGGTAGTAGTAGTAGTAGTATAGTAGTACTAGTAGCAGCAGCAGCAGCAGCAGCAGCAGCAGTAGTAGTAGTAGTAGTAGTAGTAGTAGTAGTAGTAACAGCAGTAGCAGCAGCAGCAGTAGTAATAGTATAAAAGAACTTCTGGAGGTATCATCATTTCAGGATTCAGTTTGTACTACAGAACTATGGTAATCAAAAAAGCTTGGAATTGTATGGTGATTTGTGTGAAAATGGTCATTATAGGCTTATAGTATGTGGCAATATTTGAAAGGATTAAGACTTATGGACTTGTTGGAGTAGTTGTCACCTTGTTGATGATAATGTGCCACTGGGGATTGTCTTTGAAGCTTCAAATGCACAAGCTAAAACCAGTATCTCTTCCTGCTGCCTGCTGGTGCAGATATAGAATTCTCAGCTAGCTCTTTAGCACCTTTTCTGTCTTGAGTGACACCATGCTTCCTAAAACATTAAACCAGCTTCAATTAAGCATTTCCTTTTAAAAGAGTTGTTGTGATCATAGTGTCTCTTCACAGCAGTAGAACATTGATTATAACACATTGGCATAAAAAAAAAGACAAGTTCATTTATGAAATAATATTGAGGACTCAGACATAAGTATGGACACCTGATTTTTAGAAAGAAGCTAAAATTATGCTCTGAGAAAGGTCAGCATGTCCTGCAGATACTACAAATGATGCTTGTCAAACCGGATGGCTACATGTAGAAGAATCCACATAGATCCATACTTATCATTCTGCATAAAACTCAACTCTAAGTGGTAGAAGATCCTTAACAAAGACCACATATACTGAATCATATAGAAACAAAAGTGGGAATAGGCTCAAACTCAGTGATCCAGCCTTTTATCAAGCATTATGGAAATGAACAACAATCAACAAACCAAGTCTTTATATTTCATTGATTATTGGTTTTAACCCTAAGTTATCTCTTGTTGTCTACTCTTTTATGATGTTATTATTTCTTGTTCTAGAATTTTCAAGTGTGTTGCTAAGTTACTAATAAGACCCCTCCAAATATGTAGTCTAGTCTAGAAAATGTTCCATCACTCAGAAAAAAAGTACATTCTTCTGTGTTTAGGTAAAATATTCTAAAGGTGTTTGCTATATCCATTTTATTCATGGCATTATTTTACTTCAGCATTTTTCTATTAAGTTTTTGTCTTGATGACCTGTGTAATCAGGTAATGTGTGGTGTTGAAGTTTCCCACTATCACTGAGAGGAACGATAAATGATATTACCTGTAATAGTGTTTTTGATGAATATGACGGGTGGCCTTGTGAGATTACAGATATCAATTCCCATAAAAAGAACTATAGCCCCCCCTTCACATGTACATTTAATATTTTTAAAATAATAAAAAAAAAGTTCTCTAAAAATATAAAAATATCTTTCACTAAAGCAGTCCTACAGAGGGTAATACAAAGAAAACTCCTATACAAAAAGGAAATTACACTCAAGAAAAAACAAGAAATTTATCTACCCAAAACAAACCCTACTTCCTTGTGATGATACCTGTTTGATTTGGTGTATGATCATTTTGATGTGTTCATCGATTTGGTTTGCGAGAATTGTGTTGAGGATTTTTGCATAGATGTTCATAAGCAAAATTGATCTGAAGTTCTTTTTCTTTGTTGTATCTTTGTGTGGTTCAGTTATCAGATGAATTATGGCATTGTAGAACATATTAGATAGTGTTCCTTTTGTTTCAATTTTATGGCGTTTCTATTTTACTTTGATAAATATTGGTATTAGGTCTTCTTTGAAGGACTGATAGAATTCTGCACTAAAACAATATTGCCCTGGGCAGTTTGGGTTGGGAAACTTTTAATGACTACTTTTATTTCCTTAGGGGTTATTAGACTGCTTAGAATATGTATCTGATCATATTTTAACTTTAGTACCTGGTATCTATCTAGAAAAACATCTATTTCATCTAGATTTTTCAGTTTTGTTGAGTATAGATAGGCTTTTGTAGTAGGATCTGATGATTCAATAAATTTCCTCAACTTCTGTTGTTATGTCTCCATTTTCATTTCTGATTTTGTTAATTTGGATACTGTCTCTGTGCCCATTAGTTAGTTTGGCTATCTTGTTGATCTAGTTTATCTATCTTGTTGATTTTTCTTACAGAACCAGCTCCTACTCTTGTTGATTCTTTGTATAGTTCATTGTAAACCATAAGTTTGGTTACAATGTAGTTCCATTGTTGTTAACTTTTAGAAAGTATTTAATTTCTTTATTTTTTCCTTAACCAAGATATCATTGAGTATACAGTTATTCAGCATCTAAGGGTATGTGTGAGCTTTCTGTTGTTTTTTGTTGTTGTTGTTGTTGTTGTTATTGAAGACCAGCCTTAGTACATGGTGATCTGATAGAATGCATGTGATTACTTCAATCTTCTTACATCTGTTGAGGTTTATTATGTGAAACTAAAGTAAACCTCAAAAAACGGGAAGATTATATGCTCATGGATTTAGTAGTATTAACATAGTAAAAATTCCCTTCTTACCTAAAGCAATCTATAAATTCAATGAAATTCCAACTCATTTCTTCACAGAGAAAGAGCAGTTCTTACCTTCATCTGAAATAACAAGAACAAGAACAACAACAACAACAAAACAGGGTAGTGAAAACTATCCTCAACTATTAAAGTGCTTCTGGGGGGAATCAAGATTCATGACCTCAAGCTCTACTACAGAGCAAATAGTGATGAAAACCCCATGTTATTGGTATAGAGACAGACAGGTAAATTAATGGAATATAATTGAAGATGCCAAAATAAAACCACATATCTATGGTCACTTGAAATTTGAAAAAAGAAACCAAAACATCAAGTGTTAAAAAATATATACTTTCAACCAATGGTGGTGGTCTAACAGGCAGTCTGCATGTAGAAGAATGCAAATTGATCTATCTTTATCTCCTCATACAAAGCTCAAGTCCTAGTGGATCAAAGAACTTCACATAATACTAGACACACTGAATCTAATCGAAAAGAAAGTAGGAAAGAGCTTTGAACATATAGGGACAGTAGAAAATTTTCTGAACAGAGCATCAATGGCTCAGGTTCTAAGATCAAGAATTGACAAATGGGATCTCATAAAATTGCAAAGCTTCTGTAAGGCAAAGGACATTGTCAATATGACCAAATGGCAAGTTACAGATTGGGAAAAGATCTTTACCAACCCAACTTCCAATAGAGGGCTAATATCTAAAATATACAAAGAACTCAAGAAGTTATACTCAAGAGAACCAAATAACCCTATTAAAAATGGGGTATAGAGCTAAGCAAAGGATTCTCAACTGAGAAATACCAAATGGTCAAGAAGTACATAAAGAAATGTTCAACACCCTTAGTCATCAGAAGAATACAAATCAAAATAACCCTGAAATTTCACCTTATACCAATCATAATGGCTAAGATCAAAATTTCAGGTGACAGTTAGTAGGTGATAGAGGAGGATGTGAAGATACTGCATTGCTGGTGGGATTGCACTCTGGTGCTACCATTCTGCAAATCAATCTGGAAGTTCCTTAAAAATTGGAATTAGTTCTACCTGAAGACCCAGCTACACCTTTACTGACTACATACCCAAAAGAAACTCCAACTTATAAAAGGACCTATGTTCCACATTGTTCATAGCAGCCTTACTGATAATAGTGAAAAGCTGGAAACAACCCAGATGTCCATCAACAGAAGAATGGACACAGTAAATGTGGTACATTTACACAATGAAATACTATTCAGCTACTAAAAATGACAACTTCATGAATGTTGTAGTCAAATGATTGGAACTAGATAGTATCCAGAGTGAGATAACCCATACCCAAAAGGACATACACAGTATGTATTCATTGATAAGTGAATATTAGCCCAAAAGCTCAGAATATCCACCATACAACTCACAGATCACATAAAGTTCAACAAGAAGGAAGACCAAAATTTGAATGTTTCAATTCTACTTATAAGGGGGGAAAATTATCATGGGATGTGGATAGAGGGAGGGAAAACAGAGAAAAAGAGGGGATGAGTGAAAAAGGAGGCAGGATCATATATTTGAAGAGATAGAAGGGAAGACCAGAGTTCTAGGAGAATGAATAGAAATATGCAGCACTGGGGTGGGGGTGAGAAAAGGAGGAACCACTAGAACGTTCTAGATGCCAGGGAAGCAAGAGGAACACAGGACACAAAGATGATGACATTAGCCAAAATACCCAACACAGAGGAGAAAGAGCCTGAAGAGACCATCTCCTGTCGTTTGATAGGATCCACAGTGGAGGGATGTGCCATTCGCCCATCTCAGAATATTTAACCCAGAATTGTTCCTATCTAAAGGAAATGCAGGGGAAAATGGAGCAGAGACTAAAATAAAGTCCATCCTGTGATCACCCCACCTTGGGATCTATCCCATCACAGACCCCAAACCTCTACACTATTGTTGATGCCAAGAATTACTTGAAGACTGATGTCTGACAGGACTGTCCTTTGAGAGACTCTGGTAGCACCTGACTAAGACAGATTGAGATACTCACAGCCAACCATAGGACTGAGTTTGGGTACCCCAATGAAAGAAATAGCAAAAGAACTAAAGGAGCTGAAGGGTATTACAATTCCACAGGAAGAACAATATCAAGTAACTGAACCCATCAGATCTCACAAGGACTAAACCATTAACCATATGGTGCATTTATGGCGACTGCTACATATGTAGTAGAGGGTGGCCTTATCAGGCATCAATGAGAGGGGAGTTCCTTGGTCCTATAGAGGCTTATTGCCACAGAGTTGGGAGATGCTAGAGGGGTGAGGCAGGAGTGAATTGGTTGGTGGAACAGCACCCTCTTAGAGGCAGAGAAGGGGGATGAGATGGGGGGTTTAAGAAGGAAAGACTTGGAAGGGGGACAAAATTTGAAATGTAAATAAATAAAATAATCAATTAATTAATATAATTTAAAATGAAAATGAAATTAAAATAGTGAAGTAAATTATGAAAATGATATAAGATAATGAGATTTGGAGTATTATTGTTAACTGAATGGAAAAGTGGGCAGGATGATAAGGTTATTTTAACAATGCCATTGTGCCTATTTGCCTAGTTTCAATCCCTTGTTCTTAAAAAATAAGAATGGCAATTTCCTATCTATTAAGAGGGCATAAAAATCTAGAGTGTCCTCTGTGTTAGGTTAATGGACTTAAGACTAAGCTACAAACTCAGTCTATATTAATATTTTATAGTTTCTGCGTCATCACAAAGCTGTGATTTAAAGACTCTCTCTCTCTCTCTCTCTCTCTCTCTCTCTCTCTCTCTCTCTCTCACTCACTCTCTCTCTCCCCATATCTATATCTACATCTACATCTATATCTGTATGTATATCTATTTGTCTGACTACCCAATTGCATATATGTGCCCATAATGTCAATGAAAGAACACTGTATCCCTTGGATCTGGAGTTATAGGGCATTTTGTACCACCTACTTTGGGTTCTAGCAACCTAACCTAATTCAAGACCTTGCGAAGTGCAGCAAACATCACTTGTTGCTTATCCATCTTTTCACCTGTCATCATATAGGATTATAGAACACAACAGAAGAGGCAATTCATTTTTAAAAGTTAAAGAATGTAACTAAAGTTTATTTTTCCTGACTTATACTATAGATAAAGTTCTAACTTTGGTTGCCACAATTTCTTAATAAATAATATAAAATATAAGAAGTTTATTAAACAATAATGGGTAATAAATGATGGAAGATAATGTCAAAATTTTCTGGTTTGTTTCATTAGCTGTAAATTTTACAAGGTTAACCATTACCTTATGACATGAAACTCATTAAGCCATTTATGCTTTTTATTGAAAAGAAGGGAAACTTCAATTCTAGACCTAGATAATGGCATTCATTAGCTCTGTCACTCAGTTAATCTAGGATGAGAAGAACTGAACTCAACTAATCACACAGCTTAAAAGTAATTGTTATACCAAATATGTAGCTCACCTTACAAGTGAGCTGACTATTACTCATAATGATTAACCTTTAATATATGACAACTTGAAAGAGTTGAAGCTTTTTAACTAACATCCCAGTTGATTCCCAGTCTTCTGTCCTACAGACACATTTAGAAAATTAAGGTCTCAATGGTGAGTTTACGGTTTGACACTTATTCTAATAAATAGTAATTATAGTTAATTAGGCATTTGAGGGGGGAGATAGAACAAGACTGCATAGGTTTACATTCATTAACTGGTTTTTACTTCAAGTAGGTATGTTTTGAAAGGTATGACAGTGTTTTTATAGACTCAACTGCAGTTTCTTCATCTGTTTCTTAGTGATTACTCTTAATATGGTGATCACAAAATGAGTTGAGGAGTATGTATGCTATAATTGATGGATAATATTATATGTGTAATAATATAAGTATAAGACATTAAGTCATTTACAAGATTTATGAATTGTTTTCTAGTCTTATACACGTAAACCAGAAAAGTTTCTACCAGGATCATATTCAAATATTTTAATACCATCCTGCTCAATTATTGCTATAAGCTAAAACAAAAGGGCTCACATATACCACAATTACTATTTTTAACCATTTACCCAAGTATATTTATGACTGCAGAGCTCTATTAATCAATATCATGACTTCCAATTCTCTGATCCTAGTAATGTTCTACTGTCTATCAGGAAGTAAACAAATAACTATATGTTGGAATGTGGGTAGCAGTGCTGAAAAGATAGCTCAGTGATAAAAGCACTTGCCACCTAAGTATTATCACCTTAGATCATATCTCTAGAAACTATATGAAGCCTTGTGAATCTATACATGATGGCTATCAACCTTAGTGTTCCCATTTCAATATTCGAGGTGAGAAAAAAAGTTTCTGAAGAAACACAGTCCAGCTATCCTTGCATGTGTAGTAGTGAAGGAGAGATATTGTTGCAAAACAGGTGTATTGTGTTTCTTTAGTCACATACCAGAATGGACACACACACACACACACACACACACACAAACACACACACCACATGTACACACACATACACAACACACACAATACACATACACACTCAACAGAAAGAAATTTGTTATTCTTTTTATGCTTAAAAGATTTCATATTATTATGGAAAGTGAAGCCATAAAAAGTAACATAGATATGTACACTAATACATATGGCTTAAAATCTTTTAAGAAAGGAAAGCTTAAGACTGAACAAAGGAGACAAAAGAAACTATAAGAGAAGAAAATAACAGTAGATTACACACAGATATCAAGTGGATGCCATGAAATACAGTTTTTAGAACAAAGTATCATTTTACTGTGATGCTAGAAGATTTGCTTTAAGATTGGGAGAAAGTATTAGGATATAATATGAAGAGAAAATCATATTTATTCCTAGTATAGTATTCTGGTTATGGCTTTCTTATGATACAAAACTGTTGCTTTGCCATTATTAACAGCATATAGTTTTTTTTATTTTATATTGATTTACATTTGTTCATATGTATATGCAATTTAAAACATGAATTGCTGAAACACTGGATATATTATGAAATATTTTAATATTAAACATTGTGCATTAATACCTACAAATTTATCTTTAATAATATTTTAAATATATTATTGTTTTAATATTTTCAATGTATTGTTTCCTTTTCTCTATCAGGAATATATTTGACAAACTTGGTAACTGAAGTTTTTTGTATGTGGTTTTGCATAGTGTAAACTATACAGGGAAATATGACATGGCATGTTAATTGGGAGGTTATTTGCTTTTAATAAAATCATTTTAGTGACTTACTTAAGTGAAGATTTTAATGTACATCATATGATTTATATATGCTTTGTGAGTATGGTCTTTATAAAATAGAAGTATACTTTTTTACATTTTTGAATAGGATATGAGCATTGAAGTTAATCAGATCTAAGTAAAATCTTAGCTGTATCTTCTGGACAGAGACAGTGTAAGGACAATATGTAGCTACCAATGCTTCCCGGTTTCCATGGCAGATCTACTAGGATGGGTCACTGGAGGATTTAGATTGAATATGGCTTACAAGAATTGGATTCTAGTTGTTGCTCCCAGAGATTGAGTTACCATTGTTTCTGAAAAAAAAAAGAAAGAAAAGAAAACCTTAGCTGTAACATTTAAATCCCCAATGATTTGGGTCAATTATTAACATTTTTTGTAACATGTAATAGGCTTCAGTTACAAAGAGTAGCTATGATATTTATTCAATACACAGAATACAAACTGTTTTATAAAAAAGAACTGCAGAAAGGAGGATATTTGTGTTTTACTTATTAATAGAATACTCATATGTGTCAGGCATCAGGATCGATATCTTGCACCATGGGAGAAGAATCTTTCCAGCAGTCATTTTTTTAAATATATACATCTTTATGGTGTACGGTTTTGTGACTCAATACATGCATAACATATAATATATATTATGTATATATTAATCACTTAAGGGTAGTATATATTTACTTCTCTTCAACATTTCATTATCTGTATATGATGAAATTCATACTCAAGTTTCTCTTTTTCTATCACTTTGAAATATGTCTCATGTTGCTTAACTCAAGTTACCTTAGTGTTTACAAAGATTCAGAAATGATTCTTCTAATGTTTTTTCATTTTGGTCTATCATATTAATTTTTCTCTATCACCCTTTCTCATTACATTTTTTTTATCTCTAGTTCATCAATATTGGTACTAATATTGGAAGGAAACATAATCTATGAACTTGCCACTGATGATAATAAAACAATTTGACTGATTTTTATCATGATTATGAAAATAACTTTGCTTCAAAGTTAGCATTAAATTTCAATGGCCATTATTGCCACAATATTTGTACATATTTTGCAATGTATATATGTTGTCATCACTATGAGTATGAATATATATCTATATAAAGAGAGAGCTGTATAACTATATTTTATATGATTTCTTTATATATATTCTAAATGTTTCATCACATAATACTTTTAAAATTTTTATGTCTATATTCATTTACTTTCTGGTATTATTTTACTAAGGTGCATATGTTCATTTTTATAATACCTATGATAGATTACTAATTTAATAATAAATCTACTTTGGAATAATTCAGGTTCATCCATCAGTCCTTGGCCAATAGATTTTTATTTTGTCCTTGACCTTTTCCCCAACAATTAAGTTCACCTTTTCAATACCATAAAGAGTATAAATTTATTACATTTTAGAAACATTGTGTTCAGTATTGACTTCATGTCAAATTAGATAAGAATCATAATTAGAATGTTGATTTGGTTAAACTTCTTAGGCATCAATTACTTTTTTCACAAAGGCCTAGGATCAGAGTAGCTTAGCAAAAGCATGAACAAACCACAAATTAAGTAAATGAAGATTCATCAAAATAGGCTATTTCTATTACAAATTATTCCATCAGAAAAATGAAAAGGCAACACATAAAACATATTTTCAAATCATATATCCTAAGGTCATAATACACAAACTATGTAAGAAATTCCTATGCATAAACTATAATATGTGAATTCAATTAAAAATTAGTGAAAGTTTTTCTGCCAAGAAGCACATGCAAACAGCCAATAAGCTTGATCATGTAGGATCAACATTATAAATTACTAAGTAAATTAAATGAAATCTATATTCTAATGAATCAGTTTAGCCACGATATTATTTTAACTTTAGAAAAAATATGATATAATATCGGCAAGATTGTGGAGACATGGGAGTGCTCATAGGTTTCTTGAGAACTTAATATTGTTTAAAAGTCTATTCTAGTTCTCTAACTTTATTTACATACATGTGATTCGTTTGGGCAATTTTAACTTTTTCAGTCATTTGAAAAACTGAATTTAATTAACAAAGTCTCTAGTTGCCTAGTGTAAAACAATTGTTAGTTTGTTATGTGAAAAAGTATTGTAAGAAATATGTATGTAACCAAAAATTATAAATACTTTTGAAATTGAAGGACAGTTATTCATAAAAGTGCACACTGCATTTAATTTTAAAATATTGTACTGAATCTGTTATATGAGTGCTGGGAAATGACCCTAGGTTCTCCACGAAAGAGAATAAATTCTCTTACCTCTTGATCCTTCTCTTTAAGCCCTAACCATGATTTCATTTATTAATCATAAGTGTTTTTTGTGGGGATAAAAGTCATGAATTTTCTAATGAGTAAGAAAAATACATTACTTTTTCTTTCTTCATTTACCCTTTTTATATATAAAGGGATGATGTCAACATAAAATCCACTTAAATAAATTCTTAGGTAGGTTAAAAATCTGTGATAGAATATATATATTATATGATCATTAATTATAATCAGTGATTTATATTAAATAAAATAAGCAGACATGAATTTGGAAGGTTGAGATGGTTTGTGGTGGGGTCCTGGAAGTCTTGTGCTGATCAGAATGTTAATGACAAAAGTGCAATGTATACATGTATAAAATTATCAAAGAATGAATAAAAATATATCACAAAATAATTAGGGAGCCTGTATTAGCTATAAGTAAAATCTCAGAATCTACTTGAGAACCTCCAGTTGTAGGCATGGCACCACACACATCTCAAAGATATTTTTTACCCAGAAATATTTCTGTACAAAGGAAGAACAGGGACAAAAAAATGGAACAGAGACTGAAGGAAGGGCCAACCAGGATAACTGGGGATAAATTAAGTGTTTTAGTCAAGAGAGATGACAGAGATTCTGGTTAGTCAAAAAGAGGAGGGAATGGGTATTAAGACTATCTTGTACCTCACTGGTACAAATAGGAATAATTATGCTCTAATTGTATTTTGTGAGAAAAGTTTTATTTTAACAGGAAGGGTAATATGTAGGAGGAGCTAAGGGGGAAGGAGCACCGAGAGGAAAAGATGGAGTAAGGAGAGGAGAAGATGAAGTAGATGAGAAGCTAGGTAATGAGAGAGAAAAAGAGAGAGAAAGAGAGAGGGGGCATGGAGTCAGAAGTTCACATGTCTCTACCAGTCAAAGATAGTCTACATAGCTAGGTTGGGTATTAGGTTACACTTCTGATTGAGCATTACCATACTTATAAAGCCTTTGATTAACATTTTTTAAAAATTGTATAAAAGCAAAATGGAAAAGGGGGCACGGGATAGGGGTTTTCTAGGGAGGGAAAATGGGGAAAGGGGTTGGCATCTGAAATGTAAATAAAATATCCAATAAAAAAAAATAAGTGGTTTTAACTTATCATATGTGCTGTAGCATAAGAAAATTTTATTGCCTTCAGTTACTGTTATTCATTTTTTTTCAAGAAAGCTTGGGAATTATGTTGATTTATAACACAGTAACAATAAAAAAACACAATATAGTTGTACATGATACGTTTTATGAAACATTGAGAGTCATTAGAAAAGGGAGACCCAAAGGTAGAGTTCAACAATTACACATTAAATCAACTAAGCAAAACAAACTGTGAAAATGAGGTAAGGCAAAGAAACTAGGGTATGGTAGTTCATTAGATAGAGAAGCTCCGAGGAAGACTAAGTTACTTTCACAGTTTGTTTCTACAGGCGCCCTTTAGTATAGTTCTTTTATACCCTTTCTGACCTTGAAAATGAGAGCATTCTCCTTCCTTTTCATTTTTCATGTGGAAATTTCATCTACTGCTTTTAAGTAACAGAATGAAAGTCAAAATGTTTTTATTTTCTTATTTTCTGGTTTCAGTTGTCTTTAACTCAAACTGATCAATATGCCTGATTAATGTATAGTAATTATGTTATTAATTTCTTATAAACTTCACTTTGAGTATTACTCAGAAACAAAACAGATATGGAGGCTGTTTTTAGTTTTTGCTACTACAAAAATAAATTCTTAAGGCTGATTAAGTCCAATAAAAATAAGCAAACTACAAATTTTATAAAAAATAATAATTGTATTTCTAATTTAAAATAAATTTCTATTCTTCATGTTTAAAGTTTTCTGTTGCTGTCTGTATACTGTATATAACACATTAATTTATTCTACCCTGGACTTTGAATGCTACTTTTATAAGTTTAATTTCTTAATATTTCCACATTTCACATATATTCTAGAGTATATGCATTCTTCATCACATTTATTTCATGTCCTTAAAAATTTTTTCAATTAATTTCTATGTCTAGCTTTGGTTAATTTGAATAATAACTAACTTCTAAGTCTTCCATCTGCTGAAAACTCCAGCATTTCTCTCTTCAGTCATAATTTGATTTCATAATTGCAACAGGTCATTTGATATTCACTTTAAACATTACATAGACATCCTAAATTTACAAGTTCAAAACCTAACTCAATAACAATATCCTAATATCTAAGACCATTGATTAAAATAATAAAATATAAAGCTTTAAATAAAAAGAAGCAGGCTAAAAATAAGCTTGTCACATTGTCTGATACCTTTGCCATATGTCAGAAACTACATGATAACTTTGCTAGTGATACTCTCAAATGTGACATTTTTATAAATTATATTAGAAGCTTAAGTAACTTTTGAGAGCTATGCATAATTCACTGAATTTTCCAAATGACGAATTGATGACACCACAGGAGTATGAATTGACAAAATATATCTCCAAAAGCAAAAACTGATGATGTCTTTTCATATTACTGAGTATGTGAAATGTGTTGTATTTTGATTCTACATTGTAACTACTTTATTACATCACTTTCCAATGTAGTTCTGTAGTATTTTGTTATCTTGTTTTCAAGAAAGATGTTTTGCAACATAGAAAATGCAGAAACAATATAAGAATTAAATTCTATTCTATTAAGTCATATATTAAGGAGTCTGGCAAAATATAAAGTGATATATTTTGTTCTGAATATATAATTATGCATCACAAATTACATTAATTATGCTGAACACAAAGTGGAAGTTCATTATTAAGGGAACTAATAGATATAAATGTATATTCTCATCTTCTTAGCTTTATTTTCAATGTAGTAAACATGTAAGTTGTATGAAATTGAGTCTAAATGATTTTATTTATATCATGTGGCTGAGTTGCTCAGTGATAGACTACTTGCTTAGGTGGATGGGGTTTAGGTGTAAGTTTAGTACTATGATGTCATTATCTCATCACCTAGTAATGATCCTGTTCTCTCTATATTTTCACTTTAGCTGCCACTGATACCATTTGGCAGAAATGTGCACTATGATTTTTACCTCCTCTTTAACTTGTATCCTGAAGTGATTTTTTTTCTTCCAATTTAATGGTGAACCCAAAATTTAAAGAACCTAGCATTTAAATATAAAATCTTGATCCTGAGCCTTCAAGACTAGGATTCGTTATTTTCTGCTAAAGAAATTAGATAATGTGACCCGCGCAATTGTCTCGCTGGCAAGAATGCACGTGGGCACCAGGATCCTTCTGCAGCAAGCGTTTATTACCATGTGAGGAGGAAGAGAGAGAGAGCCAAGATGGTGCTGCTTTATATACACCCTAGGGTGGGGTGAACATATCTGATTGGCTGCTTGCTCAAAACCCCATATGACGCCCCGGGTTGGGCGGTGGCTTGGCAGGCTTTCACCACTTGCACATGTGCAATTTTACTTGTTTACCCACGAGTGCCAGGTGCCAGCGCCATGTTCCAATGGCAAATGCTGTCACCACTTACCGCGGCTCTCCACAAGATAAGACAGTGTTTAAAGGAAAGAAAGTAAGGCAAGGGTGTGGTGAGGGTAAAGGATAGTAACAGATGGAATAAATGCTATGTAATTGCAGAAGTAAAAGGACACGGTTGGCTCTAAGTCTCAATAAGTAGAGAAGAAATTAATATGAATATGAGCTGGTTTTGAGGACGAAGTTTCCCTTACTCATGCTGAGTTCATTTCATAACAATTCAAATTTAAAAATTCTTATATGTCCTGAGAACTGAGAGGAAGGAGCCAAACATTTTGTTAGAGGCTCCAACCCAAGAGCAATGTAAATCAAAATGAGTCACTGGATAATCCATGAGCAATAGTTATAACTCCAGCACCGCAGTCAGATCTATTTAATGTATTTCAAATAATTCTGAGCCAACTTTTAGAAATTAATTTCTTTATCAGTTACTTCTTAAACTGAAACTATTTGTATAACATGACTCAAATAAAAGTAAATCAGCATGACATTTGCTTTTGGGAAGTGTGGAAAGAGTAAAAATATTAACTATATAACAACATCACTAAAAGATGTTTAAAGAATAATTAAGAAATTTATTAACTAAATTCGTGAGGCTAGAGAGATGACTGAGCAGTTACAGACACTTGATGCTCCTGCAGAGAATCTTCATTCTGTTCCAAGAATTCCTTCAGGAAGCTCACAACTTCCTCTACCTACATTTCCATGTAATCCAACACCTTCATCAGACTTCCAAAGGTAATAAACATGCACTTGTTATACATACATACAAGCTGTAGTTAATCACTGTTTTGTTGCTGTGATTAAACATCATGAACAAGTTAAGAAAGTTAAGAAAGAAAAATACTATTCTGCCCTTATAGGTCCAGTGGAAAAAGTTTTCATGATGGCCAAGTAGAAGCATGATATCATACAGCAGTCATGGCAGCAGAAACAGATATTCAGAGTGTTCAGATTTTGATCTGCTAGCCTGAAGTACATAGAGCCAACTGGAAGCGGTAAGGAGTCTTTAAACTCTTGAAACCTGTCTCCAGTCCTGCTTTTACTCCAGTAAGAGTGAATCTTCTAACCTTCTCTTGAGGGGAAATTTTCATTTGTAGGAAGCAAATCTACTCCCACTTGTCTGTATATTCCTTATATGAGCAAGGCCATTCCCAAGATGTCTTCCCCCATGTGTGAAAGGGAGAATGTTTGCTAAAGTACCATGTTTTTGTGTAACAACTGACTTTACATAGGGAAGAATTGCATTCAGAATGCTCCAACAAAAGTTTCCTCTCTCTCAATGGCTTTCTGACCATGCATCCAGCTGTTAAGATCCCTGCTATGGTTATCTGCCCCTCCTGTCTTTTGATGTATAGGACAAATATAATAAGTTAATGAGCTAATGCTGGTGAGTATTTACCCAAGGATATCATCTAGTTGATGCCAGTTTTATGTTACTTGAATCTGTCTTTTATAAACTGGGTTACTGCTAGTTAGATTTCCAGGACCAAGTCATGTTAGCCAAGGCATTTATTCAGACCACAACAAGAATAAAGCACTAGTACAAATAAAATAAAAATTAAAAGAGGAGGTACTGCATAGTTTGGTCAAATGCCATGTACCACTTCAATTTTTTGTCAATTCAGATAATCTTTGATGTTAAAATGTGGGAAGGAGATTAAGTATTTGCATTGTTTTCCTTTCTGAAATATATATGGTAAGTACTTTGGGAGCAATGCAATATTACAAAATAAATTGCAACAGCAATGCCTTTTGTTGGCAAGGACTTCATACAAAGAATCTTAATCCATTAGAATTATTCAATTAAAAATTAGCTAGAAATATTATTTTGAATTTGCTATTATTTTATTTAAAATTATTATTTTTATTCATATTCAAATATATTAAGACTTCAATGGCTACTTTTTATAAGTGAATACTAAATTAAAAAGAGAAACCAATAGACTATTTAATAAGTAACATCATTTTGTTGATGACTTATCAAAATCATATACAACTATAAAATAGAGATAGTGAAATATTAAGAAAAGAAACCACTTATGATGAGTAAAACAAATGATATTTTAGGTGAGTATTTTGAGATTATTAATGATTTTAATATATATAAAAGTCACATGTGTTCCAAACTGACCAAAAACAACTTTGAGGATGAAAGAGCTTATTTGGCTTATAATTTACTTTGCATCATTGTGGAAAGCCAGGATAAGACCTCAAGGCAAGACACTGGAGGAAAGAATTGAAGCAGAAACCAAGAAGAAACACTGTTTGCTGGGATGCTCTAAGACACATATTTCACTATCATTTTAGATTTTGTTCATTCATTTTGTTTTGTTTTGCTTTTAACTTCAGTTTAACTCGCAAGTAATACAGGTATCTACTGAGATAATATTCTAGTTCACCACATTTCTTCAATTATTTTCAGAATAACAAGCAGTAACATAGTATTATTTGAAATCTTCTAAAGCTTACTTGTTTCTGATGTTCACAGTAATTTTTGACAGGATAACTAATCAATATTTAAGATTTGAGTATACTCTGCTGTTATTTTTTATTATGCATTTTAAACTTAGACTCTTTTCTGTACTAATATTATAATAAACTACCATTTTAATTACATCAAGAACAAAAGACTTTAAATATTTTCATTATAAAAGAATTATTTATGTTTGAGGAATTATGTTTAAACTTACTGAATATTACACAATGTATACATGTTTGGAAATATCACATAATACTTGACACACATGTAATTTTTATGGATCAGTTAAATATGAAATAAAAGAAGCTGATTCAATGCAAACATGTAAAATAACTTTAAATGTAATAAATGAATTATAACAATAAAAACAATACAAAGTTTATTTATGTTTGTATTATTTATAATGTATATTGAGTTGTTTTCTCTATTTTTTAAATTTTGTAATACTTATGTATTTTTTAAAACACAATTTACCAAATTTTTCCCTATCCACTTGTCTTCAATATTCACCCAACATGTTTCCTTTTAACATAAATCTTCAAGACAAATATTCTTGGATATGTAGAGTCTCCTAGTAAAACTTGATTGTTTTATCAGGGATTAGACTCATGGACACAACAAATTTTTCTTTGTGATAATGTGTCTAGAAGATATTTCCTAGTAATAATCCACTAACTTGACTTCTTATATTATTTGGCTCTCTCTTCCAAAATGATTCTTATGGCAGTAGAAGAGTCTAAAGAATATCTAATTTCTGTTTAAGATTTAGCACATTAAAATCCTCTATTACCTGTGTCTTAACTAGTTGTAGGATACCATGTTAATCATAATCTAAGACAAATAGCAGCTTCTCATATTATTTGACAGTTGTATTAATTAATGAGTATAATATGTCTTTAGGAGTTTATTCCTATGAACAAATAAAAATCAGTAATAACAAGTTCTCCTCTAGGACCTATGACCTGTCTAGCCATAGTTTCTTAGTCCAGTAATGGGACCTTCTCTAGGTTTAAGGTTATGTAGTGGGACTTAAATCCATCCAATAAAGGGGTTGCTTACTCACATGATGTTTGTGTCAGAGTTGCAACAATAAGCATTTCTTTGCCCTCAGCACTCACAGTTAGGTGTAAGTGGCGATTACTTTTCTCCTCCAAGAGATGAAATAGCACATTCAACATTATGAATTTGCTATTGATGAAGTTTCTAAATCAATATCATTGTGATTTCTCCATGTTCCATGAAATAAATAATGTGGTTGCCTTCAGCAATAGAGTCTAGAGCCTAACTAAGAGCGATGGTAATAGCCTGTAATGTTTTAGGGTCTATGGTGTATCACTTTCCAATGATTTCAATAGAAACAGCCTATTATTGGCACTGAGGTTTTTGTTAGCCACTGGAATATAGTGGAACTTTATTATATGCATATCTCAATGTTTATATGTATTGTGTATGTACATATTGAAGCTTTACCAATAGTAGATTTCTATATGTCATGGTGGTTTTTTTCTATCCATGAACTCTGTTTTCAGAATTTTCTTTTGCTTATCTATCCCAAGTTAATCTACTCTATGGGATGGTATCCTTTTTGATCTTTATAATAGTGTACTATATCTACCCTTCTTTGAAAATTCATCCATATGTCCCCTTTATAATCATATGACATCTATGGACATTTCAAATGAAATACACATGTCTGAAGATTGAAAGATTCTAGATCTGGGTTATTTTGTTTAGAATGATTGTTCTAGCTCTATTCACATACCTGAATTTATTTTAATTTCGTTCTTCTTAATAGCTGAATAACACTCCATTGTATAAATATGTAAAAGATTCATTATCATCTCATCAGTTTGTGGAAATTCAGGTCATTACTATTTATGGGCTATTGTGAATAGAGTAGGGCTGAGCATGAAGGAAGTTTGTCTAAAACTGGATAGGAGTCCTTTAGGTGCATAACCAAGAGTCAAATAGGTGAATTTTGTAGTAGATGCATTTTTTTTTTTTTTTACCTTTTGGAGTACATCCACACTGACTTCCACTGTGGCTATACAAGAGTGAATTCTTACCACCAGTGAAAAATAGCTCTCCTTTAACTTTATCCATGCCAGCATTATTTTTTTTATCACTTGAGACATTCTTATTAGAGTAAATTGAAATTTCACAGTAGTTTTAATTTTCATTTCTATGATGGATAAAGATATTATATATTTTAAAGTGTTTCCTAGTTGTTTGAATTTCATATTTTGAGAGTTCTCTGTTTAGTTGTATGCCAGACTGGTAAATTAGGGTGTTTAATTGGTATTTTTATTGTTGTTGTTGTTCTTTTAAACACTTAACCTCTGTCAGATGTATAACTAAAAAAAATTTTCCCTATTCTATAAGTTAACACTTTTCTCAAGCAATTTTGTCCTTTGCTGTATATTAACTTCTTAGTATCGTGAAGTTCCATGAGATGTTTTAATAAATGATGGGACTATAGGGGTCCTGTTCAGAAAGCTCATACTTGGGCCAACAAGTTAAGTACAATTTTTTCTCCTCTATTAGATTCAGAATAATAGGCATTATACTGAAGACTTTGATCTGCTTGGAGTTGTGTTATAAGCTATGTGAGAGGTAATGACTGAGTTTTGTTCTTCTACATGTTGTAGACCAATTTGAATATTATCACTTGTTGAAGATGTTGTCTTTTTACCAATGTATATTACTGGCTTCTTTGTCAACAATCAAGTATCTGTGGGAGTATGGATTTATAAATGTGTACTCAACTTTATTTAATCATTTGATGGGACTAATTTTATGCCAAATATATCATGTCTTCATGAGAATAGCTTCAAAGCAGATACCAAGTGATAGAAAGATTCCCCCATGTTCATGGATCAGGAAAATTAACATAGTAAAAGTTGACATCTTACGAGAACAATCTACAGATTCAATGTAATTTCCATCAAAATTTCAACACAGATTTTTACAAACCTTGAAACAACAATTTTTAACTTCATATTGAAAAAGTTAAAAACTCAGGATAGCAAAAAATAAATTAAATTCTGTACAGTAAAAGAACTTCTTGAGGTATCATCATCCAATATTTCAAGCAATACTACTGAGCAATACTAATAAAAACTTTATGGTATTGATATAGAAATAGACAGGTTAATCAATGTAATCAAATTGAAGACCCAGAAATAAACCCACACACCTATGAATACTTGATCTTTGACAAAAAAATGAAAAAGAAAAAAAAAGGTACAATAGAAAAAAAAAAAAAACAAAAGCATCTACAACTAATGATATTGGTCTAACTGGTTGTCTGAATGTAGAAGAATATGAAAAGATCCATATTTACCACCCTAAGCAAAACCCATGTCCAAGTGGATCATAAACCTAAACATAAAAGCAGATAGACTAAATCTAATAGCAGAGAAAGTGGGAAATACCTTTGAATGCATTGGTATAGGAGACAATTTCCTAAACAGAACACCAGTGGCTCAGGCTGTAAAATCAACAATTGAAAAATGGGACCTCATGAAACTGAAAAGTTTATGTAAGGCAAAGGACACTGTCAATTGGAGAAAACAGCAGTCTGCAAAAGGGAAAAAGATATTTATCATCTCCACTTGGAACTAATATTCAAAGTATATAAAGAATTCAACAAGTTAGATACCCACAAACTAAATAACCCAATTTAAAATGATGTACAGAGCTAAACAGAATTTGCAACAAAGGAATTTCTAATGGACAAGGAACACTTAAAGAAATGTTGAACTTCTTTCTTGTCAGTGAAATATAAATCAAACCAAACTTGAGATTCCACTTTACACATATCAGAAAGGCTAAGATCAAAAACTTGTGAGATAGAACATGCTGGTGAAGATGTGGAGCAAGGGGTACATTCTTCCATTCC
The DNA here is from genome assembly GCA_030674055.1 of Rhabdomys pumilio. Taxonomy (NCBI): domain Eukaryota; kingdom Metazoa; phylum Chordata; class Mammalia; order Rodentia; family Muridae; genus Rhabdomys; species Rhabdomys pumilio. The sequence goes on from JANHMN010000005.1 coordinate 55,984,985, forward strand.
TGGTGGAAGTGCAAACTTACACTAGCACTCTGGAAATCAATTTGGAAGTTTCTTTAAAAATTGAGGATAATTCTACCTCAACAATTAGCTACATCACTCCTGCACATATAACCAAAACATGTTCCACCATGCTACAAAAAGTACAGGAAAAAATATGGAACAGAGACTGTGGAATGACCAACCAGTGACTGGCCCAACTTGAGACCCATCATATCAGCAAGAACCACAATCCCTGACACTATTAATTATACTTTGCCATGATTATAGACAGAAGGAAAGCCACTGATTGACACTGATACAGAGAACCACAGCCAAACATTAGATGGAATTTGAAGCATCTTTTGGAAGATTTGGGAGAAAGATTGAGGGACTAGAGAAAATAGGGTCTCTATAAGAAGACTAATTGTGTCAACTAACCTAAACTATTTGCGGCTCCCAAAGAGTGAACCACCAACCAAAAACATACATGAGGTGCACCTAGATTCCATTTTGCATATATTTTGCAAATGTGCTGCTTGTTTTTCACATGGCTCTCCTAACAACTGAAGCAGGAAGCTTATTCTTACTCTATTGTCTGCCTGTGGATCTTACTCCTCTAACTGGGCTGTCTTGTCTCACTTCAGTAGGAGAGGATGTGCCTAGTCCAGCAACAACTTTATGCACCAGGGTTAATTAGTACTCAGAGGACAGGGCTTCCCACTTCTGTGAAAAGAATGCAATGGGCATAAAGAGAGAGGCAATTTAAGGGGAAACTGGGAGGAAAAAGAGAGAGAGATCTATGATTGGGAGGTAAAGTGAATTAATAAATAAATTATTAAAACAACAAAAAAAGAAAAAGCCTTTGCAGTACTTATGGGAATTGTCATAACCAGAGTATACCCACCTTACTTTCAATTGCAATCTTTACATATTTCCTCTCAAACTAGGGTGAAAATAGTTGTACAACAAGAAAAATTAGCTATGACGATGCAAAAGCTTGAAAGACAAAAGACAAATGAAGTCAGAGAACAGGAAGTGTTTAATTGCGAACATATGTTGCATAATGAAATTAAGGATCAAGATAGACAGCCTATTAATTCTAAAATGCCACCTCTTATTAAGATTGGGAAAGACTACCACACACACTAATGACAAATGTCAGGAAATGGTGAAAATTCGAAAACTAAACACCTAGTCTGGAATCATGATAAAATACAAGATCTTAAACATTTTAACAAATCAGTAGTAACTTTGAATGTCCACACTCAAAAAGTGAGATGAATGTTAAATATCTAGGCTACCCAAAACAGGATTATCCTGCAAGACTAGAAAGATTTAGCAGAAGATGTAATAGAAGGTGATTCTCAATTACAATGGCTAACATAGTGGTGATTAAGAAGCTGCAAATATGGAAAATAATACTAGGTCAAATATGGAAAATAATACTAGGTCAAAAGTTGTTAATATCATAATAGATCAATTGTTGGTGAAGGTCAATTTGCTGATTTAAGAAAGAAAATGCTATTTGATGATTCTAGTATTATACAATGTACTTTAGTAGTCTTATGAGCCTGGGATAAGGTGGAGAAACAAGAAAAAAATCTGTCATTCACAAAGATTATGTAATGCCCCAGAGAGACTTTTAATGACTTCTTACATACATCAAAGAGCTCTATAAAGAAGGCAATATCAGACCAAGATTCAAAACAAACATGTATTAATTGAAACTTAGCTTTTGAAAATTCAAATGCAGACTGTAAATGTGTTCTTATACCTTTAAAAGTTTGATCAGCATCCATAGATGAAGTGATGAGAACTATTGTGGATATTGACCTTAATGACTATGTAATATGTACAAGCAATGGCAAATAATCCTAGATATCAAAATGCCCACTGTTTTTGTTGTGGGAGATGAAGTCATTTGAAAAGGGATTATAGGCAAAGCATTACTAGAGACTTCTCTAGAAAAATCTCAGCCTTCTCTTATTTGTAGGAGTTATGGTAAAAGAAAGCATTGGAATAATGAATACAGATCTGCAAGAGAAATTTGAGGTAATCCCTTACCAATGGGAAATTAAATATAAGATAATCCTGTAAATACAGGAAACTTGCAAAGAAGTTTAGCTTATATCCCAGCAACAAACAACAGGAGCCATATATTTCCTGTCAGCAATTCACAAAGCAAGTGGGAAAAAGTAAACTAAATATTGGAAATCTGATACATGCTACACAATGAAGTGCTGCCTTATACTTAGCCATAAGTGAAAATATCACACTATCACCAAATATTCAGTGCTATAAAATACCCACTGGAGTTTTGGATTGATACCCTCAAAGACAGTAGGAATGGTTTTAGAAAGAAGTAACCTAACATCTCAATGATTCATTGTGTGTTTAGTAATTATAGATGAAGACTTGAAGGGAGAGATTGAAATTATGGTTTATGTAAAGGGAAACTTGTATTAAAACAGAAGACAGGATTGCTCAGCTTCTACTGCTTCCATATGCCTAAGCCAATGTATTTCTCTTTGAAAAGACAATAAGATTTAAAAGTACAGGAAGACAGATTTTTGTTTGTTTGTTTGTTTGTTTTGGCAAACTGTTACCAAAGACCAGAGTCAAAATTAAAATTAAAATTAAAATTAAGTGGTATTGATATTGAAGGTTTACTAGACATAGGAGCTGATGTAACTATAATCCATCATCCTTTAACATACCTGGGTATCATACAGGCCTCCTTCCCTACTTGCCCAATGCAAACTAAGTTACACCATTCAAATCTTATCAACATTGATCTATCCCAATGTAGTGTGGCATATCTACAGGTGGTTTTTTTGTCTTGTCCATCAAAGTACAAAACTGCTAGTCTTGTTTATCCCCAAATAATGGCTTTTGTACTTGTTGATTTAGAAGAAAAAATAATGGCAGCAAAATAACCTGTCCTTATATTCTTGACATTTTTCTGCTCAAACCCTTGAGCCTATCTAAAATTCTTTGTTGAATTGGTTTCCCTACTTGGAAATCTCCATTAACTGAATATTCTTGTTCTGTAGTGATTCTTAAAAGTTTCCTTTAATACCATGTCTGTGTAAAGTAATTAATGTATATAGTATATTCAAAGTTTGCCTGTTTTATGTTCTCTTTCTCCTCTCTTCTCCTTCTTTCTCTCTCTCACTCATACACACATACACATACAAATATACATACACATATGCACAAAACAGAACATAACTTTCTGAATTTAAGAAAGTAAAGCTTTAAGAATTAAATTAACCTGATAAAATTAATGTCTACATTTACAGACTAATTGTTGGTTTTAAGGAAAACTTTTTGTAATGACTACCAAATTAACATTTTTTTAAAAAATGCTTAAACAAAGTATTCTATTTATTTTATGTTCTTAAATTGTTGTAAGGTGAAGTGTTACTAGTGGAATATACTAAAATGCACTTAACAATAAAATAAGCAATACATCTCAGTATTCATAAAAGGAATAAATATTTGTTACTGTAGAATCTCATTTTCTTTATAAATAAAGAAATCATATGCAAACATTTCTGAGAAGGCTAACAGTATTAATATATGCCCTAGCAAAACCCGGAGACCAGTCATCAGATATAGGGACATCTTTTTCACTAGGTAGGTATATATAATTGTACATATGTTAATAGTGTGTAATAAATGCTTTCTATGTTCAGATTTCATATATATATATGTTTTTACTTTCTGGTCTTAGATTTATTTCTGTTCATATAAGAGTAAAAGAATTGAACTCTAGTTTCTTGTCCTTCTCCTCAAATTATTCCACTAATAATAACAGCAGTTTAATTTAGTAATATAGAGTAAATTAAGTAAGATATATTAAAACAAACAAGCATATATATTTTCTCTTTATATGTCCCACATACAATTTTTATAAACTATAGACCTAGAAATTTCTATCCCTTTTATACACTGTGGTGGAAATAAATACATTTACCTCCTGTCAGCTAATCTTTTCAGAGAGGTACATTGATTTTGTAATAAAATATGAGAGTTTGAATTCAATGCAGGCTTCACTAAGTTATCTTACTTCTGTGTGTCTCGGTTTTTATTTAAAAAATGCAACAAGCCGGCATTCCTTCCCCATAGCATTATTATGAAACTCAATGTTTTATTTCACATAAAGTGCTAAAAGTTGGGGCACAACTCCTTTTGCTTACAACTTGAGCATAATATATATTGATAGACCCTTGAAAAATAAAATAAGGTAGAATCATTCTGACTTGACTCTCACAGAGAATAGCTCCACACTACTGTAGAAAATAAATTCCCAATTGGTTCACAATCAACATATGAAAGCTCCAGGAGGAATATGTAGGAAAAATGAAACATGTAGTAGCAACAAAAGAATGAATGATATTTCATAGAGACTCGACCTTTTATGTAGTTGTTTTGGTTTCTCATTGTCATCATTAAATACTTGATATGAATATTTGATATTTGATATTAAATTTCAAATATTTTATATGAAAACATATATAGATATATAGATATTGATATAAATATAGATATACATTCCTCTATACACTTATGAATGGGAACATATGTTCTTATACTTCTGCTGCTCTTTATAAAAGTTTTAAAATTTTTATGAGGTAAAGTTTGGGAGTATTTCTGAAGGAAGTATGTCACTTTCTGTTATTTCTCTTTATTTTGTGCATATAGGTGAAATGTGATCACTGTTTCCTGTCTGCAGAATATATGCCATGCCTTTCCTGCCATTATAAACTTTATCCTTTTTTGGACTGTAAACCAGTTAAACCCTTTTTAATAGTAGTTGTTTTTTGTTAGATTATTCTACCACAGCAAGAAAAAAGTAAAGAACTATCTGCATTTCCAGAACGATCTGTCATAGATAATGTAGAAAAATGATAGTAAGTACTAGGTGAAAATCTTAATATGCATATGGAGAAAAATTGTATTTTGTGCAAGTAGAAAAAAGAAACTACAGTAGAAACATGGCTGCTTAAACATGAATATTCTTAGCAGAGTTTCAGAAGAAGGCCATCTATAGATTCCATGTGTCTTACTGTGGGGGCTATAACCTCATTTAAAATTCTTGAGTTTTTCTAAAGATACACCATTTAACTCTTACTCTTATTAACTCATAATTTATGCATCATCAAGTATGTCTATGTAGACATATATATCAGATCGATATGAATAACCTATGACTAAAAGGAAAGTTTTTTCCATGGTCCTGATACAGCTACTGTGGCCATGTTGATCTGAGTGGCCTGTTCAGCCAACCTAAGATTATTTTGATGTCAACAGTCTGTGCAGCCACTGAAGACCATGTTGTGTGGTCTGTGGTCCTGCTGTATCCAGAGACCATGTCCTTTGATACCACCAACTACCATGCAGATGTTTGTGGTTTGGGTTGGCACTAGAGGCCATGCTGGTATCCATGTGTTGTGATGCTACCAAGAGCCATGTCTTGGTCTACAGCCCAACTGTACCTGGGGACTGTGTTGCTATCTAAGACGTGTGTTACCTCTGAAGGACATTCTGATGTCCATGGTCTGTGCTGCCACCTGAAGCCATGTTGTTATGCCTTGGCCATGTTGCTTCCAATGACTATGTTAATGTTAATGTGACTAGCCTGTGCTGCCACCTGAGGCCATGTTGATTTCCTTGTCCTGTGCTGTCTAGGAAAGCTATGATAGTGTCCATGGCCAATGATATGGCAGAGGACTCTGTTGATGTCCCTGGTCTTTATTGCCATTGAGACCAGGCTGAGGTCTGTCCACATGTTGATGCTGGAGACAATGTGGATGTCTATGATTCATGCTGTCACCAGAAACCATATGGAAGTCTCCTGCTGACTATAAAGGGCAAGGAGTTTACTTTTGCAGTGACATCCATGATAGTATACTCAAAGATAAGAAAAAGGGACATAGAACATTTCTGTGTCACAAATCTTTATCCTACCCCAACATATCCCACCCCCCCTCCAAAGTAAGCCTAGACAAAAAGCCATTTAGACAATATTAAAATTGTAATATAGATGCTGAAGTATAGCTCTCCACAGTTGATGTTTCTGGTAAGGGTGCAGTTGAAGAATGACTGTTTTCTTTAAGAGGGTGGCTACTGGGAGTTTGACTATGCTCCAGTGAGTATTTGAGCAACACAAATGGGACTCATTCTTTTCCTTCTCCTCTTCTACTTCTTCTTCCTCCCTCTCTTTATTTTTTTTCTTTTCTTTCTCCTCTTCCTTCTACTCATCCTCTTTCTCCATTCTTCTTCTTCTTCTTTTTTGGGAGCAGAGAGAGGTCAGAAGGGGATTGACCTGGGAGGACAGAAAAGTGTGATTGGAGTTATGATGTATAATTCTCAATTAATAAAAATATGTAAAAAGGGAAATTTTTCTGAAAATTAGATTTAATATTTGTAGTTTACTTTCAAAGCCAGAGAAATGTTTTTAAATATATTTACTTTTCCATCATGACAGTATATAGCTAGGAAAAAAAGAAGTTTTCATTCAAAAGGTTAAAAGTAAATAACATCTGTTATAGCCAAGGATCCTTTACCACACTCAAAACAGATAGCTAAATCAAGTAAAAAAAAAAAAAAAAGTTTCTAGCTTCTAGAGATGTCTTAGTGATAATTCAAGTAAAAGAGATTTGTTGATCATTATTATTAAAGTAAATGTCTATTTAAACTCATATATACCACTGAAATTTAAATTTTGCTTGTGATCATTAGAAGATATGTTTGAAGCTATAGACAAGGAAGTTTATCAGAAACTATATATTAAAAGACAAATAATTCAAGTATATATTTTAATGACTATGTGAAATATATGTCAATTGTTATAAACTTCTAATTATTTATGAATAAAAGATTTACCGCCTTAAATTGTATAGTGTTTTTTATATTTATATTGTATTTTTAACTTTTTTATAACTTTAATTTTTATTGAAAATATATTTTCATATATTTTGATCACTGTTTTCTCATGCCCAACTCCTCCCAAATCCTCTCCCCTACAAATATATACCTTTTCTTTCTTTCTTATCAGAAAAATAAAACACAACTAAAACTTAAAACAAATAAATAGGAAAAAAGAGCCAAAGAAAAATTCCTATAAATACACATAGATACAGACACACATGCATGCTCACAAACAGAAATCCCAAAAAAGAACAAAATTGGAAACCATTATACATAAGCAAAAGGTTTGTAAGGGAGAAAATCCCTGACATAGTAATATGAGATAAAACCCCTGTAAAATTACCATTCATTTTGGTTTGTGTTGTCCATCTATGGCTGAGCATGAAGCCTGCCTTTAATTATTGTTGGTACATCCTGTAAGACACTGTTGAAGAAAAGTTTTTCTTTTACTATTGATTGCCATTAGGAGATAGCTTCTCAGTTAAGAATCTGGGCTTGTGTCTAATTCTCCTCTTAGCACCAGGACCCCATCTAACTTAAACCTGTATATAAACCCTATGCATGGTGTGACAATCTCTGTGAGATCATATGCACATCACATGTGTTGTTTCTACAAAGCTTTGTGTCCTTGGTGTAATCCATTCACACTGGCTCTTACAATTGTTCTGTCTTGTTTTCTGTAATGTGTCCTTATCCCTGAAGCAAATCATTTGATGAAGACATCATATTTAGGATAGAGAGTTCCAAGCTAGCTCACTCTTAACACATTGTCCAGTTGTAGTCCTCTGCATTTTATTTTATCTACTTCAGGATGAAACTTTTCTGATAATTAAAAGAAGACACTGATCTATAAGTATAGCAGAAAGTTATTAGGAGTCAATTTATTACTGTGTTACTTTAGCAAAACAGTAGTGTTTCTTCTAAGTCTCTGGTCTATCTAATCTCAGCATCTTGGTCACCTATGCAATGTTAAACATGGTTTTTGTTTCATATAATGGGCCTCAAATCCAACTAGAACATGGTTAGTTATTCCCACAACTTTTGTACCAGTATTGCACTAATATCAGGAAGGCAGGTTATCACTTTAGATAAAAGATTGGCTGATGTTTACCTTTCTTCTCTGGTAGCTTGCAGACTACCTTCTAGGTAAGTATCATAAATACTTGTTAGCAAGGGTGAAGGCTTTAAATGTGTACTACCTCAACTTCCCCATGTTCAATGAGGTTTAAAGGTATTTTATTCAGTAATAAGGGCTTACAATCAGCTTGTGGATAACAACCAATAAAATTACAAAATTTTTCTCTTTACTTTTATCAAACCAAAACTTCCATACCTCATTTTTTTATCTTTCAAATTCATGGCTTATTTTTTAATTAATTGTTGATACATGCATATACATGTATACATGAATTTTCAATTTAACCTGCTCAGTCTGTATAGTGTTAGTAGTATGTATATTTTTAGTGCTGACCATTTGGAATCAGAAGACATTTTTTAACACTCTCAACATTCTTAGTTGCTTGTAGTATTCTATGTCAAACATTTTAATGCAGAAATTTTATTTGTGGTTATAGATGAATCAGTTTAACATGACTAACATAAAAATTTCTGGAATTTTAGAAAAGAAAATTCAATTGAGGAAATGGGAACCTTTGTAGGAGGAAACAGCAGCTGAGGAATGGGAACCTTAATTGAGGGAAGAATTGCATTGTCTACAGCAGAAAAATAAAATGGCTCAAAAAAAAAAAAAAAAAAGAGCATGCTTGAAAACATTGAACAGATTTGAAGGTACTATTGCAATTTAGGCACACTTTAAAGTGATGCTACATGATTTTCCAAAAGCATTTATCATGTTCACACTTGAAAGGTTAATGTCAAGGATATGAAATCATAAAATGGAAGAAAAATTAACTATTGAATTGAAAAGTGACCAAAGGGCAGAAAACAAAAGGAAAGCAATAAGTGAAAACTTTGAACCTTAAATTGCTTTTCATTGGATATTGGATCAAACAAAAAGAAAGATTGATTGCCAGAAAGTTTCCACTGTAAGACTTTTAAAAATATGTTTAAGCAGAAAAACATTAACTTAAAAGAATTTGTGAAACATAAAATTTTAAAGAGTTCCACCATAAAGTACTTTTGACATATTTCTTGTTTCTTAATAAATTCTTAACAAATTATTTTCCTATGTCTGTAGGCCCAATGGGATATAGATGTTGTTTGTTTTGTTTGTTAATTTTTTGTTACAATGTCAATTTGAATAGATCTATAGTAACTTAGGACACAATTATAGGAGCATGCTTGTGAGGAAATATTTAAGTTAGACTAGCCTCTTGGAAATTTTGAGGAATATCCTATATTAGGTTACATAATCTTTAAAGCTTAAATGTGGATAAAATTATTTTGTGTGTCTCAGATTGAAAAAAAAAGAGAGAAGACTTGAAGCTGAGCACCATTCATTACTTTTTCCCTCTTCATTATGGACTATGAACACAGTATGACACATATTTCTGCTACTATACCTTACTATTCTCCAGCTGCAAACTAAAATGTGTTTTACCTTTCTTAAGTTGATTTTGTCAAATATTTATTGGAGCAATAAAGAATGTAATTAATACAAAATATACACAGGAAATTTTATGAAAAATATTTATTCATTTTTCAGTGAGATAGTAGGCATGACTTTTTATCCTCAAAGTGTTTTTTAAAGAAATTGAATTATGAGAGTCTTAGGGACTATATTTAGGTCTAACTGGATTTTTTTTTTGTTTGTCTAAACTCAAGATTTGCATTAAAAGTTATTCTATCTGACACATTTTACAAAATTTTATTTGCAGTAGAAATTTAAAGATAAATGCAAAGTAATAAGCAAAATGTTTTCAGAAGCTAGAAACAGTTACACACACTTTTAATATCATCACTAGTGAGACAAAAGCAAGTGGATTTCTGTGAGTTTAAGGCTAGTTTATTTTAAATAATGAAATTTAGGCAAGCCAGGCTTATATTGTAAGACTCTCCAAAGGAATTAGACAAACAAACTTGTTTTTACAAATTGTAAAAGAATGAAAGAGAAAATTTATGAGTAGCAAATATGTATGCTGTTCCATTTTATTGTCTCATTTATTTTCAAAATCAAGTTTGTAGATAATTATATCAGAAATTGTATAAGTTTCATCAAAAAAATAAACTTATTTATAAGTATCAATAGGTATGATAATTCATGGAATCTCATAAACATTTTGGTAATACATAAAAAAGTTTTATAAAATGAACTACCAATTAAATTAAAAGTCACAAAAAATGGCCATTGTGTTACATGCTTGTAATCCTATCACCTGAGATATGAAGATTAGAGAACAAAAAATTCAAGATATTTTTCAACTAAATAGTACAAGCCTAGCCTGATACATCAGATGAGATTGTCTTGTGAAAAGAGTTTGTCAACATAGCATATGTTTCATCACAAGAATCACCATATACATACAATAATTTAGTTTCTTGTCCAAAATTAGAGAACTATATAACTTTCTGGGCAGACAAATTTGTTAGCTTCCAATTATGATTCTGTAGAGTCTAGAAATAATTTTTCTTAAAATTAATCAATAAGCTTATCATTTTCCTATACTCTATAAAGAATAATTATCTTGAAATTTATGTGCAGATTAAGATTTTATAATAAAACTTCAGGAAAAAATAAAGATTAAAATATAAAAAGAAGAAGAACAACTTTCTGTGAACACAAATCATTAGTTATTATTAAATTTATAAATACAGTGGCAAAACTATCAAGACCTGTGATAACAAAATATTTTTTTTTTTTATCGTACATTGTTTACTAGAGTTCTGTTCATTACAATGGATCAAAATTGCAACCCTAAGAGTTTTTGATTTAAGAATTATTTAAAGCTGAACAGGCTATAGTTTGTAATTTTTCTTGTTGATGTTGGTGAAGACCCCCAAATTCGGGAGACCCTTACTCAAGTCTCAGGAAGTCTCGAACACCCACAAACTCAAGACACCATACCTGGATGCAATCAGCAGAGGTTTATTAGGGAAGAGAGCTGGCAGCCAGCGTTCAAACTGCACACTTCGTGCAGGAGTACAGTTTGACCCTGCCAGTCAGTCTGGGGAGGATTTTTAAACCACAAACCAGAGGAGTGGGAAGGGGGGTGAGGGCTTGTCAAGGATACGTACGAATAGCGAAACATTTCAGAAGAGCCCAAACCTAAATGATACAGGATCATGTGAAAATCACTCTGCACACTCATTCTTCTCAAGAATGTAGTCTTACCATGTTATTACTGACTATTTCAGGTTAAACTATTTCTCACTTGCTCCGGTCGCAGTCCCACCTAGGTGACTTGCATCTTTTTGTGGTCAGGAGTATGTCTTCCTGCTTTGGGCTTTTTATACCCACAGGTGGGTTGTTTTCCCTGAGGCTTGAGGAATGTAATCCAGTAAGTGTCCTCTGATTCAGGGATAATGCCCTCCACCCGGAATATCTCGGGGCAATGAAGGCCTGAAATCTTACATTCAGTTCCGTCTTCTGGAGCCTGCATTCTTTTGCTCAAGGTAAAGGAAAAACCTATATATATTTCATAAAATGGTCTTTATAATTTTTCACTTTACACTGGAACTGTCAGCCTCATTTAGGGACACTACGTTGCAAATTTAAAAGTGTAAAGTATTTATATCAGAATCATTTCCAAACTTGAGAAACTATGTCACCTGAGAAATTATATAGCCCTAACACCTAGGAGATCCTTATACAGATGTTCAATGTCACAGAATTTTCGATTCCAACTGTATTCATATTACTCTGACCATTACATTAAGGTTTCAGTGCTTTCTTTTGTTTGATATTTCCAACCTACATTTCCAACCAACATTTCAGAGGAGCCCAAACCTAAATGGTGGCACATAAAATTATTGTTTCATTCCTCTTCATATGATTCCCCTATGGGGAACAAAAAGGTACATTGAAAAAGATGCAAACTCAAAAGTTGATCTTAATGTCTGGATGAAGACTTTAAGAAGTTCTTGGAATCATATGAAAACAAAATGTGTGTTGGCTCAATGTCAGCATGTGTAGGTAGATACAGGCAGACCTCTATTGTTTGGTCAGATTACTTAAAACCAATTGATTGTTTATTTGTCTTGCAAATGAATACACATAAGGGTTCTGTGATTATAGATTAATATATTTTCTGTGGAAAATACCAGAGGTCCTTTAGAATAATTAGCATTTAGGACTGATTATAAACTAACAGAGCACTAAAATCTTACAATGAATCATTTCCCTGTATACTGTGGATTTAGTACATCTTGATTTGAACCATAATGACAAAGTTATAATTTATCTTTTTCACATCTATATGGAGAGATTTCTGCAAAGTATAAAGTAAAGCAATCATAAAACTTTTTGATAGCCTCAGTCATTTTTAAAGCCCTTGTTAGGTTTTCTATTTAAACTTATTTTTAAAGTGGGGCTCTGACAATGAAAGACTTGATGACTTCTAAGGAGGCAGTTTGCAAAGAGGACTAGTGTCTAGATAATTCTAACCACTGCAACATGTGCCACATATTTAAATTTCAAAATACCTATCAAAAAATGTTAACCACTTACGAAGTGATTTAGAGTAGAAATGTTTAGAGTTTAAGAAGAATAAAGATGCCGGGCAGTGGTGGTGCACGCCTTTAATCCCAGCAATTGGGAGGCAGAGACAGGAGGATTTCTGAGTTCAAGGCTAGCATGGTCTACAGAGTGAGCTCCAGGACAGCCAGGACTACACAGAGAAACCCTGTCTCAAAAAACCAAAAATAAATAAATAAATAAATAAATAAATAAATAAATAAATAAAAAGGAAAGAAGAGCATATAGGATTCCTTGGAATTAGATTTCCAGACAATTGAGTAGCCATGTGAGTACTGGAAAGTAAACTCAGATCTTCTGAAAGTGCAGCAAGAACTTTAAACAGTGAACCATCTCCCCCATTCCTGATTTACAGACCCCTGCTTGGTTCATTTTATCCATCATAATACTGAGTATACTTATCTCAATATTCTGGATGTTCTCACTTTTCCCACTAAAGTTCTTCCCTCCATCTCTCTACCATTCACCTGCTTCCTAGACTTCCTTTGTTGAGCCTTCCTGGCTTTTTGGACCCTAAGTTAAATGCTATGGCTATTGAATAAAAAAAAAAAAAAAAAAAAAAAAAAAAAAAAAAAAAAAA